>CM051240.1:219243520-220443520 GCA_027917425.1 Gastrophryne carolinensis | reverse complement strand
CAAGGTAAAACTGTAAACCTTGTTATCTCGGCCATTTCTGCTTCAATTTAAAAACAGAAAACACTTTCGGACAAAGCCAAGCGTAGCCCCACACAATGGGCTTATACTTGGTTTTGCCTGTTTTATCACTTTAGGATATAATCCTTGGCATTTTAGTTGGCTGCGTACGACTCCCTGTCCCAAGTACACATATCCTCCACTTCACAACCATTCGTGCTGACTCATTCGTCATTCACTTGTAAAAACAAAAGAGGTTCAATTTGATCTTCTTCTTGCCAACACTGCCCAAAAATGTCTGCAGGAAGTTCTGGGTCAATAAGTAACAATAATAGTTTAGTGAGTGCAATATTATTTTGCTGTGTATTTTTAGATGTTTCTCAGTTCCAACACATATCCTGAAGTCCACAGTTACCTCTATGTGGGAGAAAAAGGAAAAAAATCTTGGAAAAAACACTATTTTATATTGCGACGTTCAGGACTCTACTTCTCAACAAAAGGAACATCAAAGGTAAGTTCTAAAATGGCAGTTTAAAATTGATGAAATAATGAATAAACAATTATCTTTCTTTTAATCTTCCCCTCACCAATTATAAAATCACTGATGTTCCCCTCAATTCAGTATAGTGCCCCTTGCTGGCCGTTCCAGTAAAATCCTTTGCTACCCCCGCCTTTTTGATAAATGTCTTTTGGATCGCTATATTACAACCTCATCCCATTCCCATAGGCATTGTTACATCCCCCTCCCATTTCCATAGGCAGTGTGGCACCCCCCCTCCTATTCGCATAGGCAGTGTGACATCCCCCCTCCCATTCCCATAGGCAGTGTGGCATCCCCCCTCCCATTCTCCATAAGCAGTGTGGCATCCCCCATCCCATTCCCCATAGGCAGTGTGGCATTCCTCCCTCCCATTCCCATAGGCAGTGTGGCATCCCCTCTCCCATTCCTCATAGGCAGTGTGGCATTCCCCCCTCCTATTCCCATAGGCAGTGTGGCATCCCCCCTCCCATTCCCCATAGGCAGTGTGGCATTCCCTCATCCCCATATTTAATGTGGAGTTCCCCCCCCTCCCATTCCCACAAGCAATGAGGACAGAATCACCCCAACCCCCAGAATAAAAGGGGTATACTTACATGAGTGTTTGTGTCAGCACACGCTGACATGCGAGAGGTGCTGGGAACAGCGAGGACAGAGCGGGGACAGCGGGCCCGAGACGCATGTAAGTATACTTTTTTTTTTACTTTTTTTTTTTTACATTCGCCTAAAAAGACGCACTTACATTATAGGGTGTAAAATGCGGTAGTTATGGAGAGTCGGACGTGCTTTTTAAAGTGACTCAAAACCCTCACAGATTGGCCCGGGAATCCATGAGATTCTACGAGCGGCCATGCATGCACCGTAGGACCAGGATGAGGTGAGTTTCTTCTGGTGATCTGGGGGGTTTCACACAGCCGGACACCCCTGATCGCAGTGCCCCGGGGGAAAGGACCAAAACCCAGGATAGTCGAAATCCTGGGTTTTGGTCCACTTTAAATGCGGGATTTCTATTTTTGTCTACAGTTGTCCCAAACTGTGTTAAAGGAGCAGTATCGTGAATTTTTCTTGGTGACTTATATTTAAATGGTACTTTGAATGTAGGTAAGTGTTGGAGTAAGAATTACAAATTTAGAAAAAAATGATGTCTTTGTTGTGCAGCTGGAGACTAATAGCTCATGTTTATGTCTGCTGAGTGTCGGGGCCCGACACTCTGGCCTGTTCCACGCTGAGGAGAGGAGGGAACAATGTAACAAAGTAATCAGCTGTTCAGTGCTGGCAGCCTTCCAGCATAACAACATTGCCTGGTCAGAACTCATATATCTAAAACAGAAAGAAAAGCTCTAGAAGTCATTTAGCTCATTGGTAAATTCAATGTCAGTTTGAACCAGAGAGTCATTGGTTCGAATCTCAGACTCACCAGTTTTTTTATTTGGGGGGGGGGGGGCGGGTTATTTTATTTCAGAATTGGATTTTTGTGTTTACATCCTGTTTTTTTGCTCTAAACATTTTTTGTTTTGTGTTTTGTGGAGTTTTGTTTTGTGCCCCTAGGGGCATCCCGACTTGGGATGCCCTGATATGTGAAATCCCCAAGTTCGCCTGTGAAAACGTACCTTTCCCTGTCCCACAGCGCATGTGCGGGCTCTCATCCAATCAGCGATGTTTGCACGCAGATGGGGAGCCTGAGCAGTAACCTTCCTGGCCGCCCGGCCTGTCTAAATGACTATCTGCGTGAGCGCGCCAGAAAAATGGGGTGATCTGTGGTTATCCAGGGGTTGTTTCACACAGTGGGGCATCCCAATTTAGGATGCCCAAGGGGGAAGGTCAATGGCCGGGTCTTATAGACTTCAGGGTCAGCCACTCAGTGTTTTGTTCCACTTTAATACCTTTAGATTTTCCTGCACAGTTATTCAAAGAAGAATTTCAGTCATTTTCAGTCAGTTTAGTTTATTTTGTATAGATTTTACACATTTGAATCACCTGGTATCATAACAAAAGCAGCACCTCACACACACACAGCCGTTACCACTGATTACAGTGTCAGCCTCTGAGGTAAAGTGTTGCTAGGAGACCAGTGGGCTAAATGAAGCAGCTCACTAAATACAACCCAGCAGATCCCCCTATTCAGCAAATGGACTGAGCCATTGTCATTATACAATTTAAAAGAAAGGCAGATATTTTTTCCTTTTTCTATCGCCACATTATTTATACACATGTTAGAAGCTATTGTGTGGCTATTTATTTATTTTTTTTATGCAAATTTCGCGATACTGCTCCTTTAAGTAATTCATAAAAATTAGCAATTAGAAAGGAAATGTTGATATTTGGGTCTATTTTACATTTACATGTAATCCTTAATGTCCGTAGTGGTATGTTTTCATTTAGGACCCGAGACACCTGCAGTTTTTCTGTGATTTCACCCAAAGTCACATCTATATGTTGCTGTTTGCCAAGAAGCGCTATGGTGCTCCTACAGACTATGGATTATGCCTCAAGGTACCATTTTACAGTTTCATAATTAACTGCATTTCCAGCAGACATTTAGGGCCTGATTTATTAAGTGTGCCAGTACAAGGAATAAAGCTGCCGGATATCTAGCCGGCCTGTGTCGAGGTATTAGGCTTAGGTCAGCACATAGTTATATACAGAGGAGACAACATTCATAGCTGTCTCTCCATCACAGCAGCGCAATGCACTTATCACAGAAAGCTGTGAGTCAGCTGTGGTCTATTTACATTTCAATAGGTGGATCATGGCTGCTTTGCGTTTTATTACAGCACGTTATAATTGCAGGCTTTCAGTAAGGTAATGATTCATCTTGCTTCTCAAATTCACATCAGGAGGGGAAGATAAGGCACTGCCATTTTTTAAACTCCCAAAGCAATTTATAGTACTTTTAGTGCTGTCACATCTGTAATAGAGTTGATAGTAAATACCACATAATACTGATCACATTAAATAATTAAAATCATTGTAATTTGTAATTATAAAGAATTAGATAACATAGCTTGAGCTGATAGCTTGTCATGTGCTCCCCTATATTATTTAATCTTAGTATATAAGACTCCCATGAGGGGTAGAAAAAAAACACTTTTGTTTAATTATTACATATAGAAAAATGTAGATCAAATATATCATATTTTTTTAAAGATGCAATTTATTTGAAAATGTTACAAAATAAATAAATAAAGTTAAATCCTGCGTATTTGTAGAAATGAATCTAGGCAACTTCAATATTTTACTATTTTATATATTTTTACTTTTCACATTTCACAAGTCATCCAGCTGCCTTTCCTAATAGTGGAATGAATAACATGTGAAGCAAAAGAAAACAGCATGTCCAGTTGCATTGATCGATTACTAAATACATATCTAGCATTACATGGATAAACGTGATCCTTCATAACAAAAAAACTAGTTGCACAAGTGCATTAAAAAACAATTCACAAGTCACAAATTCACAGGGATATATAACATGGGGAGTCTCCTGATCATTCTAGCCATGTGAAATATAGAAAACAAATGCACTATATGGGGTAAAGACTTCTCAGCACCAGAAAGCTTTCAAAGGTTTAAAATTTTCAGCTGGAAAATTTGTGCCGATTTTCCAGAAATTTTTGCTTACTAAAGCCATTTTCATATGGAAACGAATTTAATTAGTGTCAGTAAAGCACTCAAAATTATTTTGTTCATATGAGGTTTTCCGATCTTCCAACCAAGACAATTTTTTTCGATGTTTGTTGAATGAAGCCCATAGACATAAACACACATCATTTTCTGGATTAAATACTTCATATTCTTATATATATATATATATATATATATATTTTTTTTTTGCGCCCATGTTCTGTTTATGACCATGCCAGTCATTTGTGTGTGTTAATAGCAATAAATGGATTTAGCATACCTGTACCACCCTATGCCACAATATACCTGCTAGGCTGGCCATAAAAGACCCATATTTACTAATTTGCTGAGTTAGGTACTTCATTCCACACATTTTTTCCTAGTTGTTTTCTTGATTACACCCGACCTGATTAAACCTATGTAAATGTAAGTGTGTGATTCATCTAAGGGGTACAAGAAAATAGATTTTAATAAGTAGATATAAAAAATACATATTTTTTAATTAAAAAAATATAATTTTTTTTAAGCAGTAAAAACAAATCTGCAAAAGGTCTGCGGACTGTTGTATAAGTGTTATAACTTTAAGCAGATCAAAAGACCTAAAAGGCTCCAGGCCACTTGGCTGATTTGGAATTCCCTGCTGTTTTAAACCCCGCCGATCATCCCAAAAACTCATTTTTACTGGGGCTCCTGAGGCATTTTTGCAGCCCGTGGTGCATCCTTGGCTTCCCATTAGCTGAGACGCGCTCCAGCACCCAAACATTTAGATGAAAGAGTGCCCCAGACCAAAATGAAGCCAGGGCCAGAAGGCTTGTCATCTCAGCTGCCATAATTAGTATAAGACAACTCTGCGTGGCTATGGCAGGGAAAAAAAATCAAGGTAACGGGGGGGGTGGGGGTTAGGGTTTTTAAAAGGTTTTGGTCTACTTTGGTCTAGAAATTTATAAAACCTCACCAAACTGAAGATATAACAGTAAATCGTATAGCCTTCCCACTGTGTTCTATGGAAATGAGCCTCATTGTGCCAGTATAATGGAGGTGAGCCCTCCAACCTGCATTCCGAACTCAGTACAGAGTAGTAAATATGGATTTATTCAGTTTGTGAGCACACAGAGTAAAAAATACATCGGTGATACTACTTTGTCTGCTTTACATGCTAGGCCGGCATATGCTGACCTTTGCTGGCCGGGCACAGCATGGCATAACTTTAATAAATCAGGCCCTGAATGTAGAGACATTATGTCATCACCATGCTTTGGCTGTTTAAGTAGGAGAATTTTAGTGACTTTTATTTCAACAGGTATTTCCTGCAAGCCATGCATTAATCAAAATGTGCTGTGGCCTTCTAGCCTAACAAGACAGGAGGAGCCAAAGAAATGAAACTACTGTGTGCAGAGAGCGAGGAGAGTAAGATGTGCTGGGTGACAGCAATTAGATTATTCAAGGTAACAGCCTCTCGATTACACACCCTTTCTGTATTACACATTGACTATGCAGACGTGTCAACCCTACAGTTCCATTAGGGCGATTTCTTCCTGATCCTGACATTACCTTGACATTTTTTCCTGACTATGCCTAAGCTTCAGTAATGGGCTCTATTTTTTCCAAATGAGCTCATTACCCTAGTCAAGGTGTGTTCAAGAAAAATATTGGGGTTAAAATGGCACTGTGAAACATTTTCTTGATGCATAGTTGTGAAGTCTACTATACCTAGCCAGTCTCTTAAGCTCCTATTTCTAGGACAGCAAGTTGCTAATAGAGTTGGAGCTTATTGGTGCCACCATCATACTCAAGGGTTTCAGACCTATCAGGTCATTGAGCCAGCTGTACAGATACAGACGGTTTGATAGATTAAAATACATTGGCCTCGATTCAATAAGAGTTGAAAAAAATTCCCATGGTAGTAAAAAATTCAATTCATGAGAAAAAAGCCTGAGAATGTCACGATTACTGAATCACCAGATCGAAGTCAATGGCAGGTTTTACTACCGTGTAAAAAGGAGTAAAATGCTTTCTACTTCTCTTAGAAGTAAAATTGCAATTGACTTTCATTGTTTTCCTAGCTGGTGATTCAGCAACAGTGACATTCTCAGGCTTTTATTCTCATAAATTGAATTTTTTACTACCATGAGCATTTTTTTTCAACTCTTATTGAATTGAGGCCATTGCTATTTTACAAAACAAAAAACTGGTACCAGAACCAGGCTCAGAAGAGGTTGTAGAGGGCTGATGAGAGATTGAGGGTCTAGAGTTCTTAGGTTTATGCATCATTTTACATGTTTGCAAAGGAGTATCAGGAGTTTTAGGGTTAGATTGTGGTCAGAGAGGTGAGGAAAGTGGAGATAGTGTCAACAAAGATGTTGAAATCACCCATGATTATTGCAGAGACAGGGAGAATATATACTCCCGGCAGACAGGACAGGAAGAATATACACTCCCGGCAGACAGGACAGGAAGAATATACACTCCCGGCAGAGAGGACAGGAAGAATATACACTCCCGGCAGACAGGACAGGAAGAATATACACTCCCGGCAGACAGGACAGGAAGAATATACACTCCCGGCAGACAGGACAGGAAGAATATACACTCCCGGCAGACAGGACAGGAAGAATATACACTCCCGGTGGACACAGTGAATTTTGATAGATGAGAAGGATAGGGAGGGCAGGGACTGGTTTAAAAAAGCAGAAAGAATTATGAATATTAATTTATAATGTGCTTATATGACCAATGTATGCTTACACACAGAGCAGTTTTAAGGGAAGGCACCAAGACTAAAGGGGGGCGTCTATATCCCATCCATTCTGTTTTCTGCAGATGAGTCAGGGCCCCTGTTAATGCTGCAGGCCATAAGACAGTCCCTCATCCCCCATACTGGGAAACAACTTCAGAGAAGCAGAATCTGGTGCCTGTTCCCTTTGGTTCACTTTGGGTTCAATTCAGATTGAATTCTCTGATGGACTTCTGGACTTCAGAAATTCCCAGATTCAGAAATGCAGCCATCATAATGCAAACCTTGCTCTATAATGAACTTCTTTGCACACAACCCTCCTGGGATCAAGGAAGCCCACACATGGGGGAACGATTCCCACATGTTCATGGAGCAATACAAATTAAAAGATACACATGGCGTGATATAAACTTTAAAAACTTTTTAATGATAAAACTACACAAATTCAATTGCATAGAAAAATCCAATTCATAAAGTTCTGGAACATAACTCGTGCAACCACAGATTGTATGAGATAGAGTATTTGCACAGCTTGTGCTTCCTCTAGAAGTTTGTCTCTAAAATACAGCCACCTACTCACTGCCAATGTGTTTTCTTCATTGAAGACTTAAACCAGAGTAACAGAGCGGTGGAAATTTATAGATGATCACTTAAACGAATGAAATAGCTGAGCAAGATGTATTTATGTATAATTTATAATATTTCAGTTGGGCTGGAGGTATGACCTGGCGTAATAAAATTGAGCATTATGATGCCTCCCTTTCATTTTACTGGGGTGTGTCAACCTGCATCAAAGCAATTCCTTTTTCAAACCATGACCAATCCTGCATGGTGAACCCGATTGGTCATCTGTTATCACATAGAGCTTCCAAAAGATCTTTAACCAGAGGGGCATCCGAAATCAAGATGCGCCAGAGTAGGCCATTAAAAAGGGCCTAAAATATTACTTTTGATCCCTGATTATTAGGGCTTTATAGGCTCCTTATTTCCCCAGTTAACCTTAGAGTTAAATAGAGTTTACATCATATTTATATGCATCCTAAGTCTTCACCCTCTTGTTTACAGCACGGAAAACAAATTTATCAAAATTTCTTAAGACCGCAACAAAAAAGCGATGTAAATGGACAACATTTTCCAGCCATGGTATGTATTATGTCTAAGACTTTAATAAGAAAAGTATGGGTATGCTATGCTGGTAGATGTCTTTTCTGGTGGTAGAACAAATTTCTACTTTTCCCACTATTGCCCTGATGATTCCTTAAAATATATTCTTAAAAGAAGGACTATTGTCACACAACATTTAAGAACAAGGCACAAGATAAATTATTAGAGGCATGGTTCCTTCATAAAACTTTCAATACAGCAAAGTCACAACTTTAGAAAGTAAATCTCACAACACTCCGGCTTGGAGTGAAAGATTTAGGCCTTACATGTAAGCATCTATAAATGGCTGTAATGTTCTCTCTTCTTCAAATCATGCTTTAAAGTCCCTGTCCAGGCACTAAACACTAGCTTCTCCCACCTCATTCCCCTTGGGAAAAGTAAATAATGAGCCATTCAAAGCACCTGAAAATCTTTGAATGTATGTGAATACAGCGGTGACCGGAAATAAAGGGTTTACCTCATACTGAGAGCCGCAGCTCGGTTTTTCACCTGGAGTGACACGATATATCCATATGAAGTGTTGATCAAGCTATATGGTTTCCGTTGGGAGAAATAGGCTCTAGAGTTTGGAGCCTCATATCACTACACAGTTCGCTACAATTGATACATTGGAATGCTACATATGATATCATGGCTCATTTTTGAAGATTTTCTGGTAAGAGTCTAATCCAGAAGGTGGTGGATTTTTTTGCACTTTGTAAGCGGACATTATCACGTGACGGGCTTCTTCAGTGTCTTCACAGCCTTTTCTACATTCATTAATTTATATTGAGAGACTTAATTTTCTCTTAAAGTTACATTCAGCTCTGTGTTTTATTGTATGCTTTTTTATGTGAAATTTCATGTGAATTTAGGCAAAACCGATTTCTTTGCTTCAGTTTCTGGGTTTGTGGCTGATCTGGGAAGGCCATGTCATGGTGCAGCTTTATGAGACTTTAATATGCTGTGCTGTGATCAGAGAAAGCTGTGGGACCACTTTGGCGTGCTGTGCTCGCTTACACTGAGAGCACCGAGGGACAAAGTGGCAGCAGGACCACTTTTTTGTGTGGTCCTGGAGGAATAAAAATGAAAAAAGGGCACAATTTGGAGCTCTGCTACAGCTTTTGCCCTGCACTGCAGGAAATGTAGAAGAGGCACATGGGACAGGCATCAATGAGCTGCTTGGTGGCTAATTATTGTCATTGGGTTTCGAGTCCCTTTAGAGCCCTTAAAGTGGAGCAACACCTGTTGTTATACTCATCCTTGTGCCTGAAACCCCTCAGATTTGCTGTATACTCACCTCTATCTATTTTTCTCACAAACTGAATTTTTTACTACCATCAGATTTTTTTCTCAACTCTTAGTGAATCAAGGCCTATAGGGTTGATACAGAGCCCCTTCCTCACTGTTCTTTTAGAGGTTTTGCTACCAACCGAAAACATTTTACACAAAAATTCTCGCAGAAAAAAGGCTCTGCTAAATCAGACGAGAGGGAAATGTATGAGAACTGAAATTTTCATGCAAAAAAATGTCGAGAATCAACCCTCTGTGTGTGTATGTGTTACAAATACTCTCTCTTCTGCCTCTAGTGGTTCAGTCTGGTCTTGCACCAGAAGCCGCATTGGTCTAAGAGGCTGATTCATCATTAGCGGCAGGTAGCGACAGATGAGCGTCTGTAGCAGGCATTTTCAGAGCGCCCGCTAGTAGTTGCAGTGCTCGCCCGTGAGTCGCTACTTTAGTAATGTTGAATACATTGTGAGGAGTCACTATTTCACCAGTACAGCGCTGTATGGGAGCGCATGTTAGCGAATGCTCATAGCAACCGACTCACACCATATTCAGGAAAAAAACAGCCTCATAAATCTCTGGCGCTGAAAAATATTTGTTTGTAGCCCAGAGCGCAGGAGGCGGTGTGTTTAAAGTCTGTTTTCAAGCATCTATCAACTAGTAACAAAGCAAAAACTTATGGAATTACATTGTAGCAACATTGTAACATGAACACTTTAATGCCAGACCTGTAATGTCATTTCTGAAGAAATATTTAAAAAATGTAAAAAATGGGAAAAAACAGCTTTTTCAATGCCAGAAGAGGTCACAGAATTATTTGTGATTTTTGGGAAAAAAAAAAAAAGAAAAAAACGTTTAAAGTGAAGAAAAGGTTCGTCCATTGAAATGTATGGGGGAGCGACAGGTAGCGAGAGGTCATACCTGGCGCTGTGCAAGGCTGAACGCTGGCGCTGTTCGCAGAGGCTTTGAAAATGATGAATCAGACGCTACATGCCGCTATCCCAGTCACTAAACAGATTCTGCTTGATAAATGTGGAATTGCGTGCCGTGTCTGGCGTTGACCAGTCGCTATCTGTCGCTACCTCACATTAACCAGGCGCTACCTGACGCTATCCTTTCTTAAATAACCCCCTAAGTATCTTCTGCTCACAGTCTATTGATAGTCAAGCAAACAGCAATCACTCTATTTTATAAGCTAATCTCATCACCCTCAGCTTACAGTTCCTGAGCAGCAGCAGCAGCAGACACTTTTGTAAAGTATTGAAGGAAAGTGATAGTCGCAGGCAATGCCCACTTTTACCGGGCAGGCTGATTCATCACTAACGCCAGGTAGCGACAGATAAGCGTCTGTAGCAGGCATTTCAGAGTGCCCGCTAGTAGTCGCTGTGCTCGGCCGTGGGTCGCTAGTTCATAGCGATTCAGTCGCTGTGCAGCAATGATGAATACATTGTGGGGAGTCGCTATATGACCAGTACAGCGCTGTAGGGGAGCGCATGTTAGAGACTGGTCAGTGCGACTCACAACATATTCAGCAAAAAAACAGCCTCAAACAACTTTGGATACATGTTAAATAACAACCTTTAATCACACAAGCGAAAACACATGGAATTACATTGTAATAACATTGTAACATGAACACATTAATGCCAGACCTGTAATATCAATTCTGCATAAATAAAATAAAAAAAAAAAAGATGAAACAATGGCTTTTTCAAGGCCAGGAAAGATCCCAACATTATTTGAGAATTACAAAAAAAAAAAAAAGATAACAAAAACCCTGTTTAATGAGAAATAAAAGAACGTCCATTGAAATGTATGGGAGAGCGACAAGTAACGACAGGTTAGACGTGGCGCTCTGCAAGGCTGAACGCCGGCGCTGTATGCTGAGGCTGGGATAATGATGAATTGGACGCTACATGGCGTTATCCCAGTCGCTCAACAGATTCTGCTTGATAAATGTGTAATTGCGTGCGTGTCCAGCATTCACCTGACGCTACCTGTCGCTACCTCTCATTTACAAGGCACTACCTGACGCTATCCCTTCATGAATAAGGGCCTTAGTGAAATTCAAGATACAGTAAGTATGCCCATAATGTCCAACTTTCATAAAATTTTTTGTGCAATGACATTTTTGTTGTATTGGTATTGAGAGTAAATCACCTTTTCGATTTCCAGAGAAGCATATCAGAAAACTCACTTGTGGCGATGGATTTCTCTGGCCATAAAAGCAGAGTCATTGAAAACCCCACAGAAGTCTTGTCCGTCGCTCTTCAGGAGGGCTTGTTATGGCGGGTATGTTTACTATTAACCTGTTTTGTTTTATTGATTTGATCATTTGTTTGGTCTATAGGACAGAACTGAGTAACTATGTGCAGAAGGTGACATTTAAACTGGTTACATTAGTTTCTGTGAGTGGAATACTTGATCTTTAAAATGTCTACTACTGAAGGTTGCCATTAGAGATTATTTGGACCCAATACAACTTCTATGCCGCCTATGGCCCCAGAAAGAGTAGAGGATTCCAACGCCAGACATCGATGAAGCCCTTGACCTGCCAGGCCCAATGGGGGGGGGTGAGTGAGAGCGGAACCCAGCATGAACAGGAAGATGCTAAGAGTTGAATATAGTTAATTTGAAATTTTGTACCTTTAAAAAAATATATTTTTTATTCCTTCTGAACTGGTATTGAGTCCCAATTACCTTTATATCTATTTAAAGCGGACCAAAACACAGTTTTTTTTCTGGGCCCCGGGGGGGGGGCATCCCAATTCGATGTTGACCAGTTCAACTTACCTCTTCCCGATCTAACGGTGCATGTGCAGGCTCTCATCCAATCAGAGCCATTTGTCATGACTATGTCATTTAGCTAATGGTTCTGATAGGCCTCAATGGGGAGCGAGAGTGGCCGCATCCCCAGCGGATGGCTCACTCCCTCCACAGCCTATCTGAATGGCTGGAGTGGGAGTGCACGCACAGCCCAAGGATGCTGGGGATGTGGACGCTGTTGCTCCCCGTTGCAAACAATCAGAGCCTATGTTATTCGGGCAAACGGCTCTGATTGGATGAGGCATCACTTACTGCTTGTGTTTTTCTCACTCGCCCCTTTAACTGCTATAAGGTTTGACAACTTCTTACCAGTTTACAAGTGTAAAAATCAAAATAAACACTATGTTCCCCCATTCTTCACCTAAATAACAAATGAAAATAAAGAATCCTATCCTTGGCATTGCTTGCTTGGAGTTTGCTTCTAGTATCCAAGGTATTCTGTCTTGCGTCATGTCTTCCTCTAATGTCTTGATACTTGCTTGAAGTCTGGGCTTTCAAGCATTTAAAAGTCTGATGAGTGCAGGTCCCCATCGTTTTACCCTAATTTCCAGCCGGCGACTGGAGAAAATGCAGCCATAGGCCATAATTGTACACAGGAGGAGTTTCCACATGATTTCCCTGATGTCACAGTTGCATCACATTTTTATTTATTTATACCTCATAGGAAGTTGACTTAGAGTAGCTCACTTTCTGATGGAAAAGCTCCTTGTAACTTAGTCAATGCATCACATTTTTATTTATTTATATCTCATAGGAATTTAGCTCACTTTCTGATGGAAAAGCTCCTTGTAACTTAGGCCCTTATTTAACAAGGGATAGCGGCAGGTAGCGACTGGTGAGCGGCCGGTAATGACGGGCCCCGCCACGAGAACGCCGGCTCCCCACCACAATCACACATTTATCAAGGCAATCCTGCTTAGCGACTGAGATAGCGCCAGATAGCCACTCATTCATCATTATTCCAGCCTCAGCCCACAGCGCCAGTGTCCGACCTTGAACAGCGACAGGTATGACCTCTCGCTACCTGGCGCTCTCCAATGCATTTCAATGGAACAATCTTTAAATCTTCATAATTAATTATTAATTTTTTTTTTTAAATGTGAAAAATTCTGTGACCACTTCTGCCATTTTAAATAATTTTTTAAGGTAAAAAAAAAAAATGTACAGAATTGATATTACAGGTCTGATATTAATGTATTCATATTACAAAATTATTTTAAAAACTTGTTTTTTGGGGTTTCCAAAAATATGGTGGTTTGGGGGTTAAAAAACTACTTTTAACCCATCGCCGCCAGCGCTCTGGGGTTTAAACATGCATTTTACAGCGCAAGAATTTTTTGAGCGTGATTTGTTAATGAATATGGTGGAAGCGGTCACTCTGACCAGTCGCTATCATACGCTCCCATACAGCGCGGAACCTGACAAATAGCGACTCCTCACCCAATATTCAACATTACGGCAAACCGACTGAGTTGCTATCAACTACCAAACAAATGCCCAAGCACAGCGACTACTAGCAGGCGCTCTGAAAATGCCGCTACAGTCGCTTAACTGTCGCTACCTGCCGCTGTTAATGAATTGGCCTCCCCATCAATGCATGATATAGGTGTGTTGGGTTGTACTGTATCTTTACTGTATCGTTTCTGCATAGAAGCCCGGCTTAGGCGGACATTTTATAAAATGTCAGGTGTTGTGTGGAAAGGAATTATGGGAGAGGGAATTTGTCAAATGCTTTCATGAGCTAATTTCAAGACCAGATTTGTGTGTCCATGTGTATAATAATTTCCCCACCTTTATAAGAGTGCGTGTACAGTACAGTAGGTGAGTATAACTGGTATCTTACAAAGTAGTAGTGATGAGCGAACCAGCCTGGGTTCATCGAGTTCCCTGAACCCGAATCCCATTAAAGTCTATGGACCCGAACTTGGGGCCCAAAAATGGCTGTAAAATAGGGGTAGCAAAGGCTAGAGAGCTGAAAATCTTTGGGCAATTTCCCTGCACAAAATGGGGTAGGAAAAGTACTCAAAATAATAACAACAGAAAACATAAAAAATTAATAAATGCAAATGCATTTATAGAGAGAGCGAGTCAGGGTGTATGTCTTGCTTGGGCGTAATTTATCTAAAATTTTCAAAATATATTTGCAGCCCTCAAATATATAAGGAAACTTAAGAGCTCAAATACATGTATATCTACAAAAGTTACGCCTCGTTTGTCTAATAAGTTCAATTGCCAGTAATCTCCAAGGAAGATGATGCACTTTAAAGTTATTTATATACCTTGAAAAATGTACAAAACGAAAATACTACAATCTGTGTTCAACATAGAAAGCCTAACAGGGCAAAAGCATATATATATATTTAAACGGATTACTCATCTGTATATATTGGTTCCAAGTAGGTATCAACAGGCCACGTCCAATCTCCAAACAAGATGGTTGCTGTACTTGGCTTCACAATGCAGGATTCTCTCTACCCAAGGCAAAGTCCCATCATCGTCCGTCTGCAGGCGCACCAGCACGTTTTCTCCAGCTGCCCTCCAAAAAAAAAAAAATCTCTCTCTCTCCAGTCCTACTGTTTTTATCAGGTGGACCCTTTGTTCCATTTTGAAATCTGCAGGTCGTCTGATTGGCCCAGGCAAAAACTCACAAAGTGATACTGGCCCATCCCTATCTCTATCACAGGTAGCCAGCTTAATTTGCATGCAAATGCACACCTGAAACTCACACCCAGAAAACCAGTCTTCAAGAACAAAGGGGGTTACCAACCCTGCATCAAACAAAAAGGGATTGTCCTATATATACAGTGATTGTATAATATTTTTTACAATTTCTATGGGAACAAAACATAAAAAATATCATAGCTTCACAATCCACCCAGTTGTTCCCTATGAAATCTTAAAAATCGGCAACAATCAGTCTGACCAATGTCCCTTTCAGCTTCTGGTGACTGAAAAAACCAGCATAAAAAAAAACCATTTTGGAAAAAAAACTTCTGGAAAAAGTCACCAAATCCAAGTCCTTAACTCGTATCAGGGCCCCAGGCAAAGTCAGAATGTCTTTCAAGTGTCCCTGCTGCTGTAATTCGACTTTTCATAGTTCCACCGCATCATCCATTCAACCGTTGCTCGACGCCATTTTCTTGCCCATCTGGTCGGGCTGGGACTCATCACCTCATGGAAACGGCTGCGGGAACAAAGAAAAATACAGCGGAATTACCTGTCCTTTATAAAGCATTCAGATCAGGAACATTTTCTGATATTGCCTTAGCTCTTATTTCATTATAAGGCAACTTTTGCTGCCTAACTGCACTTAATCCAAAACGAGAATTAAATCTGACAGAATATGTATCAATATCACGTTTGGAAGTTGTGGGGTGTGCAACACACGTGCGCCTCCGTCCCACATCACTATGTGCAGTATTACAATTACTGGACAAATGCCCACGTTTCTTGCAGGTAAAACATATGATTCTATGTCCAGTTACCCTCTTCCATTTGTTCCACAACTCCTCATAAGGGATCCCATCTATCTCTTGCTTTGGAACCCCTGATTTCAATAAATCCACCCAGAGAATCTTGCGAGAAATTTTCCATTTCCTTTTCACCAAGTCATTCTCTGGCTTTTCAATAGGTGCAGACTGCACCTTCTCAAGTGGAGGCCCACTCAGTGCACGTGAGGGGGTCTTAGGCTTAAGCAATGGCTGCTTAACCACCTGGCTTGCTGCAGGCTGGCTCACTATATTTCTGACCTCATCAACTGAGCTAGATACAACAACTTTGCTTGACCTAACCTTAGAGCCTGACTTCCTTTCACTACTCTGGGAAGTATTACTGGCTACAGACAAAGCTTTGTACTTATTTTCCAGCTCAGAAAACTCATTTGCAGTGTGCTGGAGGCATTCTACAGCTACTGCAAGTTGATCTCTCAAAGATACAACTTCCTCATCAGCTTTGAGTTTTTCCGCCATCTCAGCATGAAAAACTTCTAATAGTAGCCACCCCATCTCTGCCACTGCAACTCTAGCTTGCTTATCGAGCTGGAAACGTTTAAAACTAAATTTAGCTAAACGGCTATGTATGCTACCCTCACCCAAACTAACACTAGGGGGAGCATATTTACCAAACTCTTTAGCAATGGACACCCATGGACTCTGATTAACCCAGCTTGGGACATTACAATCCTCAATTTCCCATTGTGAAGTATGCTTAACCCCAGCCTTCTTAAACAGCTTGTGAAACATTTTCTACTCAACAAAGGTATAACAAAAAAAAAAAAAAAATAACTCTCTAATATTTGTGCACAGTTTCAGTTGGAAATTAGTGCAAATAACGGCACGAGCCCCCAATTGTCTTGCTTGGGCGTAATTTATCTAAAATTTTCAAAATATATTTGCAGCCCTCAAATATATATAAGGAAACTTAAGAGCTCAAATACATGTATATCTACAAAAGTTACGCCTCGTTTGTCTAATAAGTTCAATTGCCAGTAATCTCCAAGGAAGATGATGCACTTTAAAGTTATTTATATACCTTGAAAAATGTACAAAACGAAAATACTACAATCTGTGTTCAACATAGAAAGCCTAACAGGGCAAAAGCATATATATATATTTAAACGGATTACTCATCTGTATATATTGGTTCCAAGTAGGTATCAACAGGCCACGTCCAATCTCCAAACAAGATGGTTGCTGTACTTGGCTTCACAATGCAGGATTCTCTCTACCCAAGGCAAAGTCCCATCATCGTCCGTCTGCAGGCGCACCAGCACGTTTTCTCCAGCTGCCCTCCAAAAGAAAAAAAATCTCTCTCTCTCTCCAGTCCTACTGTTTTTATCAGGTGGACCCTTTGTTCCATTTTGAAATCTGCAGGTCGTCTGATTGGCCCAGGCAAAAACTCACAAAGTGATACTGGCCCATCCCTATCTCTATCACAGGTAGCCAGCTTAATTTGCATGCAAATGCACACCTGAAACTCACACCCAGAAAACCAGTCTTCAAGAACAAAGGGGGTTACCAACCCTGCATCAAACAAAAAGGGATTGTCCTATATGTACAGTGATTGTATAATATTTTTTACAATTTCTATGGGAACAAAACATAAAAAATATCATAGCTTCACAGTGTAACACCAGGTAAATTGCCCGCACAAAATGGGGTAGGGAAAGTACTCTGAATAATCACAGAAAACAAATTAATTCATTACATAAATAAATAAATTAAAAATAAGCAGTTTTACCCCATATAATTAGTTTTTGCTGCTGGCAACTGCCTGCAGATTTGATTTTACCAATTTTTTTTTTAATTTTTGGGCATTTTCCCTTGAAAACTGACTTTTTAGTGTTTTACTGAATGTCTTTTTTTGGAGTTTTTTGGCCATAGATACAATTTTTATCTAATGAAGAATAGCCTTTTAATTTATTAATGGTATTTTTTACTCTTTTACTGAATGCCGATTTTACAGACATGCAATTTAACTGCCTGCAGGTTTAGTTTTTTAGGGGTTTTTTTTGTAATGTTTTTGACATTTTTCATTAAATACAAAATGAAAAAATGTTTGACTCTTTTTTTTTGGTCACTTTCCTTTTTTTTTTTTTTTTAATTGCCACTTAACCGGCATTCATTAAAGCCAGGAAAGTGACAGTTGGGAATCTTATTTTTTCGGTATATCGGAATATTGTGACTCCAAGCCATGGAAAAAGTTAGACTAGGACCAAGAAGGGGTGATGTTAGGAGACATATACTGATACAAGAATCCAAATGAATCTTTAGACTGTGTACCAGTTTACCTCATGGGCTCAATTCTAGATTTGATCTTGAGTCTGTGTACACAAATATAGTTGTGGTCCACTATAAGTCCTTTGAATATTATGAAGTATCATTAAAATAGAAATGTATTGATGTCGGTGGTGACTATAGAGGATTATGCCTTATTGTAAACCTATTAAACTGATTTATTTAAATTAAGGTTTATAAGTAACTGATGATATGATGTTACATAGTATAATAACTATTTGTGTATTTTAATATATGCTAAAGTATTTAAGGCATGGCATGTTTTCCTCCTCCTTCATTCTTCCTTGTGGTCCCTCATTGCCATGGATTCATGGATTCATGGAGTCTCCTCCTCTATCCTCCCTTGGCCCCAGCACACCACCTGGCAACAGTTTAGTGGATATACCCCCTCCTTGTTCCTGTTCCCTGTTTACAAGAATTGTTGATCCTCTGGGAACCCAAGGTGCTCCAGCGCATCAGCCACCGTGTCATTTCCGGCAGTACACCATTGGTGTGCGGTCGCCTAACACCCTCTGAGGTGCATTGCATTTCAGAGGGCATCTTGGCATTGTGGCGACAGTGGGCGTGGCCTGAGGACACTCGACCCTTCTTGGTGCCTGAAGGGGAGGAGGAGGATAGCCTGGAGCCACATACAGCCTATATTCGCTGGGTGTCGGCGCAATCTGATTCCACCTGTGACCTGACGTATGGGGAGTGTCGATTACATCCCTCTGTGCCTGATTTAAGGTAGGCACTATTGTTCTCTTGTTATATGATTATGGGTCTAATATAGAATTGAAACGTGTCATGGTCATTGTGGTTTCTGGATATAATATGGACTAATATGGATGTTACTCCATTTTAAACTGCACAAATAAAGAAGATTGTTTTAAGTGAGTCGAGCTGGATCACCTCACTTGCTACTATATGGTCTACTGCTATCTCATGTCCGTGCTGAGCACACTAACACTCGGTAGGACGGGGAGCTGGTGTTATTTTTTGCTTTACCTCTACATGCCTTATAATATTTTGCTTGTTTTCACAGAGGAAAAGCTGTGGAAGAATTAATGTGCATGGGGTCACTACAGGCTCTCCGAATTCTGCAATGGGTTTAGGTATGCAAAATAATGTAAATCAGGTCTAAACATAAATGTAGTCTTCTAAAAAAAAGCCCTGGATTAAACATGATTGTTGCAAGGTTATCACCACAATGCAGACCTTTTGGTGCCACTCAGTTCCTGCTACTGGACTAGTAGTTGATGGGGCACAACTGCACAATTTGGGTGCATGACAAGTTCTTAGTTCTAATACTTACTTTCAAACTTTTCATCCTGTGCTAATAAGAAAAGTTTTTTTTAATTTTTAGCTTTTGCATTTAGTTAATAATCAAATGGTTTTATCCCAGTGGCTGAAAGCAGGCCGCAGCTTAACAACATCCTGGCTTTGTGTGGCGTACATCTTAAAGCAAATATAGGCTTATAAAGCCAACATAGTGTTAGAGTTCTGCAAGGTTCCCACCACGATAATGACCTAGCAACACTCTGTGCTCAGGACCAGCTTAAGTTATAGTGGTGCACAACTCCAATTTCTATTAATGTGGGCTTGTTATTTCTTCATTTGCATATTTAATGATATTAAATTATCTTTTTACTAGCTGTTCACTTATCGCAACCCTGGTTCCACCACAAAGTTTCACGGGATGAAGCTCAGAAACTAATATGTCAGCAAGGACTTGTTAATGGGTAAGTTACTACAACCTACAGACTACTTTCTGGATCTTTCACTATATATTTTGCTCGCTTCATAACAAGCAACAAGCAAATTGTATCTTATTGGTTTTAACGCTATCATATCTGAAATCTGCTATGTATCATATATGAAATAATCTTATGATAAAGTAGTTGGTCACTAGCAGTGGTCGCTATTTTTTCACTTCATAACAAGCAGTTATGTTTCATTCTTGGCCTTTTCTACCCTATAATCTGAACTATATTGTCTGAAGCTCATGTACATTCCTGCTGACGAAAAATTAAATATAACAAATGTAACACTACAGTATAATACAGTATACAGTATAATACTTAGGTAAGGCACATACATTAGTTTAGGACTTGCTAGTAGGTCATGTAATCCTTAGCATGGCTTGAAAGCCTGGTGGTGGCATGGTTTTAATCCATGGACAGATGGCAGACTGGATGTGCTCAAGGAAGAAGTCAGCAAAATGGTCAGGGCACGGCAAGGTTGACTAACTAGAAATCATATGGCAGTTTATAGAGTTGAGATATTTTCCTTTCCCCTTTACAATTTGGAAGTACAATTGCCTTACTATGTATCCCATTTTTTGCTAATTCAAAACCTGGATATTTAGATGCTTGACTTGACTAGCTTGAATGCTTCAGCATGTTGAATGATCCATCCAAATGATTCAGGATTTTTGCTGAAGCAGGATTTTTGAGAGTTCATGGACTCCTAAGGGTGGTTCAGAACCATGACGGTGGCATGGTCTTAAGCAGTGGACAGGTGGATTGCTGGACATGGTCAAGAAACATAGCAGAGGTCAGCAAAATGGTCATGACACGTTTGGCAATGTGAAGCACAAATTGGATGTAGGCAGGACTTGCAAAAGTTGGGAACGTGATTCAAATAGGTGGTCAGGGCATAGAAAAAGTATATGGAGTTTGACAAATATTTTTGCTTTCCCCTTTTACAGGTTGGAAGTACAGTACACATGCCTTACTATGGACCCAATTGTTTGGGAATTCAGCACCTGGATAGATAGGCAGTTGACTCCTTTTTGAATGCTTTTTTTAGGAGTTTTGCTGGTGGGTCATGAGCTCCTTAGCATGGCTCAGGACCTGGATGGTGGCATGGCCCTTAGTTAGATGGCATGTTGCATGCAGTCCAGGAGCAAAGGAGTAAAGGCCAGGACATGGCAGAAGTTGCCAACCTTGAACTAATCTTGGATTTGGTCTGGACTGGTGATGATCCAGAGTAGACAGTATCCAGCATTCAGTACTGGCAACCACAATGTGTGAACTGGTAAAGGGGTCCCTTGAACTCCTTACTAATTCCCAAACAGGTAACAAATAAAGGGAAATACAGTTTTAAAATAAAAATAGAACTTACCCTCGCCACATCTTCCTTCATATGTTCCCGCCAGGTGGTTTTCTCTCTGCAGGTCCATTGGTCGCAGGATCTCTCCTGGTCTGGCTGAGAGCTTTGTGATGCCAGGGAGCCCCTATTGCAGCTGTCCCGCCAGCATAAAATCCCTCTCCATGTCTCTCCCCTCCAGTGCTGTCATAAGTCACATGGGGGATCCTACAAAGGCTTCTATTCTGTCTAAGACTCCCTGCCCCAACAGCCAATTAGATTGATGGGAGGAGGAAGGAGGAGGGAGGACCTGTTCCCCACCTCACTACAGATGCTGCGGGGGCAGCTACATTAGCAGCAGCAAGAAGATCACAGGCATCCACAAGACCAGACCAGTCCGGAGCTACTGACCCTGTAACCCTTCAGAGAGGACACCGCCCCACAGCAGGACAGATGAAGGATGACGTGGCAACAGTATGTTCTTTTTTAATTTCAAAATTGTACTTTTTTCTTTTTTAACTGATTGTGAACTGGTAACTGGTGCACTGGACCCCTATATCAGTTCACAGGGTAGTGATGGCTTGCATGCTTCCACAGGTGGCATGTCTGGTATTTTGACCTGGATCTTGTCGATATCCAGATCAAATCGGCAAGATCTGGGTCTAATATAACTTCGGACCCAGATCCGAAGCCAATCACTAGTCAGGACATGGCAGAAGTTGGCAACTAGAATCCCAATTAGGACATGGTCAGGACATGGCAGAAGTTGAACAGAGGTTTTCCCTTCACAGTTTGCAAGTACACATGGATGCTTGGCTCCCTAGCTTGAATGCTTTGACATGCTGAATAATCTATGTCTAACCATCAGTGCACACAGGGTTGGCCCCAAGTCTATTTGGGCTCAATTTCTTGGCTGAACAATGATAGGGAATCTACATCCTGGTTCTGGTGAAAACTTTGCTGCAAATGCCACCGACAGATACTTCCTTAGCACTCCAAAGAGCTCCGGTGCTTGCACACACTAAATTGGCTGTGGCAGCCCCTCCAGACACAGTGGGCTCTGGCGTTTGCCCAGGTTTGCAGGTTTCTGATGATGGATATGAGTGCACTGCAGCTCTTGTCGACTCTCTTTCCTCTATCTTTATTCCTATAACTCCCTCTAGCAAATATTCCTACAGAAATAATGTGCATGTTCCTCTCAAGATAATCAAGAATTAACTTAGACCACTGTATATAAAAAATGAATATCTGCTACCTACAGCTTAATTATTCCAAAATAACTCTAAATGCCAGCATGTAAAGTGGAAAAAATAAGGACATGTACTGTATGTGTATTTATTTGCTCAGATTTCCTGGATTTAATGAAGAGATGATGAGCAGAGGTGCTTAAAAGTGCACTTCTTTAAACTCCTGACATTTTTACAGAATAGCCCTGCTTTTGTTAGACTTCATTGGTGGATAATACACTTCGAGAATTTGTAAGAAAAGTGTCTGAGTTAATGTTTTATTTCTGGATCAGAAAGGTGTTTTAAAGTTCAGCTCTTATGGAGTCTATGTCGGCTGTTGGACTGCACAGACCTGACAGCTTGGACCTGTAGAGATGAATCAATGCTGAAGTCATTGAAGTTTCTTTGAAAGCGCAATCACATGCTTCAGTATCATCTCCTTCCACTTCTAACCCAGAACAGTTCTATTTATAAACCTCATCTGAAATTCTGCTTCATAGGACCGCTAAGCCCAGGGCTTGTATAAGTGAACAAAACACATGAAAAAAATCTAAAAATGAATGATGAACTTAATAGATGAGGTGTATGTTTGTGATAATTAACATAACATCATTGAAAAGAAATGTTTCTAACATTTTTTCTTTTAGTTTATTTTTGGTTCGTGACAGCCAAAGCACCCCAAAATCATTTGTTCTTTCTATGTGTTATGGACAGAAGATAAAGCACTTTCAAATTTCACCTGTAAGTATATTTGTAGTTTATTGTGATATTAGGGATGGGTGAGGTGAGCTGCCAGGTTTTAAAGTCCTTGTCCAGACACACACTATCCCACATTATCCCCCTTGGAAACAATGTAAAACTGGGAAGTGCAAAATTTCAAGGCATCTCAAAATATCTGATTATGCCTTATGTATCTAATGTATACTAAGCAAAGCCACTTTCTTTGCTTCAATTTATGGGTTGTGGCTGAGTCATGAGCATGCTCTGCAGTGGTCAGAGACAGGGCCAACTTTAGGATGGAAGGTGCCCTGTGCGAGACTACAGCATGGTGCCCCCCCCAACACATATCAGCCCTTCCTCACTACCAGCCTACTACCCCACATAGTTTCTGAAAGCCACTGGGGTTCGCCGGAACCCTATGCATAACCTATCCTCAAGCAAAATGCTGGATAAAAGTGCCCACTCACAGAAACATTCCCTAGCCATTGGCTGCCAGTTCCAAACTAGCAGATGTTGGGGATGCATTGGAGATGTGGGGGAGTTCCCCTGGTATCAGGCATGTTGCTAGGGGCGAGTGGGCCAGCAGTCATTATGGACTAACCTGTATTTGCTGGCCCTGATATCTGAAGGACTCTGGAGACTGTTGATTTGCTGTCCCTAGCAAATCCCAATGTGGAAACCCACCTTCAAAAGCAATCCCATGATACTTACCTCACAAGCAATCCCATGGCACATGCATGGGAATATCCCTGGCTTTTCTGGCCGCACTGGAGGAAACCGGGGATGTCAGGTGCTCTCAGCGCTCTATACCTGGCTCCGTGGATAAAAAGAGTTCTATGCCATGTATTAATATATACAGCATAGAGTGCTGCTTGTATGAAAGCCTGCTCACGTGCCATGGTATTGCTTGCAATGTGGGTATGCCGGCACCCCAGCAGCTCCAACTGACATCAAGCTGTCTGGCGGGCTTAGGGCATTGAGCGGGTGGGAGCAGCTGTACAACAGCCTCCTGACCATGGTGCTCTGTGCGATGGCACACCTCACACACCCCAAAGGCTGGCCCTGGTCAGAGACTTGTTCATGCTGGGAGCTCCAAGTCAAAGAATAGCTTTTAGACAATTTTTTGCATGGCCCTGGAGGAATAAAATTAAATGGAGTGAAAACTTTGTAGCCCTTCTAGCTGACACTGCAGAAAATGGAGAAGAGACATGTAGGACGTGCATCAGGTGAGCTCCTTGCCATCTTATTACCATTGGATTTACAGTTTCATTAACTATATTAACAATAAATGCAAAATATAATTTAGGCCAGTTATAAATGCAAAAGATAAAACATCATATATACATTAGAGCAGATATGGTAATGTCCAAGCAAACCTTCACTTGAACATCTAAGAATGACAGAATGCCCGAATATTGGGGACTATACTGCTGGAGGGCTTGTGAATCCTGATTGTCCCCTCTCTGGCTCATTGCTAATAATCACCTAACCACAACTGCTTACCTTTTCTTCTTGCTTTGCTAGATGAAGGAAGAGGATAAAGGAGACCTGTATTACACATTAGATGAAGGACAAACAAAATTTACAGATCTGACGCAACTTGTAGAATTCCATCAGCTGAATAAGGGTATATTGCCCTGTACACTCAAGCACTATTGCACTCGTTTTACCATTTAATATTATGTCCTATGGTGAAATTCTGTATATAAATTGCATTAACTCTCCGTAGCAAATATCACTATTGAAGATGTACAGCCCAATGAAAGTGCTTCTTGATGTATAAAAGCTCAAACATGTAGCAGCCCTAAAGCTTATCAGGTGCAGTGCAGAATCTCCTGAGGAGGATCCAGGAAATCCTTCCTTCTACCAGACCAATAGATGTACAGAATCGTTCTGCCACCAATGTGTCACCAGACCACATGAACTTTTCCAATTGAACATGCTGGCTGTGTAGCTATGCCACCAACTGTCACATCTCATTGGATAAGCTCCTCAAGCTGAAGGAAACTCTGTTTATAAAACCACTTACTGCAGTTTTTTTGTACCATGTTTTATTTAACATGAGTCATTGTGCACTCTATTCAGGTTGAAGGAGGTTTTTATTCATAACTCATTTGTTTTAAAAAAAAAAAACCTCTATAGACTAGGATATACCAGGGTACCCAATGTGTTGTTGTGATGGCAATCCCCGCATCTTAGAAATAGCTATGAAGGATGCACACCACAGATTAGATTGCAAATTGAAGTGTGTAAAAATTCATACACCATAAATGTCATTTTTCACCACCAACAAAAAAAGAATAAATAAAATATAAGAGTCCAATGGGTGATCCTTAGGAGAATTGTGCCCCTTTGTAACTTGAAAAATAAGAGGAGAATAGTATAGAGCTTCTAACTGTAAATACAAATGATAAGTATAGGTAAAAAGGTTTACCATTAGTACTATAAAGGGCGGCACTTAAATCCTCCTGTAGGGTGCTTACAAATGCTGGCTGTGCAATGTACGCGTTACTCAGTAATGCTGGCAGCATCCGGTGTGTTAAGGAACATACTTCTAATATAAGGTAAAAATGTATGCAAAAATTGGCGAATAATGGTCAGAACAGTATAGCATGTCACATCACACCATTGAGCCAGCATAGAGAGAGACATACAATAATAACACGTAACAAGGCGTAAGCATATATCAGAATCACAACTGATGTCACACATATAAAAATACAGTGTAAAAAGATATAACCTCAGATAAGAATGGCAGCGATCACTCTACTCAGCCTGCATTTCTGGGCATCAAACCCTCTTTCTCAAGGCAGTGCTTGATTTAACCATTGCTTGGCCACTGCATATTGAATGTATATTGTGTGTCCCATTAAATGTATACTGTTGATAATGACAATTGTGTTAAGAGTGTTGGGGAATTTAAGGGGTATCACCACAGTTCAAGCAGAGGCAAAGTGCTTACTATGTCAGATGCTGCTAGCAGTTGCTGGGCCACTGTGCCACTTACTGCTGCATCACCCAAGCTGCATGCGTGGCACTGACAAGCAGGTAAGTACCACACAGTGACAAGAGCTAAAAAAAGTTTGTCACCAACTTTCTGCTCATCCTGTTTAGCTAGCCCCATTGGCAAGATCCCTTTATTCATAAAATTAGCAGGAACCTTACAGCATGTTGCAAAGGTTTTGGTACATGAGAGGAGACAATCATTACAGAGTCTTTCCCATCCCACATTGCAATACACACATCACATCGCAATGTAAACTATCTACATTCCAATAATAGGCTCATGATTGCTATAGAAAATATCACAGCTGATTACAATAGAAACTATTTAGATAAATGAACTGCTATTTGGCTTAAATAATGTGACACATTGGACCTCACAGTAGGGAGTTGGCAGGCTTTTCAGACTGAAACATTGTGTTTGGTATAGTCTCAGCAAGAGGGAGAGATACCTCATCCCAAAGTTTTACCTCCCATCTCAATATATGGCTCTCTGAGCTTTGTCGCCTCTGTAGCACAAAGGACACCACATCTCTTTCATTCCACAGCAAGGAGCCAGCATGTACAACATGTACCATGTCCATGGAGTATACAGCTCCCCTGTGGACTACAGTCAAAACTGGATTAAGTGTGGACAGAGTCTAGTAAAAGCCCCCTGTAAGTTACTGTAGATCAATTGCTGCCCTTGTTAACAAATGGTGAAGGCCCCAGGGCGGGTTCCTTGGTTCGCCTGCCCTTTAATCCAGCCCTGACTACAACACTGTCAGATCATGAGAATATAGTCAAATGAGAATCTCCTGAAAATGTTAGGCCCCGTAGCATACAATACTTTCACAACAAAATCATTCTGGTGCTGGAAACTCATATAGCAGCTTTCCACATATTCAGAATGTTGGAATAGTTTGTACAGCTGTATCGCGCTCCATTACTCTCTGATAGCAGTCAAAGCACTCCAGATCATGATGAATTTAATGTGAATCAAGATGTAATTATTACGATTCTCTCATGTTATATGCAGATGCAATGTACAGTCTAAATAATGGCAAAACAAATATTATGTTTTATAAGTGTTTGCTCTTGATGCAAGAAACATTTTCTTTAAGGGGGACCAAAACCTAAAAGATTCTAGCACTTTGCTGTCTTTGGGGCATCCTGATATGGGATGCCTGATGTGTGAAAGCCCTTGGTTCTCCTCTATATTTACCTCAATCTCAAGCCCAAAGTGCATGCCCAGCCCTCTGGCATCATGTTCTCTCGCTCACGCACCACAAGGTGTGTGGTTAAGCTAAGCTGCTGCTTTGATTAGCTATGCACCTCACTGCATGTGACACAATGGACCTAATACCTTAGCTATGCGAGTACCTAGAGACACACCTGTGGGGGAAAGCACACGGGGAGGCCGATTCATTAATGGCGCCAGGTAGCGACAGATGAGCGCCAGTAGCGTGATTTTCACAGCGCCAGCTAGTATTCGCTGTGCTTGGCCGGGGTTTGCTTGTTGACAGCGACTCAGTCGGTGTGCGGTAATGTTGAATACGGGGTTAGGGGTCGCTGTTTCACAGGTTCCGCGTTGTATGGGTGCGCCTGACAGCGAATGGCCAGAGCGAACGGCTTGCTGCAGATTCATTAACAAATCACGCTCAAAAATTTCTCGCGCTGTGAATTCCTTGGTTAAACCCCAGAGCGCTGGCGGCGATGTGTGTAAAGTAGTTTTTAACCCCCAAACAACCTTTTTTTTTTTTTGTAAAAATTATACAAGTTTTTCTAAACATTTTGTAATATGAATACATGAATATCAGACCTGTAATATCAATTCTGCACAATTTTTTTTTTTTTTTTTTTTTACTTAAAAAAAAAACCTAACATTGCAGAAGTGGTCACAGAATTTTTGACATTAAAAAAAAAAAAAAAAACATTAATAGCAATTAATTATGATTATTTAAAGATTGCTCCATTGAAATGCATTGGACAACGCCAGGGAGCACCAGGTCATACCTGTCGCTGTGATGGGATTAGCAGCGGCGCTGTTCGTTGCAGTCGGCTACATGATGAATCCCGCGCTAGCTGACGCTCTCGCCGGCGCTAGCCTCATTTAGCGTGATAAATGCGTCATTGTGACCGCCGCCGGGCGTACTTGATTCGGTAGCCGCCGTTAGCTGGCGGTACCTGGCGCTCGTCAGACACTACCTGGCGCTAGCCCTTGATAAATAAGGCCGTAAGGTAGCAGGGAATGCTGCAAGGTGCATAGCTAAGCAAAGCGTAACCAAGGTCAGAGGCTGGCAAGAGTGCTGTTGGATCGTAACTGGAGGTGAGTATACAGAGGAGCCAAGGGGTTTAACACAGCAGGGTCCTCCTGAATCAGGATGCCCAGAGGTCAGGCATCAAAATTGAAAAGAGGGGGTTGGTCCTTGAAATATCTCATAAACATGATACTATTTCTGTTTTGTTTTTGTTTTTCACATTAAAGTGGACTGCTAAACCTCCAGTGGCAACTTGGTGCCAGGGTGGATTGTGGGTTAATCCCTAAAAGACCACCTCCTGCCCCTGATACGTCCACAATAATAGATATGTAGCTTTTATGTAGCTGCATCTAACAGGGTACCAGGAAACAGCTGCACACGATAGTACAGTTTTTGTACCCCGCAACTTCTACTCCAGTGATCTGCATTTTACCTGATCGCTGAATTACATCACCGCCGGCCAGGTTGGACCTCCAGTCACCGGCACTTCCGTGTCGGACTTGCACCCCTCTGCAATCAGTTACAAGTGCTCTGCCATGCCCTCTCCATTCAATGCAGTTAATGGAGAGGGTGTGGCAGTGCCCCTGTGACAGCGAACTAGCGCGAGTCTAACGCATAAATACCAGCGACTGGCGATTGGTCTTGGCTGGTGTAGGATACGATTTTGCCTAGAGTAAAATTAGTTTAACGACTGGTATGTGAGCACTTTTAGGACTCTTGTAACCTTTTTTGTATTATGGTTTATTATAAAGGGTTTATTGTAAAGGGACAATCCGGGCTAAAAACAAAAAAATCTAAATACACCCCACAATCAGAAACACCCCCGCTTACTGAGATCAAATCCTGCAGCATCCACACCCCCCTGGGATTCCAGGGCTGCCCATCCCCTGGTAACATAGGAGATGTGGCTCGTCCATGGTATCAGTCAGAGAGACTGAAGCATGATAGGCACTCTGTAGGAGCATGAATGAAAGCCAGGGGACCTGATCTCAGGAGCTGGTATGTTTTAAGAGCTGGAACATAATAAAAGTGTTCTGTGAGACAAAAGGTGTGAACGTTATTTTTTTTGCATGAGCACACCTTTTAATTGAATTATAAAATGCTATCTCATGAGATAGGGAAACGTTTCTTGTATTGAGGTCTATGCTTCTGGAAAATACAATAAAATATATTGCCTCAAACAAAAAAGTGTTTATTTATTTATTTATTTTTTTTACATTATATACTTAAAGTGATCTTATACCCAGAAAGGAAGTTTATGTCATCACCTTCTATCCCCAGCCCAGTGCCCTAAAACAGTCTTTGTTTCACTTTCTTTTTTACAAAAGCCTATGCCCAAAATTCGGAAAAACACGATCCGTATGCAGTGTTGTTCACGTGGTTGGCCATATTGCTCCCTGGGGCTTTCCAAAGATCAATCAGTTCAGCATTTGGGGTCAGCCATATCAGTTTTAATAACTGCAATAAATCTGAAAGCACTGCAACCCAACTGCCATTATAGGGTCAATTTATGGTCAGTACGCAAAAGACCCCAAACCAAGGGATTCCGCATGCGCCTAGACACCAATTTTATGGCTTTGTGCGCATGCAGAGGGCAAGTGCGGATGGAACCAAATGTCATGCTTTCGCAGCAAGCGCAAAATTTCTGTTCAGGTGCCTTCCACATGAAATTCTGCTGAAGCTGAAATGCGGCATGCACATTTGGCTGGCTAAGCCCTTAACTGGTCCCGATGGCCCCATGTTTCTCCTCTTTCTTTATTGAATCTCAATTGTGATTTCGTCTGTCTAGCTTCTGTGTTTTAGACAAATCACTATTCTCCATTTCAGAGTGTATATCCTGTCAGGTGACTCAGGTGACAGGAAATACAATCCGAAATGGAGAATAGAGATTCTCCTAATAAACAGAAGCTGGAGAGACAAAATCACAATTGAGATACAGTAAACAAAGGGAGGAAATATTAAGGTGTCGTTTATTTATGGGTGCTTATTTCTCCTTGTTCTTAGATGTCGTGTTTTATTGGGGATAAGAAACTTAATGATAGAACAAGGGGGCACAACCTGAAGCTAGTCAGAGGGAAGATCAGGAGCAATGTTAGAAAATATTATTTTACAGTAGTAGATGCTTGGAACAAACTTCCGGCAGAGGTAGTTGAAAAATCGTCAGTCAGTGAATGTAAACATGCCTGGGATAAGCACACATCTATCCAAAGATAAAGAGAACATACAGTATATGCATAAGGGCAGACTTGATGGTCAGTATGGTCTCCTTCTGCCATCACCCTTTTATGTTTCTATATCCTGATCCCAGGTCACCTCCAGAGTTGGTTTTCCAAATGTTTAGTCCCAGATGTCCCCTTTACCCCTCCCTGCTCTGTTTTAGTGCTGCCCAATGTCCAGCTTTTTGGTGTTTTTATCATTAAACATTTTGAGATTTGTCAACTTTGACAACTTATAACCATTTTTTTTCTCACCAAAATAGTAATTACTAAAATAAACTTGCGGCTGCCACTTTCATTGCTAAAAACATGCCGGATGCTGCCGACATGTGTTTTAGGAATAAAATAAACCTGTTAGTGAAGTCGGGAGTTTACTCCAGATTTTTGCTGGAGGAAATTGACACATTTGCACATGCTTTTCTGCTCTCTAAATACTCCACATATCAGTCCTGGTGGCAGTTTGGGGCGCAAAATTTGTGCTTGCAGAGAATTTCAGGCGCAAGTTTCCACAATGGCGTATGCATGTGCGCAAATTTCTGCCTTAAACTATGCGCTTCAAATTTTGACAACCATAAATCAGGATGAACCCCAAGCACGATTTGGCGCTCCATAAACAAGTGCAAATGCATAAGCGCACAACCATGAATCAACCCTTATGGGGCCGTGTACATTAGAACTGAATGAACTAGCATATGGCTGCCCTTTGACATCATACTGCTTCTTGTTAGTGTTTTTATGAATAGTGTGCAAAGGCTTTATTTAAAAAAGTAACACAGGCTGCTTTGGGGCACTGGGCTGGGGATAGAAGGGGACGACATAAACTTCCTATTTGGGTATAGGTAAAGTAATTGTCAAGGCAAAAAAACCTCAAGAACAACAAAAACTATGCTCCCATTTTGTTCCCTGTAACTCCTCTGTACTGATACTGACGAAAAACAAGCATCGCATTGCCCTGAGCTGACCTCTATTCTCTGCTTCATCTAACCTGGAATCAGGCCTTACTGCACACCCAATCCATTAATTGCAATAGTATTCCCCAGCCTTGGCACGTCTCCACCTTAACATCCTCCCCTCAATTGTAAAGAATTGATCGGGCGTGCTTAGTTTAGCAATCCCGTCTTAATAAAGACTGGTATGTCTGAACGGCGCTAGACGCTGGGGTCCTTGTTTTCACCATTCGGTTTTAAAGGTTGTAAAATACTGGAGCTAAATGGGGGAGCTACCGGGGACAAACGACGAGTATAGTTTTTTTTTTTTTAAATTGTTTGCCCGGAAAATCACTTTAAGCTGCACTTAAGTCAGAGCAACACAGCCATGTTACCACTCACAAAAACTGGTATTCACTAAACTGGACTTTGCAGGTAGGGGTATTCTAAATCGTGATGTCCCAGTAGTCAGGGCAGGCATCAGCACTTGGCATACCCGGGCAGGTGCCAGGGGCCCTGCACCTTGGGAGGGCCCCACCTCATTCCCTCTACCCTGGGCAGCCCCTATGCAGGACGCAGTAACCAGAACAAAGGACTGTCAGCCAGGGGCAGATTGGCCAATAGGAGAGCCTTTCTTTGTTTCTGTCAGTCCTTCTATTCTTTGTTTCTTTCCTACTGTTATTTGTTTCTTTCTTTCCTTCTATCCTTTTCTTTTTTTCTTTCTTTCGTCTGATCTTTCTGCCATTCCTTTTTTTTCCTTTTCTCCTTTCCTTCTATTATTTCTTTCTTTCCCTCTATTCTTTCCTTTTGTCACCTTCTAGTCTTTTTCTTTCTTTCCATCTATTCTTTGTTTGTTTCCATCTACCCATTCTGCCACTCCTTTTCTTTCTTTCTTCTATTATTTTTTTCTGTCATTACTTCTATTATTGTTTCTGTCATTCCTTTTCTTTCTTTTTTTCTGTCAGTCCTTCTAGTCTTTCTTTCTTTCCTTCCATCTTTTCTACTATTTATTCCCTCTCTCTCCTCCTCTGTCATTCCTTTTATTCCTTTTTCTTTTTATCTGTCATTCATTCTATGCTTTTTTGATTCTTTCCATTTATTTTTTTATATTCCTTTATTTCTGCCTATCTATTCTTTCTTTTTTGTGCTTAATTTTCCATCTTTCACGCTTTTCTTTTTTTCTCGTCATTTCTTTCTATTCTTTGGTACTTTATTTCTATTTCTTTCTGTGATTCCTTCTATTATTTTTTATTCACCATACATGCGACTTTATCACCATGTATGGAGTCATACCACACTGCAAGGGGCCCACTGAGACTCTGTCGCCCAAGGGCCCGCATAAACCTGGAGCTGGCCTTGCCAGTAGTGATTGTTAAAAGGGTTTTTTTTTTACTTTAGGCACACTTTAAGCTTTTATCCCTTATTGCCAGACACAATGTCGATGTGAAAAAACAAAACTGTTGTCTAATATCTTTTGTTCCTTTCAGAATCTTTAGTAAATACAATAATTTGGTCATATTAAGACTGGCCTCTGGATGTCAGCAGCGCACCATAAAGTATCCTCTGCATGCTCGCACAATAGCTCGCCTCTCGTCCTTAACTATGTGGTCTTTGCACACCTTTTAAACATTTTTTTTTTCTTTTTTTTTTGTAATTGTATTGTATAAATTATTTACTTATTCTGTACCAATTAGTCCGACCAATTGCTAGGTTTGTTATCAAGTTAGGCTTTAAGATAAAAACCCATGGATTCGAACAATGATTAAAAATTCATCAGCCGAGCGGATTAAATATGCACATATTCGGCGTGTGAAGCTTGTTCTTAAAACCATTATGTTAACTTTTTATTCTAATGATTTCTATAATTAATATAAAGGAGTCTGAAAAGACTTTTGAAAGCATAATGAGACTTTTCAAAAGGGGTGAGATGCAAATTAGGCAGCAAAGTTATTGCACAGAAACCCCATTTAAATTGAAGTCGACACAGCTGACCAGCCGCTTCCCCCGTTACATACTTTATCCTGCTGGACCGGGTGACATTTCTCCCAGCCTCGGTTTTCCTCCAATTCTCATTTTCGATCTTTTAATACTAAACTATGTAATGTGTTCACTCCGTTTAATGAGATGGCTCTGAAGTGGACTCCAGTCTTGTTCTCCATGAGAAGGGGAATTGAATTCCCAAACATGGAGAGAAGGGAACATCCACATATTAACCGTAGCAATCCTTTCATTTGTAAGTATTTTTTCTTCTAATCGCAGATGAGGTTACTAAGATAACTATTTAATTAACATCTGCTTCTCATCTCTATCTATCTCGGGTTTCAGGGAATCATGTTGGGAGTTTGTTTTAGAACTGATCTGATTTCATCTTGGAGTTGTATAGTGCAGAAGATCCTTATAGTCGACCTATCACTTGGATTTTTCCTATCCTGGTGATGGGTCCCTGGGCTATCCTGATATAGGGTGCTCCACTGTGCGAAACCTCCCAGTTCACCCTCAAAACTCACCCTTTGGCTGGTCCGATAGGCTGTCGTCCAATCAGCCATGTACACTGCATAAAAATGCACGGCATACAGCTCTATTTACACATATAGACCGAAATAGAGAGAATGGCCGGCTACTGAAGTGCGCCTCAGCTGCTGGAGATGCGGCCATGGCTTGGGATCGCTAGAGGGCGATGGGCAGAGTTTCACATAGTGATATGCACCCCGGGGGAGTAAATCAGTCATCAAACAAGCTGCTAGTTCCACTTTAAACACTCAAAAATGAATGTTGGTCCTCTAAGCACTGGAAGAGGACAGCATCTGATTACTAGAGGCCCTACACCAGCCAGAGAAGTCCACGTCAGTCACCTTTGGGGCTCCATGTGAACACCGGCATCCAATACATTTTATGAGGTGGACCCCACATAAAGCTGTAATTTCTGAGTGTTCTTAGAAACAGGTAAGTCCCAGGGAAGGGGAATTGGATTTTCCATGGTAGGTGTGTGGTGCAGAACATCCATTAATCGATTGGGCCCATTTGCAGGTTCTGAAGGAGCAACAGGTTCTGAGCAAAAAATAAATTCCAGCAGGAGCATACCTTAAAAATCAATCCTTAATTTGTTAAAATCACATTGGTGAATAATTACATAGCATGTTCATTCCATGATTATCCTACCACGTCGATGCCTTGCTGGCCCTCTGGCTGTTAATAAAAATAATTTAAAAAACGTTTTTTCTTTTACACAATTGGCCATTCTTTTTGGTCTTATTTATTATTTGGCAACAGTGTGCCATTTTAAAGTGGAACAAAACCCAGTGGCAATGCCCTGGAATCTAAAAGATTTCAAGGCTGGCCGCTGGTCTTCCTCTGGGGAATTCCAGATTGGGATGCCCTACTGTGTGAATCCCCACTCCCCAGGGTGCCACAACAGTCACCTGGTTCCGGAGCTCCCTCCCAGATGTAAACACCGGCGGCCGCATACCCACATCTCCTCATGTTGCCAAAGCCTTGGACACATTTTTGCTGTGTAATTTGCCCATAATATCATATGGGAGCAGTGAGCCCTGTGCCAACAAAACCAGGCCAACTGACCAGGGGAGCCAAGACTCCAGTAATGGGGCACATGGGGCCCAGATGTAAAAAGGGTCCCAGGCTGCCATACTATTGCTGCTGGAGTTGATGATAAATTAGGGTTTTTGCCCCCCTCTCCTAGGCTGGTTTGCCTTGGGGACCAATTGAAACTAGGTGCTGAGTCATCACACTTACGTTAGAGAGTGGGCCAGACTATATATAGCTTATATTTTGTCTGGGACCCTTATAACTTGTAATATGAAGGCTGAACCCCTAGTCTGATTTTCAGTTTCATTTTTGGCCTGAATATTAAAGTAAGCCAAGCTGCCTTTGAGACAAATGTCCAGTTCAAACTAAGGCACCAACCATCATATACAGTATAGGTTATAGAGGGGCCCAGTCTCAAAACTGCCTATATTGTGCCTGGGTCCCCATACAATGTGATGGCTGGGTCCATATAGTTTTTCATTCCTATATGTTCTGCATTTTGAGGTAAGCCTGATTGCCTTGGGGCCAGAGACTCCATTTCAACTAGGGGCCAAGCCATTACACAATGGTTATGAGGGGGGGCCCAGAAATTGTTTCTGTAGCGGCCCTGCCACTAATAGGGGCTTAGCTGATGGTATTGTGAGTTTTAGCAAAAAATGATAAATGTTTTTACCTATAAGGACTTGAGCTGATCATAATGCTTGATAATTTAGGCCCTTACAGCCTGTTTCCACAGAACAATTTGCGAATGAGAAATCGCTAAACTTCCGTTAATATTATTATTATTGGTATTATCGACATCTAGCAAAACAAAATGACCTGTTGGAATTGTATACATGTATATTGTGACACGCTACCCAGTGTGAGGTGCAGGAAACACTGGTGCATGTTTCCTCTAAAAACCCATTGTCACAGCGTAAGATGCAGCTTGGAAATGTCTGCTGCGATCAAGCGGTGAATGACATTTGGTTTGTCGGTTGAGTGTTGTATTGTTTTTTTTTCTCACAAAATTTCCCATTCATTGGCCTCGATTCAATAAAGGTAGAAAAAAATTCTCATGGTAGTAAAAAATTCAATTCATGAGAAAAAGCCTGAGAATGTCACTGTTACTGAATCACTAGATAAGAAAACAATGAAAGTTAATGCCACTTTTTTACTCCTAAGAAAAGTAGAGAACTGTTTACTCCTTTCTACACTGTAGTAAAAGCTGCCATTGACTTTCATTGTCTTTTTATCTAGTGATTCAATAACAGTGAAATTCTCAGGCTTTTTTCTCATGAATTGAATTTTTTACTACCATGAGAATTTTTTTCTACCTTTATTGAATCAAGGCCATTGTGTTAACCATCAACATGCGGCAACAGAAATTGTCAGCAAAATCTCTAAATCTTCAATTATATGTGAATACCTTATGTATTCTATGCAATGCCACTTTCTTTGCCTTAATTCCTTGGTTTAGTTGGAGTTGGACAGGGCATGTCATGGCGCACCTTTAGGGTCATAGACAGTTGCAGGACCACTATGACTTGCCGGACTCATGCACACTGAGGGGCAGAGTGGCAGTTATACCAATTTTTGCACAGTCCCGGAGAAATAAAACTGAAAGGAGTGCAAACTTTAGAGCCCTGCTGCAGCTTCTACCCAGCGCTGCAGGAACTGAAGGGGAGGCACATCAGACAAGCATAAAATGAGCTGCTTCCTGCTTTAATATTGCCATTGGGTGTACATATCATTATATAACTGATATTATATATTATTATTAGAGACTTCTTGAAAGTTCGATTCGGGTGATTCGCCGAATTTCCCCAAGAAATTCGGGTTCGCCCGAATCGAACTTTCACGAATCGCTCATCTGAAAAAAAAAATGCCGGCATGGTGGGAGCGGGCAGGCCGGCTACGCCTGTCAGCGGCTGCCGCCGGCCCGCTGACAGCGTAGCCGGCTGGCCCGCTCCCACCATGCTGGCATTGTTTTTTTTTTATTTCAGGGAAAATTCGATCGGCACGAACCAAAAAAAATTCGGGTTCGTGCCGAATCGAATTTTCCCTGAATTTTCCGGTTCGTCCGAACCGGTTCGCTCATCCCTAATTATTATCTAATATTATATATATTGATATAATTATATCAAGTAAGAATTACATTATTTAGCACTAATTCACTATCTAAATGTATTGTTATACATCAGCTTGCAGTCACATTTACTTCCTAAAATGTATAGCACTTCTCCACCTAATTGGAGAACAATTCTCTTCTGAAATATATATATATATATATATATCCTTATTAATTATAATTGGTCCTCTATTTTACCTTTTTATACATATGCTACACATACTGTGCAGCATTTTGAGACACACATACACACATATGCTTCTTGAGATAATAGAATTACCGCTCTGAAAATTACAGCCGTCTCCCTTGGAAGACAGACTGTTTTCATATCACAGAATCATTTTCTACATAATCTTTGCAATAGAAAATGCCGGAGGGAAAATTACAATTAGGATGGACCTTGTGTTGATTACTTTGTACTATTAAGCTGGAACATGCAATCACTTTATAACGGCTATCATTACATTTAATACTTGGCAATATGGCTTTCATAAAACTTCAGTCTTAATTACTGCTGCAGCATCCTGACGAGGTTTTAGCTTTGCTTTAAAAGATTCAATTGAAATTACAATATAAACAAAATCATCTTTACATGATGGTTTCTTAGTTTGTGTATGCAGGAGTCTTAAAGGAGAGCTCAGAGCCTGTCTCTATTGTGAACAGAGCGCCCCCTGGTGTATAAGAGGTTTGAGCAGAGAAGATAAAAAAGTAGTGTAATTTCTTACAATTGTATTTGAATGTTCAATGTACACATTGTGTATGAGAGGGCAAACAACCTGTGCAAGAGAAATGGGAGAATAACAGCATTTGGCCTTACCTTTTAGATTGTAAGCTTGCGAGAGCATGGCCCTTTCTCCTATTGTACTACATTATAGACACCTGACCCATAAATCCAGTGCATCAAGTATTTTTTTTTTACCTGGTCTGTAATTTTGAAAAATCTGCCCCTTGTTCATTAATAGGACAGAAGATGGTTCTGTTTCTTATAGTAAAGTGTAGTTTATCTAGTCCACACATGCCCAATCTGCAGCTCAGGGACCCACATGTGGCCCTCAGAGCCATCTGATGTGGCCCTCGACTGCTGTGGGGAAAGGGAGGGGGGTAAATAGAAATGGTGTGTAAAGGTAGTTAAATAGAGCTGCAGTAAGGGTGGGCAATTGCACGGAGAGTGATATAGAAGTGAGTGATATAGAAAGGACGCATTGGTTACAGCAGCGGCTTGGAGGAACATAATGGCGGTGATTGTACAACAACACCCCTGGGTGAAATCTTTGCCAGAATCATTTGCTAAAATAGTTTCTCTGGCTGAGGGGCCACATGTTGCCCTGAGAGCCATCTGATGTGGCCCTTGACCTGCTGTGGGGAAAGGGAGAGGGGATTATTGAACTGGCATGTAAAGGTATTTAAATAGAGTAAAAGTAAGGGTGGGCAATTGCACAGAGTACAATAGAAGTGAGAGCAATGGAAGGAGGAACCTGGTGGCAGTGATTGTACAACACCACCCCTGGGTGAAATCTTTGGCAGAATAATTTAGTAAAATAATTTTTGTAGAATAATATTTAGATGGGTTGAGCATTGGGGGCATGTTTAAGATGGTGGATGGCTATAAATAAGTAACTCATATATTCACATATGCAAAGCAATCAGTGTGTGCATTACTAGAATGTGGGGATTGTTGCATATGAATGTAGGGGTGTGGTTGAAGGACAGGCAAGTTTGTAGAGGAAGTGGGTATCCTGATCTTGTAGAAAAGGTTGTGGAAAATCTTCATTATGCAATTCCGAATGAAAAAATTGTGAACCTTTTGTAGCCCGCAATCAGGTTCCAAATCATTGAAAGAGGAAGTTAATTCTCTAGGTAACCCCATTCCTTTCGCCCCCCACCTTCCTTGGTGCTTAGGCAAGACGGGGGTTACAAAGAGAAAATAGCCTTAAAGAATCACCAATGCAAAATTGTGTAACCATGGCCAGCACCTGGCCTGCCCAATGGCACCTTTGCTGCTCCGTGGCCAGTCAACCAGTGTGCTCCAAGGCTGAGGCTAAATCATTTGCGGGAGGACATGGGCAGGGGTGGCTTGGGTGAGGGGATAGAGTAGAGAAGAGGATGGGGCTTGGTGGGAGGCAAGGATTGGATGGGAGTTTTAGTAAAGGTAGCAGCCCAGACTGCCTCAAAGCAGTCCGGCCGACAAGGCATTTGCCCAGGTCTCCCTATGCCCAGTCCGTCCCTGGTTGAACTGATAAGTCTCACTGCCTGCATGTTCCTGTTTACCAATTTATTCCCCTGCAATTTGTCACTCTGCTACATACTACATTTATCTCTGCAGTATGGGTAAGCCTCCACTGCGAAACACGATAAGCCAAAGAGGACTGGTTTTGCACTTTACTGAAAACCTCTTTAGTATTTATTTATTTTTTTAAATGAAATAAATTTGCTGTGCTTCCCCCTTAAAACAAAAACCTGTTTAATTCTAAACTTTACAAAAAAAGTCAAAAAGGCCCCTAAAATCTCAATTCATTTGATAGGAATTTTACGAACTTTTTGCAACTGAGCGTTTAATACACATTGTATCATATTAATAATTTACAGGCTTAATATTCTGACTTTAAATATGAATTTAGAGAAACCAAATGTTACTTGTAATAATATTAATTACCCAACAAATCATTCCAATTGCCCTTCTTGAATCATACAGCTCAGACTCGACTGTTTGATGAGAAGTAGGAAAAAAAACACATGCCTGACTTTGCTTGACACAGCTTGACATCTTTAACCTTATGGAAATGTTTATTAAGTTATTTATTTATAGCAAACACAAATATATCTTATCCGAGACAGAATGTCTTGCGAGGTCTTGGTCACACCATAATAAAATACAGGGGCTAAATAAATTATGGACACAATATATCACAATACCAAAGAAGTAACTAGTGTAGTTAAACAAAAGTCAGAGAAGCCCATGAGCCAAGGCAAAGATCTTACGTCCACTTTTTGAGTGCTTACCATAAGAGGGCATTTAAAATCAAATAAAACAAGTTTCTAAAGCTGGCTCCATTGTGGTTCGACATCCACAATAAGAAATACTGTATAATAAGAAACATACTGATTTAAAAGTTAAGCAAAAATAAATATTTTAAAGGACACCCGTCCTGTTTTAAAATATAAAAATAGGCTACTTACCTTACCTTCGTCAGGTTTTAAGTGTTCTTCCTTATTGTTTTTCTCTTTTGGAATATAAAATAAACACGTGTGTTAGGCTTGTGCCCCAATGCCCGTGATTTACTTATAATACTTATTATTATTATATTTATACTTTACTGGCCTTGAGTAAAAACTCTTAGTATAGCTTATGCTTATGAATGATAGAACTTTAACAGTTATAACTTTTTTAAGGTGTAGCCATGGCCTGCAGGTAAGGAAGTGGCCTTGCAACTGGAGGGTAGCTAGTTCAATACCTGGATATGACTGGAGTGCTCTTGCGCAAGGCACCTAACCCCCCAACTGCTCCCCAATAGCCGTAATTAGGGCAGCCGGGCAGCTGGGCATGTGTATACTCACTGCACGGAAGTGTTCAAAAAATCCTACGTGTGAGCAAGCCTACATTGGCGACCAATACCCATAAAAAAAAAGTCAAGCATCAGTAATGATCTCTCCATGTGAGAACACTGCAGAAACCTTTTAACTACCTTTTAACACTGGAGACATCTGAAGAGGCTAAATTAGAACAGGAGGGGTTAAACCTATGAGCTAAGAACAGTGGAGCGTCATCTAGACCTTGACTCAAATGATTAACAAGCCAGAGTCTCCGCTCTGTACACCAAATACACCAGTTTGTGTACACTGCTAACACATTGTTGCTAGTTTTTTTATGACACAGAGTTGCAAGTAGACTTAACTTCTCACTGGTAGCGTTGTCCAGGTCCGCAAGGACCCTAACGCACACCCTCCCACTGTGAGTCCAACATTACATTGGGCAGCAGTGCTCATTGTAATATAACTCTCCCTTGTGCTATGCAATATAACATGCAGGATGGGGGTTAAGTGAGAATCTGAAGCCAAGCAGGGGTGTTAGTGAGGGTGTGGCTCAGAAGCCACGGAGGGGATTAGGTGAGGGTGTGGGACAGCAGCCAGAGAGGGAGTTAAGTGAGAGGTTTGGGTCAACTTCTATAGGAGTTATTCACCTTTTCCACTGTCTGCAAGCACAACTCCAATCTAAAAGAACAAAAGCATATTGCATTTGCACCACAATCAAGCACCAGAGATCAGTATTCTTCCCAAATAATGAACCCTGGAACATAGGGTCTCTCCAACACCAGGCAACTACACAAGGGGTATCCTACCCTGAGGAACAGAAGCTAAGCACCACTAGACTCCAAGAAATAGTCATTGCTGGCAAATGCAAGATAAAAGGCACAGTTATCACCCAAAAATTGACAATTTACAGTATGGAGGGGGGGGGGGGTAAAATCTAAAATAGCTGGTTATAAGGCCACTCTTCCAGACAACAATTTATAAGTGGCACCAAAAACAACACCAAATGTTAATGTCCCTTGGCTGCCCGCATACTCAACAATAGCCAGGCATCATAGGCCCAGGCTCAAGCCGGTATCATTTGCACTTTAGAAGAGTATCTGTTCCTGTATCTCTGTTTCTATGTTCCCCTTCCTATGTTACTGTAACTTTAGTTAACTGTTTTTTTTGCACTGTGTATATGCCAAAAATAATTCCTTGTTCATCTCACGATGTACTTGGCGAACAATAAATTGAATTGAATTGAATTGAATAATGTAGGTAAATGCAAAAGATCATGGCACAATACAAATATAAATACCCCAAAACACATTAAAAAAACAACGTTGTTAGGGCTGCTAAAATAATGGGGCCCCACCATACATCCAGGCATACCACACTATTATAGATTAAAGTTACACAGAGGCACCTTGGCATTTGGTGGTGCAGCTTTAGCATACCTCTGCAGATGTGTGCCAACCAGATTTAAAGACAGATTATAGGGCTGATTGCAAGCTGTTGTGGCCTCTTTAAAATATTTGTATACTACACACCCACACTCACAATGCTACTAGCTGGCTGACATAAGTTGCTAAATTAAGTCATTCTCCATTGCAGAGATTAAGCATTATTGCAATATGACTGTAAATATGGATGCATAAGGATTTATTCAGGCTTTTGATAGTAGGCGCAGGCTACTTCAAAAACTTGAAATATATTTTTAGCTGGGCTTGAATAGCAGCCATTCAAGCCATCAATACAGAGGAGGCATGGTCTGGACTAGCACCTCAAGCTAATATTGGTGGCCCACATCAGCAGGGTGGAGCTGGAGGAGCAGATAAGGGAGCATATTTCCTCATTCAGGGTACCAGGCTGAGAGGAGACACTGCACTGGAGGAATGCCTGGCAAGGTAAGCTCCTGTTTTTATTTTAAACTTTTGCCAGAAAAATCCCTTTAAAGTACCCACATAACACAATACATTAAACATTCAAGAAAAGAAAGTGAAGTAACAATATGTTGTGAGATAAGAAACATAAAAAACACAATGTAGCATGGCTCTGAGTGAAAGAAAAATTGTACATGAGAACTTTAACATTTCCGCATGATTCAAGGTACACATGCAAGACAATCTTGCACAGTCGAAAGCAGTCGAGTTATTATATTATTTTATTCGAATATTATAGTCATTTTTATTTTTTTTATTTAAATAATCAAATGTATCACAATCTACATAAATAATATAAAATACATTTAAAAGTAAACACATTAATTAAATCGGTAAAATTATAAATTCCAAAAAATCCCACTAGAATCACCAGAAATAAAGAACAGTCAAGATTCAGCAATCTCTCAGCTATTTCCTCAAAAAGGGGACTGAAACCCACCAAAAGCACTATTCTCACCAGCAAAACTATGGAGGGAATTTTCACACTAAATTCACACCTTAGTAGCCAGTCTCTAAAGTTAATTGTCCCTGAGGCATGCGAGCATGATCATATTTGCAAGACTTTTTGCACATGTGCAAATGTATGCTTAAAAAACTTGCAGGTAAAAAGGTGCCTGTGGAATCATGCAAGATACAAAAGTAAGGTTCTAGCACCTGGAACTGTGTTAAATCAATGCTATTGAGATTTGTAAAAAAAAAAGAACATCTTGAGTATTTTATTTGTGTATTTAGTGTAAGTACCTTCTGCGGCCAATTGGAGGACATCATTTCGGGCGAGGACTGAGGTGAAGGTAATGATTTCGTTGTGGGGATTGCACCCCCCCATGCCTGTCACAGCACCGCCCTGCACCTTTTCGTTAGAAAATGGATGTGGGACCACTGGAGGATTGTTACCCCAGGCAAAAAAGGATTGGATGAAGCGTTTTATTTTTGGACAATAGAATATTTCTGAGGCAGGACAATCAGAGTTGTTTTGAGGGTTTGTGTAGGACTTGATACGATCAGGTATTTTCAGGTCATTCATTTTGGGGAAACCTCACTGTTTCTACCATAGGAAGAGGTGAAGTAATATATATCGTGTGTAAGTGGGGTATGAGGGGTGACTGACAAAAGTTTATGAGGGAATATAAGATTTTTTTTATTATGTTCCAAAGCTTTAATGAATGGAGGATTGTAGGGTTATCAATGTGTTGGTGTTTATCTAGATCAAGGGTACTCAACCACTTTTTGTAAAGGTGCATATACAGGCATCCGGTGACAGCCAAAGGCCCGGGCAGGGGGGTGGATAGTTAGAAATCCATGCACCTGGGGGTGGGGGGGGGGGTATAGATTCCACAAGCAAAACTAAAAAAGGCTGAGATGAATGGAGCAGAGCTGGGGGGGGGGACAGGATGGATGGGGATGGGATTGATGGGGCAAAGCTGGGGGATGGGGCTGAGTGTACCTTGTTTGTGTGCACTTTGCAATGCCACCCGCCCGTCCAATACTTCATATTGCAATGCTAGGTGCCAGGCAGCAGAGATCAATTAAAGGGGGCAGCGCTGAGCACAGCAACAAAGAAGCAACTGAGTGCAGGGTTGTCAGGGCAGGGATCCGGAAATTTGGCACAGAGGCCCGCATACGGACCCTGGTCCGCCAGTTGAGTACCGCTGATCTAGATTAACTTTCTATTTCTATTGAAAAGGGAGTTTCAGAAGTTATATTAAATGCTGTAAGCTGAGCTAATTGAGATGTTTGCTAATACTGGACCAGAGGTGAGGTGGAGCTAAAGCTCCTTTATCTTTAGTTTACTTTTAGCTGACTTTTCTATTCTAGGCCTTGTAGTGCCCTGTGCAACCTGCAGAGAGTTTATAATTTTGTGGGGTATATGAGTGGATATGATGAGTTTAGGGAGCCCTGTCCGCTTGGTTGCTGTCGGTCAGCCTAATAGATACAGATTAAGATGGGACTATTTCACTAAATAGTGTCTGTAGGTGAGAAATCAGGGCCGGGTGCATTATAAATTGAGCTATAGCTATATGTGACCTGAATACCGAGGTATGGAATAGACATGTCCTTCCACTGGAAGCCAAACAATCTGTGGGGAAGGCATCTGATCTCATCAATTGCATGATTGTGGTTCACAGTAAAAAAAAAGAGCTTTACTGTTTCCCTAGTTTACTTCAGCCCTTTTTATCTTTTCTATTTGTTATGCGAGATTCAAGGTTAAAGATAAATGTAACAGCTTCATTAGTAAACAATTACACTTAAAGTGGACCAATACCCACGGGTGATCGGCCCGGGAATCTATAAGATTCCCGGGCCGATCACCTCCCTCCCTGCGGGACATCCGAGATCGGGATGTCCCGCGGGGTGAAACCCCCCCAAACACCCCAAACTCCTTACCTTATCTTCTGTGAATGGCCTGCGCGGGCACGCTCACTCTTGACGCGCGGGAGGCGGCGGCGGAGGAGCCGCTTGTTCGCGGCTTGTCCGTCGGCGCTGGGAGCGGGGAGAGGTGAGTTTTTCGGGGGGTTCGGGGGGGTTTCACACAGCGGGGCACCCCGATCGGGGGTGCCCCACCGAAGTGGACCAAGACCCAGGATAGTCAAAATCCTGGGTGTTGGTCCACTTTAAAGTTGATGAAGGGCATCATTGTGTCATTGTGTTAGTTGCTTGTATTTAAAAATCTTTTGAAAGAATCACAATGCAAGTTAAAACGGCACAAAACTCTTTCTTCCACCTGCCCTCCCCACCCAAGCACCTCGGCAATGCATTTAGCTGAAGCCATGCCCACACAGAATATTTGAGATCGCCGATTGGCTGATGCCAGCTGATGTGACCAGCCTGCTGGCCTGTGGACTGAGGAGCGCTCCCGTCCCAAGCCTATCTGAATATCTACAGCAACAGGGTCGCCAGGGATGTACATGTCCATGGCCTATGAGCACAGTGTGAAAGCTGCTGGGGAAGGTGTGTTTACCGGCAATCTCGGGGGGGTTCACACAGGGGGGCATCCTGAATTTTAGTGCTAAATTCCCTATATATTTAAACCTGCCTGGAGTAAAATGAGTTTAACGGCCGGCATGTGTGGATTTCTGTAACCCTATTTTCTTTTTCAACCCAGTTAGTGGGTCAAGCACACTCAGATTAGGAGTAGATCATTAACCTGATATGGTGAGATGGGTGCACCTTGGGGCATGCATAAAACAAAATACAGCTTCTCTTTGACCAACTCATGTGCAATTAATTAATTCAACTTTGCGGCAACTTGTGTCCGCCTGTATGCAATTGCGCATCACTGAAAATAGTTTTTACGTACAAAGTTAAATACATAGATTGCCTCTTAAAGTTGTTGTCTACCCACAAACCACCCTACCCTGGCGCTGAGGTTAACAAAAAAAACCTTTTTGCCTCACCCGAGATCCTGTACTGGCGCTGGCGCTCCATACAGATAGTGTAGCAGAGTGGCTTCCTCTGCTCTGTGTGCATTCCCAAGTGCTCACCTGTTCAAGCAACTGGGTTGGCGGGTCCATGCAAAGTGGGAAAAGCAGTCTGTTCAAGATGGCTGCGTCCAGCGTTGGAATCCCTGGGTGAACAGTGCTGAATCCTAGGCGAGGTAAGGAGTTTTTTGTTGTAACCCTCTGCCTCAGTGCCTGAGGGGGGGGGGGGGGCAGGGCAGGACGTGGGGTGCTTTAGGCTTGGTCAATCAGTTGTCTATAATATGCCAGCGTCCGACCTTGAACAGCGACAGGTATGACCTCTCGCTACCTGGCGCTCTCCAATGCATTTCAATGGAACAATCTTTAAATATTCATAATTAATTGTTATTAATGTTTTTATTTATTTTTTTTTAAATGTGAAAAATTCTGTGACCACTTCTGCCATTTTAAATTTTTTTAAGGTAAAAAAAAAAAAAAAAAATGTACAGAATTTATATTACAGGTCTGATATTAATGTATTCATATTACAAAATTATTTTAAAAACTTGTTTTTTTTGGTTTCCAAAAATATGGTTGTTTGGGGGTTAAAAAACTAGTTTTAACCCATCGCCGCCAGCGCTCTGGGGTTTAAACATGCATTTTACAGCGCTTTTTGAGCGTGATTTGTTAATGAATATGGTGGAAGCCGGTCGCTCTGACCAGTCGCTATCATGCGCTCCCATACAGCACGGAACCTGTCAAATGGCGACTCCTCACCCAATATTCAACATTACGGCAAACCGACTGAGTCGCTATCAACTACCGAACAACGGCCAAGCACAGCGACTACTAGCGGGCACTCTGAAAATGCTGCTACAGTCGCTCAACTGTCGCTACCTGCCGCTATTAATGAATCGGCCTCCCCGTCAATCAGTTGTCTATAATACGGTGCACGGTGCTTTAGGCTTAGTCATAAGTTGTCTAGGGTACAGTTAACACAGTAAAAACATTTCGCCATTCTAAACAGATGAAAAATAAATTGTGTGAAGAATAAACAAAAAAGATTATATCTTTAGGGAATAATATGTGCAATTGTGTCATTAAAGTGCTCTGCCAGATTACAATTTCTGCCTTTGCTAAAAACATTTCATTATTACCATTATTTTGTGGGTCAGGAAAGACAACCCAAACTAAGTGCCATTTTTTCTCATCTCTTCCATTCCAGGCCCCACAAGTAGCAACGCGTGGGTTAATTTCAGCCATAGGGCGGGGACTGCAAGACAGAAAAAAACTAGCTCCTCCTGCCCTATATAGGGCAGACAGTGGCAGAATCTCCTCAGTTCTTGGCAAGGGACTGTAAAGATGTTTTTTTTTTTTAGTTACAGTGCTGACCGGGAGCGGGGGCTTCAACTCTCCCAGCCCCTCATCAGCTGCAGTGTTCCTGGGGGACCCCGTTAGATGTCTGAAGTTGGTTTCGAAGCCTACAGTATGAGTGCAGATTGAGGGGAGCGCGCATGGGTCCAGGTAAGCTCGTCGAGGCTCGTGCGACTGAGTCTGAACCCTGAGGATCAGGACCCCGCTGCAGCAGGGTATCTGATCTCTGGGTCATGCATGGTGGCCCTGCTGTGTGTCTCCCACTGAGCCCCTGTACCTCTATTCTTGGGTCATTTACCCCCATGACTTCATGACACCCTGCATGAGATGCAGTCTGCCTTCCCCATGGCTGCTGGGTGGAGGCCTGAGCTAGGTGACCAGGCTCCCTGGTGTCAGTATGTTTGTGATTACTGCTGCTGGCAGCCATGCTGGTCAGAGCTCGTTCAGAATTTGGAAGGGGGGGTGGCCTCATCATGGGGGAGGCGCGGCCTGCCTATTGGCTAACTTGGGAAGGGGCGGGCCTTTGACAGCGGTGGGGGAGTGGCTTTGGCCTGCTTGGGCCTTACAGTGGAGGATGGGGGAAGGGGGCTGTATGGCTGTCCGCCCTCCTTCTCCTCATTAACAGTATGAGGCAGCCCCATCTTATACGGTGCCCGGAGATCCCTCCTGCATCCCTGGATCATCGCTTGGCAGCTCCTGCATTGCCTCCCTGTTCTCCTGGGCTGAGTATTGGATTCAGCGTTGCTGCCACCCCATGGGCTTCTCTGGTCAGGTAGGGCTCCCTCTGGGAGCAAAGCCTTTTGACTTGTACTGATTCCTTTAGGAATCTGACATTGTTCTTGTTATTGCAGGGTGGGGGTCCAGAAGCTGCTACATCCTTGGCCGGTGGGTTGATCTCAGCTGCCGGGAGGTTGCTTTTCCGAGGTCTGACCAGTAATCGGCAGGCAGGAGGATGTGGGGACCAGCACTCCAACTGTATTGCTTAGCAGTTAGAGCAGCCATTTTACTATGTCAGAGGCATCAGAGGCACAGAGGTTTTGTATTTTAATGGAGAGTGGTGCAGCGTGTCCCATGTGCCAAGTGTGCCTGACCTTGGGTGAGAGACCCCTATGCGCTGGGTGCACTACTGTCTCGCACCGCCTTATATAGCTGGGTAGCAGGGTTTCCACCTCAGTCAGATCATCCAGTTTCTCCTGTGTCCCCCCTGGACTCATTGGAGCAGGATACCTCCTCAGGAGGGGGGGGGGGGGGCTGCCAGGTCCATTTGTGTCCCAGGGTCAGGCTACGGATGGGGTTTCCCCTTCGGACTGGCAGACAGGGTGTCTGGGTTGGAGAGCATGGTCAGTGACCTTTGTCAGCAGGGGCATCCCGTCCAGGCAGGGAGGCCATGACCAAACAAAGGCATGTTCATATGGAATCCTCAGGGGATTCCAGCTCCTACGTCGATGACCTGTTAAAGGGTTCAGGATTGAGTTGCGGCCAGTCGGAGTGAGGAACCGGAAGCAGCGCATACGCCAGGGAACCCTCCAGATCACCTGACAGATCAGATTGAGGAGCTTATTGAGGCAATTTTGGAGGTATTGCACCTTTTTATTCACAGGCAAAAAGGCAGATGAAGAAGGGTGAACCCTACAAGCGTCTGGGTTTTTCCCAGGCTTGCCCATTTTGACAGGCTGGTGGCAAAGGAGTGGGAGAAACCAGATAAGCTTCTGTCTCTTCCTAAGTTCCTTGCTGCCAAGTACCCCTTTCCGGATGAAGCAGTCAGGGTTTGGTCTTCACCACTGAGGTAGATGAACCAGTGTCGGTTCTGGTTCGGCACACCATTATCCCTACTTCGGATAGTGTGGTGTTGAGCGACCAGGCGGATAGGAGGTTGGACCAGCTGGCCAGGCATGCATTCTCCATGGTGGGGTGGCCATGTGCACAGCTTGTGTCACGTCCATAGGGGCTATGGCAGGAAAGGTCTGGATGAATTAGCAGAGGTGATTGCGACATGTTGGTTCGTATTCAGCACTTGGTTTGAACTCCTTCACTATGGAGGTCTTCACATACATGGCGCTTGTCATGAAAAACTCACCTTCTCGCCGGTCCCACTGCGTCTGCAGGCGGCGCGGGCTCCGGTGCCTGTCTGGCTCCCTCCCCCTCCCAGCGTCCCTGTCAGGCGTTGTCAGGGCGGACACTCCCCCTCTCCGCATCGCTCCGCACTGACAGCTTATGCTCGCGCGCCCGCGAGCACGGCTGTCTTATGACCTCCGGTGCTGCAGGCAGCACGCCCGCCGGAGGCTGTGTTAAGGTGGGCCAATGAGCCCTAGTTTAAGGTGGACCAATGAGTCCAAAGTGCTCTGGGCTAAAACGCCCTTAGTGTTCAAGCAGGGCAATCAGCCCAGGGGTCTCAAAGTTGCACCAATAACCATTCCCCCTCCCCAGCCAATCCAATTAGCCCCCATCAGTTAAAGGTGTTTTCCCACACTCACTCCTTGCCCATGATAGCGTGTTGCTGGGTGTGATTATCCGTATCTGCTCTTCCCGTTTGATCTTGCCGTGTATTGACCATCCCGTGATTGCCGCCTGGACCGACCTTTGCCTGTTTCTGACTACGATTTGCCTGCTCCCTTGTAATGCGTACCCGTGACCTTACGACTTGACCCTTAGCTCGTCTTTGACTACTCTTCCGTCTCATCCTTGGTGCCACGCTTGTCTGGACTGATCTCCTGTGTATGACCCCGGCTTGCCCGACCTTGCCCAGTCTCGTTCCAGGTTCATCCGCCGTCCTCCCCGTAAGTCTGCATCCTTTGTGCTACGAAGTCCTGGGGGCAACCGTGCCCGGTGAGGCGTATAAAGCGTCCCGGCAGACGGGGGCTTGACTATAGGTGAAGCTAGCAGGGGAGATTGGGGGTTGCGGACTTACTCAGAAGGCGGGCGTCCCACGGGACCTGACAGCGCTGGTCCAGAAGGCCATAGGTTGGAAGTTGACTCGGCTTCCACAGAAACAAAAACGGAGGAATTTTCGTCCCTTCCAGAGTTCCGGAGGTTCTACAGACTTCAGACGCTGCAAGGATTTTTTGGGTAAGTGAAAACTACGGGGTAAACCTAGACCTCAAGGGGCCAGCCGGCCCAAGCCTCCAGTTAAGCCCTCTGAAGGAGTGCCCTCACCCAATTGGGTGGGGGGATGGCTTCTGCACTACGTACCAGTGTGGAGGGAATGAATATCTAAAGCCTTGGTCTGGAAGGTTGTTTCTTCCGTATACAAGATTGAGTTCTGAAACAGGCCTCCACACAGGTTGGTTGTGTCCAAGCTTTCCCGTGTTGCAGAAAGGGTGGAGGCTCTCGACTGCGTGATAGAGCTCTTGCTGGACTGGGGATTTCTAACCCCTGTGTCCCCCTTAGAGCATGGCTGTGGCTTCTACTTAATACTATTTGTCATCCCCAAAAAGGACGGGTCCGTTCGGACGATCCTGGATCTCCGGAATTTGAACTGTTACGTTCGGGTGCAGAAGTTTTGCATGGAATCTCTAAAGTTGGTCATGAGGTTGCTGCAACAGGGGGATTTTCTTGCCACAGTGGACATAATGGATGCTTATCTGCTTGTACTGATCTTCCCTGGTCACCAACAATACCTGCGCTTTGTGGTGGGCATACAACATTTCCAATTTGTGGCACTGCCTTTCGGATTGTCCACTGCCCCACCAGTGTTCACAAAAGTCTTGATAGTGGTGATGTCACATGCACATCACCCCATACCTGGACGACTTGCTCAACTAAGCCCCATCTCTGGCAGAGGCACTGTGGGATGTTCAGATGGTCCTGTCCCCACTGGAACTTGGGTGGGTAATCAGCTACCCCAAGTCCCTGGTGGTTCCAAGTCCCAGGCGGCGACCTATCTAGATATGACATTGGATATTCGACAGAGACAGGTCCTTCTTCTGGTACAGAGGTGCACGGCTCTTCAGGAGGTCGCTGCTGACAGGTGAACATTCCACGATCAAACAAGGCATGCATCTCCTTGGCCTGATGGTGTCTACCATTGAGGCATTTCCGTATACCCAGTTCCACTCCAGGTCTCTAAAAATGCTGCTCCTATTGAAATGGTGCAAGACTGTGCAGACAGAAGTTGGACCACCGCTTCATATTAATGCAAAATGTCCGTTGATCCCTGAATTGGTGGCTGGACCAGCAGTCACTGGCAATGGGTCAGTCCTGACCACAGACACCAGTCTGATGGGTTGGGGTGGTGTTCTGGACAACCAGAAGGTTCAGGGTCTCTGAGACCTGCAGGGGCGCAATCTTCCAGTCAATGTGTTAGAACTGAAGGCGATTCTGCTGGTACACAGGTGTTGGTCTGCCCCTGCTCTGGGGCTTTTCCAGTCAGGGTACAGTTGGACAATTCCACAGCTGTGGCCTACATAAACCATCAGGGGGGCACCAGGAGCTGGCAGGCCTTCAAGGAAGTGAATTGCATCATGAGGTGGGTGGAAATTAATGTTCCGTGTATCTCCGCGGTTCCGGGGGTAGAGAATCTGCAGGCCGATTATTTGAGAAAGGAGAAGGTGGACCAGGGGGATAGGTCCCTTCACCAGGACGTGTTTCATCCCTCTGCGACTGGTGGGGAGTTCTTGAGGTGGACCTCTTTGCATCTTGGCACAAACGGAAGGTCCAGAGTTTCATGTCCAGGGTGTGAGACCCCCTGGCTGTAGCGGTTGATGCGTTGGTCATTCCCTGGTCGGGGTACAGGCTGCTCTATGCATTCCTGCCACTGCCACTTCTGGGTTCACGTGTTAAGCAAGGTCAACTGCAAGCAGATTCCTATCATCCTGATCATCCCACACTGGCTCAGAAGGGTGTGGTTTGCGGATCTGGTCAGCCTGGCAGTGGAGCCCCCATGCCCAGATCTTCTGCAACGGGGTCCACTGCAGCACCCCAATTCTCCAGCGACGATCGCAGAGTATAGGGTATTCCTCACTTTCATGGCCAGGGGGTCTAAGCTTGAGGTGGCAGTGCCCTTGTTGGTTAGATTGACACAGGCGGCTGTTTGAGGGTACTGCTTTGGGATGTCCCACTCATTGCTACTGGGGGTGCCCTGGAATTGAAGAGATAAGAAAAGGGAAATTTGTATACTCACCGGTAAATTTCCTTTCTCATCCTCTTCCTTTCCGGGACACCACACCTGCCCTTCTCTTGTGTTATGACTGCATCGGTGGTGGCTGATGCCTTCTACGCAGTTTTAGTTTTGTTGCACTGTCTTCTAGTTGGGCGCATTATGCGCAGGTTAGCGCTCTCCCCTTCTGGGGGTTTGGATGAACTGCTTTTTAATTAACTGAGGAGATCCTGCCACAGCCTGCCCTATATAGGCCAGGAGGAGCTAGTTTTTTTCTATTTGCAGTCCCTGCCGGCTGAGATGAGCCCATGCGTTGCTACTGGTGGTGCCTCTTTAACGTATGTGTACTTTTAAGAGACTCTAGAAAATAATGTAATCTATGAAAGGATTGGCTAGGTGACATAATTGCAAACAAAGAAGTCACTTTTTGTATAAATGCAGCCGCTAATGAAACAGGCATACATTAACAGTCGGAATTTAAGGAGAGATGAAAAACATTTCAGTTTGAACTTTTGCTAAAGGTAATGAATGGTAATTTCGGAGTAAGCTGGTGCTATGCAGGATGCATCATTAAAACTGAGGCATTAAGGCCTTGAATATGCCGGATGCGTCTATGCTAATAATAATCATGCTTCATGGGCTTTCTTTGTATTAGTTTAGTGGTGTATAGGGCATCGTACGCTGTCTAGTTGCCTTCCATCTAGAACACATTCTTTTGTTGAAAACATCTAAGGTGGACAATAGATTTGTGCATTTCTGAGCTTAGGTAACAATTTTATTATATTTTTTTAGGAGAACAGCTTTGTAAAAAAAAAACCCAAAGATAATAATATGTTTTTCATATAACCAAGTAAACTTATTAAAGTAAAAATTAACGTGCACGTAAAGAATAGAGGTTAGAGTAAGTTAAAGAAGGTATTTAGAAAAGCAGCTCGGGGGCAACATTTTCAACAAAATTTAAAAAAGAATCAAAAGTATTTCAAAGGTAAAGTGAGGCTCTTTCTGAACAAAGAACAAAACACAAAGACAATAATACACTGATAGATAAAAAGTAAACACATGTGATACAAATTTGACATTCATGTAAGTAAGCAATTAAACAATGTCAATTTAAAACAGCTTAAGTGGCAATGTTTTTGGTTAAATCGACTTTAAACAAGATTTGAAAGCATTTTGCAGGTAAAGGGCGGCTTTGCTAAATTTACTGAGAAGACCTTTGTAAAACAAAACACAAAAAGCAAATCAAATGCTATTCACACAATAAATTTAACAAATTAAAAAGGAATTTAAAGGGAAAGTTGACTCTCAATAGCATCTTTGAAAGTGTGTTTTCTGTGAGGTCAACGGTTATCCTCAAGGTGCTGAGCTGATCTAGTATTTTATTTTTTCTTATAATGATAAATATGTGTTTTACGGAAGAAGTTTTCATTACCTGCAGTCAACTGTACACCAATTCTGTACTCCAAGATCTACAAGAAGAGAGTAAGGCTTGTACACACAGAACCCTACTGCTGGCCAGGTGTAAGTGTGACTGAGCTCCCTCATCTCAGCAGCGGCCATAGCAGCAGTGTTCTGTGTGTACAGGACTCACTTCTCTCTATTGGTATATAGACTTGGTGTACAGTTGCCAATAGCGATATTTAACCCTTCTAATGGCAGCTAAAGTTCCCTTCTAACTATTTCCTGAGAGGTAGAAAGGTAGAAATCTGGGATTTCCTACTGCTTCAACCTGCTGACTGATCCGCATGCTGCCACCCTTCTCCTGTGTAACAGACCTGCTGCCACCCACATCTGTGTGAGGGGCCTGCTGCCACCCTCCTGACTGATGGGCCTGTCGCCACCCTTATTTTCTAATGATGGTGAGGCCAATGCCCCCTCCAATGCTGGGTCCCACATGCCATCAGTTACATCAACATCATTGCCACCCTCACCAGTCTCATGGCCACATAACAGAAGGATATCCTTGGTGAAAAATGATTCAGAACCGGGCAAGCCTCACTTGGCTGGCAGAGGAACCTGCAAAGGAAAGTGGCAGGAAAGGACAGGTAGAGCCACAGATGTTGTTCCTGGACCATGGCAACTGATTGTGTTGTCCAAAGAACCCACTGATTCCTTACTGTATATGTCTGGTCTTATTTGGAGGACCATGCCCACCAATCCACGATTGCTAGGGGCGACAAAACCTCCTGATGGCACTTGAAGCTGTGACCAACAGCTGTGCCTGCAGCCACCCCCTATTCATCTGCTGCTACCTCTGCCTGCTGCAGCAACCTACTTGTCACTGCCTGTTTTTTTTAGCAGACCCAGGCTGCTGCTTTTTTTTTGTGGATTACAGGATGCTAGCCAGAATAGCAGAAGATGGTTTATGCTGCTTTTTAGAAAAAAAGTATAAAGCACACTCTTGCTCAGAAACCCCATTTAGTTTCCATTTCCTGGTTCGCTAACAGAACACACCACTATAAAAGAGGGGGATGAGGATTGCACCCTTGCTCAGACACCCCAGTTACTGTAGCTGGAATTCTGCTTTAATTCTGGGTCCCACAAGCTTTATTGTTTATAATATTCTAATGTTCTATAATGTGCAGAATCTCACCCCCAACAAACCCATAACAAGCCATGTGCAGCCTGGTCGCCCCTGGGTGCCTGGAATCCCCTTCTGACAGCACCCACTCGGTCACTGTGTTTTGTTTATGAATGGCTGGGAGGGAGATCAGGCATAGAATTGCCTTGCTTCCCGCCACTGGCAAGTGTGGGCGCAGATAGCGGCTCATCTGGCACCCGCAGAAATATAATAAATAAGGCTCCCTAAGTCTGCTAACATGCCTAACCCTGGGTCATACCTGTTTAGGATGTTCTTTTAACTAAAAATCACTAAAAAGCCCCAATTATTCACCAGATCCTCATGCTCATACCATTCTTTCACTCTTATTGACAACATACAGACAGCTGGGATCATGGGGTGGATAGTACCAAACACGGCACGTGCATGAACGCCCGGCGAGCCTAATTGGTTGCTGAGTGAAAATGTGGGTTATGGCAATTGCATCCTGGAAATGCAGAAAGGTGAGAATTAGAGAAGAGTGAACTTTTGAAAAATTCGATTAGAATGATTCGCCGAATTTTCAGACAAAAATCGTTTCGACCCGAGTTTATTCGCGACGAATCGCTATTAAAAACGGCTATTTCTGAGCCTCCTAGAGCCTCAATAGGGTTGTAAACCATTCTGCCTTGCTGTAACACGCATAGGATGCGTGCTGGGTTAGTGAAATAATACTGTAAATAATTATCACATGCAGATCGGAGGCATCGCTAATAGAATCGCAGAGCGGCACAATTGCAGAGAGTTGAGGTGGCATAACTATGAGGGGCCCCTATAGTGCCTGAAAAACACACCCTGGAGCTGGCAGCAGAAGGAGCCCAATAATTAGCTGAATCACACCCTGGAGTTGCAAGCAGCAGCAGCAGCAGCTGCTTTTTAATAAAAAGTAAGAGTAACGTAAAGCATTTTCTCAATAAATTGGATGAATCACACCCTGGAGTTGCAAGCAGCAGCAGCAGCAGCAGGAGCCCAAACATTGCTTGAAAGAGACACTGGAGTTGGCTGCAGGAGCCCAAAAATTGGATGAATCACACCCTGGAGTTGCAAGCAGCAGCAGCAGCCCAAACATTGCTTGAAAGAGACACTGGAGTTGGCAGCAGGAGCCCAAAAATTGGATGAATCACACCCTGGAGTTGCAAGCAGCAGCAGGAGCCCAAACATAGGTTGAAAGAAAGACTGGAGTTGGCAGCAGGAGCCCAAAAATTGGATGAATCACACCCTGGAGTTGCAAGCAGCAGCCGCAGCAGGAGCCCAAACATAGCTTGAAAGAGACACTGGAGTTGGCTGCAGGAGCCCAAAAATTGGATGAATCACACCCTGGAGTTGCAAGCAGCAGCAGCAGGATCCCAAACATTGCTTGAAAGAGACACTAGCGTTGGCTGCAGGAGCCCAAAAATTGGATGAATCACACCCTGGAGTTGCAAGCAGCAGCAGCAGCCCAAACATTGCTTGAAAGAGACACTGGAGTTGGCCGCAGGAGCCCAATAATTGGACGAATCACACCCTGGAGTTGCAGCAGCAGCAGGAGCCCAAACATTGTTTGAAAGAGACACTGGAGTCGGCAGCAGGAGCCCAAAAATTGGATGAATCACACCCTGGAGTTGCAAGCAGCAGAAGCAGGAGCCCAAACATTGCTTGAACGAGACACCGGAGTTGGCTGCAGGAGCCCAATAATTGGATGAATCACACCCTGGAGTTGCAAGCAGCAGCAGCAGCAGCAGCAGCAAAAGCAGCAGGAGCCCAAACATTGCTTGAAAGAGACACTGGAGTTTGTAGCAGGAGCCCAAAAATTGTATGAATCACACCCTGGAGTTGCAAGCAGCAGCAGGAGCAGGAGCACAAACATTGCTTTAAAGAGACAATGGATTTGGCTGCAGGAGCCCAAGAATTGTATGAATCACACCCTGGAGTTGCAAGCAGCAGCAGTAGCCCAAACATTGCTTGAAAGAGATACTGGATTTGGCTGCAGGAGCCCAAAAATTGGATGAATCACACCCTGGAGTTGCAAGCAGCAGCAGGAGCCCAAACATAGCTTGAAAGAGACACTGGAGTTGGCTGCAGGAGCCCAAAAATTGGATGAATCACACCCTGGAGTTGCAAGCAGCAGCAGCATCCCAAACATTGCTTGAAAGAGACATTGGATTTGGCTGCAGGAGCCCAAAAATTGGATGAATCACACCCTGGAGTTGCAAGCAGCAGCAGCAGCCCAAACATTGCTTGAAAGAGATATTGGATTTGGCTGCAGGAGCCCAAAAATTGGATGAATCACACACTGGAGTTGCAAGCAGCAGCAGGAGCCCAAACATAGCTTGAAAGAGACACTGCAGTTGGCTGCAGGTGCCCAAAAATTGGCCTAAAGACACACTGGAGTTGCAAGCAGCAGCAGCAGGAGCCCAAATTGCTAGAAAGACACACCCTGGAGTTGGCAGCAGCATGAAGAGCACATATACAGATTTTCAGCACATATTTCTTATCTGAAGAATATTAATAAAAAGTAAGAGTAACGTAAAGCATTTTCTCAATAATTACTTGTGGTCTGATGCGGAGGAATGTCTGTAACTGGAGAGCAGCGCCTTAAATCTGTTTTGCACAATCCATATTTCTTTAGTGTTGGTCTGGCCCCATCATCAATCTACTCTAATGCATCAGGCATTGGTGGGTGGAAATCTTGGCTGATCCATGCCCGATTCATTTCTACGCAGGCCAGTCTCTCAAAAACATGGAGAGTGACAGATTAGTAACATATTTGTAACATAGCAACATATTAGTAACATAGTAACATATAAGGCCTCATTTAATCAAGCAGAGGTCTCTGCAGAATAGGGGTGAGTGGCAGCAGGAGTCTCAGTGAGAGGCCTGATCTCCCAGGATCAGCTAGTGGTCGTGTCTTGAACAGCAACCCATCTGCCGTCATCCATTGGTTAACACGATCATCCACTGCATCACAAGTGACATCTGACACCCCCCAGTCAACTGTCTGTTGTATGTTATGCTTTGGGTTCAGCTCCACTATTCAGTGAGGATGATCTGATAATCAGAAAAATAAGCAGACACTGTTGAGGAACCTGAGGAGGACATCAGTGAGTTTTGAGGGCACTTTTAAAGGCTTGGAGTGATGGAGAGTGACAGATTTAGAGGCCAGCATGGTGGCAGAAGGAGAAAGTATGGAGGCAAATGTGCTGGGGTTAGACCACTCGCGCGGCAGGCTATCTTCCCAGGAGGTAGTGGAAGAGGGTCCCTGAAGTCGGCGGCGGCTGCAGCATCAGCATCAGTGAATTAGTGCGGACTGTTGGTAGGAGAAATCAGCTACAAGCCCATGTTGCAGTTTTTCATCAAGCATCTGCAGGAGGTTAACATGGCTATATGAAAGATGTGTAGGCAGACGGTGAAGTGTGGCCAGGGTACCAATGTTGGATCCACAGCCCTGCGTCAACATTTGCAGCGTCACCATAAAGCGGCCTGGGAGAGTTGGCTCCAAAGTGGTGGTCCAGCCTGCTGCATTACCCAGTGGCACACCGCTCTCTGTTCCAGCCAGCCAAGGCTCCACCACCTCCTGTGTGTCATACCCATCCTCTGTCGCTCCAGATGCTCCTACTCCTCTTAATCCGAGTCAGTCATTCTGCCAGCAATCCATTGGCAAGCCATGTCCAAGATACAACAGTATGTGCCCACTCATCCAACGTGCAGAAGCTAAATGTGCTCCTGTATAAGTTGCTGGTGCTGCAGTCCCTCCCTTTTGAGTTAGTGGACCTTTCAGAGAACTGATGGCTTGTGCCCAGCCGAGGTGGAGAGTCCCATGCTGTCATTTCTTTGCGAAGAAGGCAGTACCAGCCCTGTACAATTTTGTTGAACAGAAGGTGGGGCAGTCCTTTAGCCTGTCAGTGTCAAGTGCACAGCAGTGCCTACGTCTGGAGCTGTAACTATGGTCAGGGACAATAAATATCCTTTTAGGACCACTGGGTGATTGTGGTTCCTGCACAACCACAATGTCACGCTTGGGGAGGGGTAACTTCAGACCTCTTGATGAGCTCACAACCCCCAATCTCCGCAGCCAGCTTCACCTGTAGGAGCCCCCGCTTGCCGGGACGCAAGTTACGCCTACCCGGGATCGGTTGCCCCCAGGACTTATTGGCTCAAAGGATGCGAGCTTATATGGAGAGATCTGGAGAACCAATAACTGAGCGTGAATGATGGAAGTCCAGAGACAGGCAATTGGTTGATAACGGGAAGGCAGAGATCGTAGCGGCACCAGGGGTAAGACAAGACGAAGCCGGGGTACAGGCAAGGTCGGCAACAGGGGTTCAGAATAAAGAGGGGTCAATTCAGGCAGAGGTCGGCAACTGGGGTTCTGGACCAAGAGGTGTCAATTCAGGCAGAGGTCGGCAACTGGAAATTAATAGAGCTTCAATGCACAAGACAAGCTTGGTACTAGGCGCTATAACAGGCACTGACACACTGCAGTGTCAATCCCTTTATAGGGGTAGACCCAGCTGGATTGGACAGGGAGGCAGTGGCTGTGATTGGTGCACTTTGGATCTGTGAGCTGATTTGTGCATTTCGGCCCTGTGGTCTGATTGGTGCACTCAGAGAGCTCTGGGCTGATTGCCCCAGCTGAACTCCACAGGCATACTGCTCAGAGCTGCACCTCCTAGGTTTCGCTCTTTTAAACAGCCTCCAGTGGCCATTCTGTGTATTGCACCACCGGAGGACATGAGCTGACTGTACAAGCACAAGTTGAATGACAGTGGGCAAGGGAGGAGGGCTTGCTTGGAGACACATGCGCCGCTGGGGATGGCATCCGAGGCAGAAGCGGCTGCTGGGCAGGAGGATCCCCAGCCAGTTGCCTAGGGACACCACGGGCACGGGGTGAAGGCAAGTCATTCATGACATTACCCCCCCTTCACGAGGGGCCTCCTGACCCTCACGAGAATCCACAGGACAAACGCCCCGAATAGTTCCAACAGACTTCAACAAAGAAACACGAGGTACCCTCCTGGATGGAGAGGCAGGCGGACAAACACACTCTGAGACCTGGGTTGCCCCAACAGTAATGCTAGAGCAGTGTTCTACACAGTGTGGGCCCCATCCTGTCGATTCCCCAGTTTTCCAATTAAGGGTAGGGTTGTGCACCTTCAACCAAGGGAACCCTAAGACAACCGGGGTTTCAGGGCAGTCAAATACAAAAAATTCAAGATTCTCAGAATGGGAGGGTCCCACAATTAGGCTGATAAAAGGGGTTTTGGAGGTTACAGTTCCTCCACGAACAGGAGTGTTATTAACAGCCAAAATCTGAAGGGGCTTCCCAAGGGGAATAACTGGAATGCCTAAGGCGGCCACTATGGATTTATCCAAGAAGTTGCCCACTGCTCCGCTATCGACAAAAGCGGGGATGGATTTCCTGGACAACTCCCAACCCACAGTAGCAGGTAACAACATTTTATTTCTAAGAATGGAAGTTACCTGACCGTCCTGACAAACTTTCTCTATCTTGTCAGGACGTTGCAATCCCGCCAAAGGTCTTTTATTGGGGCAGGTCCTAACCAGGTGACCAGAAGCCCCACAGTACATGCACAGGCCTAAGGTGCAACGTCTACTCTTTTCATCTGGGGAAAGGTGAGTAGCACCGAGTTGCATAGGCTCTTCAGGGAGCGAAGATGAGATAACACCCACAGGGGATGACTCCTGGTGGGAAGATTCTCAGAAGGGAAAGTGATTCTTCTCTATATGTCTCTCCCGTAGCCGTCTGTCAATTTTAATGGCCATAGGCATGAGTTCATCCAGACTTCTGGGGTAAGGAAAATTTGTAAGAACATCCTTAACACCCTCTGAGAGACCAATTCTATACTGACTACAGAGAGCAGGATCATTCCAATGGGATTCAATCGCCCAGCGGCGGAATTCGGCACTATATTCCTCTGCTGAACGCTTCCCCTGTTTCAGGCTTCGAAGCCTGGCATCGGCGGTCGAAGTCTTGTCAGGGTCCGAATACAGGATCTCCATAGTGGAGAAAAAGGCTGAGACAGTTTGCAAGGCCTCATCTGTGGGCGCTAAGCCAAACGCCCAGGACTGTGGATCACCCTGGAGCAGAGAGATAACCAGGCCCACCCTCTGCAATTCGGTGCCCGAGGAGTAGGGCCGTAGTCTGAAATAAAGTTCACAGGAGTTCCTCGACAGGAGGTGAGGATGAAGGTGGTGCAGCCGGCTGGCGATCTTGATTAGCCACACGTTGGGACAAGTAGTTAATGGCGGCACCCATGCCATGCACTTGTTGTTCAAGTCGCTTCAAATCAAAACTCTCCTTAGTGAGTTGGTTTATCGCTGTGGCCATAGCTTGCACCTGCTGTACCAGGTCATCCATTTTTTGGGCCTGTTATAATGTCACGCTTGGGGAGGGGTAACTCCAGACCTCTTGATGAGCTCGCAACCCCCAATCTCCGCAGCCAGCTTCACCTGTAGGAGCCCCCGCTTGCCGGGACGCAAGTTACGCCTACCCGGGATCGGTTGCCCCCAGGACTTATTGGCTCAAAGGATGCGAGCTTATATGGAGAGATCTGGAGAACCAATAACTGAGCGTGAATGATGGAAGTCCAGAGACAGGCAATTGGTTGATAACGGGAAGGCAGAGATCGTAGCGGCACCAGGGGTAAGACAAGACGAAGCCGGGGTACAGGCAAGGTCGGCAACAGGGGTTCAGGATAAAGAGGCGTCAATTCAGGCAGAGGTCGGCAACTGGGGTTCTGGATCAAGAGGCGTCGATTCAGGCAGAGGTTGGCAACTGGAAATCAATAGAGCTTCAATGCACAAGACAAGCTTGGTACTAGGCGCTATAACAGGCACTGACACACTGCAGTGGCAATCCCTTTATAGGGGTAGACCCAGCTGGATTGGACAGGGAGGCAGTGGCTGTGATTGGTGCACTTTGGATCTGTGAGCTGATTTGTGCATTTCGGCCCTGTGGTCTGATTGGTGCACTCAGAGAGCTCTGGGCTGATTGCCCCAGCTGAACTCCACAGGCATACTGCTCAGAGCTGCACCTCCTAGGTTTCGCTCTTTTAAACAGCCTCCAGTGGCCATTCTGTGTATTGCACCACCGGAGGACATGAGCTGACTGTACACGCGTGCAAGCACAAGTTGAATGACAGTGGGCAAGGGAGGAGGGCTTGCTTGGAGACACATGCGCCGCTGGGGATGGCATCCGAGGCAGAAGCGGCTGCTGGGCAGGAGGATCCCCAGCCAGTTGCCTAGGGACACCACGGGCACGGGGTGAAGGCAAGTCATTCATGACACCCGCATAGTGAGTCTACTCATGAGCAGCAGGAAGACCTGGAGCAGTACCTGAACCAGCAGGTCATGTCATACCTTGACATGACCATGCCAACACACCTTGAGGATCCGCTGGACTTCTGGGAAGCCAAACTTGACTTGTGGCCGCAACTAGCAGAGTTTGCCCAGGAAAAGCTGTCCTGCCCGGCCAGTAGTTGATTTAGATGGCAACTGGGCTGCTCTATATTATGCTGCAAAATGGCAAATTTACCTCACAATATAAGCTATTGCCCCTCAGATTTACACAGGGGCTCCTCTATATTATGCTGCAAAATGGCAAATTTACCTCACAGTATAAGCTATTGCCCCTCAGATTTACACAGGGGCTGCTCTATATTATGCTGCAAAATGACAAATTTACCTCAAAATATAAGCTATTGCCCCTCAGATTTACACAGGGGCTGCTCTATATTATGCTGCAAAATGGCAAATTTACCTCACTATATAAGCTAATGCCCCTCAGATTTACACAGGGGCTGCTCTATATTATGCTGCAAAATGGCAAATTTACCTCACAATATAAGCTATTGCCCCTCAGATTTACACAGGGGCTGCTCTATATAATGCTGGAAAATGGCAAATTTACCTCACAGTATAAGCTATTGCCCCTCAGATTTACACAGGGGCTGCTCTATATAATGCTGCAAAATGGCAAATTTACCTCACTATATAAGCTAATGCCCCTCAGATTTACACAGGGCCTGCTCTATATTATGCTGCAAAATGGCACATTTTCCTTACAATATAAGCTATTGCCCCTCAGGTTTACACAGGGCCTGCTCTATATTATGCTGCAAAATGGCAAATTTACCTCTCAGTATAAGCTATTGCCCCTCAGATTTACACAGGGCCTGCTCTATATTATGCTGCAAAATGGCAAATTTACCTCACAGTATAAGCTATTGCCCCTCAGATTGACACAGGAGCTGCTCTATATAATGCTACAAAACCAAGAGCGGATTTAACTCACACAATATAACCTATTTCTCAGGTGTATATAGGGTCTGCTCTATGTAATGGTGCAAAACCATGAATTTACCTACAATATAAACTATTGCTGCTCCATATAATGGTGCAAAACTGAATTTATCTCACAATATAAACTATTACTCCTCGGGTTTATATAGGGGCTGCTGTATATAACAGTGCAAAACCATGAATTTACCTCATAATATAAACTATTGCCCCTCAGATTTACACAGGGCCTGCTCTATATTATGCTGCAAAATGGCAAATTTACCTCACAATATAAGCTATTGCCCCTCAGATTTACACAGGGCCAGCTCTATAGATTGCTACAAAACCAAGAGCGGATTTAACTCACACAATGTAACCTATTTCTCAGGTTTATATAGGGACTGCTCTATGTAATGGTTCAAAACCATGAATTTACCTCATAATTAAATATAAACTATTGCCCCCCAGATTTACTCAGGGGCTGCTCCATATAATGGTGCAAAACAGGGCAAATGTATTGTCCAATATAAACTATTGCTGCTCTGATTTACACAGGAGGGCCACTCTAAAGAATGGTGCAACATGGCGAATTTAGCTCACAATATAACATAGATTGCAAAATGAGATTTTCAGACAGGGCCTGCTCTATAAAATGGCAATTTTACCTCACAATATAAACTATTGCTCCTCAGATTTACACAGGGATTTAGGTTGATATATATATATATAATAGTGCAAAACAGCGAATTTACCTCACAATACTGTATAAACTATTGCTCCTCAGATTTACACAGTGGGCTTCTCTATATAATGGCGCAAAATGGCGAATTTACCTCACTATATAATCTATTACAGCTCTATATAAAAAAAAAAAAATTAAAAAAGGGAATGTAGAAGCTTATTTAGTATAACAGATAGGGTGACATGTGCTGGTTTGGGATGCCCATGTGGGCTAGTGTTTTAACAGCAGGACAAAAACCAATTCAAAATGCAATAGCTTAATAAAACTGAGGCTGAACAAGCTTATTTAGTACAAAAGATAGGGTGACGTGCTGGTTTGGGATGCCCATGTGGGCTGGTGTTTTGACAGCAGGACAAAAAACAATTCTAAATGCAATACTTTGATTCAGCTGAGGAAGGATGAACAAGCGTATTTAGTATAACATATAGGCTGCTAAGTGCAGGTTTGGGATACCCAGGTGGGCTGGTTTTTTTTTTGTTAAAGGCAGACCAAAAACCCATTCAAAATGAAATACTTTGATTAAGCTGAGGAAGGATGAACAAGCATATTTAGTATAACAGATAGGCTGCTAAGTGCAGGTTTGGGGTGCCCTGTGGCCTGTTTTTTTTTTGTTAAAGGCAGACCAAAAACCAATTCAAAATGCAATCCCTTTATTATGCTGAGGAAGGATGAACAAGGGTATTTAGTATAACAGATAGGCTGCTAAGTGCAGGTTTGGGATGCTCTGCGGCCTGGTGTTTTTTTTTGTTAAAGGCAGACCAAAAACCAATTCAAAATGCAATACTTTGATTAAGCTGAGAAACGATGAACAAGCGTATTTAGTATAACAGATAGGCTGCTAAGTGCAGGTCTGGGATGCCCTGCGGCCTGGTGTTTTTTTTGTTAAAGATACACCAAAAACCAATTCAAAATGCAATACTTTGATTAAGCTGAGGAAGGATGAACAAGCGTATTTAGTATAACAGATAGGCTGCTAAGGGCAGGTTTGGGATACCCAGGTGGGCTGGTGTTTTTTTTTGTTAAAAGCAGACCAAAAACCAATTCAAAATGCAATACTTTGATTATGCTGAGGAAGGATGAACAAGCGTATTTAGTATAACAGATAGGCTGCTAAGTGCAGGTTTGGGATGTCCTGCGGCCTGGTGTTTTTTTTTTGTTAAAGGCAGACCAAAAACCAATTCAAAATGCAATACTTTGATTAAGCTGAGGAAGATCAACAAGCGTATTTAGTATAACAGATAGGCTGCTAAGTGCAGGTTTGGGATGCCCTGCGGCCTGGTGTTTTTTTTTTTTTGTTAAAGGCAGACCAAAAACCAATTCAAAATGTAATACTTTGATTAAGCTGAGGAAAGATGAACAAGCGTATTTAGTATAACAGATAGGCTGCCTAATGCAGGTTTGGGATACCCAGGTGGGCTGGTGTTTTTTTTGTTAAAGGCAGACCAAAAACCATTTCAAAATGCAATACTTTGACTAAGCTGAGGAAGGATGAACAAGCGTATTTAGTATAACAGATAGGCTGCTAAGTGCAGGTTTGGGATGCCCTGCGGCCTAGTGTTTTGGCAGCAGAACAAAAACCAATTCAAAATGCAATATTTTGATTAAGCTGAGGAAGGATGAACAAGCGTATTAAGTATAACAGATAGGCTGCTAAGTGCAGGTTTGGGATGCCCTGCGCCCTGGTGTTTTTTTTTGTTAAAGGCAGACCAAAAACCAATTCAAAATGCAATACTTTGATTAAGCTGAGGAAGGATGAACAAGCGTATTTAGTATAACAGATAGGCTGCTAAGTGCAGGTTTGGGATACCCAGGTGGGCTGGTGTTTTTTTTTTGTTAAAGGCAGACCAAAAACCATTTCAAAATGCAATACTTTGACTAAGCTGAGGAAGGATGAACAAGTGTATTTAGTATAACAGATAGGCTGCTAAGTGCAGGTTTGGGATGCCCTGCGGCCTAGTGTTTTGGCAGCAGGACAAAAACCAATTCAAAATGCAATATTTTGATGAAGCTGAGGAAGGATGAACAAGCGTATTAAGTATAACAGATAGGCTGCTAAGTGCAGGTTTGGGATGCCCTGCGCCCTGGTGTTTTTTTTTGTTAAAGGCAGACCAAAAACCAATTCAAAATGCAATACTTTGATTAAGCTGAGGAAGGATGAACAAGCGTATTTAGTATAACAGATAGGCTGCTAAGTGCAGGTTTGGGATGCCCTGCGGCCTAGTGTTTTGGCAGCAGGACAAAAACCAATTCAAAATGCAATATTTTGATTAAGCTGAGGGAGGATGAACAAGCATATTAAGTATAACAGATAGGCTGCTAAGTGCAGGTTTGGGATGCCCTGCGCCCTGGTGTTTTTTTTTTGTTAAAGGCAGACCAAAAACCAATTCAAAATGCAATACTTTGATTAAGCTGAGGAAGGATGAACAAGCGTATTTAGTATAACAGATAGGCTGCCTAATGCAGGTTTGGGATACCCAGGTGGGCTGGTGTTTTTTTTGTTAAAGGCAGACCAAAAACCAATTCAAAATGCAATACTTTGATTAAGCTGAGGAAGGATGAACAAGCGTATTTAGTATAACAGATAGGCTGCTAAGTGCAAGTTTGGGATGCCCTGCGGCCTAGTGTTTTGGCAGCAGGAAAAAAAACAATTCAAAATGCAATACTTTGATTAAGCTGAGGAAGGATGAACAAGCGTATTTAGTATAACAGATAGGCTGCTAAGTGCAGGTTTGGGATATCCAGGTGGGCTGGTGTTTTTTTTTTTGTTAAAAGCAGACCAAAAACCAATTCAAAATGCAATACTTTGATTATGCTGAGGAAGGATGAACAAGCGTATTTAGTATAACAGATAGGCTGCTAAGTGCAGGTTTGGGATGCCCTGCGGCCTGGTGTTTTTTTGTGTTAAAGGCAGACCAAAAACCAATTCAAAATGCAATACTTTGATTCAGCTGAGGAAGATCAACAAGCGTATTTAGTATAACAGATAGGCTGCTAAGTGCAGGTTTGGGATGCCCTGCGGCCTGGTGTTTTTTTTTGTTAAAGGCAGACCAAAAACCAATTCAAAATGTAATACTTTGATTAAGCTGAGGAAAGATGAACAAGCTTATTTAGTATAACAGATAGGCTGCCTAATGCAGGTTTGGGATACCCAGGTGGGCTGGTGTTTTTTTAATTAAAGGCAGACCAAAAACCAATTCAAAATGCAATACTTTGATTAAGCAGAGGAAGGATGAACAAGTGTATTTAGTATAACAGACAGGCTGCTAAGTGCAGGTTTGGGATACCCAGGTGGGCTGGTGTTTTTTTTGTTAAAGGCAGACCAAAAAATATTTAAACTTATCCAGTTATATATTATGATAAATGCTTGTGTGTAACAGATAGGGTTAAATAAGCCACTCCATAGATGGCATGCACAGTGGCAAGGCAGATTTATAGCACAAAGAACTGAAATCGAATTGAAAACTGATCTGGCTAATGAAAAAAAAAAAAAATTTCACTGTCACTTCTAAGCTGTCCCTGGCTGGATGGTTCTGGTTTTTCCCTATCTTTCCCTGGCTCTGTCTACCTCTCTGTCTGCCTCTCTGACTCTCCCTACCTATCTCTAACTCTCTGTCCCTGTCTCTAACGAGCTGTGCTCTGGCCGCAATGCAAGGCTGAAATGCGCACAAGCAAGATGGCCACCGCTTTATATAGCACGGTGACGTCACCGGGCTTCCTGGCTGCTGATAGGCTGCATGTGACTTACCCATGATACCTTGCCCCAGGGGATATCTCTGGACATGTTCATCCACCATTTTAGAATGCCTGCAATTGAAATAAATGGAGTTTAAAGGAAAGCTTCGATCGATCGAATCGCGGGGAAATTTGGATTCGTTCAGAATCGAATTTTCCATGCAATTCGGAACAAATCCGGGTTCGTCCGGATCGATTCGCTCATCCCTAGTGAGAATTAATGGCTGATTTTAGGCTTCCTATGTTGGCTAGAGGAGCATACCAAATCAGGTTCAGGTGGTACTGAAATTAAATTATTTTTTTCACTTTCCTAGAATTTGCCCATCAGACCAGATCATAATCGGGGTCCCAGCATCTACATTATCTCCCCACAGTTCCAGCTTGTATTGTATAGCTGCACTTGTGTGGAGTACAAGCCCAGGCTGGCGTGCCTAGTTTTCTCTGAAAGTCTTGTTGGAAGCACAGGGGGCTGGTGGGTAGCTTCTGGACACATCAGGACCCAGAACACAGCAAAAGACACCGCAGGAGCAGCGGCAGGTAATATGGAGTGCCTAAAGCCAGGAGGTGAGAAATTCCACATAAGTATAGGAATATAGTGCAAATTTTGCAGGAATGGAACACAGTTGCGGGAGAATGTGAATACATTTTTTTAGTCAACATTTAAGTGGACTGATTCGTTACAGTGAATTATGTATACCTTTATCATTTATAATGAGAGCCCTTTAACCTTATAAATTGCCATTGTCATATTCAGGTTGATCGCCCCCATCTCTCCCACTGGATTTCTTATGACGGGCATAATATGCAAGCAGTACACAGCACAGCGTAATGTGGTATTATCATACAATAACAATTTATCCTCACAGGTTATGGCCTCTCATCCTTTTTGAAATCTCCTAAAGACCAGCATTTAGCAGCTTCTACTTATGTATGAACACTTCAAGACATATAGATGCTAATAGCTGTGTCTAGGGGAATACATGTGTAACCTTTTCAGGCAAATGCTATTTCTCTAGAAACTAGCCTAGTTTAATGTCCTATTAATTAAACTCCACTGGGTGTATAAACTGGATTACTGCAAGGAAACGCTGAACAAACTGTGTTACATTGCAAATATTATTCTACTACCTTGTAGTCAAAATGTATCATAGAAATAAATAGGATAAATAGAACAATTAGCCGAAACCGAGATGAAATGATTAGCTTTAATCTAGGGGGAGCAGAACATCACGATTGCTCTGGCCAGATTCTGCTATGTGGGCACAAGCTATTATGTACTATAGAGAGTTTTTAGAGCTTTCCAAAACATTTTGGCAGTGTCAGACTTTAAGTGCTTCCCTTGCCAGTCACTTTACTGTTGGGGTGTGGGCTGTATATACTGAGAAGAGGAATCAAGTAACTCTTCATCCATGTTTCCTTTTCCTTGAATTTTTATTACTCCTTCCTACCTAACTAATTGTGAATCTACCCCATACAACCCCACCTGGTACCACTAACTCCACTTGCAAGTTTAACTCATAAATAGTGATAGTAGTGATGGGACTATCAGTTCAAAATCCAGGTCTGCTGCTCTCTGAAAGCTGGTGGTCACCTCTTTTGATCACTAGAGGGGAGACACATGCAATGGATTACCTGGAGAATCCCGTTCGCGTCCCCAGCCTTTGGTGACACATATAGTCACATGAGGGGGGTGGGGTGAGTCCTCTGTGGTATAAAGGCTTACCTCCCTAGCATCCACTTCCTGCATCAGAAGAAATGCTTGCTGACCTGAAAAGTGCCCCAGACCCTGTTCACCAACCGGAAGGTACAGAGGAGGGAGAAGACATGGAGGGGTGAGCACTGTTACATTTAATTTAATAAACTTTTTGTGCCATGTCCTATTTTTTTCAATATTTGTGAACTGGCAAGGGACCCCCCCATCAAACAGCTGCACCCCCTTTTAGAAATTGGGGGTGAGGAAGAGCCTGGTGACCATTGGCACAGCCCCAGTGTTCGTCCAGGCATGCCATTGGCAACCCTGAAAGAGCACCAGACCTGTGATGAAGGGCATGGAGGCATACAGGGCCAGAGACCAGCCGCCAGGCCTCAGGATCCTAGGCTACTAGTCCCTATGACTGGGGCACCAGAATAATAGCCCACAGGGAATGGGCGGGCCACACACTTACACACTCTTTTGCAAAAAAAAAAGGCAAGATGATTTGACTTCTTACCACTGATTTATCAAGACTGTCTCTATCCAAATTTCTAATGACTTTAGAAGTTTCCCAATGTTTTGCTATAAGCATCTTTGTTGCTCCATTTTAGAAAGGATTTGCTTTGTATTGGGATGGTGAACTAGCTTGTACCCCATAATAGAGCATTAAGTTCCTTTAGGATATTAAGTGGCATAGTCTCTGGATAAGATGGCACTTCCACCATATGTAGATTACTGACATCTGTGTTTTCTTGCACCACAAGCAAATAAACGGTGGAGCTCTGGAATTACCATATTTTTCGCCCTATAAGATTTCCCCAAAAGTGGGGGGGAAATGTCTGTGCGTCTTATCGGGCGAATATAAAAGGGGGGAAAAAAAAGTAAACGTACATGTTATGGGTGCTCCCGTGTTGCTGGCCGAGCTACCTGACACACTGCGAGAGGCCAGAAGAAGATGGAGGAGCGGCGGGCGCCCGTCGCTCCTCCATCTTCTTCTGGCCTTCAGCCGCTGCCTCTTTCGGCCAGGGTATACACAAATACCCAGCCAGCGCAGGCTACACCCACCCGCTGCACAGACTGGGTGGATGCCCAGAAGCTGGATGCCAGGAGCAAGTAAGTTGACTCTTTTTTTCTATATTCTTCTGCTGGGGAACAGAAGGGGAGTGCCACACTGCCTATAGGAATGGGATGGGGGAAATGCCACACTGCCTATGGGGAATGGGGGGGGAGAATGCCACACTGCCTATAGGAATGGGATGAGGGGGAATGTCACACTGCCTATGGGGAATGGGGGGGAGAATGCCACACTGCCTATATGGGAATGGGGAGAATGCCACACTGCCTATGGGAATGGGAGGGGGGAATGCCACACTGCCTATATGGGAATGGGAGGGGGGAATGCCACACTACCTATATGGGAATAGGGAGAATGCCACACTGCCTATGGGAATGGAAGGGAGGAATGCCACACTGCCTATGGGGAATAGGAGGGGAGAACGCCACACTGCCTATATGGGAATGGGGAGAATACCACACTGCCTATGGGAATGGGAGGGGGGAATGCCACACTGCCTATGGGGAATGAGAGGGGAGAATGCCACACTGCCTATGGGAATGGGAGGGGGGAATGCCACACTGCCTATGGGGAATGGGAGGGGGGAATGCCACACTGCCTATGGGGAATGGGAGGGGGGAATGCCACACTGCCTATGGGAATGGGAGGGGGGAATGCCACACTGCCTTTTGGGAATGGGAGGGGAGAATGCCACACTGCCTATGGGAATGGGAGGGGGGAATGCCACACTGCCTATGGGGAATGGGAGGGGGAAATGCCCCATTGCCTATATGGGAATGGGAGGGGGGAATGGCACACTGCCTATGGGAGTGGGAGGGGGAAATGCCACACTGCCTATATGGGAATGGGAGGGGGGAATGGCACACTGCCTATGGGAGTGGGAGGGGGAAATGCCACACTGCCTATGGGATGGGGGGAATGCCACACTGCCTATGGGAATGGGATGGGGGGGAATGCCACACTGCCTATGGGAATGGGATGGGGGGAATGCTACACTGCCTATGGGAATGGGATGGGGGAATGCTGCACTGCCTATTGGATAGGGGGGAATGCTGCACTGCCTATTGGATAGGGGGGAATGCCACACTGCCTATGGGAAGGGGGGAATACCACACTGCCTAGGGGGAATGGGATGGGGGAAATGCCACGCTGCCTATTGGAATGGGAGGGGGGAATGCCACACAGTCTATGGAAATGGGGGGTTGCCACACTACCTATGGGGAATGGGATGGAGGGAATGCCTAGCTGTCTATGGAAATGGGAGGGGGGAATGGCACACTGCCTATGGGACTGGGGGAATGCCACACTGCCTTTGGGACTGGGGGAATGCCACACTGCCTATAGGACTGGGGGAATGCCACACTGCCTATGGGATTGGGGGAATGACACACTGCCTATTGGGAATAGGAGGGGGTGCCACTCTGCCTGTAATTGGAGGATTCAGCACCTTGCCTATTATTTGGTTCATAATATTATTTTTCTTATTTTCCTCCTTCAAATCCTAGGTGCGTCTTATGTAGGGAAAATACAGTGTGTTTTTTAGTTATATACAATCTTGTTATACATTTGCAGATGCAATGAAATGATTTAAGATTCTTTCTTAGCATATACTGTAACACCCCTGGTTTTAATAAATGGGAAGCTTTGACATGTGCTTAGCTATTGTAACATATTGCTAATTGTGTCAGCAAGCTCCTTCCCTGATGCTGCTTGGTGAAATCAAATAGGAAATCAGTTTGGAGAGTCACACTGCATGAGGCTTCATAAATAGTTTAGTGGTGTGGCAGTAATGGAATCAATGTGAACAGAATATCCCATCAAGCAAATCAGAGACATTAGATGATGGAAATTAGAGTTACCTGTCATGGCAGCTTCACATAACTCTTTATCTTCTATGGTAAACAAAAACAACTGGTACATTCGAATATATCTAAATGGGTGCGTGTGCACTGGAAACCATTATAATTTATAGACAAAAGACCGCACCAACATATAATAAAGTAAAAGTGTGCTGCACTAGGGGTTGGTGTGGCAACAGCCCAAATATGCAATGAAGGGAGGGGGAGTCCCACAAATCCCCAATAAATCTGTGGCACCACTATATGTATCAAAAGATATATTACTTTATTAATACATAAATCTACAGTTATACAGACAATTAAAACCAAGATAAAAACAACACAAAACACAAAATCATTCACTGGAAACCAAACAGCACCTAAAGAGGTTGAGCAAATATCGTGCTCGTACAAACACGCCAGCTGCAACAGCAAGCAATATAAAATATATTTGTTCAAAGATTACCAAAATACAATGAAGACACATACATTTAAAAGCTGGATTGCATTGGGCTCTGCTATATATATCAAAGCCACATCCAACCTAACAAAGTTCAATTGTACCAGTAAATAAATCCAGAAATAACAAATAGTCAAAATATCCCACAAAAATGTAACAAAGAATATACCATATACAAGTGTATAATCTGAAAATTTCAAAAATGTGTAAAAGCAAAGTTAAAGTGATCCTATATCCAGAAAGGAAGTGTATGCCATCACTTTCTATTCCCAGGCTAGTGCCCCAAAGCAGCTAGTGTTTCTTTTTTTTCTAAAGCCTTTGCCCAATATTCATAAAAACACTTTATAAAGCAAAACAGGAAGCAGTATGATATCCGAATGGCAGCCATATACTAGTTAGTTACAATTAAACATTACTGACAGTTTGGCTGAAGTGCTTTCAGATTTATTGCAGTTATTATAACTGATAAGGCTGACTCTCTGTGCTGAGCTGTGTGTACTGTAACTGGATGTATCATCACTGGAAAGCACCAGGGGGCTGGTTTGTTTGGCAAGGGAGCAATCAGGTTTGTGTTATCAATATTGGGCAAAGGCTTGAGTTAAAAAAGAAACTCTGGCTATTTTGGGGCACTGGGCTGGGGATAAAAAGTGAAGACATAAACTTCCCTTCTGGGTATAGGATCAATTTAAGTTCAAATGGCATCACTGCTACCCTTAATAGTACAGTCCATATATAAACCAACAATAGAAATGGCAATAGCTGCAAAATTTCTCTATAAGATTCCTGGGCCGATCCATTCCCTCACCGTGGGGCATCCAAAATCGGGATACCCTGCTGTGTGAAACCCCCCAGGACGCCCACAAACCTTACCTGAATACCGGTCCAACGGTGCATCTGTGAATGGCTGGCGCGGGCGTGCTCCCTGTTAGAAGGAAGCGCGGGATGCAGCCGCCAGCTTAGCTTTGCCGCCGCTTTGACGCGCATAGCTCAGCGGCCTCAAGCGTGCTGATTGGACAAGCAGACGCGCAGGAGCGGGGTGAGGGGGTTTCACATAGCGGGCACCCCGATCGTGGTGCTCCGCGGAAGTGAACCAAAACCCAGGATAAGTCAAAATCCTGGGTTTTGGTCCACTTTAACAAAACACTAGACACACACAGCATTGGCGCTCTTAAGCTGGGCGCTGTAGAATAGAGCGCCAGACGCTGTGTGATTAAAGTCTGTTTTTGGACACATATCCACCAGTAACAAAGCGAAAACACATGGAATTACATTCAGGCTGATTCATTAATAGCGCCAGGTAGCGACAGATGAGCGTCAGTAGCGTTATTTTCACAGCGCCCGCTAGTATTCGCTGTGCTTGGCCGTTGTTCGGCTGTTGACAGCGACTCAGTCGGTGTGCGGTAATGTTGAATACGGGGTTAGGAGTCGCTGTTTGACAGGTTCCGCGCTGTATGGGAGCGCATGACAGCGAACGGCCATAGCTAACGGCTCCCAGCATATTCATTAACAAATCACGCTCCCAAAATTCTCGCGCTGTGAAATGCTTGTTTAAACCCCAGAGCGCTGGCGGCGATGGGTTAAAAGTAGTTTTTTAACCCCCAAACAACCATATTTTTAGAAAAAAAAAAAAACATGTTTTTCAAAACATTTTGTAATATGAATACATTAATATCAGACCTGTAATATCAATTCTGCACAATTTTTTTTTTTTTTTTTAGCTTAAAAAAGAAATCTAACATTGCAGAAGTGGTCACAGAATTTTTGACATTAAAAAAAATAAATAAATAAATAATAGCAATTAATTATGAATATTTAAAGATTGCTCCATTGAAATGCATTGGAGAGCGCCAGGTAGCGAGAGGTCATACCTGTCGCTGTTCAAGGTCGCTCGCTGGCGCTGTGGGGTGAGGCTGGAATAATGATGAATGATTCGCTATCTGGCGCTCTGTCAGTCGCTAAGCAGGATCGGCTTCATAAATGTCTGATTGCGGAGGGGAGCCGGCGTTCTCGTGGCGGTGAGCGTCATTACCGTTCGCTCACCATTCGCTACCTGGCGCTATCCCTTGTTAAATAAGGGCCATTGTTTTAAAACTGTGACAATAACACTTTAGTGCCAGACCTGTAATGACAATTCTGCATAGAAATATAAAAAGTCAAAAAAGTTTCTAAAAGTGTTTGTTTGCAGCCAGAAGAGGTCACACAATGATTTGAGCAAAAAAAAAAAAACATACGGGAGAGCGCTAAAGAGCGACAGGTACTACATGGGCCCACCTAGAGCGCCGGCGCTATACAATGAGCCACCACTAGTAATACATGTGACGCTACATGGCGCTGTTAGAGTAGCTCACCAGATTTGCTTTCTTAAATGTGGTTTCGCGTACAGTGCCCGACGTTCACCAGACGCTGCCTGCCGCTACGAGGCGCTACCTGCCGCTATCCGTTCTTAAATAACCCCCATAGTGATTATTCTTAGATTCAGGATTTTGATATCGGCAATATTTTTTATAGTGCAATTCATTCACCTCCGGCAGCTTGTGATAATTGTATTTTAAAACTTTATTGTATTTTTGGGATGTTTTAAAGTGATATTTCAGGTATTTTTTAGGCCATTGAGTCAGGCTACATTTGGCAATGTGCTCAACTGTTTTCCATTTTTAAATTGAAGAAGAAATGGCTGTGAAAGTTTACAGTTCTATCTAATGATTCCTCTCCTGAAGCAAGTGGGCGTGGCCCTTGAAGCTGTGATGCCACTGCAATAATCAGCATAATGGGGGGTATCTTTATTTATCTTTCTTTTTCTTCATCTGATATCTTTCCTCAGACACAGGCATTCTCATCACCCTGGTTATGCCCCCTCCTTCTCTGGAACTAGTACAAACCCACATTCACGTATCCTTGTTTCAGCCACCAGATCCCTGCACAGAACATTATGCAATGTCAATCCATGAACCTTACTGACCAGGCTGCTGCAACACTGCATGGGATCATGAAAGCAGGTGAGCTGAGGCTTCCAGAAATGGAAGGTGGATGGCCTTGTTCAGGGATCATTGTAACTATTCCTAGGGTCTCCAAAACAGGCTTGTAATATTTATACTTTCATGATCTTCCAGTGTGGTAACATGGTCCATGAGGGGAAATCCCACTGGCGATTGATAGAAAAGCTGCAGCTGCCACACTGGAAGATCCTGGATAGGTGAGTATTAAAAGCCTGTTTTTTCAGGCCTGGCCTTCTAAGAGGCCGATTCATTAATAGCGGCAGGTAGCGACAGTTGAGCGACTGTAGCAGTATTTTCACAGCGCCCACTAGTAGTCGCTGTGCTTGGCCATTGTTCGGTTGTTGATAGCGACTCGGTGTGCAGTAATGTTGAATACGGGGTGACGAGTCGCTATTTGACAGGTTCCGCGATGTATGGGTGCGCATGATAGCGACTGGTCAGAGCGACCGGCTCCCACCATATTCATCAAAAAATCACGCTCAAAAAATTCTCGCGCTGTGAAATGCATGTTTAAACCCCAGAGCGCTGGCGGCGATGTGTTAAAAGTAGTTTTTTAACCCCCAAACCACCATATTTTTGGAAACCAAAAAACAAAAAATTTTAAAAGAATTTAGTAATATGAATACAATAATATCAGACCTGTATATACCTACCTATATATTTTTTTTTTACCTTAAAAAAATTATCTAACATGGCAGAAGTGGTCACAGAATTTTTCACATTTAAAAAAAAAAAAAACATTAATAACAATTAATTAGGAATATTTAAAGATTGTTCCATTGAAATGCATTGGAGAGCGCCAGGTAGCGAGAGGCCATACCTGTCGCTGTTCAAGGTCAGACGCTGGCGCTGTGGGCTGACGCGGGAATAATGATGAATGAGTGGCTATCTGGCGCTATCTCAGTCGCTAAGCAGGATCGGCTTGATAAATGTGTGATTGTGGTGGGGAGCCGGCGTTCCCGTGGCGGTGCCCGTCATTACCGGTCGCTCACCCGTCGCTACCTGTCGCTCACCCGTCGCTACCTGTCGCTATTCCTTCATAAATAAGGGCCTAAGGGTTTTTAGGTAGCAGAGCATCACAATTTTTTTTTGTCTTGCTTTAAAATGGGTCCATTCCCTGAAATACCAGCTTCCCCATTAAAAAGGAGACCATGTGCTAGGTCAGTGATACTCAACAGGCGGACTGGGGTCTGAATGAGGACCTCAGCGTCAGATTTCCGGACCCCTGCCCTGACAGCCCTGCACCCAGTTGCTTCGCTGTTGCCGTGCTCAGAGTTGCCCCCTTGATCAGCAATGTAGTGCTTAGTCTGCCTGCCAATGTCATGGCTCCCTGGCACCTAGTATTGCAATATGAAATACTGCACGGGCAGGAAGTGGCATTGCAAGGTACACACAAACGGGCAGGCTGATTCATCATTAGCGGCAGGTAGCGACAGATGAGCGTCTGTAGCAGGCATTTTCAGAGCGTCCGCTAGTAGTCGCAGTGCTCGGCCGTGGGTCGCTACTTTATAGCGACTCAGTCGCTGTTCATTAATGTTGAATACATTGTGAGGAGTCGCTATTTGACCAGTACAGCGCTGTATGGGAGCGCATGTTAGCGACTGCTCATAGCGACCGACTCACACCATATTCAGCAAAAAAACAGCCTCACAAATCTCTGGCGCTGAAAAATACTTGTTTGTAGCCCATAGCGCCGGAGGCTGTGTGTTTAAAGTCTGTTTTCAAGCATCTATCAACTAGTAACAAAGCGAAAACATATGGAATTACATTGTAGCAACATTGTAACATGAACACTTTAATGGCAGACCTGTAATGTCATTTCTGAAGAAATATATAAAAAATCAAAAAATTTTGAAAAAACTGCGTTTTCAATGTCAGAAGAGGTCAAAGAATTATTTGTGATTTTTTGAAAAAAAAAACAAAAAAACAAATACCCCGTTTAAAGAGAAGAAAAGGTTCGTCCATTGAAATGTATGGGAGAGCGACAAGTAGCGAGAGGTCATATGCTGGCGCTGTGCAAGGCTGAATGCCGGCACTGTTCGCTGAGGCTGTGAAAATGATGAATCAGACGCTACATGGCACTATCCCAGTCGCTAAACAGATTCTGCTTGATAAATGTGTCCGGCGTTGACCAGTCGCTATCTGTCGCTACCTCTCATTAACCAGGCGCTACCTGACGCTATCCCTTCTTAAATAAGGGCCTTTGTTTCTCAGGTCCTTATTTAACAAGGGATAGCGCCAGGTAGCGAATGGTGAGCGAACGGTAATGACGGTCACCGCCACGAGTACGCCGGCTCCCCTCCGCAATCACACATTTATCAAGCCGATCCTGCTTAGCGACTGACAGAGCGCCAGATAGCGAATCATTCATCATTATTCCAGCCTCACCCCACAGCGCCAGCGAGCGACCTTGAACAGCGACAGGTATGACCTCTCGCTACCTGGCGCTCTCCAATGCATTACAATGGAACAATCTTTAAATATTCATAATTAATTGCTATTAATGTTTTTTTTTTTTTGAAATGTCAAAAATTCTGTGACCACTTCTGCAATGTTAGATATTTTTTTTAAGGTTAAAAAAAAAAAAAAATTTGTGCAGAATTGATATTACAGGTCTGATATTAATGTATTCATATTACAAAATGTTTTGAAAAACATGTTTTTTTTTTTTCAAAAAATATGGTTGTTTGGGGGTTAAAAAACTACTTTTAACCCATCGCTGCCAGCGCTCTGGGGTTTAAACAAGCATTTCACAGCGCGAGAATTTTTTGAGCGTGATTTGTTAATGAATATGCTGGGAACCGTTCGCTATGGCCATTCGCTGTCATGCGCTCCCATACAGCGCGGAACCTGTCAAACAGCGACTCCTAGCCCCGTATTCAACATTACCGCACACCGACTGAGTCGCTGTCAACAGCCGAACAACGGCCAAGCACAGCGAATACTAGCGTGCGCTGTGAAAATAACACTACTGTCGCTCATCTGTCGCTACCTGGCGCTATTAATGAATCGGCCTCCCTCGTCTCCCAATAAGATTTTTGGGGTGTAGTGGGGGAGGGCAAGCAACCTTTTTTAGTTTTGCCTGGGGAATCTATAGCCCCTACCCCAGTGTTATGATTGTTAACTAACAACCCCCACCCACGTCAGCCCTCCCCCGGACCTTCACCACTCACCAGATGCCTTTAAATGGACCTTTACAAGAAGTGGTTGAGTACCCCTGTGCTAGATCAAGTAAGGTGAGGGAAGCAGGCAAGAGGAAGGGTATTTTTTAGTAACAGCCTGTTCCAATGTTTCAGTCTGCATTAAACCAGGGCTCTTCCAGGTAGACAAGCTTCTCTAAATAAGTTTTGTTCAAACAGCCGGTAAGGTGATTCACCTTCCCAAGAGGAACCAATTAAACAATAGTGCTCCACAAAACTGATATTTCAAACCTGACGTTGCCAAAACAATTTGAGTTCCATTAAAAAATTAAATGTGAGAGTTTTTTTTTAGACAATGCCATCTATACAGTATTACTATTGTAAGTGAAACAATACAATTTCTAATATTTTTACTATTGATCTATCCCGAATAACTGAAAGCAAATGTATTTAGAAAGCTGGTGATTTTTTTTAATGACGTTACAGAGTTTTCCAACATACACACAATGTAACTAAAGCAGACAATACAAATGCCCTACACAGCAACAGTAACAAACTTACTGTACATTCAGAATGTGCAAATATTACATAGGAACAATTTATCTTGAAATTATTACAATTTAAAGAATACTTTCATATCTTACTAAACAGCAGGTAGGGGTTCATTAGAAGACCCACACAGTTACATATTAGGAAAGTTTATGTTTGAACCCCAACTGTTTTGTGATAACGGGAACTTTTAGTTTTGATTTAGCGGACTGCTCACCCATACTGCCCCCTTCCCGCCTTGTGCCAGGACCCCACACTCTACTCCGTGTGCCCAGAGCTGGCCTTGGTAATGGAGAGACATTTTTGATGTTTTAAAATTTTTTATCTATTTCATTAGCACTCAAACCCCATTTTAATGGGGACCCAAACTTGTGGGCTCAAAAATGGCCATAAAATGAGAGTAGCAAGGGTTAGAGGGCTGCAAATTGAGGGGGAACACCAGGCCAATTGCCCTGCACAAAATGGGCTAGGGAAAGCACAATAACAGAAAACAAAAAAATTAAATAAATACATAAATAAATCTATATATTTTTTTTTCGGGCATTAGAGGCTAAATTGGGGGGTGGGGGGACACCTGGGTGTTTGTCCTGCACAAAATTAAGATAGGAAAAGTGTCCAAATTAAAAAATGTTATTAAAAAAATAAATCAATACACAAATAAATACATAGACATAAATGAATAAATAAAACAATGAGGACATCAATAAATAAATGTATACATAGATAAATACATAAATATTAGCATAAATAAATACATAGATACATAAATAAATACATTTATAAATTAGTTAAAATACAACATTTTTACAGGTGTCAGAGGTGGGGAGGTGGATGCGGCAGTGTAAGCGGAAGAGACGGAGGAGGTGGATGTGATGTGTAGGTGGAAGAGGCAGAGGAGGTAGCAAACACTTTAAACACTCACTCAGGTGCTGGAAAGTCCCGTTGGATCCACGCCTGGTTCCTCTTAAGCAACATAAGCATGTTTACGCTGCCAGTAGATAGGCGGATCCTCCTGTTGGTGCTGAACACACTTTCTGATAGCATACTTGCTGCAGTTCAGACCAGCACCTCCAAGGCATTGGGGGCAAGCTCTGACCACGTGTCCTATTTACCGACCCAGAAATTCAACGGTGGAGGACCCATTGCTCAGTACCAGGAGACGGGATGACAGATAATCATCCCCCAAATCTTCCTCCTGGTACTACGGGCCATGGTCAATGGTGGTGCATCTAGGGGGCACAGCTGTTGAGCGGTGTGGGGTCTTTTGCCCAGACTGATGAGTTTAAGCACTGCATGCTGTCATTTCCCCATGGCTGTGCTCAAATTGGTGGTGCAGGGGCCGCGCTGACTGCCTGAAGAGCATGCAGAGGAGGTAGCAGAGTAGGGGGAGGAGGCAACAAGAGGCACCGACTGATTTCCATCAATCCTGGGTGGTGGAAGGATATGTGCCACTGTGCTTCCCATCAGCCACCACTACACTGACCCAGTGGGCAGTTAGAGAGATGTAACGCTCCTGCCCATGCTCACTTGTCCATATGTCAGTGGTGAGGTAGACACTGAAAATAAAGATATTGCCCAGTGCACATCTTATTTTTCCACAATCTATTAGTGCAGGGCAGGGATGGCCTGGCGAGAAAAGAAGTGTCAGCTGGGAATGATGTATTTTGGGCTGCTACCTCCATCAGATTTTTAAAACTGTCCATCTCCACCAGATGGAATGGAAGTATTTCAAAGGCCAGCAATTTGGAAATGCTTGCATTCAGGGCCAGGGATCATGGATGAGATGGGCCCAACTTCTGCTTTCTCTTCAAAGTTTGAAGGCTGGAGAGCTGAACGCTTCCCTGGGATGGTGTGAACAGGCTTAAGGATGTAGTGGTGCTGCTGCTGTTGGTGGAGATGGTGGTCTCACATCCTCCCTTTGGGGGAGGCAGATACAGGTCATGTTCACGCTGTGCCAGCAGCCCCTGAAAAAATGCCACACTGTTGAGGCCCTTTACGGCTGCTTTGACATGCTCATTTCCTGGGTTTGGTGGGCAGTAGTAGCAGTGGGCTGACTGTTAATGGTTTGCACCTTTCTCTGTCTTCTGTTGGCTGCCTGGGGTTGTGTGACCACCACCTCTTCCTCCAAACTCTGATGGCCTTCAGTCCACGTTGAGTTTAGGACCTCATCATCAATCCTGGCATCCTCTTCCACTTCCTACTCCCTGCTCTCCACCCTCTCAGCCTCAACATTGAGGCATAAAGCTGCAGCAGTCAGCACTAATGTTTCATTAACGTTGTAGGCATCCTGTGATGGTCCACTGGCCATGTCCTCATCTTTCAACATAAGTTGTTGGACATCTGGAAACCCTAGGTCTGCAAATGGGACAAGGCATGTGAATGGCCCATGTTATCCCAGATAGGAGTGTCATGATAGAGCATTAGTGACTCGGCAGGGAGCAAAGATGCTGGGAACCCAGTCAGGGCTTTGAATTCTGTGGAGACTGGTGAGCAGAGCAGCAGAGGGGTATGGGACAGACAGGGGACAGTGAGAGAGCAGGTGAGTCAGGATTTCAGGGAAAGTTTGATCTGTTCACAACAAATCGAACTTTCCTTGAAATTTGGAGCAAACTATATTGTCTATTATTTACACAGCAGCACAGTAAAATTGTAATGAGGCCTGGCACAAGGAGAGTTCTGTAACTGAACATTAAAGTGTAGCAAGACCCAAAGCAGCTAGCCCTAAAAGGTCCCAGTCTCAATGGTCTAACACTTGTCTATGACTGGTCAATCTCTTTAAGTTTTTCTTTTATGGCCTTGTGTTGGGCGAACCACCCCCCCCCCCCCCAAGGATTTGGCAAATGTTACCGAACTTTAAGCAAATGTTTGGGTTTGGGGACCCGGGTGGCACGGAGTGTGCACTCTGGTCCCTGGTCGGCGGTCATCACTCTGTCTGTCAAATGGGCTATGGCTGGGGCCACAGAAAGATGGCCACTGCTCCCATGAGTAAGGACACCCCTAGTGCCAGCATATGAAAGGTCAGCTCTACCTTAAATCCACAGTCATCCCAGATAAACTCACAGATCCTTGGCAACGGCTAAGAGTGCTCCACTCCAATGATCCTCCCGGAAAAAAAGAAAAAGTCACCATCCAGGTAATCCAGTGAAAAAATTTGTATCCAAACTTTATTGTATTAAAACAGCATAAAAAAGCCAAATGGCCAGTATTCCAAAGAAGAAAACACTTGAAAAGCGTCTACGCGCTTCGGACCGACACCCGGCTCTTAATCATGACATATGCATCACATAATGAAATGTCTTATATCTGTTAACTATTGACACCACCCTGCTCTGGGCAGTAACAATCAAATGGACACATAATAAGTCAGTTGAGCACAAATGGTGAACTATTCACAAGAGTTACAGGCATTTTATTCAACTTCAAAAAATCCTTCAGGTTGTGGCGGGCTTATTAACTGTTTCAGAATCCTAGCGCCAGCACTTCTAGTGCTAGTTGCCAATGTCCTCACTCATAGGAGTGGCAGCCATCTTTCTGTGGTCCTGGCCAAAACCGCCCACCAGGGACCGGATAATGGGCTCAGGTGAATTACAGTGCTTACTGCTACAACTTTGCAGTTTGTGTTCACCCAACACTAGTTGTACTGAACCATAATTCATATTTCTAACATAGATATATCCTAGCAAGAACTCATATAAAAATCATAAACAGTTTGGCATTCTCCTGCTTTCTGCATGTTTCCCTACCAGTGAGATGCCCTATGGTACATGATTCCAGATTGAAGACTGTATAATGAAGCCAGGCCATGCATAGAGACTAAGGCTGTGGACATGTCCGAAACATGTCATATTTCAGCTGACAATGCTAACTTTTTGTATATGTGAACATTAAATTAAATGATACGTTTTAAGGAGTGCCGCCTAGACTTTTGTCTTTCCAGGCCTTTAGACCACCAAGAGATGTATTGACCATTGTGTTAATTAGCTATGCTAATAAAGGGGTGATCAGGCAATACTGATATATAGTGTCTGAACATCTACTTTACTTGAAATATCTAGGTTTGTTCACGTGCACAAGTCAGGATTATGTTTATTAATAACTTATGATTGCTACTTTCCAAGGCCCTCTATTCTGTCTTTTCAAGACATCTGTAACTTGAAAAACTTTCTCAGAAGTGAGGCATACATTATTCTCTCATGCCGAGAGCATTTAATGAAATGTAACTTTGCATTAAACCAGGCATTAGTTAGTCCTCGTTTTCTTTGAGAATGTCTTTCCTATCTCCTTCGTGCTTCATTTGTCTCTAATGTACTCATCTAAGATCACAGCTTCCAGAAAAGAAGGATGACACGATGTCTAGCGCTGCACCTTGATTATTTTACTCTGTAGACTTTTTCCTTGGCTGTGGGTTATACTAATCCCTTTAGGATTACTGTAATACTGGGAAAGAATATACAGAATGTTATGAGATGAAAACCACAGTGTTGTTATTTTATTTTATTTCTTTTTACAAACTTGCTTGATACTGACAAATGGTCAAGTGCAATAACCGGGCTGCAAAGATTAGCTTAATGAAAGCTATCCAATATCTTTACCACTCTTTCAGCATGGGGGGGGGGGGGGGGGGGGCATCCCAATTGCTGATGTCTCTCATGTAAACCCATTGCAAGCCCAGTTTTCACTTACCTTTTACATGTTCCCCTGGCAGGATTGGGTTTGAAATTGGCTGCCAATGGTCAGTTGGTACTGGAGCCCTGATCTAGCCCTCCTACTTGTTCCCCTGGCAGGGTTGGTTTGGAACTGGCTGCCAATGGTCAGGTGGTACTGGAGTCCTGTTCTAGCCCAGAGAACTTCAGGCCATGTAACCACCCCAGCCAATCATGGGGCTTGATCTCACCAGGGGAGCAAAGAGGAGGAAGTGTTAATAAAAGTAATAATATAATAAAATAATAAACTGATTATAAAAATATAGTAGAAGTTACAGCACATAAGCTAGCAGTGTCCAGATGCACATTCTTTTCATTGAAATGCAGATAAGGAATCAATTTGACACAACCAATCTTGCTTTAGATTTGTGCAGATTATGCATTTTTTCACATACATAAGATACAGAAAATCCAGCAATTCAAGTTCAATATAAATAAACATACAGTATATTGGTAAATGCTTTATCTAAAGTTTAAGAAAAGTATGTCATTCAGGTCCTTGCCTTTATCAAGGCAATAAGATAAGTAATACCTTTATCAAAACATCTTGCCCTTCGGCACAGTTCCGGTGCTCCTTGAGAAGTGCCCATCCCACATTACTTTTCCCTCCTCCATGCTAATAAGATGCCGGCATCTGTAGTGTGAGGGAACACAGGTCCCTCCTCTTGTACTTCGTTACCACCCAAATAATGGTTCAAGAGACCCCTAAAATAGTTCACCCATTGTGGTGGCTGGAGGTATTGTGTCCGATAGGGATGAGCGAATCCGGATTCGTTCCGAATTTCATGAAAAATTCGATTCTGAAAGAATCTGAATTTCCCCGCGATTCGATCGATCAAAGTTTTCCTTTAAACTCCATTTATTTCAATTACAGGCATTATAAAATGGTGGATGAACATGTCCAGACATACCCCCTGGGGCAAGGTATCATGGGTAAGTCACATGCAGCCTATCAGCAGCCAGGAAGCCGTGCTATATAAAGCGGTGGCCATCTTGCTTGTGCGCATTTCAGCCTTGAATTGCGGCCAGAGCACAGCTAGTTAGAGACAGGGACAGAAAGTTAGAGGTAGGTACGGAGAGTCAGAGAGGCAGACAGAGAGGTAGACAGAGCCAGGGAAAGATAGAAAAACCGGAACCATCCAGCCAGGGACAGCTTAGAAGTGACAGTGAAAACATTTTTTTTTTTCATTAGCTAGATCAGTTTTCATTTCGATTTCAGTTCTTTGTGCTGTAAATCTGCCTTGCCACTGTGCATGCCATCTATACAGTGGCTTATTTAACCCTATCTGTTACACACAAGCATTTATCATAATATATAACTGGATTAGTTTAAATATTTTTTTGGTCTGCCTTTAACAAAAAAAAACACCAGCCCACCTGGGTATCCCAAACCTGAACTTAGCAGCCTATCTGTTATACTAAATATGCTTCTTGATCCTTCCTCAGCTTAATTAAAGTATTGCATTTTGAATTGGTTTTTGGTCTGCCTTTAACAAAAAAAACACCAGGCCACAGGGCATCCCAAACCTGCATTAGGCAGCCTATCTGTTATACTAAATACGCTTGTTGATCCTTCCTCAGCTTAATCAAAGTATTGCATTTTGAATTGTTTTTGGTCTGCCATCAACAAAAAAAACACCAGGCCGCAGGCCATCCCAAACCTGCACTTAGCAGCCTATATGTTATACTAAATACGCTTGTTCATCCTTCCTCAGCTTAATCAAAGTATTGCATTTTGAATTGGTTTTTGGTCTGCCTTTAACAAAAAAAACACCAGGCCGCAGGGCATCCCAAACCTGCATTAGGCAGCATATCTGTTATACTAAATACGCTTGTTGATCCTTCCTCAGCTCAATCAAAGTATTGCATTTTGAATTGGTTTTTGGTCTGCCTTTAACAAAAAAAAACACCAGGCCGCAGGGCATCCCAAACCTGCATTCAGCAGCCTATCTGTTATACTAAATACGCTTGTTGATCCTTCCTCAGCTTAATCAAAGTATTGCATTTTGAATTGGTTTTTGGTCTGCCTTTAACAAAAAAAACACCAGGCCGCAGGGCATCCCAAACCTGCATTAGGCAGCCTATCTGTTATACTAAATACGCTTGTTGATCCTTCCTCAGCTTAATCAAAGTATTGCATTATGAATTGGTTTTTGGTCTGCCTTTAACAAAAAAAACACCAGGCCGCAGGGCATCCCAAACCTGCATTCAGCAGCCTATCTGTTATACTAAATACGCTTGTTGATCCTTCCTCAGCTTAATCAAAGTATTGCATTTTGAATTGGTTTTTGATCTGCCTTTAACAAAAAAAACACCAGGCCGCAGGGCATCCCAAACATGCATTAGGCAGCCTATCTGTTATACTAAATACGCTTGTTGATTCTTCCTCAGCTTAATCAAAGTATTGCATTTTAAATAGTTTTTTGGTCTGCCTTTAACAAAAAAAACACCAGGCCGCAGGGCATCCCAAACCTGCACTAGGCAGCCTATGTGTTATACTAAATACACTTGTTGATCCTTCCTCAGCTTAATTAAAGTATTGCATTTTGAATTGGTTTTTGGTCTGCCTTTAACAAAAAAACACCAGGCCACAGGGCATCCCAAACCTGCATTAGGCAGCCTATCTGTTATACTAAATACGCTTGTTGATCCTTCCTCAGCTTAATTAAAGTATTGCATTTTGAACTGGTTTTTGGTCTGCCTTTAACAAAAAAAACACCAGGCCGCAGGGCATCCCAAACCTGCATTAGGCAGCCTATCTGTTATACTAAATACGTGTGTTGATCCTTCCTCAGCTTAATCAAAGTTTTGCATTTTAAATTGATTTTTGGTCTGCCTTTAACAAAAAAAACACCAGGCCGCAGGGCATCCCAAACCTGCATTAGGCAGCCTATCTGTTATACTAAATACGCTTGTTGATCCTTCCTCAGCTTAATCAAAGTATTGCATTTTGAATTGGTTTTTGGTCTGCCTTTAACAAAAAAAACACCAGGCCGCAGGGCATCCCAAACCTGCATTAGGCAGCCTATCTGTTATACTAAATGCGCTTGTTGATCCTTCCTCAGCTTAATCAAAATATTGCATTTTGAATTGGTTTTTGGTCTGCCTTTAACAAAAAAAACACCAGGCCGCAGGGCATCCCAAACCTGCATTAGGCAGCCTATCTGTTATACAAAATACGCTTGTTGATCCTTCCTCAGCTTAATCAAAGTATTGCATTTTGAATTGGTTTTTGTCCTGCTGTCAAAACACTAGCCCACAATGGCATCCCAAACCAGCACATGTCACCCTATCTGTTATACTAAATAAGCTTCTACAGGTCCTTTTTTTAATTTTTTTTTTTTTTTAGATAGAGCTGTAATCGATTATATAGTGAGGTAAATTCGCCATTTTGCACCATTATATAGAGAAGCCCACTGTGTAAATCTGAGCAGCAATAGTTTATACAGTATTCGCTGTTTTGCACTATTATATATATCAACCTAAATCCCTGTGTAAATCTGAGGAGCAATAGTTTATATTGTGAGGTAAAATTGCCATTTTATAGAGCAGGCCCTGTCTAAAAATCTCATTTTGCAATCTATGTTATATTGTGAGCTAAATTCGCCATGTTGCACCATTCTTTAGAGTGGCCCTCCTGTGTAAATGTAAATCAGAGCAGCAACAGTTTATATTGGACAATACATTTGCCCTGTTTTGCACCATTATATGGAGCAGTCCCTGAGTAAATCTGGGGGGCAATAGTTTATATTATGAGGTAAATTCATGGTTTTGCACCATTACATAGAGCAGTCCCTATATAAACCTGAGAAATAGGTTATATTGTGTGAGTTAAATCCGCTCTTGGTTTTGTAGCATTATATAGAGCTGGCCCTGTGTAAATCTGAGGGGCAATAGCTTATACTGTGAGGTAAATTTGCCATTTTGCGGCATAATATAGAGCAGTCCCTGTGTAAATCTGAGGGGCAATAGTTTATATTATGAGGTAAATTCATGGTTTTGCACTGTTATATACAGTAGCCCCTATATAAACCTGAGGAGTAATAGTTTATATTGTGAGATAAATTCAGTTTTGCACCATTATATGGAGCAGCAATAGTTTATATTGTAGGTAAATTCATGGTTTTGCACCATTACATAGAGCAGTCCCTATATAAACCTGAGAAATAGGTTATATATTGTGTGAGTTAAATCCGCTCTTGGTTTTGTAGCATTATATAGAGCAGCTCCTGTGTACATCTGAGGGGCATTAGCTTATATAGTGAGGTAAATTTGCCATTTTTGCAGCATAATATAGAGCAGCCCCTGTGTAAATCTGAGGGGCAATAGCTTATACTGTGAGGTACATTTGCCATTTTGCAGCATAATATAGAGCAGGCCCTGTGTAATTCTGAGGGGCAATAGCTTATATTGTGAGGTAAATTTGCCCTTTTGCAGCATAATATAGAGCAGCCCCTGTGTAAATCTGAGGGGCATTAGCTTATATAGTGAGGTAAATTTGCCATTTTGCAGCATTATATAGAGCAGGCCCTGTGTAAATCTGAGGGGCAATAGCTTATATTGTGAGGTAAATTTGCCATTTTGCAGCATAATATAGAGCAGCCCAGGTCCATCTAAATCAACTACTTGCCGGGCAGGACAGCTTTTCCAGGGCAAACTCTGCTAGTTGCGACCACAAGTCAAGTTTGGCTTCCCAGAAGTCCAGCGGATCCTCAAGGTGTGTTGGCATGGTCATGTCAAGGTATGACATGACCTGCTGGTTCAGGTCCTGCTCCAGGTCTTCCTGCTGCTCATGAGTAGACTCACTATGCGGGTGTAGAAAGCTAATCATTAGCGACTGAAGACTGCTGCTGATGGAGCTGCTGCTGCCACCCCCCCCGGCAGCCATGGCAGTGGAAGGTGAGCGCAGAGGTCCCCCCGAGTCAGACCTGCGAGAGTATGGACCATGGCGCAGATAGACATCGCCCAACTGACTACGTAGGATGTCTCTGTAGTAGGTCAGTTTGTCCTCCCTCTCAGTGGGTGTAAAAAATGCACCCATTTTGTGCCAGAAGCCAGGGTCCAATAAGGTGGAGAGCCAGAAGTCATCCCTCTGACAAATGGAGACAATTCTGTGGTCACTACGCAAGCATCTGAGCATGCATCGTGCCATTTGTGCAAGTGACTCGGAGGGACTACCTGTCTCCATCTCCACTGAAAACTGCCACGGTGTGTCTGGGTTCTCTGTCTCGCCTTCCTCACAACCCTCTAGCTCCTCTGGCTGCTCCTGCTCCTCCTCTCCTGTCATATGACTAGATAAAATGGTCATTTTGTCAAACCTAAACTGTGCTTCGCTGTGCCGCACCCCCTCCTCCTCCTCCACTTCAGGCCCCACAGGCTTCATGTGGCTGTGAAATGTATGCGCCATGTCTCTAGTGCCCTGACCAGCCATGGTTTCCAACATGTGTTGTAGTACATGAAGCACTGGAATCTCATCGTTCATCTCATAGTCCTGGTGACTGACTAATAAAGTAGCTTCCTCAAAGGGCCTGAGCAAACGGCAGGTGTCACGTATGAGCTGCCACTGGTTTACATTGAAGTTACACAGGGGAGTCTCCCTATCCGTTTGGATCATCAAGAAATCCGTGATGGCTTTTCTCTGTTCCTATAGTCGATCCTGCATATGGAGGGTGGAATTCCAATGGCTGGAAACATCGCAAATCAGACTATGTTGGGGAATACCGTTCTGACGCTGAAGCTCAAGAAGGGTGTGCTTGGCGGTGTAGGAGTGCCTGAAGTGTAAAGTGAAAGTTTCCTTCCCGTTGTTAGGATGTCTTTCAGATGGGGGGAAGACTTCAGATAACGCTTAACAACTAGACTGAACACGTGTGCCATGGCAGGACGCATGGCTCAGGCTTCCTTGTGGCAGCGCAGACAAGATGTTCTTCCCAGTGTCAGTCACCATGGGTCCCATTTGCAGTTTTCGTGGAGTAAGCCATGATTTCATGTATTGAGTTCTCATTTTTAGCAGTTCCTCTGTGTGACTCAGTTGCTCAAGGCAAACCATGTGAAGAACAGCCTGAAGCCGCTGTGTCCTGCACACATGGTAGGCTGGAAGGGCACTGGGTAAAAAAAAAAATTAAATAAAAGAGAAAAAATAAATATTTAGAAAAAAAAGTTAAAAAAAATTAAAAAATTAAAAAACATTTTTTTACAAAAATTCACAAAGTATTAAATGGCAATGAAAAAAAATATACAAAAAATAAATAAATATATATATATATGTTTCTAAAAAATACAAAATATTAAAAAAAATACAAAATATAAAAAAAAAAAAATACAAAATTAACAAAAAAATAAATGTTGATACATTTTATATGTTACTGTTATATGTTATTGTTGCTATGTTATATGTTATTATATGTTATTATTATAAATATGTTCAAATAAGATAAATGTTAACTATTAATATGTAATTGACAATTTGCCACTTTTCTCTGTGACACCATTGCTAAGTGCAAGTGCACTGGCACAGGCACAAAGGCCTAGGAGCGTGGAGGCCACAGCGGAGGGACCTGTCCAAGTTGCTTTTGTGGTTGTGCAGGAACCACAATCACCCAGAGGTCCTAAAAGGATATTTATTGTCCCTGACCATAGTTACAGCTCCAGACGTAGGCACTGCTGTGCACTTTGGTACACACTGACAGGCTAAAGGACTGCCCCACCTTCTGTTCAACAAAATTGTACAGGGCTGGTACTGCCTTCTTCGCAAAGAAATGACAGCATGGGACTCTCCACCTCGGCTGGGCACAAGCCATCAGTTCTCTGAAAGGTCCACCAACTCAAAAGGGAGGGACTGCAGCACCAGCAACTTATACAGGAGCACATTTAGCTTCTGCACGTTGGATGAGTGGGCACATACTGTTGTCTCTTGGACATGGCTTGGCAATGGATTGCTGGCAGAATGACTGACTTGGATTTAGAGGAGGAGGAGCATCCGGAGCGACAGAGGATGGGTATGACACACAGGAGGTGGTGGAGCCTTGGCTGGCTGGAACAGAGTGCCACTGGGTAATGCAGCAGGCTGGACCACCACTTTGGAGCCAACTCTCCCAGGCCGCTTTATGGTGACGCTGCAAATGTTGACGCAGGGCTGTGGGTCCAACATTGGTACCCTGGCCACACTTCACCTTCTGCCTACACATGTTTCATATAGCCATGTTAACCTCCTGCAGATGCTTGATGAAAAACTGCAACATGGGCTTGTAGCTGATTTCTCCTACCAACAGTCCGCACAAATTCACTGATGCTCCTACCGCCGCCACCGCCAGTTCCAGGGACCCTCTTCCACTACCTCCTGCCGCGCGAGTGGTCTACCCCGAGCACATTTGCCTCCATACTTTCCCCTTCTGCCACCATACTGGCCGCTAAATCTGTCACTCTCCATCACTCCAAGCCTTTAAAAGTGCCCTCACTGATGTCCTCCTCAGGTTCCTCAACAGTGTCTGCTTAAGGAGCCAAAACGCTTGCAACACCTTCTCCCACGACACTCTCCTTATCACTACTTCACTACCCGCCTAGTGGAAGAAGCGGCAAGTGTCTCCTCCACTTCTTGGCTGGGCAGTAGCTGCTGATTTTTCTGATTATCAGATCGTCCTCACTGAATAGTGGAGCTGAACCCAAAGCATAACATACAACAGACAGTTGACTGGGGGTGTCACTTGTGATGCAGTGGATGATCGTGTTAACCAATGGATGACAGCAGATGGGTTGCTGTTCAAGACACGACCGCTAGCTGATCCCGGGAGATCAGGCCTCTCACTGAGACTCCTGCTGCCACTCACCCCTATTCTGCAGAGACCTCTGCTTGATGAAATGAGGCCTTAAATGTTACTATGTTACTATTATGTTTCTATGTTACTAATATGTTACTAATCTGTCACTCTCCATGTTTTTTTTGAGAGAATGGCCTGCGTGGAAATTAATCGGGCATGGTTCAGCCAAGATTTCCACCCACCAATGCCTGATGCATTAGAGTAGATTGATGATGGGGCCAGACCAACACTAAAGAAATATGGATTGTGCAAAACAGATTGAGAAAATGCTTTACGTTATTCTTCGGATAAGATATATGTGCCGAAAATCTGTATATGTTCTCTTCATGCTGCTGCCAACTCCAGGGTGTGTCTTTCTGGCAATTTTGGGCTCCTGCTGCTGCTGCTTGCAACTCCAGGGTGTGATTCATCCAATTTTTGGGCTCCTGCAGCCAACTCCAGTGTCTCTTTCAAGCTATGTTTGGGCTCCTGCTGCTGCTTGCAACTCCAGGGTGTGCGTCATCCAATTTTTTAGCTCCTGCAGCCAAATCCAGTGTCTCTTTCAAGCTATGTTTGTGCTCCTGCTGCTGCTACTTGCAACTCCAGGGTGTGAGTCATCCAATTTTTAGGCTGCTGCAGCCAAATCCAGTGTCTCTTTCAAGCTATGTTTTGGCTCCTGCTGCTGCTGCTGCTTGCAACTCCAGGGTGTGATTCATCCAATTTTTGGGCTCCTGAAGCCAAATCCAGTGTCTCTTTAAAGCAATGTTTGGGCTCCTGCTGCTGCTTGCAACTCCAGGGTGTGATTCATCCAATTTTTGGACTCCTGCTGCCAACTCCAGTGTCTCTTTAAAGCAATCTTTGGGCTCCTGCTTCTGCTGCTTGCAACTCCAGGGTGTGATTCATCCAATTTTTGGCCTCCTGCTGCCAACTTCAGTGTCTCTTTCAAGCTATGTTTGGGCTGCTGCTGCTGCTGCTTGCAACTCCAGGGTGGGATTCATCCAATTTTGGCCTCCTGCTGCCAACTCCAGTATCTCTTTAAAGCAATGTTTGGGCTCCTGCTGCTGCTTGCAACTCCAGGGTGTGATTCATGCAATTTTTGGGCTCCTGCTGCCAACTCCAGTGTCTCTTTCAAGCTATGTTTGGGCTCCTGCTGCTGCTTGCAACTCCAGGGTGTGCGTCATCCAATTTTTGGGCTCCTGAAGCCAACTCCAGTGTCTCTTTAAAGTAATGTTTGGGCTCCTGTTGCTACTGCTGCTTGCAACTCCAGGGTGTGATTCAGCCAATTTTTGGGCTCCTGCTGCCAACTCCAGTGTGTCTTTCAAGCTATGTTTGGGCTCCTGCTGCTGCTTGCAACTCCAGGGTGTGATTCATCCAATTTTTGGGCTCCTGCTGCCAACTCCAGTGTCTCTTTTAAGCTATGTTTGGGCTGCTGCTGCTGCTGCTTGTAACTCCAGGGTGTGATTCAGCCAATTTTTGGGCTCCTGCTGCCAACTCCAGTGTCTCTTTCAAGCTATGTTTGGGCTCCTGCTGCTGCTTGCAACTCCAGGGTGTGATTCATCCAATTTTTGGGCTCCTGAAGCCAACTCCAGTGTCTCTTTCAAGCTATGTTTGGGCTCCTGCTGCTGCTGCTTGCAACTCCAGGGTGGGATTCATCCAATTTTGGGCTCCTGCTGCCAACTCCAGTGTCTCTTTCAAGCAATGTTTGGGCTCCTGCTGCTGCTTGCAACTCCAGGGTGTGATTCATGCAATTTTTGGGCTCCTGCTGCCAACTCCAGTGTCTCTTTCAAGCTATGTTTGGGCTCCTGCTGCTGCTTGCAACTCCAGGGTGCGATTCATCCAATTTTTGGGCTCCTGAAGCCAACTCCAGTGTCTCTTTAAAGTAATGTTTGGGCTCCTGTTGCTACTGCTGCTTGCAACTCCAGGGTGTGATTCAGCCAATTTTTGGGCTCCTGCTGCCAACTCCAGTGTGTCTTTCAAGCTATGTTTGGGCTCCTGCTGCTGCTTGCAACTCCAGGGTGTGATTCATCCAATTTTTGGGCTCCTGCTGCCAACTCCAGTGTCTCTTTCAAGCTATGTTTGGGCTGCTGCTTGTAACTCCAGGGTGTGATTCAGCCAATTTTTGGGCTCCTGCTCCCAACTCCAGTGTCTCTTTCAAGCTATGTTTGGGCTCCTGCTGCTGCTTGCAACTCCAGGGTGTGATTCATCCAATTTTTGGGCTCCTGAAGCCAACTCCAGTGTCTCTTTCAAGCTATGTTCGGGCTCCTGCTGCTGCTGCTTGCAACTCCAGGGTGTTATTCATCCAATTTTTGGGCTCCTGCTGCCAACTCCAGTGTCTCTTTCAAGCAATGTTTGGGCTCCTGCTGCTGCTTGCAACTCCAGGGTGTGATTCATCCAATTTTTGGGCTCCTGCAGCCAACTTCAGTGTCTCTTTAAAGTAATGTTTGTGCTCCTGCTGCTGCTTGCAACTCCTGGGTGTGATTCATTCAATTTTTGGGCTCCTGCAGCCAACTCCAGTGTCTCTTTAAAGCAATGTCTGTGCTCCTGCTGCTGCTGCTTGCAACTCCAGGGTGTGATTCATCCAATTTTTGGGCTCCTGCTGCCAACTCCAGTGTCTCTTTCAAGCTATGTTTGGGTACCTGCTGCTGCTTGCAACTCCAGTGTGTGATTCATTCAATTTTTGGTCTCCTGCAGCCAACTCCGGTGTCTCTTTAAAGCAATGTTTGGGCTCCGGCAGCTGCTGCTGCTTGCAACTCCAGGGTGTGATTCAGCTAATTTTTGGGCTCCTGTTGCTGCCAGCTCCAGGGTGTGTTTTTCAGGCACTATAGGGGCCCCTCATAGTGATGCCACCTCAACTCTCTGCAATTGTGCCGCTTTGTGATTCTATTTGCGATGCCTCTGATCTGCATGTGATAATTATTTACAGTATTATTTCAATAACCCAGCACACGTTCTATGCGTGTTACAGCAAGGCAGAATGATTTACAACCCTATTGAGGCTTTAGGAGGCTCGGAAATAGCCATTTTTAATAGCGATTCGTTGCGAATAAATTCGGGTCGAAACGATTTTTGTCGGAAAATTCGACGAATCAGTCGAATCGAATTTTTCAAAAGTTCGCTCATCTTTAGTGTCCGACATTCATGAGTAGTACTTCATGCCAGATACTGGGGACTATCCAGCCAGAGGGCTTTCAAAATGAATTGTCCTTGCTCTGGCTCATCAGTATCTATTATCTGTTAGGTCAAAAGTCATAATGTCAGGGCTGTTTCTAGGGGATGGCGAGCAGGGCAATCTGCATAGGCCACTGGTAGTGGTATAGGCCATAGGACAGGATTTTTCCTTCCCCCACTATTTTGCCAAGAAACTGCCGAGCATAATGTGAAGGTAGGTACAGGGATGTTCATTTCCCCAGAATCTCTGAAATCTTGGCATTTTATCTCCAGCTGCAAGATTCTCATTGATAATTGTTTGGGCAAATCTGGCATTCATCTTCTCATACCGCAAACTTGGGCTTCTCCATGAACTTGCCTGAGGTTCCCCTTTTATATGCTCCTCTGGTTTATTAATATTTACACAAGTCATGTGTGGAAGGGGCACGACCCTCCTATTTCTTTGCAATTATAACCGATTGCCTCATTTGCTTGACAATCCCCTTACACAAGTATTAGTGTAACAGTCCTTTCACCAGCTTATCAAACAACAGAATAGCAGAATATTACTGTTAGCATCTCTAATAAAAGGCACCTGCGATGTTAATAATACATTCTGTGTTGGCTTCCACAGATTCCTTAGTAATAATGATAAATGTCAGCATGGCACGTCCAATTTACTAATGTTCTACAATCTGTTTGAACAAATATTCATGTCCTCAATGCAACACTGACAACCATTATATACTTTATTCCAAAATGATTCTGATTATTTTTTATGTAAAACTTGCCTGCAGGACATGACTCCACCACTGTTTGCCATTCAAGACTAATTAAAATATACAGGTTTATCAAATTGTTCTTAAAGACCAAGCTGCATTGATTCCGTTCTGATTTGTATGTAACACAAGTATCATTTTATCTGTCCTCATTATGTTGCCTGTACATCTTCACTAGGGGTTCCAACGCGATATCAAATGTCTGGATAGCTATTATTTTTATTTTGCACACAAACCCTTCAGCTATCAAGTGCCAGTTATGTCGGCCTCGCCGTCAGGTGTACACGCCTAGAGTTACTTTAATTACAAGCATAACATGTTCACTCAAATAATAATGAAGATGGTTAGCAATTTTAAATTTTAATAATCAATTACTGAAAGTAATTCTCTATTAAACCAAGAGAGAGCTATTACATTTCAAACAGGAGAACAAGTTGTTGGTAGCAATAGGGAAAATGCTCTATTTTTAAATATAATTAAAATTGTAAATTTTTTTTACATTTTGTACAGGCAGACAGTAATGCAAAGAATAAAATGGTGATATGTGATTGTTCTTATAATGCACAGTAAGCTCTGGCAGCAGGTAGAATAAATGGATATATAAACACATTTAAATACTCTTTAACTCTAAAAACAAACCTTAAATTAATTATACCTACAAAAATTAGAGAGCCCAATAAATAACCAGAAAACAATACTTTTATTTTGAGAAAATAGATGTGATTCGGAAAATACACACCCTCTGCAGGGTAAAGGGATATGGCCGTGAGTTTCATTTGCAATTACTGTGATCTTATGGGCCTCCTCAGATTTGAATAAACCCCTAAAAAAGACAGTGGTCTGGTCTGTGAAGTCAGCACATACTTGAGAAAGGGCCACCTCTGGAAACATGTGTGCAAATGGATGGGATCTGGGGAGGCATCCCATAGAGCCAAGATGAAATGTGTGTATATTGTGGCCGCATATCTGCAGCTGCAGCATTTTTTATTAGTGGCAAAGGTGGGGAAAAGCGCAGAGATTCCTGAAAAGTGCTAACTTCCACCAGGGGTTCACTGTAAGCTCGGCAGCCAAATGATGCAGCCACATATTATCAATTAAATTTAATAAAAAATATATTAATGGCGTCAACCTTTAGAGCACGTAAAATAATGTCATAATAATCATAAAAGAACACTGGAATAAATATGGTCTTTTTCATTTATCACCATCTTCAGGGCAATAAATACACTTCAACGCAGATGGGTGAATGTAAGCACCTATAACCTATTAAAGGACTGAGCTGCACAATGCCAGAGAAAAGCCCTCCGACCAGCGGTCAGAACTCAGCACAGAGTAGTAAGTATGTAATTCCCCTATCATGTGAGCAGACTAAGCCAAGGAATAGTTGAAATCAGTATTTTCTGTTGTGCATGATACTTTGTGCAGCGATGCGCCAGCTTTTTGCCAGACTGTGGTGACCTTTTAGGAACTTAGAGGCTGATTCAATACTAGCGTCAGGTAGCGACAGATGAGCGTCTGGAGTGCGGCGCTATGAGCGACCGCTATTGTCCGCCCCGATCGGCTGTCAGTCGCTATTGCAGGGCTCCTTAGTCTCTATCTGCCGTTCTTGGGAATCACGCTGACATTGGTGAATGTGATGTTAAAGATCTGCTCTTTAGGCGCTGTTGAGTTTTTACACCGTGTTCAGTACAGCACCTGAGCGTTTTTTTGCTGTTGCCTAGAAATCAATCTGTTGATTGATATTAAATTGTATTTTCTTATATTTACATAAATCAAATTCTGGGTTTTGAATCTTCATGGTGCCTAAAAAAGAAACAAAAGTGTAGTTATTTTTTTTTTTTGTTAATACTTCCCTATTTGGTTTGGTTGTAGCATTTAATTACATACCAAACGCCCTTTTTTGTTTTGTTTTGGAATTTTTGTCATTTCCCATATAAGTAGACCAATTTCTTTGTTTGGATTAGGATTTTTGGGCCCCATTCTTTTGTTTGGATTTGGATTTTTGGGCCCCATTTTTTTGTTTGGATGAGGAGTTTTGGGTCCCATTTTTTTGTTTGGATTAGGATTTTTGGGCCCCATTTTTTTGTTTGGATTAGGAGTTTTGGGCCCCATTTTTTTGCTTGGATTAGGATTTTTGGGCCCCATTTTTTTTTTTTTTTGGGGTGGAACTTGAAGACCAACCACATTTGTTGGTTTTGTTTTTTTGAAGTGCCCTCTAGTACAGTAGGTGTTTTAGAGTTAAGGTGACCTAGCTTACCGAAAAATAAGAGGTAATCATGCTTTCCCGTTGCTCAAATCCCATCTGGGTGTCCTCAGTACTGTCTGCGGCCATGTTGGGGACTTCTGGCACCAGTGCTGTATCTTCAGGGGGTTCAATTCGGTGACATATGCAAATATTGTGTAGGACACAGCATGCAAGTATTATTTTGGAGACCTTTTGTGGACTGTACAACATCTCTCCTCCTGGGCATGCCAAACAGAGAAAGCGTGCTTTCAGCAGGCCGATGGTTCTTTCCACAATGCTTCTGGTTTTGCGATGTGCTGCATTGTAGCGTCCTTGGGCAGAGGTCTGTGGATTTCTGACCGCAGTCATTAGCCATGTTTTCTGCCCATATCCCTTGTCCGCTGTTGAATAAACAGATTGAGAGAGCGAGCAATTAGTAAATTTCAAACAACATAATGTAAACAGTCTAGGTTCAGTTATATATTTGGTTCAGTTAATAGTCCACATATTAAACTTGTAAATAAATGTCATGGATTAGTAATTACCCAGTAGCCAGCCAGGTGGCATTTCATTGTTCTCAAACTTCCGGCACAGGACTGAATGCTGGAGCACGTAAGAATCATGGCATGAGCCGGGGAAGCCAGATCTCACAGCCCGCAGCTTCATGTCATGGTCACATACTACCATGACATTCATGGAATGGAACTGTTTCCAATTCCGGTAATGCAGCTCCTGTGCACGGGGAGGGCGAAAGGGATATGTGTACCATCCACGCACCCTAGCACATTAGGGATCCCTCCCATGCGGTAGAATGCACGTTTGATTTTTGCAACCTCCTCCTCAACCTCAGGAAATTTTATATAAACAGGGATAAGGTCACAAATAGCCAGGACTACCTGGTAAAATATGTGGCTCATTGTAGCCTGGCAGATCCCGCTGAGGAGGGCAGAGGTTGCCTGGAAATTCCCCCGTGCCACAATATTAAGCATGGCACATAGGCAAACTATGCCAGGGATGGATTGGATGAGTCTGGTGGATGGATCGATTTTGGTCTTAATCTGATCATATAGGGACTGTAGTGCTGCATGATTCAGACGAAATCTGCTTCTGATCTACTCGTCACTTAAATCCCAGACAGAGAGGCGGATGGCAAAGGATCGGGGTGACCTAAGCCTCACAGCACCCTCCTCCCTTGCCTCCTGACCCTCCTGTATGCTGCCACAACAATACATCCATAACCCAAACATCACCCTCTCATCCATCTCACAATCACTGGCTAGAGCTCAGGCACTGCCCCAAAAACCAAAAACAATATCAACACACAGACCAACCACTCCACATACACAATCACAGTCCACACACAATCACACAAATGCAGCTCACCACAAAACCAGATGTATAGTGGTTAGAACCATCAGCCTGCTGCAAGTATGCTTTCAAAGGTTGGCACAACCAAGAGGGGAGTTGATGCACAACCCACAAAAGGTCCCCAAAACAATCCTCAGTTGCTGAATTCAACACAATATTTGCATATGCATATGCATAAACTCCCAAAGAAACAGCACTGATGCCAGAAAACCTCAACAAAGCCACAGACAGCAAGAAACACAGCCAGACACTTATTGCAAGCTAGGCCTAAGTAAACCAAAACACCACAGCCTTTGCCACAGTGTATCAATAAAAGAATGCTTAAGAAAAGAGGTATTTATACATATCCAAAGGACTGGTCCGCTTAGCCGCCTCTTGCGTTTGTTAGCTGTTTCCGGTCTGTAATTAGCTTACCACAGGTGTGTTGTAAACGGCTAGCACAAGCATAATAGCGTACTTTTGCAGATCTGTTTGCTCAGACATCTTTTGGCCAATGAAAGTTATGTGGCTGCAAATTCAAATGTCTGTCTGCCTTGTTAAGTAGGTCATTAATTAGTTCATTGCCTGACACACATGTTTGCCAGAAACCTCAGTCATTGGAGTCAAGATGTAGCTACAAACACCTGGCCAGTATGTGTGAAGCAATTAACTGTGCCTGTTTGTGATTGGTTCTTACACCACATAAAATCTGCCACACTCAAACAGCAGTTGTTGCCATTTTGTAGTCTGCATGCGTACTGGTGTGTGTTGTTTTGTGGTGTGTGCAGCTACAGGATGGAGCCAAATTCTGGACATCTGCCGGCCACTGCTGGACCGAGTACCAGTGGGGTGGTTGCTGGCCGGAGACCTTCCTGAAGGAAAAGGGCACTGCCGGAAGGTGAAGCACCACCCAAGGGCAAGCGTCCATTTGCCAAGAGGGAGCCAGAATTTAATTTGGCGGATAACAATACTCTTGTGCGTCTGACACTGGCTAAATGGGACTAATTATTTGGTTACCAAAGTCAGTGTTTAGGCAAACAAAAAAGGAGCAAATTGTGGGATGCCATTGGTGAGCAACTTACTAGCACTGCTCAATACCCACATAGTGGCACATCCTGCAAGAAACGCTTCTACACTTTGAAAAGGGCCCTTATGCTAAAGATGAAGAATGATCTACTTGTAGACAGTGGGACCAAGCAGGGTCCAAAGAGTAAATACAGGCCATATGAGGAGACACTGAAGTGCAAGATTCCTCTCAGTCGCCTGCAGGGTGTGGATGCTGGGGATGACACCACACATTGTTTTAACATAGCAAATTATGGTTGTTTTAATGTATCTTCTTATTTGTTAACCAATTCTTTGCAATACTAACAGTAGGACATGTTAAGTAGCAGATTAAACCTCTTTAATATTTTAACTTCCTGTCTCTTGCTTTATGCATAGTGGCACATGATGACTCACATGATTCGCCTGATGAGGTCACCCGGAATCCTGCCCTTCCCCCACCCTCAAGCTTAATACAGTCTGATATTGAAGGTTTGTTTTTTTTTGGTTGTTTTCTTAACTTGTTTGCTTGTTTGTCACACATTAACAATGCATAATTCATTACTTTGCTTTATCCTAGTTGCCCTCAGAATTGCACCAGCATCTCCTCATGAGGCTACCTACTCTTTGGATGCCAGTAAGTGCATGTGTCAACCTTGATTTTGCCATTGTCATATAAGTGTGCATGGCTTTCAATCATGTTATTTCATTGTAGGCCAAGTCCCTGCTTCATCTTTGGACTCCACTTCCTGTGTTGCAGGTCAACAGGACCCTGTTGGTGTGTATTGCAAAGCACACTGTATCCTTTCTGTTGTTTGAGTTCCAATGCGTATATTTTGTTAGTTGAAAATTCAAAATCATGTTAATTCTCACTCCAAGCTGGATAGTTAAAGGGGATTGGGCATCAACCGGATCCTACATGATAATGTTGTCCATGCTAAGTTATTGAGCTTAAATAAGACATTATTTCTGAAATGCAAACATTAACAATACTATGGTTGTTAATATTGATATCCATTGTGGCTTGCTTTAGACCCAAATACAGGAAGTGCGCGTCCGGAAAGGGTCCTTCACCGTGTGGCTGCTAGGGATGAGGGTAAGAGTGATTTTTGTGAGGTTCTAGTAAGGATGTTGTTTTCAATGAAATGTTGTTTGTGTCTTGACATTTGTTTTGAAACATGTTATTTTAGGGCAAAGCTCGACTGAGGCCCTAGGTCTGGACATCTTTGAGGTGGCGGGTATGTGTAATTTGATCTATGTGTGTATGTTCTAGTTTGGCAAACTGATTACCTCATCTTGCTCTTCCATACATCTTCAGAATATGTTAGAAACTAAAAGCTTTTGTGTCTTGCACAATCCATCACTTGGGAGAGGTATGGGCTCAATAATGTGAAGAAATAGTCACACAATATCAAATGACACACTAACACAACTTTCCTGTTTAGCATATGCGAGCTTGCCACATCTCTCAGATGATGACTTGCCCCTTTCTGGCAGCCAGACACCGGAACTATTTGTGGAGGAGCACACTCAGGTACCATGGATGAATGTTTTTGAGATTAACCACGATTACCTGTTTGGGGGTCAATCAGGTCCCACCATGTAACATACAACATACTTTGTTGTTATCAGGACTCCTTCCCTGAAACACAGGATGTGCCCTCCGCACAAGTGCCATGTGCGCAGGCTGCAGAGGCTGGACCAACAGTAAATTCTAATGGAGCCATACTTTTTTTTTTTTTTTCATACCTGCATTATTCAAGCTTGAATACAATATTGTGTTTTTTGTTTTAGGCTGCTCAACCAACAACTGGGCGAAGTGCACCAACAAGTGCTGAGCTTTATGAGCTAGGGTCCCGGATGCTGGAGGCCTACAGTCGCCAACAGCCGCGTGATGGAACTCTGGATCGCATTGCGGCGTTGGAAAATCAGTCGCTGCTGGACCAACAACAAATTAATGAACTGCGCCAACAACTTAATGAAGTGCGGACTCAGCAGCAGTCTAACCCCCACCCTACCGCTGTTTCTTCTTTCCCAGCAGCATAAGTCGCGTCCGCCGGATGTACTGCCACAATCTGCGATGCTCATTAACGCAAGCTGTATGGAGACCAAAAAATGGATTAGTCAATAGAACGTGAGACAAACATACACAGATGATTTCACATTATCTAGTTTGGTCTCATAATGTGACCAACTACATTAACATTTGTGCAAACTGGGCCCTTATGTGGGTCCATTATATGAATACTAGTGCCTTACATGTGCATTTATCAGCAATACCCTACATATTGAAGTAACCATTTGTACTAAATGAAGGGTCAAGTAAGATTGTGGGCATTGATTGGGTTATTTTGGTCCAAACATCATGTCCAAATTACTAAAGATTCTAACCCTTCGGCTATTCCTATTCTAGTTCTCAACCTTATTTTTCGAAAAATTTAATTTGGACACCAACATTTTTTAAACAAAATGTATTATGGGTTTGAAAGTAAACAAAGGGGATGCAACAATCTAGCATGCAGACATGCATTTATGATTGTGGGTCACGCAAATGTCAGCTAAATGTGTGCTAATTAACCACATAGGGACATTGCCAATTATTCTAGCTTTTAGGGTGACACATAGGTGGGCAAAGTATGTTTGGATAAGAAGTTATTGTACTCACCATCGCAGCTGTGGCTCGGGCCCATGCTGCTGGGTGTCCCTGGAGCTTGGGTGGGGAGTATGGTCACAGGGTCCGTCTGCGTGGAAACATCTGTTTTGAAAAAACAAACCAAAAACAATCATAAGGTTTGCGCTTACAAATTAAGATTATACATCCACCTGTTTAGGGAGTCTGGTAAATCATGCTACCATGTTTACACACATGTTTGCTTTACAAGTTTTAGACAAGCTAGAAAAGTTGCACCAGTCTATAAGCCAAATGGTAAGTCAACAATAAAGCCAATAATAGTGTGCACACTAATCCCAGCACTCAAAACTCAATACACTGCAAGAAAAGAGGGACACCCACAGTACCCTCTAAAAAGTGCCAAGGATGAAACAGTTGCACCACTTTAAGGGTCTAAAATATATTCAAATTTATTGACTAATTACATATATTTACAATCACAATGAACATTAAGACTATACAATAACAACTTCATGACATAAACATTTAAAACCACAAGGGGGCGCTGGAGGTCTGTCTCAGTGCAAAAAGTAAAATACTCTCCATTAAAAGTGTGTATCAAATCCTATATACTATAACTAGTACTATAACCCCACCACTCTTCTGCGGGGGAGGAAACCCTTCCCACGTTTGCCCAGGGGAGGACACTTATCTATGTAGAAGGTAAAAAAATAAGGACACCTTTAAAAATAAAACCAAAAATGTACTACATTATAATACAACATTATTGTATGGATTTTCATGTGGTGAGGTGACACTTACCTGAAGCATAGGCCCTCTGGGTCCCGGCGCTTGAAATCCGACCACTTCTGGATAATTGACCGGACACTGAGATTGGTCTTGAAGCGCCGGGACACAGAGGCCTTCACCTCCAACGCTATGCGCCTCTTTGCACCACGGGCATAGTCATATTCCGCTAGACAAAAATCCTATAAAAAAACACATCAATACATATATATATACAGTAATAAACATATATAACAAGCTATATTCTTGCACAACATAAATGGACCATATACTCACTTTAACCACCTGGCCGTTAACACGCGGATTCACCCTTTTGCGGCGCAGTTTGCTGGTTGTGGGGGGATCAGGGGAGGTTGAGGGGCCAGGGGAGACAGGGAGGGGAGGGTGGGGAGGGGTTGGGGGTGAAGAATCAGAGGTGTAGCTGGGGAGGCGTGTGGCAGGGCGTCTAGGCCGCATGGTGAATCCTCAGAGGTGGAAACCGGAAGTTGCAAAACGGAAGTGAAAGGCAAAAAAAAAAAGGACACTCATCGCTAAAATACGCTAACATACGCTTTCCAAATCGCTAGCATACGCAAAACAAAAAAAAAACAGTAGCAGTCATGCTAAGTGATGAGTCAGATGCGCCCGTGTCTGCTGCATATTCAACAACAGCGACTGTGGGCGTTAAAAGAACATTCAACCAAAAAAAAAACAAAACACATGTATGATCAGCACAGCGCTGCCGCCTGCGACATATAGCGACTCGGCATAGCGACTGGCCCTCGCCGCAACACCACTGATTCAATAAAGAAAGTTCAAGGATATAGCGTAGGCGCTGTTTTTAGCTGACTGCGGCATAGAGCGCCTGTAACGCTTTAAAAAGATTGATTATTTGGTTGGTTTGACACCTTCGAAAACGCTAACAATAACTGAAATGACTTTTGGAGAGGGCTGTGATTTTTACATACAAGTGACACATTCCTAAATACATTTTCAGAAAAAAAAAGAAAAACATTGGAAACATTCAAGACAATTCAGAAAAAATGCTTAATACATTATATGTTAAAAAAAAAAAATAAATAAAAAACACCCAAAGAAAACAAACATTGTGCCATAGAAATGTATGGGAGAGCGACTGGTAGCGAGAGGTAATACCTGGCGCTGTGCAAGGCAGAACAATGGCGCTGTTCGCTGAGGCTGTGAAATTGATGAATCATCCGCTACAAGTCGCTATTCCAGTGGCTAAACAGATTCTGCTTGATAAATGTGGAATTGCGTGCCGTGTCCGGCGTTGACCAGTCGCTATCTGTCGCTACCTCTCATTAACCAGGCGCTACCTGACGCTATCCCTTCTTAAATAAGGGCCTAAGGGTTTTTTTAGAAACGCTAATGCCAGGTAGCGACACATAGCGGCAGTTGTTTTAGTGGTGCTCCTGCAGAAAGCCATATGTATGACAGGCAAAATGACTAGCGCCTCTAATAGTGTCAGGTGGCATTCAATGTATGACTAGGAGGCTGATTCACTATTAACGCCAGGTATTGCCAGATGAGCGTCTGTATAGCGTTGCTTAGAGCGACACACACAGCGTCGGCGCTCTAATGCTGGGCGCTGTAACATAGAGCGTTAGACGCTGTGTGATCAAAGTCTGTTTTTGAACACATATCCACCAGTAACAAAGCGAAAACACATGGAATGACATTGTTTTAACACTGTGACAATAACACTTTAGTGCCAGACCTGTAATGACAATTCTGCATAAAAAATTATAAAAAGTAAAACAAAATTATAAAAGTGTTTGTTTGCAGCCAGGATAGGTCACACAATGATCTGAGCAAAAAAGAATTTGCGAAACACGCTATTTAAACACAACTAATGAAGCCCCATTAAAATGTATGGGAGAGCGACACTGAGCGACAGGTACTACATGGTGCTCTGAAACCTAGAGCGCAGGCGCTATACACTGAGCCACCTTTGGTAATGAATGTGACGCTACATAGCGCTGTTAGAGTCGCTCACCAGATTCGCTTTTTTAAATGTGGTTTTGCGTACAGCACCCCGTGTTCACCAGACACTGCCTGCCGCTATGAGGCACTACCTGGCTCTATCCCTTCTTACATAACCCCCTAGATCTTGGGGTGCTCTTAGTGCCGGTGCCGTTGCAGCGCCACATCCTAGCTCAGTGCCGTTCTCCCATATACTTTGTATTGTCGTTTTTACTGATGTTATCTGTGCAACTTCGGCATAGCGTTTTTCATTTTTTTTTACCAACTTGTATCAACTTACAGGGGATCCCTGACCTGCTCTGGATGTATTTTTTACACATTAACCAATTTTTTTTTTTTTTTATAAAATAGCATATTTCTGTATGCTCTTCAAGTGGCAGTGTCTTTGCAAGTCCCCAATGTCAGCACATGTATTTTCGCTAGGTTACAGTTCTCTCTGGCTCTGTGTCAGGTCCCGGAGACACCCACCTTCCAATAAACCAGCAACCCCCAATCTCCGCTGCTTTCTTCACCTATAGTAAGCCCCCGTTTGCCGGGACGCTAGACACGCCTCACCGGACACGGTTGCCCCCAGGTCTTATTAGCACAAAGGATGCTGATTTATGCAGGGGAAGGCAGATGAATCCAAGGACTAGACTGAGTAGCGATAAACGGACAGGGGTCATACACGGGTGGTCAATCCGAGGAGGCAAGGTACAGAAGGGTTAGACAGAAGAATGGTTAGGGGCAAGCCAAGGGTCACAACGAGAGGTCAGAAGTTCGCGGTACAAAGGGTCAGGCAGATACGTGGTCGAAGAGTAAGCAAGGGTCGGTCCAGGCGGCAATCAAGGAAGGTCAAAATCACGGCAGAAATCACAAGGAAATAGGCTATCCAAATCGCACCCAGTAGCACGCTATAACGGGCAACGATCAACTGCAGGGTATACACTTAAATAGGATGAGGGCTGACTGGATTGGCTGAGGGGGGGAGTGCACGGATTGGAGAAACTGGGATCTCTGGGCTGATAGCCCAGTTTGAATAGGGAGGCGGACTGTGTGATAGGGCACAAGCAATTTAATAGTAAGGGCTCATTGGCCCAACTACATGTAGGGGCGGACTGTGTTTGGGCACCTGCCCTACTGACCAGGGCTCAGTACAATCACCTCCGGCGGGCGCGCAGTGCGCAGCGCCGCCGGAGGGCATAGAATGAGGTAAGGCACGTGCGCGCGCGCGTGTGAGGACGCGCGCCGGGAGCGCGCCGCACAGAGAGCGGCGCGGCCGCTCCCGATGCTGCAGGGCCGGAAGCCGCCCGAGCGGCTGCTCGTGACAGCCGAGCGGCGGGCGGGCAGGAGCGACGCCGACCCGCCGCCGGCTGCAACAGACGTGCAGCCCGCCGAGAGGAGTCGGCGGGGGAACGAGGGCCAGGTAAGGAGGTGGCCGTGACACTACCCCCCCCCTTCACGAGGGGCCTCTGGACCCTTATCAGGCTTATCCGGATTCTCACGGTGAAACCTATTAATAAGGGTTTTGGCATGGACATCCTTGGCCGGTACCCAACACCTTTCCTCTGGACCAAAACCCTTCCAATCTATTAAATACTGTAAAGAGTTTTGAAACACCCGAGCGTCGAGTATTCTATTAATCTCATATTCAGGCACATCTTCCACTATGATTGGGGAAGGAGACGACACCTGAATATTTTTGGCAGATTTTAACAAAGAAACATGAAAGGACGACGGAATTCTCATGGATGAAGGTAACTTGACCTTAAAGGTAACGTCGCTTAGTTTATCAATAATAGGAAATGGACCGATAAATTTAGGCCCTAGCTTAGACGAGGGTTGCCGAAGAGCAATATTTCTAGTAGAGACCCAGACCAAATCACCCACCTGAAATGGTGGTTCTAGCGACCTATGTCGGTCCGCAAAGATTTTATGAGTTCTAGAGGCTTTCTTTAAGTTAGTCTGTATCTCAGCCCACACTTTAGTCCTTTCTCGTAGCCATTCCTCCAAGGCCGGCAAGTTGGAGGAAGGACCAGAAAAGGATGATGCCTTAGGATTTCTACCGTAATCACAAAAGAAAGGCGAAAACCTAGTAGATTCACTCGGCGCATTGTTAAAGGCGAATTCTGCAAATTCGATGAATTCCGCCCATTGTTCTTGGCGATCGGAGACGAAACAGCGTAGATATTGTTCTAAACATTGATTTACCCGTTCAGTCTGTCCGTTAGACTGAGGGTGATAGGCGGTAGAGAGCGACACTTTAATACCTAAACGATTGCAGAAAGCTTTCCAAAAACGGGATACAAACTGAACTCCTCGATCTGAAACAATATTCAGTGGTAAACCATGGAGGCGAAAAACGTGCTTAATGAAAAGCTGTACTAAATCTGGTGCCGACGGAAGTTTTATCAATGGAATAAAGTGTGCCATTTTACTGAAGCGATCCACCACCACCCAAATTACAGAATTCCCCTGTGATGGAGGAAGATCAACAATAAAATCCATGGATATGTGCGACCATGGTTCAGCGGGGATTTCTAAGGGAACTAATAGTCCCGCAGGGGACCCATGAGTGGCCTTACCCTCAGAGGGTTTACCCGGAGGAGAATCAACCTGAAATGGCAGGTTGCAACGAGCTAGACAGGTCAGGGAGAAGAGTCGCCACTACACAACCTAAAGGTAAAATCGATTCTGGAGGACCGTTCTGGTCCTTACAATCCCCGAAATTACGGGATAAGGCATCTGCTTTGGCATTCTTCTTCCCCGGCTTATAGGTGATAATAAAATTAAATTGAGAAAAGAAGAGTGCCCAGCGTGCCTGACGGGAGTTGAGTCTCTTGGCTGACTCTAAATACTCCAGATTCTTGTGATCAGTATACACAGTGATGGGGTGTAAGGAACCTTCTAGCCAGTGGCGCCATTCTTCAAAGGCCAGTTTAATACCCAATAGTTCCCTATTCCCAACATCGTAATTGCGTTCAGCAGGCGAAAACTTCCGAGAGAAGAATGCACAAGGATGTAGTTTCTCAGGATTGCCCGCATACTGAGAAAGAACAGCTCCTACTCCCAGTTCCGAGGCGTCAACCTCTAATAGAAATGGAAGCCGGGTGTCGGGATGTATCAAAATGGGAGCGGAGGTGAAAGTCTCTTTTAACACTTGAAAGGCGTTTTTTGCTGAGGGAGGCCACTCCTCAACAAAAGCGCCCTTACGAGTGAGATCTGTTAAAGGACTCACTATGGACGAGAAACCCTTTATAAACTGCCTGTAAAAATTCACAAATCCTAGAAATCTCTGTAGCGCCTTTAGGGTTCTAGGTTGTTCCCACTCCAAAATAGCAGAAACCTTGGAAGGATCCATCACCAATCCCCGTTTGGAGATTATAAATCCTAGGAACGGGATTTCAGACACTTCAAAAACACATTTGGAGATTTTAGCATACAGACGATTTTCCCGCAATCTCTGCAACACCGCTTTGACATGTTGACGGTGCTCCACCAGCGAGCGGGAAAAAATCAGTATGTCGTCCAAATAGACCACGAGAAATTGACCCAAAAAATCACGAAATATGTCATTGACAAAATCTTGAAACACTGCAGGAGCATTGCATAACCCGAATGGCATCACTAAGTATTCATAATGCCCATCCTTTACATTGAAGGCCGTTTTCCATTCATCCCCCTGCCGTATGCGAATAAGGTTATATGCTCCTCGAAGGTCTAACTTAGTGAAGACCTGGGCCCCAGAGACCTGATTAAAAAGGTCATTGATTAATGGAAGGGGATATCTATTTTTTACAGTAATCTTATTTAACCCTCGATAATCTATACAGGGGCGTAAGCCGCCGTCCTTCTTCTCGACGAAGAAGAACCCAGCACCGGCAGGGGAGGTGGAAGGACGGATAAAACCTTTCTGGAGATTTTCGGTGATATAATCTTTCATGGCCTGTTCTTCAAATCTAGTGAGATTATATAGTTTCCCCCTAGGGGGCATAGTACCTGGGAGTAAATCAATAGGACAGTCGTAGGCCCTATGGGGTGGAAGAATGTCGGCGGATTTCTCCGAAAATACGTCTGCCCAATCTGCATAGACTGGAGGTAGACCATCAAAGACAATCGGTGTGGTCCTAAGGGATATAGAGAAACAACGACTTTGACATGAGGGACTCCACTTCACCAGATCTCCAGACCTCCAATCTATCACGGGGTTATGGACTTTTAACCAGGGAAATCCTAAAACAACAGGGGAGACGGGACTTTCAATAATCAAAAATTCTATTTCTTCCGAGTGGGCAGATCCTACAACTAAGTTTACCCAAGGGGTCTTGTGGGAGACCAACCCCCCCTCAATGGGCTTATTGTTGACTGCCAGGACCCGAAGGGAATTTTCTAATGGGATTAACGGAATCCCTAGAGTAAGGGCTAAGGATCTGTCCAGGAAATTGCCAGCCGCTCCACTATCGATGAAGGCGGAGGCAATAGTCCGGAAAGGACCCCAAGAGAATGTAACGGGTAAGAGTATACGATTGTCTGGAGGGAACGATACCTGACCACCTAGACGAGGTCCCTCTGCAAGATCTAGGCGTTGAAGTTTCCCGCCACCGGAGCCTTGTTTGGGCAGGTCTTGGCAAAATGACCCGGATTACCACAATAGAGGCAGAGGCCTTGGGATCTGCGCCGAACCTTCTCCGCCTGAGAGAGATGGGTAACGCCAAGCTGCATCGGTTCCTCATGCGACAAGGAAGGAGGGGAAACGGCTGCCCCCTTAAAGCTTGACTCTTGACGTGAGGATCCCCAAGGTTGGTCCTTGCCTCTTTCCTGGCGCCTTTCTCGGAGACGTCGGTCCACCCTGATGGCCAGCTGCATATATTCGTCTAGGTTTTTGGGCAAAGGATAGTTCACCAGGATGTCCTTGATGTTATCGGAGAGTCCAATTCTAAACTGGCTACATAAAGCCGGATCGTTCCCCTGGGAATCTATAGCCCACCGCCGAAATTCTGCGCTATATTCTTCAGCAGAACGTTTGGCCTGTCTCAGGTTCCGCAATTTAGAATCCGCCGTAGCGGCTCGATCTGGGTCAGCATACAGAAGTTCCATGGCCAAAAAAAAAGAAGAGACCGACTGCAAGGCTTCATCAGTCGTGCAGCCCGCCGAGAGGAGTCGGCGGGGGAACGAGGGCCAGGTAAGGAGGTGGCCGTGACACTCTGTTTCAGGGTTTTAGAATCCTGCGTCAATGGCTGTGCCCATTTGTACAGGGCCCAAGCTAGCGCTGCATTTTTTGCTCATAAATATACTCTCGGGTCCCAAGATTCCGGTGTAAGAAGTCAAGCTATGTGACAAGTGACCAAGAAACATTATGTGGGGAAGTTCATTTACACACGTGTTTTGCTAATTGTTATGGGGTGGAGACCTCACTACCGGCAGTGGTCCGGTGATGTACAGCGGTGCTATTGATGGTCTCTGCTATTCCTGGCCAGACTTTGCTGCGCTCAGTTCTGCTAAGGCCATGATGGGGCCCATACAATAGTGAACATTTTGCAAGGGTGAGCTCTACCAGCTTGATGTTATCAGCAGGATTGAACTCTGGCTCACGCTTGCTGGACCTTTTCTTGCACCCCTGCAACAAACCTGCGGCAACTTCAGGGGTGTCACACATATTTGGCTCATCGTCATCAACTGTGGGTTGTGGAGCATGATGCACCACAAGACTAGTTAATCTTGGAGCACCAGGCCGGCATTTTTTTTTCAGATGAGCGATTCGTGAAAGTTCGATTCGGGCGAACCCAAATTTCTTGGGGAAATTCGGCGAATCGCCCGAATCGAACTTTCAAGAAGTTCGCTCATTTCTAATTATTACCAGTATAAAAGAAATGCATTTGGATGCCAAAACTGGCTTATTGTGTTTGCAGTGGCAGTGTCTAACCTAAGAAATGTGCTCTCAGCAGACTGTTGTTCTTTGAAACAATGTATCTGGTTTAGTGGTGAGCTGCATTTGTTTTGCACTTGTGTGTGTGTTAGCTGGTTTATTTGAGGTGTTTTTTCGAATGATTGAGGTTGTGAATTTGTTGTTCCAGTGGTATGCAGTGCATTGCAGTGGCCGATTTTGGTCTGATGTTTGGTGTGTGGATGAGTTGTGTGGCTGCTGTTGAGGAGGAGAAGGGGAGTGAGGAAGCTTCAGTGGTGCGACTGCGGGCTGACAGAGTGTTTAAACCAGACCAATACCCGTTATTGCTTTAAGTTTTAAAGTATTCTGCGCGATCTGTTCAGTTAGTTGCAAGGGGGCTCCAGCGTTCTATATGCCCTCAGTCTTCTTGCTATCTGCAGAGAGCGGGACCAACACTCTGTGGAGTTTCAGCCTGTGTGAGATCAGCTTGACATAAGTGCAGCAGGACAGAAGTGTGTAGTTTTAAAAAACTGCAGTAGTTTGAAAACAGCAGGGGTTGTACACATGAAATAGTGGTGAGTACAGCATTTACTTTTTAGCCTTACCTATTCTTATTATCTAGAATGTCTGGTTTGGTGCAGTGTAACTCTTGCCTGGCCGTTGTGGTTCGTAGTACTCTGTGGAACTTGCGATGCTGTCCAATTTGTATGCAAATGAAGGGGTTGTATGACAAGATTTCAAAATTACAGTCTTTAGTTTCTACTCTTCAGTCTGAAGTTATGAAACTATCCCAGCCAGTAAAGCAGCTTGGTATACAGCCACCACTCCCACAAAGACTTCACAAGAGAGGGGCACAGTGGAAGACTGTTGGCTCTGGAAGATTGCGCAATGTAGAACAAAAACATCAACATTTTGGACTAAGCCAATATAACCCATTTGCTGTTCTTTCTGAGCTTGATGTGGATGCATCTGCTAATGCTCAGTCTGGGCAGGATTTGGTAAGACCAAAGGAAGTGGACTTAAATCAGGGACCATATAAAATGAGTACTAAAGGGCAGCAAGGAACAGTTACCAAGCCAACCAATAGGAAAAGGCATATTCTGGTTGGTGACTCAACAATTAGAGGTGTGGACTTTGGACAGGATAAAGATGAGCTAAAGGAAGTGAAGTGTCTCCCAGGTGCCACGGTTAATAGGGATAAGAAACGTATTATAAATATTGTGAAGTCTGCAAGCAAACATAACCGAGTGGACATTGTGCTACATCTTGGCACAAATGACTTATCCCAAAAAGATTTGTTTGTTGTACAGAGGGACTTCCAAAATTTTAGTCAGGAACTTTGCAAAATAACAGGTTCCGTCACCTTTTCTGAAGTTTTGCCAGTATGTAATCAGGAAAAAGAGGCACTCAACATCGCCAAGTTCAATTTGTGGTTACGTCAGTGGTGTGAAGACAAAGGCTTTGGATGTATTAGTCATGATGTTAGAAGGTGGTCGAACAATGAGTTGTTTAAGAAGGATGGCTTGCATCCTTCACAGAAAGGCACAGAAGAACGTGGAGTGGAACTCTTTTTTTGATTTAAACTAGAGGAAGGGGACAGAGATGTAACTTGTAAGGGTGATTTCTGTCCCCTACCATTTAGGATGAAGCAGGACATTGAAGCAGGAAGCCCGGTCAGTGGTAGGCTAGAGGTGGAAAAGATCAAGGACACACTAAAACACAATACCAACAACATCCACATGATGTGTACCAATGCTCGCAGCTTGGGCAACAAGCTCTGTGAATTAATGGCTATCATATCCAGAGATGAATTGGATCTTGTTGCAATAACAGAGACTTGGTTCAAGGATCACAATGACTGGGAGATAGCCATACCCGGTTACACATTGTACAGAAAAGACAGATTGGATAGAAAGGGCGGTGGAGTAGCCATTTATATCAAGACTACACTTCAATCAACAATAATTCAGCATACACATAATGAACTAGAAACTCTCTGGGTTACCATGCAGACTAAGGAGGGAGCTGTGGTCAGAATTGGTGTGATATATAGGCCCCCTGGACAATCTGAGGGTCTAGATAACCTGTTAATAGATTAAATCAGTGGAATGGCAGAGAAGAGGGACATTGTAATTACAGGTGACTTCAACATGCCTGATGTGGACTGGAATATCCCAAGTGCATCGACATGCAAGAGCAGGACTATATTAGAGGCACTTAATGGAGTGTCTCTAAAACAACTTGTGACATTGCCAACTAGAGGAGATAACATTCTGGACTTAGTTCTGACCAATGGGGATCTGGTGTCCGAGGTCAGGGTTGAAGAAAATCTGGGTTCCAGTGACCATCAATGCTTATGGTTCCGAATAAAAACAGACATTGTGCAATCACACACCAGAACCAAAGTGCTAGACTTTAGTAAGACAAACTTCAAGGACATGGCGGAGTATGTAGAAAGAAAATTAGGTGAGTGGAACAGAGTAGCAGAAGTGAGTGCCCAGTGGTCACTATTAAAAATGGCCATCTTAAAGGCAACTAAGCAATATGTGAAACAAACTAGCAAGAATAAAAGGAAGAAGAAACCATTATGGTTTACTAGGGAAGTCAGCACTATCATAAGAAGTCTGCCTATAAGAAGTATAAAGTAAGTGGAAGTGTAGCTGACAGAGAGGCGTATAAAATTAAACAGAGGGAAGCAAAACTGATTATAAGGACTGCTAAAGGGCAAAAGGAGGAAGAAATGGCCAAATCTATGAAGAGGGGAGATAAAACCTTTTTCCGATATATTGGTGACAGAAAGAAGAAAAACAATGCCGTCTCAAAAATTAGAAATAGGGAAAATATATTGACGGAGATAAGGCTGTGGCTGACCATCTGAATAGCTACTTTTGTTCGGTATTTTCAGATAGTAGCAGGCACGGCCATAGCACAGCATCCCGCTGGGAGGGCACAGCTCCGGAGTTTCTGGAGGCTGATGTCCTATCCGAGCTGGCACATCTAAAGGTAAGTAAGGCGATGGGTCCAGATGGAATCCACCCCAGAGTTCTAAGGGAACTTAGGTTTGTGATTGCAGCCCCTCTGACTGATTAACTTAACCATTCCCTTTCAACTGGTGAGGTTCCAGATGATTGGAGAATGGCCAATGTCGTACCAATCCATAAGAAGGGGAGTAGAGAAGAAGCCAGTAATTACAGGCCAGTTAGTTTAACATCTATAGTGGTCAAATTAATGGAAACACTCTTAAAAAAACAGATAATTTCCCATCTAAAAATTAATGACCTATTGGACCCAAAACAGCACGGCTTTACTGAGGGCAGATCATGTCAGACCAATCTTATTGATTTCTTTGACAATGTCACTAAAGTGTTAGATGAAGGTGGTGCTGTGGATATCGCCTATTTGGATTTTAGCAAAGCCTTTGACACTGTACCACATAAGGAGCTCATAGATAAGTTATTGAAGGTAGGACTCAATCCCTGGATAGTTCAGTGGATTTCCAGTTGGCTGAAGGATCGGTATCAGAGCGTTGTTGTAAATGGTGTGCAATCTGAACAAAGGCGAGTTACAAGTGGTGTGCCGCAAGGCTCTGTCTTGGGCCCCATTCTTTTTAATATATTTGTAAGTGACATAGGAGAAGGCTTGGTAGGAAAAGTTTGTCTGTTTGCTGATGATACAAAGGTTAGTAATAGGGTGGATATTCATGGAGGTGTCTGCAACATGGAAAATGATTTAGCTTTACTAGATAAATGGTCAAAACTGTGGAAACTAGAATTTAATGTCTCTAAATGTAAAATCATGCACTTGGGTAGAAGGAATCCCTGCTCTGAGTACCGTATGGGCAGTACTGTGTTAGCCAGGACCTCGGAGGAGAGATATTTAGGGGTACTGATTACTGATAGCTGCAAGATGAGTGGACAGTGTAGCCAGGCAGTGGGAAAAGCAAGCAGGATGCTTGGCTGCATAGCTCGAGGCATCACCAGTAGGAAGAGGGAGGTTGTGATGCCGCTGTATAGAGTCCTGGTGAGGCCACAGCTAGAATACTGTGTGCAGTTCTGGAGACCTTACCTGCAAAAAGACATTATTCAAATAGAACGTGTCCAAAGGCGGGCAACGAAAATGGTGGAAGGACTTAAACTTAAAACTTATCAGGAAGAACTTAATTTGTACAGTCTGGAGGAAAGAAGGGAGAGGGGGGACCTTTAAATATGTGAAAAGATTGAATATGGTTCAGGAGGGAATGTTTTTAAGAAAAAGCTTAATGATAGAACAAGGGGGCACAACCTGAAGCTAGTCGGAGGGAAGATCAGGAGCAATGTTAGAAAATATTATTTTACAGAAAGAGTAGTAGATGCTTGGAACAAACTTCCAGCAGAGGTAGTTGAAAAATCAACAGTCACTGAATTTAAACATGCCTGGGATAAGCACACATCTATCCTAAGATAAAGAGTACATACAGTATACACATAAGGGCAGACTAGATGGACCGTATGGTCTCCTTCTGCCGTCAACCTTCTATGTTTCTATGTAACACCCGTTAAAGTAATAATGAGTGTTGGTCCGGCTTAACACCCAGCTGTCTGTGTGGAATTTGAGTGATGAGAAAAATCGGTAGCTAAGGCAGACCTAGAAAGTAGTCCTGATACATTAGTTAAAAGCCATACTTTCAAAAAACAAAGGGTGGCCAACTACTATTGCTAGATGACCCCCACCAGAATTAGTGAAGCCATAGACAAGGAAAGGGAGCAAATGGGAAACTGATTTTAAAAATGTATATTTTTTTTTCACTGCTAGACATCTCAAGTAGGTGAAACACATTTTTTTCCTTTGGAAACTTTAACAATTTTCTGTTGGTCAACATGTCAAATGAAAGAATAAAAGAAAAATATGTGTGTGAGCTATATAGCATGTTGTTGTAGTAGAGAACACTGCTGGTTAATGGTTATACGCAAACAGTAGCATTGAAAAGCAGAAAGCGGCATTTAAAACAAGGAGAGCGCTTCATGAGTGCCCAGGGTACTGCACAGCCGGTAAGGAAAATGCAGCGCCAGCTAGAAACACAAACCCACAATAGCGCCATTGTCCTTTCTGCAATGTATCGCAATGGACACTGCCTCTCTTTAGCAGCAAAAGTGGCGCTAGCAGTAAATTATCCTCCCCTTCACATTGTGTTATCTACAGCTTTATATTTCATGTTTCCAAAATCATTAAAGAACTATTTGACAAATAATTCTTTCAACAAATCTTTCTGCATTTGAAGAAATTAGTTGAGACATTTATATGCAGTATTTTATATTTACCCTTTTAAGAGAAACAAAAAGGCTTCATAAATATTTGATTAGCAGTGTTATAAAAGTGAAAAGAAAATATTCACACTTTTCATTGTATTGTTTCATTTACTGTAAATCTTGAATCCCATCACCATTTAGAAGTCATAGATAGTTGTAATATGTTCATCTAGCTAGAACAAATGTAGGAATGTCTTAATACTCGACCAATCTCTTTTAAAATTCTACAGAGCAAAAACCTTAATGAGGAAACCTCTACGGATTGTACAGACTAAAAATATTACAGCCCGATAATGTAAATGGAGGTGAAAATTACTGACATTTTGAAGCATGTAACGCTTGACTGCTCTGTTATTTTGATATCATTGTAATGACTAGTTGCTGTGACATACGATATATCTAATGCGCAGTACGTATGAAGCATTGCACCATAGCCCTGTACATTGTGAGGTTTTAATGATGTTGAAATCTGGCATGAAACACAACTCTTAAGTGGTATGATTGAGATAGATGAGCAAAAATTAATGAGCATTCTAGACAGAAAAAGGATGATTTGAATAAGCTTGTAATGTTCACAAAGCCTAACACTCAAAATGCTGAAAAGTAAGACCCTGACACATTATTTCGATCCTTTATAACCAACTAAGTCTACAATTTGTGGTTCATGTGAAAATATTCTTTTATTTATGAGACAAAATGAAACAGATGTAGTATTTATAAAATAAACAATGCAATTTAATCAAGGCCAACTCATTTTGCTTAAAGGGAAATTCCATTTTCAATGGAATTTTTGATGCCAAAATGATGTCCTAAGCTGAGCTGATTTTTTTACCATATTTTTCACCCTATAAGACACATATTCTGAACCAAATAATAGGCAAGGTGCAAATCCTCCAATTATAGACAGGGTCTTCCCATAGGCAGTGTGGCATTCCCCCGATCCCATAGACAGTGTGGCATTCCCCCAATCCCATAGGCAGTGTGGCATTCCCCCAAACCCATAGGCAGTGTGGCATCCCCCCCTCCCATTCCCATAGACAGCTTTGCATTCCCCCATCCCATTCACCATTGGTAGCGGACAACCCCCCATTCACATAGGCTGTGTGGCATTCCTCCATTCCCATAGGCAGCATGGAATTCCCCTCATCCGTATAAGCAGCGTGATATTCCCCACTATCCCATTCCCCATAGGCAGTGTGGCATTCCCCCCATCTCATTCCCTATAGGCAGAGTGGCATTCCCCCATCCCATAGGCAGGGTGGCATTCCCCCCATCCCATAGGCAGGGTGGCATTCCCCCCCATTCCATTCCCATAGGCAGTGTGGCATTCCCCCCATCTCATTCCCTATAGGCAGGGTGGTATTCCCCCCGTCCTATAGGCAGTTTGGCATTCCCCCATCCCATAGGCAGTGTGGAATTCCCCCCATCCCATTCCAGTGTGGCACCCCCCTTCTGTTCCCCAACAGAAAAAATAGGAAAAAAACATGCTCCTGACCTCCAGCTGCTGCAAACTCTAGCACCCTGATAGCAGCAGCCGGGGATGGGGACAGAGCGCGACATTCCTCCATTTTCTTCTGGCCTCCCGCAGTGTGTCAGGCAGCCCAATAAGATGCACAGACATCCCCCCCACACTTGTGGGGAAAAATAAGTGCGTCTTATAGGGTAAACATACAGTATGTTAGAAAATGCTTGTTTTATGGAAGCTGTTTATACTATCTTCAGTCCGTTGCCTTTGGCAACGTACACCAAGTAAGTACAACAGGAGAAGTGAACCCTATACATACAGAATACCACTGCTGGGCATGTATAAGGTTAAGTGAGCTCCCTCACCTCAGCAGTGGCCATAGCAGCAGTGTTCTCTCTTCTTGGTGTACAGACTTGGTGTACGTTGCCAATAGCAACAGATTGCAAGTGATGAAAACTGCTTCAATAAAACACACATTTTCTTGCACAAAAATAATAATAGATCAGCTCGGCACATTGGGGACATCATATTGGCACAAACAATATACTCTTTGAAAAATTCCATTGAAAGTGGGCTTTATTCTCGTAATTGTGCTTTGGGTTTCCAGTGATGCGATATGACATTGAGTTGTGCGCTACTTTTGATCTTAAAGTGATAATGCAGGCAAAGGTTATTGTTACACCTCAGCAGAGCTGGACAGGATTGCTGGCAAGGATGGGACCAGACACATGCCATTGGGCTCCAAACGCAAGGTTTTATTAATACAAAAGTAAATCTAACAGGAAAAACATAAACAAGGAAACCTATCATCAGGTATAGAGGACTAAACAGGAACCCACAAAGTGTTCAGATGTGCACTCACTTTAGAACAAACAATCAGTAATGGCTTTGACTGGTACCCACTGACTCTAGTGGGCCACCAGCTACCGATTAAGGCAGGAAAGAGACATCATACCAGTGACACCTACTGTTGGGCACAGACTCCTTTTAAACCAGACCAACAGCCTGGCACAGTTGGAAAAGAAAGGTGGTGGGCATTTTGGAGCTTCCTCTCCCAGCATCTCAACCATGCTGCTGCTGGGATTCAACTGACATAACTGACAATGTACAGTAACAGGACGTCCAGCAGAACTTCCTGTCTGCAGGTGATCTGCAAATGCATGAGCCGTAATTTTGTTTCTAAAATTTACTGCAGCAGGAGTTAGAAAAAGATAAATTAATTTTTATGTACAGCAATCTTGTTTTGTTGGTCTGGTTTGAGTCATTTTTGACTGTTGATCCGCTTTAAGCCCACCGGTCAGGTGTCACAGATGGAGGTAATCAGAGCACCTAGCCAGGTGGGTCCACAGCACACCCACTGGTGACTAAAACAGCAGTGTGCTGAATGAGACACACTGAGGTTAATCTCAACATAAAGGATGGTTTCCTCACCAGGAGGACAGGTAAGAACTGGTCCTGGAAGCAGGGAACTGCAGATCCCACAACCAACCTTACCTGCTGTTACATAAAAATCCAACACTTAATCCATACCCCCAATTGCTCCAACTTGGGTAGATTCACAAATTACAAGCTCTGTCCTTTGTTCCCGCTAAATGTCCAGGATGTCCAATGTGAAGGATGCATGCGGCACCAGGGAGCTGTCATTTGCTTTTTCCCTGGCTGTCTGGCCAAGCACCAAGACTCAGCAGAGTGCTGGGGAGACAGTAACTGACTGACAGCAGCCAATTGGTTCAGGGTTTTCCCCTCCTGCCAGGTCACATCCAATCAGTGCAGGATGTAAGAAGAGGGGGTGGAGCACAAACAAAAAGTGTCGGGAATGAGTGATGGGCTCATGTTACTCTGCATCCTGCTGTCACACCTTCACCCTGCTCACACAGATTGTTCTCTGGGAGCTTTCTACTGGTCCTTTCTACTTATCCTAGGTAAAAGCAGTGTGGAATCCAGACATCCTGACAGATCCTGACAGATGGGTATTGGGGGGAAGGGGACTGAGGAATGGCAGCTTTGCTTAGTTTAGCCCTGTTTCCCACTTTGCCTCTTTCTTTCTCATCTCTTCTATTCCAGGTCTCCACCAGTAGCAATGCATGGGTTAATCTCAGCCGTAGGCAGGGACTGCGAGACAGAAAAAACTAGCTCCTCTCGGCCTATATAGAGCAGGCTGTGCCAGGGTCTCCTCAGTTTTTTTCTTGTAGCCGCAAGGGACTTGAAGTCAAGTTTTTTTAGTTACAGTGCTGACTGGGAGCGGAGGCTTCAACTCCGTCTCCAGCTGCAGTGTTCCGGGGGACCACAATTAGATGCCTGAGGCGGTTCCTAAGCTGATAGTGTGGGATCGTGCAGAGTGACGGGAGCGCACATGGGTCTACGTAAACGCGCCAGGGCTTGTCCTCTGAGACCCAAGGATCAGGACCCTATTGCAGCAGGGTACCTGATCTTTGGGCCTTGCATGGTGGCCCAGCTGTGTGTCTCCCACTGAGCCCCGTTCCCTATACCCCCTGGGTCATCTACCCCCATGACTCCATGACACCCTGCGAGAGACACAGTCTGCCTTCTCCAGGGCTGCTAGGGGGGCTTGAGCTAGGTGGCCGGGCTCCCTGTTGTCAGTGTGCTTGTGATTACTACTGCTGGCAACCATGCTGGTCATAGCTCATTCAGACCTCGGCCTTTCTGCATTGTGGAAATGGCGGAGGCTCGCGATCACGTGATAGAGCTCTTGCTGGACCTGGGAGTTGTAGTACCCCTCAGAGCAGGACTGTGGCTTTCCCTCCCTCTTTCTTTTTTACATTCCCTCCATCTTTCTCTTTTTCACATTCCCTCCATATTTCTCTCTTTTTCACATTCCCTCCATCTTTCTCTTTTTTCCACATTCCCTCCATCTTTATCTCTTTTCCACATCCCTTCCGTCTTTCTCTCTTTCACATTCCCTCATTTTCTTTTTCACATTCCCTCCATCTTTTTCTTTTTTACATTACCTCTATATTTCTCTCTTTTCCACATTTCCTCTATCTTTCCATCTTTTCCACATTCCCTCTTTTTTTCACTCTTTCCCACATTCCTTCCATGTTTCTCTATTTTCCACATTTCCTCCATCTTTCTCTCTTTTCCACATTTCCTCCATCTTTCTCTCTTTTCCACATTTCCTCCATCTTTCTCTCTTTTTCACATTCCCACATTCCTTTCATTTTGTTTCCATTTTCACATTTGCTCCTCCTTTCTCTCTTTTCTGTGCTTCATCCATTGTTTACAGCGTAAATCATCTCTCAGCTCTCTTTCATCTCTCTCCCTTTATCATTAACCCAATCCCTCCTTCCTTCCCCTAATGCATTCATCTTATACTTTCCCTCTGTTGCCAATCCCATGACACACACCTCCTTCAGCCCTTATGGCTGATTATAGGAGAGCCGTGCATGCACAGTGGGATTGCCAGTGGGGTATATATAATGGCCCACTGACGAGGTTTTACACAGAGGGGCATCATTAATCCACTGGCTCTCTGTCAGTGGGCAGGAAATTTGGTGTGGCATGGGTGTGGCCAGACGCATGTCTTAATTATCCAAGTGTCCCTCTTTTCCCATCTTGAAAAGTTGGGTGGTATGCTTAAACTGGACCTTCACCCTGAATTAGAGCTTATAGGCCCCCCCGCCCTGTACATACAGATTGCCCACATTAAAAATCATCCTATCTGCACCTAATGCATTTTCCTGAGCCTTTAAACATCCAAAATGGCGGCACATAGAGTCTCAGGCTGCCTGCAAACAGGAAGTGCCTTCTGACTGGCTCTGTTCTATCTGTGAAAAGCACAGCTATTGCACTTTTCACCCCTCTCCGCAGTATGTGATGCTTCTGAGGCAAGATGGCCGCGCCCGTATCCTGTCCTAAACAGAGTTGTAGCCCAGTGGGGGAAAGAATAAAAAGTAAGCAACTAAAAACATAAATATATTAACTTTAGATGCTGGGGAATAGTTTTTTAAGCGGTTGGACTTTTCATTAAATGATGCTGAAGGTCTGGTTTAATTAACATAACTTTAGCACTTTAAAGCACTGGAGCAGAATAACTTCTTGGTTGGATCTTCATCTCCCCCAGCCTAACATTATGGGTGAGATATATTTGCCAGCTGCGTGCCTGCACCACTGTTAGATAAATGACTGTTCTAATCTGATTTGTGCATTTAAGGGCTTAGCTTATGGGGGCAGAAGTACGGCCTTTAAGACTAAAAGTTTAAATTGCTAACTAAACATTTTATGTTTCCTAATTTTACATCCTAACGAGTGAAATTGTCTAACAATGAGCCGTTTTTTGGTGAGCAGTGAGATTTTAATAAGATTCATAGCAGTCAGCAGAGGATGTGTGATCTTTGATAAGGCTTCAGCTTGGATGAGAAATGGCAAGCAGGAAGGTAACTGATAAGTGATGCACATACACAGCAAAAACCATTCAGTTATTTGATACTGATGTATACTTGAAATCATTAAAATCCTTATTAAAACAGAACAAAACCTGGGATTTTCACTTTCCAGGGTTTTGCTCCGGTTCCCGGGGGATTCACTGAAATTGCTTCGGACACCCCGGCTGTGCTTCTCCCCCGGCCGCTAGGTGACATTGGAGCCTGGACCAGCACTCCCAGATATGCATGTCCCAAATGCGCTTGTGCCCACTCCTAAAGTGCATGCGCGCACTCCCATACATCCATCCACCCACTCCCAAACATCCATTCGACCTACTCCCAAAGTGCATGTGTCCACTCCCAAATGTCCATGCTTGCACTCTTAAAGTGCATGTGGCAGTCCCAGAAATACATGTGTGCACTTCCACAGTGCATGTACCCACTCCCAAATGTGCATACGCTCACTCCCAAATGTGCATTCACACATTCCCAAAGTGCATGCACGCTTTCCCAATCACGCACGCTCTCACTCCCAAAGTGCATGTGTGCACTCCCAAACATACATGTGCGCACATGCACCTACTTCCATACGCATGCACTCCAATACACAGGCACGCATACACTCACACACACACACATGCACACACTTCTATACACATGCACGCGGTCACATGCACAGCGGGCAGGACTTGCCAGGAGGGGGGCATCAGTGCAGGAATGACACACATGGGAGGAGGGGGCGCGCAGTAGCAGCAGGTGTACTCGAAGGGAGAAGGAGGGGGCATCAGTGTGGGGATGACACACGAGAAGGAGCTGGAGCCACAGCAGCAGCACTCACCAGGGAAGGAGGGGGGTCATCAGTGTGGGGATAACACACACAGAGAAGGAGGGGGGCCGCAGCAGCAGCACTCGCCAGAGAAGGAGGGGGGGCATCAGTGTGGGGATAACACACACAGAGAAGGAGGGGGGCCGCAGCAGCAGCACTCGCCAGGGAAGGAGGGGGGGCATCATTGTGGGGATAACACACGGGGGAGGGGGGGCGCAGCAGCAGCACTTGCCAGGGAAGGAGGGGGGGCATCAGTGTGGGGATGACACAAGGGGAAGGAGGGGGGGCACAGCAGCAGCACTCGCCAGGGAAGGAGGGGGGCATCAGGATAACACACGGGGATGGAGGGGGGGCACAGCAGCAGCACTCGCCAGGGAAGGAGGGGGGCATCAGTGTGGGGATGACACAAGGGGAAGGAGGGGGGGCACAGCAGCAGCACTCGCCAGGGAAGGAGGGGGCATTTGTGTGGGGATGACACACGGGGAAGGAGGGGGGCTGCAGCAGCAGCACTCGCCAGGGAAGGAGGGGGGGCATCAGTGTGGGGATGACACACAGGGAAGGAGGGGGGGCACAGCAGCAGCACTCGCCAGGGAAGGAGGGGGGGCATCAGTGTGGGGATGACACACAGGGAAGGAGGGGGGGCACAGCAGCAGCACTCGCCAGGGAAGGAGGGGGGGGACATCAGTGTGGGGATGACACACGGGGAAGGAGGGGAGCCGCAGCAGCAGCACTCATGGGGGGAGGAGGGGTCATCACTGTGGAGATGACACAAAGGGAAGGAGGGAGGACCGCAGCACTCTGGGGGGGAGGAGGGGGATCAGTGTGGAAATGACACATGGGGGAGGAGGTGGCCACAGCAGCAGCACTCGCTGGGGGGAGGAGGGGGGCATCAATGCAGAGATGACACAGGGAAGGAGGGGGGTCGCAGAACTGGCTGGAGGAGGAGCACAGGATGGGGACAGCTGAGAGCATTACCTTTACAAGCAGCACCACCGCCTGACACCGAAGCCCAGGAGGAGGAGGAGGCAGCTTCACAGGGAAAGGGGACAGGCATAAGAGGGAAACAGTGTTGAACGGAGCCAGGAAGGGAGAGGGCAGACTACACAGGAGAGGGGGCAGAGCCTAATGACAATTCTGTTCCTGCTGTGCTGAGCTGATTGGGGACTGAATGTGAGGGAGTAGCTGTTTGGCCAGGAGGTAGCACGAATAACCTTGTATTTAAAATAGTGGAATCGGCAGGGGAGACTATCTAAAGCAATATATAACTTAAGAAATAAAGATCATGTATCACTACTCATCACAAATGCTTCTAACAGACCACTCGCTGTGCTCTATTAACTGAAAAAGTGGTTATAATAAAAAATGGAAATTTAATTATTATATTTTATATAGAGGGTGTAAAAAATGCATATTTCTTATTGCAGTAAAACACATAAAGCACAAGTCTACTCTGCCAAGCTAAAACGTTTTAATAATGGTAGTTTTTGGTCCATGTTAATGCTTATTTTTGTTTATAGTATTTTAAAGTGAATTTGTGCAGGAATAGGTACATCTATAGCAATATTCAATATTTTCTAACATATTTAACTTTTGCTGAAAACTTAAATGACTTTTCTCTAGTCATCTGGTTCTCATGCAAAACATTATCTATTTTTATAGACTTCTGTTCAACATGATTTCAGACAGCAGAATAGAATTGTTATCCTATTATGGCATTCTTTCTGTGCTTCTTTAGGGGTGGAAATCGTATCACCCAAAACAGATTGGTCAGCATGCATTAAAACTCTGGAGAACATTTGTTCATGTCAATCAGAATAAGGGTTGATCTGTTATGATAATGGCATAATTTGCCATTAATATTCTGATTCAGAAGTTTCTTTGTTGTTTACAGTCATTATCCTTGTATTAATTCTTTACAATATTCTTCCCAAGAAGTTTCAGAAATTGACACCTTCCTTGTCAGCTACAACCGCATTTGGAACACATTTCATACAAAAATCGTTAAATCTCCTTCCTTTTAGAAACCCAGACGCCCAGAGACTAGTCTTAATGGTAGATGAAATGTTTAGGGCAAATTAATAAAGTATTAATCTGGTAATTAATCAAATATACAAGTATTACCATAAAGTGACACATTTTTCTCCTATATATAGATCAGTTGAAGGTTTTGGTCCTAAACAGCACTTCTGCGTACCAATGAAGGATCTTCACATGGAGGCCCTCTACAAAATGTTCCAGCATTTGTTTTCAGACAAGATTTCCCAAACATCTGACACCTCTGCATAATAGCATATTTAGCACCACTCCACTTCTGTATGCTATGAAATGTGATTGACTAACACATCAGCTTAATTGGTAAGTCCACTTTCAACGTGTCCATTTTTGTGTGCCAAAAGGATGTCCTCAAGGTCCTGAACTTATCTATTAATTTTTTTCTTTTTCAGACTTCCTGACTCCAGCTTGGTAATCATTCGATTGGCTGACGTAGAGATGACGCTCAACACCTCACAGGTTTCACGCTTCCTGCTCTAATTCAGTCTCTGCAGATGAGGGGATCACACACATGTGTTCCCACATGTAGTTAAGGATTACTAGCAAAAGGTAAGTAGGCGATCCGCACTCCTTCAGCAGTAAAATCACAACATTTATTTCAATACAATTGTAGCAGGCTACAATGGCAAACACAGCAATCAGTCAGTACAGCATGATCCACAGGTTACAACAACAGTCAATGGTAATGGTCGTCTCCATGGCTGGCTTCTGGCTCCTCCACACTACATTGCACTGCATCCCCTCTTAGCAAAGTCTGGTACTAGAACACTCTAGAAGGGTAGGTCTCCTCCTTATGTAACCTTGGTGTTGTTGCCTTTCCAAACACTGTTGCGAGTCCCAACCAATGGCAGGGCAGTGAATGTTGCCAATGCCATCTGGCTTAGTCTCTATTTACAAACTTAAAGAAGGCTCCTAGACCATTAAAGCACTGTTTGTTCCATTTCTTAGGCAATACTGCCATCATGTGGTTTCATGACACAATAGGCCCAAGAACTGCATCCCACAGGTTTAACTACTCTATTTAATGGTTCCTATTCACTATCAGGGCCTACTCCACTGACAGGGCTCTAATGTTTTCTACTTTCAAGTGTTGCCCATGGTTTCCACCCGTCACATCCTCCCCTGCTTTTAATTAAAGCGTCCCCGCTTTACAGGGTTACTCACCTCAGTCTCAACGGTGTGAGTTAGTCCAACCAAGAACACTACTGCTAGTTTAGAAGGTGAGTAACAGTCAAGCGCCTGGCGTAGCTCCTGCCACTTTAAGGCTTTTACCTTGCACTGGCCTCATGAGACAGGTAAGTCTTTTACTCCTGTAGCTTGCAGTGTCCAGGTTAACTACCTGCAGGTGTGGCAGGATGGGTGAAATGGTGCAACGTTATTGGTTACTACTAAAACATGACCATCAGCACACAGCAGGGCAGCATGAGCGGAGCACCTCTGTCAGGTTTTACCTCACTACACATACTGGAGAGTAAATGATCTCTTAACCCTTTTGTTGCCAAGCACGTAACACCTACGTGCTGGCTTGGCTGGGCCTTAAGTGCCAAGCCCGTAGGTGTTACGTGCTTGACTTTCCTCGCTTGTAGTTTAAAAAGTAAAAACAACAAATACTCACCTGACCCCTTGTTGGATCCGGCCGGGTCTCCTCTTTAATTTGGTGCCATCCGATCCCCCGTGGGGGGTCGGATGGCTCCAGGAGAGCCCCCGGAATAGGCCCCCCCCCCCCGCTTCTGCAGCAGCAGCTTCTAACTGTAAAAAAAAAAATAAATAAAAATGACATTCACTTACCTGTGTGTGCGCTGGCTCCCGCTGTCCCTCCTCTTCACCTGGGGGGCCTCCGATCCCCCCCCAGGACTTACCGATCTTCAGGAGAGAGCCTGGGAGGCTCTCTCCTCTCTTCTGCACGATGGCGGCCGCCATCATGCCTCTAAGCCCCGCCCCCTTGGGGGCGGGGCTTATGAAGTCATCCCGGCCCCGATCTCAGGCTTCAGCCTTCTCAGCTTCTCAGATGCCGGTGATCGGCACAGGGGAAGGAGGTGACAGGAGATCCTCTGATCTCCTGCCTTCTCCTTCTCTGGATGCCGATCACAGGCATCTGTCAGCTGAGCGGCGAAGGACAAGAGCTTGCAATCGAAGGTAAGTACAGTAAAAAAAAATTTTTTTTTTTTCTAATAAAATACTTTTTATTATTGTGTGGTGTTTTTTTTTCACATTAACCCTTTGTGAGCTGGTAAGGGGTCCATGAGACCCCTTATACCAGTTCACAAGGCTGGGGGGGTGGCAAGTCACCTGCCCTAGCGGGTGGCTTGCCATTAACCCCCGCACCCCCATTACCTGCCTCCCCAAAGGCCAGGGGGGGGCAGAAGAGCCCGGGCCCACATAGGCTATGTGGGCTCGTAGGCTGCAGGGTGGGGGGGCCACCAAAGCTGGCCCCCCCACTCTGTGCCTACAAGCCCCCATAGCTGGTCCCGGGCTGGTTACTTTGGGTAAGGGGGACCCCACGTCATTTTTTTTTTTGGATTTTGAAGGGTTTTTAACCCTTCAAAATCCAAAAAAAAATGGGGTCCCCCTCCCCGGGAAGGGGGACCCTATGTCATTTTTTTTTTTAATTAACCATTTGTCATCCAGCAGCTATAAAAGGCTTCTGGGCAGGAAAGGGTGTCTACCTATACATATGTGGTATCGCTGTAACCGGGAGAAATTGGGGTTTCTCACGCAATAAGATTTTATTGACAAACTTACATTTTTTATTACAAAAAAACTCTACAAATTGTAAAAAAATGTTTTTTTTTTATTTTTTTTCACACATTTCACCCAAAAAAATTGAGAATACACCTAAAAAATACAAACAAGACATTTCATGTTAAAGCCCAGACTCTGTTGAAAAAAACAATATATAATTTTCCTGGGAAATCCCTGGAAATCCCTTCAAAAATGACAGTTGAATATGTGTAGCGCAAAATGGTGAAACATCGTCTGGCAACAGGGAGTGGCAAATGCTGCAGGTAGGCTGGCAGCGAAAGGGTTAACCCTTTTGCGGTCACACGTCACATTTAACCTGTGTACAATATTTACAGGTTTTGTAAGGGGTCTTCCCTTTTAAGTCTATAAGACCTGTAAACTTCCTTCAGCTGAATGTGACTGTGAAAAGGAGAGTGTGGCCATCACTACTACCTTTTAGTCAACATTCCCCTCAATTTGCTCTCTCTTCTCTTTCTTCTTCCTTTTTCTTCTGAGCATGCTCACCTTAAACTTCGAGTACTTTTACACTACACCGGCTGTTTAACGACGTCTATTCTCTTGCGCGGCACTCTCGTCTCTCAGGCGTGGACCTATGAAACCCGCATATCAACTAAGTCCTCTGGGCCATTAGTAGTACCACCCTTCAGACTCTCTTTTCCTTGGAGAGACAAACCAGTCTTACCCTGCATCTGCTGGTTCTCCCTCTTCTCGCAATCCTGTAGAGTTAGTGAGGACCCAAACTGGTAAAACAGTGACTCGGTCTCACACCCCTCCACATTTTTCACCTTAATTCCAGTAATGACAGGTGTCTGCTAATGGCAGCAATGTCTGTATTACAAATTAAGGGGGGCAGGCATCTGACTTACTTCTGCTTCAGTCAGGAAACTGATGAGAAGATCAGCTCTTAAGTCAGTAACTTCACTTCCTACCACACCACTTACCTAACACTTACGTCTGTTTCCACACCAATGTGAACTCCTTTTGAAACATTTGCGACTGTTTCAACACCCATGTAAACACTCCTGGAAACACTGGCGGTGGTTTCAGACCCAATTTGAACACCTCTTGAAACACTTGCGGCTGTTTCAGACCCAATTTGAACACTGCTCGAAACACTTGCGGCTGTTTCAGACCCATGGTTAACCCTTTTCAAACCACTTTCTGCTGCAGTCTTAACTTAAGCGCTTTTATATGTAAACCTTTACACTCTTCCTCAAGGACCACTTGCTAATCTAGGAGGGTAAGGGTTAGTACTGGTTGGGCTCCTTTAAGAGTGACTCCCCTTAACCAGACTGATGCCCAAATTCCTAGAGAGCCTCAGCATGCAGGTGATCAAGCTGCACTGCTGAGTGACACCTTAAAATACACACAATGACATAAGACATTTTCTACTATCATATAATTAATTACTTAAAGCGAATCAACAGTTCACGACCCAGGTTGCTGTAAAACTCTTTTATTTACTGCCAAGCAGGAGTTTACTCTAATGCAACCATAATGGATTCTTCAGCCAGTGCTGCACAACAGTGAGGTATGATGAGGTATGACGGCCACCCTCCCCTGCTTTTACGAGGGTGCTGGCACCATCAAACTTTAAAACATAATCTACTTAAAACCTCTATTCAAATAAAACTTTTCTTATTCTCTATAAAAATAAAGTTTTTCTTAAACTTCTATACATGGTTATCACCAGGCAACATTATCATCATAAACAGTTCTTTTCAAGCTCTTTTTAGAGCAGCAACACTTGTAAACAACTTGAAAGGGTTAAACTTTGCCTGCACTAGGCCACGGTCACCCGGTCCATATAAATATTCCCATGCCCATGTGCATTTGCCGGTAAATGTCCTGGAACTTATCCCAGTCCTCCTGGCTCAGGTCGTGCAGGGAAACTCCCTCAGGCAAATACATTTTGATTCTGATTTTCTCCTTAACCCAGGAATCTTGGACCTCCTCAACATAAAGCATCCTCCCTTTGTCCAGGTAAGGGTACTCCATCCCAGTCTTGAGGGCACATTGGACATGGGCGAGGGCTGGGGGGCATATCCACCTTCCGCGGGCTCGCCATGGAACTCCGGCGGCTCCCCGGGACAGGGCTGGGGCATTGGTCTGCCCATGGGCCAGGGTCAGCAGCTACAGTACCTTTAGGGTGCACCACAGCGGTGGCAGCGGCATCAGCGGCAGCAGCTGCGGACCTCCTTCTGGCGGACTTGGCCCACTCATGGATCCTCGCAGCTCGGTGGTAGCCCAAGCCTCTCCCCGCAGACGAAGGCGGCATGATGAGGCAGGCGACCGTCGGCTCTGACTCTTCCTCATGACGTCCAAGAGCAGGGCTTGCTCGAACTCTTCTTCCTCCGGGGCGGCGGTCTCTTCGTCGGCGGTGGCAGGCTTCACCTGCATAGCAGCTTCCCGCACAACGACAGCATCGTCATCAACACACTCCTCCTCGGCGGTCTCAGCGGCAGCAGCGACGGGCTCAGCAGCGGCCTCAGCAGGGACAGGCTCCACGAAGGCAGGCTCAACGGCAGTCTTGACAGCTGACTCATCAGCTCCGTCCTCCTCGACTGGCTCCACGACCTCCGGCTCAGCAGCAGGCTCAGCGGCTCCCATAGTCTCGGGCGGCGGCGTCTTCCTTCCAGGTAAGCTCAGGCGATTGCTCACCCCGTCCTCTCCGCGCAGGCGTAGGACAGTCCCTCGGGCCGACCCCCAGCGGTGTAACGGCTGTGCGGACGGCTTCAGCAGGCTGGGCAGGGGCCTTCCAGAGCAGCCCGGTGATCGGGTTGCGGCGGTACTTGGCGGGGCCCACATCCTGCTCGACTAATCCCCAAAAGCTGTTGTGGCAAACAGGGCACTGGCGCAGTCCAGTCTTCAGGGCGATGATCTGCCCGCACTCCGGACACAGCGGGTACAGTTCCTCCTGCCCGGCAGCAGCACGCAAGGTGTAGGTGGGCAGCAGGGGGACATGCATCCCAGTATCCACTATTAGGGTTGCGCGCTCCAATGTCTCGTCTTGGCTCAAGTCCTGGCGGCTTCCCACATACATGGGGCTGGCAGATTCCATCTCTCCCCATGAACAGCAATAGCTGATTGGTATTGTGGCAAGGCTTGCTGATCCACTGCTCTCACTCTCGTGCTTGCGTCTCATCTCCTGAACTCCTCACCTAGCAGCCTCGTGGTGGGCTTTTTATAGCCCCGCCCCCTCCGTCTCCGTGCGGGAAAGTCTCTAGCACGTGAGGTGAAAAGGGCGTGAAACCCTGAGGGAAAGTGGCGGGAAAGCGCTGGCTGCACACTTAACCCCTTCAGCGCCGCGGTTCAGCGAAAATGTCACTTTATGCACACTTCCACTGGCCATAACTTCTGCGCACACAGTCCAAACAGGCTCAAACTTGGCAGACCACCGGGGCAGGGGTCCCGGACACTTCTCCCTGATTTTCAGCCAAAAATAAGCACTTTTCAAATTTTTTTAGAGTGACAGCGTCCAAAAATCAGCTTTAAGCTGGATCAATTTTAACAGTCTCTAGGGTCTTCTGGCACCTTGGGACACCACCACACACAGTTAGAACCGTCCACTTATTTCAGAAAGGCACAAGTTGTTGGATTTGCTCCAAACTTGGCACGATGGTCCCTTGTGCTCTCAGCACCTCTGTGACACCCGTTTTAACCCGTTAGGTCCCCGTACGGGCCACCAAATGTAGCGGGCTCTGGGGAGCGAGGGGGATTCTTGGACCTAGGGTAGGGCATCCCATGTTGGTGCAGCATGTGTGGGTGGAGGTGCACTTACTGGTTCGAACGTCGCTTGGATCCAGAGATGACAATCATGGTTGAACTCAACTTGGTCTGTATTGGTTGGTTTCCTTCCATGGCAAACACAGCAATCAGTCAGTACAGCATGATCCACAGGTTACAACAACAGTCAATGGTAATGGCCACCTCCATGGCTGGCTCTTGGCTCCTCCACACTACCTTGCACTGCATCCCCTCTTAGCAAAGTCTGGTACTAGAACACTCTAGAAGGGTAGGTCTCTCCCTTATGTAACCTTGGTGTTGTTGACTTTCCAAACACTGTTGTGAGTCCCAACCAATGGCAGAGCAGTGAATGTTGCCAATGCCATCTGGCTTAGTCTCTATTTACAAACTTAAAGAAGGCTCCTAGATCATTAAAGTACTGTTTGATCCATTTCTTAGGCAATACTGCCATCATGTGGTTTCATGACACAATAGGCCCAAGAACTGCATCCCACAGGTTTAACTACTCTAATTAATGGTTCCTATTCACTATCAGGGCCTACTACACTGACAGGGCGCTAATGTTTTCTACTTTTAAGTGTTGCCCATGGTTTCCACCCGTCACACAATTAAAACCATCTCCATAGAACATCTCCAGCAATTGGTTGATGCGGCCACATGTGTTCCGTACGCTGGGGCTCCAGTACATTACCGACATCACTACTGAAGTCCCACAACAGGAGGGTAAGTAATATCATTTTCTTATATAAGTGGTGATCATAATAAGCTGAATAAGGACAGGACAAGTTCCGAAACGCATTAGAGGCTGTACTAACATTGAATTGTGCCAGTACTATAGTCTACATGGATTTTAAGGTTTGCTTACTCTCCTATGAAATTGATTTTAATTGGATTCAAGTAAATAAGATTTTACTGCTGAAGGAGTGTGGATCGCCTACTTCCCTTTTGTGTGCATGGGATTGAGACTGCCCAGGATCATGCACTGCCTGTTAGAGCATTTACACATCACTTTAAGGGTTACTAGCAGCTTTCTTTTCTGGGGAGGAGTCCCTGTCAATATTGCTGCCTGATTTTTCCAGGCTCTGCTTTGTGGGCAGAGCAGAGCAGCTGAGCTCACCCTTGACAGTGGTGGGCTGCTGAAATTTGTAGGAGGCAGCTATACTAAAGGGTTTTACTCAAGGCCAGGAAAACCTCTCCTACTTTATTAACACAGACCTACAGGCATATAAGAAACTTGGAAAAAGCATGCTGATATGTCAGTGACAGGTATGGGGGAACAATAAGGCAGAACACCAAAAACCTGACAAAAGTAATTCCATTTTAATTTACTTTAGGTCTTACAGCTTTCAGTAGACAGGAGACCAGCAAGTGTAGTAATTAATACATCGGTATTACTTTCTTAACCTTTTAAGTGCCAAGCATGTAACACCTACGTGCTCGCATGTCCGTGCCTTAAGTGCCAAGCACGTAGGTGTTACGTGCTTGACTTTCCCCCCCTGCTAGTTAAAAAAAAAAAAAATACTCACCTGACCCCTCGTTGGATCCGGCCGGGTCTCCTCTTTAATTTGGTGCCATCTGATCCTCCGTGGGGGCTCGGATGGCTCCAGGAGAGCCCCCGGAATAGGGCACCCCCCCTCTTCGGCAGCAGCAGCTGCTAACTGTAAAGAAAAAAAAAAAAATAAAAATGACATTTACTTACCTGCAGTCGCGCTGCCTCCCGACAGGTGTCCTCTTCACTGGGGGATGGGCCTCCGATCGCCCCCCAAGCCTCTTCCGTTGCGAGGAGAGGGCAGAAATCGCCCTCTCCCCCCACTTCCTGGATCGCGACTGCGGGGGCGGGGCCGGGTGACATCATTGTGATGTCACCATCAGCCGGCTTCTTAAGTCCAGCACCCGAGACTAAGAATCAGTCTGCTCGGGTGGTTGGAGGAGAGAGGTGGGGAGGGGGAGAGGTCTGTGATTGCCCCCCCAGGCTCTCGCCTCCAAACACCCGAGCAGACTGACAGCTGTCATCGGAGATCACCGGGGGACACAGGATCGGAGGTGAGTAAAGTAAAAAGTAAAAAAAAAAATGACATTTTTTTCTTATGTGTCAGTGTGTTTATTTTTACATTTAACCTCTTGTGAACTGGTAAGGAGTCCATGAGACCCCTTATACCAGTTCACAAGGCTGGGGTCTGGCAACTCACCTGCGGTAGCCGCAGGTGACTTGCCATTAACCCCCGGCACCCCTATTACCTGCCTCCCCAAATCCATGAGATCCCTATACCAGTTCACAAGGCTGGGGGGCTGACAAGTCACCTGCGGCTAGCGGGTGACTTGCCGTTAACCCCCGGCACCCCAATTACCTGCCTCCCCAAAGCCTAGGGGGGGGGCAGAAGAGCCCGGGCCATGGCTATGTGGGCTTGTAGCCTGCAGGGTGGGGGGGGGGCACCAAAACTGGCCCCCTTGCACACTGCTCTACAAGCCCCCATAGCTGGTCCAGGGCTGGTTATGATGGGGAAGGGGGACCCCATATCATTTTTGGGGGAGTTTTAAGGGTTTTTAACCCTTAAAATTCCCCAAAAAATGCCCCCCCCCCAGGAGGGGGGACCCTATGTCAATTTTTTTTTTTAATTAACCCCTTATGTTTATAGTGTGAATAGTAGTAGTATTTTATTTGTAAATGTTATAAAGTGCTATTTTCGGTCTCCTAGGCAAGAATGGGGGGGCTACCAATACATACGTGGTACCGTTGTAATCGGGATAAATTGGGCTTTCACATGCAATATGGTTTTCTCTAATAAAGTAAATGTTTTATTTAAAATAAAGGAGACAATTGTTAATATTTATTTATTTTTTAGTTTTTTTACACAAAAATATTTTAAAAAAAGTTGAAAAATTACAACCAAGACATTTCATGTTAAAGCCTAAACTCTGCTGCAAAATATATATCTATAATTTTCCTGGAAATTCCGGCAAAAATCATGGTTAAACATGGCGCAGAATGGGGAAAAATGACCTGTCAACAGAGGGTTGCAAAACTTCAAGTAGGCTGGCAATTAAAAGAGTTAATAGTACCTATGCATGTTGGGTATTGTTCTGCTCAGAGGACCTTGCTCTTTCAGATTTAGCTTGTTTTTTCATGTTTGCATATTTATATCTTAGGAAAACATGTTATTCAGTTTTTTTATTCATTTTTTAGGGAAACCCTGTGCAACCTAAGAATTCTTCGAGGGATTACTTTCATAAAGGTGAGCCTACTACAACAAGCTGGGTACTCTTAGAAAGCTTAGCATGTGTACTTTTAGGGAATATATGGTTTATCAGGGATATTTCAAATGTAAAGGGTTGTTTTGGTTGAAAAAGTAAAATTACTGTTACGCGCATGCTTTACTTTGTGGTGCTTGCCAACTCTTCCCTTGACAGTACCTATGCATGTTGGTTATCGTTCTGTTCGGGGCATGTTGCTTTTTGAGATTTTACTTGTAATTTCTTGTTTGCATACAGTTTTTTTAGGAAAATGTGGCTTGATTCTTCTGTTTTATTCTTTTTTAGGGAAACTTTGTGCAACCAAAGAATACATTGAGGGATTACTTCCAGAAAAACTAAGCCCACATAAACAAGTTTGGTACGCCTAGAAGGCTTGAGGCGTGTACTTCCAGAGAATATATAGTTTGTGGGGGGTATTTCAAATGTAAAGGGTTGTTTTTCTGGAAAAACTGCAGGGTGCGCATAGCGCATAGCGCAGTTGTATTTTATCTGAAAATCTCCTAAAGCTCTGTTTCAGTTTGGGGGAGTCTCCTGGGCAGGAAAGGGTGTCTACCTATACATATGTGGTACCGCTGTGAACGGGAGAAATTTAGGTTACGCACGCAATAAAATTTATTGACAAACTTATATTTTTTACAAATTACACATTACAAAAAAACACTACAAATTGCAAGAAATAGATTTTTTAAAATTTTTTTTTGCACATATTTCACCAAAAATGATTGAGAATACACTAAAAAAAGGCCAAACAAGACATTTCCTGTTGAAGCCCAGACTCTGTTGAAAAAAACAATATATCATTTCCTGGGAAATCCCTGGAAATCCTTTCAAAAATCACAGTTGAACATGTGTAGCGCAAAATAGTGAAACATGGTCTGGCAACAGAGGGTGACAAAAGCTGCAGGTAGGCTGGCAGCGAAAGGGTTAAAGGTTCTTGGCCTTATAGTTCATAAAAAGCTTGTCGAATGGTCATCATTGGGGAAGTTTATTGCTCCTCATACTTGTTCTAGAATGTAGGTGGAGTTCTAAAATGAAATTAGGGACAAGCTCAATCACAAAGGAATCGGTCACATGTATTCATACATAGTATGGCATGCAATAAAATGTTGCTTTTCGACTGATTGAGACAGTAAGAATCTATGTAAAAATAAAAAGCAATGATACAATATAATGCAGTTAGACCCCAAGAACATGTAGTAATATGTAGCAACCACAGTAATGTTATTTACCCCTATAATTGTTATTGTTATATATAGGTTGGAGGTTAGTGTAGGGGTGGGGAGGTGGGTGGTTGGCTGGTGCTGATTTGGTTCAGGGTCCTGACTGTTTTAGGGGTAAAACTTCCTCGTACTCTCTGTGGTAGCCTTTAAAGTCTGGAACCACTTGCCCAATAGGTAAGAAACCATTTCTCTCAATATCCTCTGCTTTTTTATGACAATGCTCAATGTAAATTGACTACAGAGCAGGGAGTTGGGTACAAATGGTGCATTCAGCAATGCTCATAACTCTTTGCAGAGTCTGCTTATCCTGTTTGTTACCGTACCAGCAGGCGATGCCCCCCCCCCCCCCGAGAGGATGCTCTGGATGATGCTGGGATAGAAGGTCTCAAGTTTGGGATAGAATGTTTGAATTCCTTCAAGCACCTAAGGTGGTAGAGACGCTGGCAGGCTTTTCTCACAATGGCGTTGATATTCAAGAGGTCCTATGTGAGAGGCACTTCCAGTTATTTGAACCCACTCACTTTCTCCACTGCTGTGACGTTTATCACCAAGGGGTGAAAGATTATTTTTTGTGTTTTACTTTAGTCCACTATCATCTCTATTGTTTTGAAGACTTTAAGCTGAAGGTGGTCAGCATGGCAGACTCACCACCACTGTCTGATCAGCAAATTTGATGATACTGTAGTCGTGGAGCTCAAGGTGGCCACACAACCATGTGTGTACAGTAAATAGAGTAGTGGACTATTTTTGAGTGATTCGGGTATGGTGAAAAGACACAAGTATCCAACCTGTAGAATAAACCAACCAAGTTAGGTAGTATTATAAGAACCTTGTTGTTATGTTGGAGCCTTGTTGTTGTCATGTTGCAGCCTTGTTGTTGTCATGTTGGAGCCTTGTTGATCATAAATAACATGTGCTACACAACAATAATATTCACTTTTACCCTTAGCCTTAAAAAATACAGGGACTTCACTGACTACCTACCCACCCACAAATTAGGAACTACCACAGGGTAATAACTGACATTTAGGGAGATCTTGCAGATTATTCAGAGAGCTTACCATATTTTAGTTAATTACCTTGCTTAGGAGAACTGAATGCCACATTACATATGATTTGCCAGTTTTTTTGTTGGCAAATGAATACTGGATAGTGATGGGCGAACCCGAACCGCAAAGGTTTGTATTGAACTTTGCATGTTCGGGTTCCCAAACTCGAACACAGACTTAAACCAGTAGTCCATGTTTGAGTTCGGCGTCGGACCCGAACATGGAAAAACTGCTATGAAAGATGGGGGCTTTGTTACAGTCTGCTATCTGAGAATTTGGGGGTCTCTGATACTGTATGCTATAGGAGAAGATGGGGGGCTCTGTCACATTCTGCTATGGGGCTCTCTGTCACAGTGTGTTATGGAAGATGACGGGGGCTCTGTCACAAGTCTGCTACGGGATGATGGGGGGTTCTGTCACAGTCTGCTATGGGATGATGCGGGGGCCTCTGTTACAGTCTGCTATAGAAGATGATGGGGGTTGTTCTATCACACAATCTGCTATAGGGATGATGGGGATTGTTCTGCCACATAGTCTGCTATAGGGATGATGCAGGTTGTTCTACCACACATTCTGCTATACGGAAGATGGGTGTCTTTGTCCCACAGTCTGCTATGAAGGGTTATTCAGAGCTTCCGCATAATGGCTTATGTTCGTGCAAAAGCAAACTCGCATGGCATGAATTCCCAAATGTTTGTGTGATTTTTACCTATGTTTAATTCATTCCAGCTGGGGGTAACTGCCTGCAGGTTTATTTTTTTTATTTTTTTTTGTACATTTTTCTTTTTTCATCATATACAATTTTTATCTAACAAAAAATAGTCTGACTTTTTAGTTTTTAATTGTATTTTTTTTAGATTCCAGTGTTTTACTTCTATTACTTTAATTCTATGGAACTTTATTCTTCTTTATTCTTCTTAATTGACTTATACTTACCTTCCCCCTCCATGCGCAGGCTCCGTTAAATGGATCCGGCAGCATTTAGAAAGAGGGGGAACACAGGTGTCCCTCCTGTTCATCCTGGCCACTGACCGGGGACTCCATGATGAATCGCTGAGAAGCGGCTTTTGTAATAAGAGGTGGAGCCTGTCTGGAATCTCTCCGACTCCCCATCACTTATGGCATCACAAAAGGGGAGGGGCCTCGAGGATGTCATGGTATATTCCCCTTTAGGTCCCTCCCCTTCTGTTATGCCAGCGGGACACAGAAGACCCACCAGAGGAGGAGGATGGTGCAGACGAGGTGAGTATAAGTTAAATTGAGAAAAATATATATTTTTTTGTGTAGACTCTTCTTTCTATTTCACTTGGGGTGAACTGGTAAGGGGTGCAGAGGCAGGTGCCATGCCGGTAAAACGACACATTACTCTCACCCACATTTGGGCGTGCAGAAGAGCTTGGTGACCATTGGTATGGGCACGTGGTTCTTCCAGGGGTGCCCATACCAAAGGGCATAAGGGACAGGGGCCGTCAATAACATGAGCTCTGAGCCTTGGGTTACAAGTCCTTATGCTTGCTGCCTGGGCTGGTAGCCTTCGGAGGGGACCCCATGTTTACTTTTTTTTTTATATAAGGAACATTAAAAAAAAATAAATAAGAACCCTGCTTTCATTGTCTTGCATTTGATGAATGTTGGTTAAGTGGCATTCAATAAAACCAGGGAAAGTGACAAAAAAAAATCAGTCAAACTTTTGTTCGTTAAAAAAAATTTTATGCAATAAAAAATGCCAAGAAAATTACAAAAATATGTATAAAAAGTAGTCAATTTCAAAGTTAAATTGCATGCCAGTAAAAGCGGTATTCAATAAATCAATGAAAACTAAAAATAAGCAATTGAAAAAAAAGTCAGGCTATTTTTCATTAGATAACTAAATTATCTAATGAAAAATACCAAAAAAAATTACAAAGAAATGTAAAAAAATAAACCCGCAGGCAGCTTAATGTTAAATTGCATTCTGGTAAAAGCAGCATTCAGTAAACACTAGAAACTGAAAAAATACAATGAAAAAATAAAAGTTAGGCTGCTTTAATATAAGAAATTCAGGGACATCCGAATCAAATATTTAACAAATAGCTGTTAAAAAAAGCTCACTTTTGTCCTTGTTCCAGCACCAGTCCTCATGGCGGGCCTCTGTGTCTATCCCCTCGATTCAAAGAGCAAAAGTTAATTGATTTCGTATCGAGAATCGTAAGTTTGGGTGGGTGTTTGTAATTTTTTCTTGTTTTTTTGCCCATTTCGTATTCGCACGATCGTTCGCGCATAGACGTATATGAACATACGCATTTCGTACGAGAATCGTATAATTTGCGTTAGTTCGTGTGTTTTTCCCGTCCAAATCGTATTATTTGCGTCCGATCCTTTTTTTTACGTCCTTCACATGGGCTTGCGACCAATTCAGAGAGGTGATTGCTAATTGTTTGGAAGCCCATTAAAGAGCTGCTTTACGAAATGTTTGCCGGCAGCTATTTGGCCTCGGGAGTAGGATGGAGCGGAGCGAGTTTGTGGCACATCAAGGGCTTATGCTTTTTGGCATTGAGTTGATCGAGATGTCTGAGAGCAGATTGCCCCTGCGTCGTCGCATGAACATCGATAGCATGAATGATGTTGAGCTGTTCGAGCTGACCAGGCTTAATCGCGCTTCCCTCCATAAATTATATAGTGAGCTGCGGCCATGGTTAGCCCGCACCACAAGGAAGGGGCATGCAATTTCAGGTATGACCAAGATGCTTGGCTGCCTGCAATTTTTGGCGAACGGCTCGTTCCAGAGGCTGGGTGCCCTCTCCGTGGGGATGTCACAGCCTACGCTGAGCCGCGCACTCTCTAAATTTTTGGAAGGCATGGCTGCCATAACTCCAAAATATATTTATTTTCCGGATGATATGGCAGCCAGAAACGCCATTAAGCTTGGGTTTTATAATGTGGCCGACATGCCCAACGTTATTGGTGCTATTGACTGCACACATGTGGCACTCGTACCTAGGGCAGCCGACGAGTATATATATAGGTATTGAGATTGGTTATTATGTTGGCCAACGTGTCATGTAACCTGTTTTCCTTTGCGGCAGCATATTTGTTTATCCCTCATTTGTGTAGCTGCTTTATCTAGGCTTTTCATTAGTATTTCCCAATAGAGTGCAGACATGTTTTGTTGTTAATTTTTTATTTTGGGTCAAATATCAATTACCCTTTTTGTATGTTTTTGCCTTAAGGAATCGTAAAATGGGACACTCACTTAATGTCCAGGCCGTGGTTGGTCCGGACATGCGGTTTATGAGTGTCCTTGCCGGCTACCCAGGATCGTCCCACGACTCCTATATCCTCAGGCGATCTGGGTTGTTTCGGAGATTTGAGGCAGGTGAATTTTCGGGGGCATGGCTGCTTGGTAAGTGTGTCCTATTTGTGTGTTATTAAATGTTGCATTAATCTTGTATTTGTTGATATGTTTGTATTTGAATTCTTTACATAAGCCTCAAACAGCCTTTTTCTTGGGTCATATATTATGAACTTCCAAAAAAAATGCTTGCCTCGCTTTGTCCTTCAGAATGTTTTCCCTTTAGTTAGGATGTCTGTAAGTTCCTTGTCCCTAAATATATTGGTTTGGAGTTTATACCCAAGGATCTTTGAGCTTTGGCTCCTTTTGTACTATTGGTCTTTAAATGTCAAAGTGGACTTAAACTGCATACATTGTAGTTTCCAGATAAATGTGGATAGCCCCTCAGCAGCATCCTAATTGTAACATGTCTGTAAACTAAAAATATATTTAAATTCCAAATACCCTTGGGCGTGCAGATGTTTGTTAATTAATTGGTATATTGAAGTGCCATTTTTAATTAGGTAATACATTAGTGGAAAGATTTATTTGGCTAATGTGCCCTGTTTTTTTTTTGGGCCACTTTACCTTACATCATTATGATATATGTTAATTTTTTTGTGTTTGTTGTGTTGCCTTTTTAATTTTGATTACATTTAATTCTCTGTTTAAGGTGATTCCGGGTACCCACTTCTACCCTGGCTCATGACGCCTGTGCTGCGGCCCCAGGATGCCTCTCAGGAAGCGTACAACCGTGCACATCGCAAGACCCGGGCTGTTGTGGAGAGGGCCTTTGGGCTGCTGAAGACACGTTTTCGTTGCCTTGACCATACTGGGGGCGCCCTGCAATATGATCCCAAGAAAGTGATCGACATTATCATGGCATGTGCTGTTTTGCACAATTTTGCCATCCTGGAACGTGTCCCACGTTATGTGGACAGCCTGCCCTCTTCAGCCGTCGAGGATGAAGTCGAGAATTTTGTGGGGCCCCCCAGTGAGTCTGGCCAATCTGTTAGAGCCAACCTGATCATGCAGCATTTTACTTAACTTTTTTCCCTGTCTCAACATTCTGTGTGTCTGTGTTATCCTTTTTGTTAAATATGTTGTTTTGCCGTAATGTGGCATTACCTCAAAGTAAAACATTTAGACCTTAATTGTTGCCTAATGTATTTCATGTAGTTTCCTTAGCTTTAGATTTGCATTGTTACACCTCTTCAAACCAAAATTATATGGTTTAGCCCAAGCTGTTTAAAATGTGTTCCCACTAAAAACGCCACAAGTATTGTAAGTGAGATTTTTTTTTTACTTAGAAAAGGAAAAATTATAGTGCTTAACAGAAAACATTCCACATACATCTGTGGTTACAAATGGATAACATTACAAAAAAAACATCGAGCACATCTACACCTGGAAGTGAGTGGCACAACCAAACAAGGACACCCAGTCCAAAGGCCAGCCTAGTCCAGTCATTAATATTGCCTGTGCCCAGGGATATTTGGGCATGGCCATAATGTCACACAAACATGTCTGCAAACAGGAGGAGCACCAACCAAATCCATATTTAAAGCCATAAGTGGCCAGATACCCTCCACATAGACCTATGGCATTGGCTAGTGGCCTTAAGCATTACTCTAAGGAGCTATATGGGAGCAAATACAAAACACAACCTGCATGAGCAACACAAAATGGATTGTTTGAAACCTCAAAGGACAAGTAAATACAGTGGGGGTTAAGAGAAAAGATGTCCCACACACCCATGGCTTAATAGGGTGGCTGCCCATAATACCCAGGTGGAGGTCCAGGTGGAGGTCCATGTGAATGGGACCTAGCCTGGGCCATGGCAGCATTGTGAATTTGAAACTGCTCCACAATGTTTCTCTGCATATTGGTCATCTCAGCCATGGCTGACTGGATGCCATTACTTGCATTGACCACGTTGCTGTTGAGGGTACGCAACTCCGCGAGGATGCCCTGTAGACTGGTATGGATGTTGACCATGTCGGCATGCCTTTGCTCACGCTCTGTTACGAGCTGTGCGTCATAAGAGTCCCTTTGTTGGGTCCATAATTGAAGCAGGGCACTCTGCCTCCCCTGGGAAATTGTGGGGCGGCGTAATGGAGTCCGCCGCACAATTACCCTGGCTCTTGGGCGTGCCCTGCCGCGTGGTGTCGTCCCCTCAACAGCAACAGGCCTGCTTTGCAAATCCTCAGCAGCAGAGTGAACACTGGGGACTGTAGTGTCAGTCTCCCCATGTGCAAGCACAATGGATGGAGATTCACTCTGCTGCTGAGGATTGGCCAGAGAAACATTATGGAGCAGTTCCAAATTGGGACCCAGGGGGAGGTCATCGGACGTGCCCTGCAGGGAGACATCAGCTTCCTCCATTTCCATGATATCTTCCATGAGTGTGCGGGTCTGTAGGGACATATAAAAAAAAAAGGGTAAGTTGGCGTACAAATTTGGGATTCCAACAGTTTAACACATTCTTAAGCACTTGGTAGTATTTATGGTACTAAATTAACTTACCGGAAATCTCTGATCTGGGCTCCTATGCTGTACGGACCTGGTAGGCATAACCAAACTGGGGGGTGAGTTTACCCTTGCTGAGGGATCATGCTGGGCTGAAGAAGAGAAAAACAAACCACGTAAACACACACATAACCATTTTTGGGATAGGTAATCAAATATAGCTCTATTTGTAATATTAATCAACTCTAGAGCAATGGGGACATTTGTTAAAAGACACGCAAGTTTAGATAGGTGCAATGGCTCGCGAAAACTGCTAACTGACCTCAGTTCTAAGTCAGGAAGTGTACCCAGTCAGCATACAACTTTCAACGCACATTTTTGGATTTAGACTACCATTCGCTAGGTCCGGGGTACTCAAACAATTGTTGGAAAGGCCCATTTAAAGGTATGTGGTGAGAGGTGAATGTCTGGCCATGGTGCTGACGCAGGGGGTGTCTAGTTAGAAATAAACACACTGGTGGAGGGGCTGGAGATTTCAAAGTGCAAACTAATAAAGGCTGCTTGCCCTTGCTGGGCTGGATGGGGCAGAGCTGAGGGGACAGGGATTGGATGGCTAAAGGGGGGAGTTAACGTATTGATGGTGATGGGATGGATGGAGCAAATCTGTAACAAATGTATGGGGCTTATGTGGGGGGGGGGCATGGGGGGACTGTGGCAGATGGGCCAGAGCAGGGGCAGCGGGACACGATTGTGCCAAGAGAAAGTTTTACCAAGTTACTGTGTACCTTGCAATGCCACTTCCTGTGCAGTACTTCATATTGCAATGCTATGTTTCAGGGAGCCATCACATTGGGCAGGAGAACAACCACTACATCGCCGATCAAGGGGGCAGCTCTGAGCACGTCAACACAGAAGTAACTGAGTGCAGGGCTGTCTGGGCAGGGGTCCTGGAATCTGGTGCCAAGGTCCGCATTGGGACCCCGGCCCGCCAGTTGAGTCTCGCTGCTCTAGGTCAGATATGTTTGGGGGTGGCTAATGACATTGTTAACTCAAACACAACTCACACAACAAAAAGGCAACCCATACATAATGATGTGTGTTTTGTGATTGATTCAAAATATATCACTTTTCTGGAGAAACTTCATGACTTTAACAATCCAATTGGAAATTTGATCTTTGCCATAATGGCTGTGGGCCTAAATGTGTGATTCACAGGGACCAAAAGAGGACACAAACAGGCACAGTAGTGCGAGGCCAAGCAAGGCAAACCATAGGGGCATCCCGTTATCTTGTTACTAGTGAACTGTAGATTATTTATCAAACAGGCAAACATGCAGATTTAAGAGTACTCACCGTGGGTACGGGTCGGTGAGTCTGTGTCCCTTAGACCAGCATGTCCACCGACCGCGACCGGATGGAGAAGTCCAAGCACAATCTCCTCAGCAGGGGTAAACTCCAATTTAGAAGGCAAGCCACCTCCAGTTTTCAGGCTGAAAAGAGAAAATCGTTTGGTACTCAGAAAAGGTGCATACAGTACATCCTAAACATTATATTTAGAGAAAACATTTATTTACCTGTAATTATGCCTTTTAATTTCTTTTTGCCGTACAGCATACTTCAGATCAGAGATTTTCTTCTGAATTTGGGACACATCTTTCCTCTCTTCCCCCGCTGCATTTACTTGTCAGAGGATGGTTTCAAACAATTCCATCTTGCGCTGCTTTGTGGTGTGTTTTGATTTGCTCCCATAGAGCTCGTCATAGTATAATGTAAGGCCACTAGCCAATGCCATATTTTGGTCATGGGAGAATCTCCCACTCAACTGGCCGCGGCGCAATGTGCGGCCAGATGGTTGGCTTGGCTGCTCCTCCATGTGTGCAGACACATGTGGTGACATTATGGCCTGGGGCTGGGTAGGGGAATGGCCGGATTGGTGGCTTCCCAATGACTGGACTGGACTGGCCAAGGGACTGGGTGTTCTGGCGTGGCTGGCCACCGAACTTCCAGGTGTAGATGTGGTCATGGTTGCAATTCTGGGCCCTCTTGGGGGGCTATGTTCCCGGCTGGTGCCAGGTCGGGGGCTCTGTTCCCGGCTGGTGCCAGGTCGGGGGCTTCTGGCCCTGGATGGGGTTCTTCGGGCCCTGTAGGGGCTTCTGGCCCTGGATGGTGTTCTTCGGGCCCTGTAGGGGCTTCTGGCCCTGGATGGGGTTCGGCGGGCCCTGTAGGGGCTTCTGGCCCTGGATGGGGTTCGGCGGGCCCTGTAGGGGCTTCTGGCCCTGGATGGGGTTCGGCGGCCTCTGGCTGGGCTTCTGGCCCTGGATGGGGTTCGGCGGCCTCTGGCTGGGCTTCTGGCCCTGGATGGGGTTCGGCGGCCTCTGGCTGGGCTTCTGGCCCTGGATGGGGTTCGGCGGCCTCTGGCTGGGCTTCTGGCCCTGGATGGGGTTCGGCGGCCTCTGGCTGGGCTTCTGGCCCTGGATGGGGTTCGGCGGCCTCTGGCTGGGCTTCTGGCCCTGGATGGGGTTCGGCGGCCTCTGGCTGGGCTTCTGGCCCTGGATGGGGTTCGGCGGCCTCTGGCTGGGCTTCTGGCCCTGGATGGGGTTCGGGCCCTGCTGCGGGGCCTGGGTTGCCGAACTGCCCTACTTGAAGCCATGGCCGGTGTGGGCTCCCTTGTGCGGCCTCTTCTGGGGGCAGAGGTGGTGGGTGCTGCAGTTGGCTGCTTTTTGGCTGCAGGGGCACGTGGCTTTGGGCCCCTTTTTTGGGTTCCAGAGGGTCCAGGGTCCCTTGGTGGGGCCGAGGTGGTAGTCTTGCCTCTCAGCTTTCTCCTACCTTGCTGGGACCTTGTTGTTGGGCCCTCCGCGGTCTTGCTTTGCTGGGGTCGCTTGCTCATAGGCTTTTTAGGTGCCATCTTACACAAATGCTCAAAGAGAATGAGCTTTGGGTGCAGGGACCTTTAAATAATGAGCCCAGCGTGTGACGCCTATGCGCACGACTACGCGCTCGTACGAACGTACGTTCGAGCGGAACCAGGAAACCGCTGGGGTTTCACTTATCTGCTGCCTTGAAGAAGCATAAAGATGGCGCCCACTATCTTCACCCGTCAACAGGAAGAGATCCTCATGCTGGTAAGTGGCTGCCTGTGCATTTTAATCTAATAGTCAATGATGGCCTAAATGTAAATGATGCGTTTGGAACTAGTTTGGGGTCTCTTAATGTTTAATCACTGGCTCCTCACACTTCATCCTCAAGGGCCGAGCCTGGCCACGTTTTCACCTGTCTATGCTGATGTCCTAATTCGGCCAATTGCTCCGGCTTAGCAACAGTTAATTAACCTGTGGAGTAGCGGGGCTAGCTGGCAAACCTGGCCTGTCTCGGACCTTGATGCGGATGTTTGAGGAACACTGTTTTCCTAAGCCATAAAAACACAAAGGGAAGCCACACACGTGGTCCAAAAGCCTAAGCATTAGCCTACATCTTGGATGTTTAAACCATCCTAACATGCCATAGATGCAGGTGGGCTGATTCTGGATGTTGGCTATTATCTGTATGTACATGGTGTGTGATACATATAACATAAGACCAGACTCTCATTCACAGTCAACGTCCTCTTTAAGGCACTCCCCAAAAATGGCTGCCACTCTAAATGTGTGTGTGAATGACATGAAATTCTCAACTTGTGATGCAACACATATGTGTGTGTGTGTAAAAGTAAAATCTCTGTGTCCATTATGTTTTTCAGATCATGCTTCAGTGCCGGTATGACTTCGCGCCCAATGTGTGCGAGAAAAGGGACATCGCCCGGGAGATCATCGCCGAGATCCACCGTGTGACCAGCACCACCTTCACTCACACCCAGATAATGCAGCATTGGTCGGACCTGAAACGTCTGCACATGCCCCGGGTGCGGAGGTTTTTTGGAATCCATTTCCCAAGTAAGTACAAAGCAATTGCATGGTATATGTTCCAAATGTATAAGTTATGCCTTTATTTATAATGACTTTTCTTTGGTAGTGTTGGAAATGGATTTCAGAATTCGCCGCACCCGGAGGCGTACAGGCCGACCAGTGCTGCATGAGTCTGCATCTGTGAGTGAAGGTGGTGGATCTCCCGGGCGACGGACCTACCCCTCCTCTGTGGCCTCCTCAGACCAGCCCCTGGACCTTACCACAGAGGAGGGGCCAAACCGCGTGGGCGTGGAGTCATACCTGGCCAGGCATGGGGAAGGCTCTGGTATGTCACTCTTCATGTATAGGCACAAAGATATACATGGCAGGCCAAAAACTAAGTTATCCTTTATTATGTATTTGTAGAAGCTTCTGGTGCGGGTGAAATAGTGGAGGAGGAGGCAGCAGAGATGCTGGAAGTCGATCCTGGGGAAGGTGAGTGATGTCAGCCAGACTGGGAGCCAGATATGTTGGGAATAGTGACTCTCTACAAGTACTAACCAAATGTCACATGTTTCTCCAGGGACTTCTTCACAGCAGAGCCAGGACCAAGGGCAGCCTGTTGGCCCCAACCAGCCATCTGTCGGCCACCAACTCCGTAAGTCTCCATGCCATTATTCATATTAATGTTTGGTTAGCTAATAACACACACATAACTAAAGGCGTAGCCAATGTGTAGTTCACACTTTCATGTGGGCACTTCGTTAGCTTAAAGAGGACCCTAACTTGTATTAAGAACCAAAGAATTAGCCATCACACTGTACCTACAGATTAGAAACATGGAAAAACACCCTTCACCCATCTAATGCATGTTATTAGACTGAACCAAACCAATATTGGGGAATATGGAATGCGCAATATTTACAGGCAGCATGGGATACAGATTGAAAAAAGGAAGGTGCTGCCATGCATTGTGTGAGTGATGACCTTTCCCTCAACCCAGCTATGCTCGGGATTCCCAACGCACCACTGTAACCTACTCCCCTGTACTTTATCCAACTCTCCACTCCTCATTAAGTGTTATGCTTCAGAGTCCAGATGGCGGCGCTGTAATTCCCAAAAAACCCTAATTAACTTTGAGGTGGTGCAGAATCATTTGTGAATAGTTATTGGTTTTCATTAAATAATGTTGAAGGTCCGGTTTAAGGAGTTTAAACACTTACCTGTGGGAAATGCATTAACTGTATCCCTTGGAAGAATGACAGATGTCATGCATTTACATGTATTTGATTAACCCTAAATCTATTTCCAGCATACAAACCGGTCTGGGACTCCTATTTATGTTTCTTTCTCTATTGGTTACAGGGATGATCCCCCAAACATTGGCGGGCAAAAAAAAAAGAATGAAGGAGTTGGTGGCCGAGCTGCTGGCCATACAGGCGACGTTGGGGCCAACAGATGAAGAAGAGGATGATGAATAGTGCCCTTGGTCCTGGCTCCTTTGTTTAACTTTGTTTTAAAGTTTTTACCATTTTAAAAAGGGTTTTTTTGAATTTTTAAAAAACAAAAAAAATATGTTTTTAAAAAAAAAACTTTAAAAAAAAAAAAAATGAGTTTTACTGTTAAAAAAAAAAAAAATTTAGATGTGTTTTACTGTTCAAAACAACAAAAAAAATTATATGTGTTTTACTGTTCAAAAAAAACAAAAATTTTATATGTGTTTTACCGAGCCAAAAAAAAAAAAAAAAGTTTAAACAAAAACCAAAAAAAAAAAAGAGGTTTTGAAAATTAGTTCTAACAAAACCAAGCAAATAATTAAAATAAATTAGATTTTAAGCCTTCCTAAATGTGTCTTTTCTAATATGCACACACCCAAAAAATAACACAAACCAGAAACAACACGCTTAGAAACATATAGACATATGTACATTATGTGATTTGCTTACGTTTTAGGGACCGAGAAAGGAAGTTGGATGCAGGCGCTAAGAGGTTTAGGTAAGTTTGAGGGCCCGAGAAATGAAGTTGGATGCAAGCGCTAAGAGGTTTAGGTAAGTTTGAGGGACCGAGAAATGAAGTTGGATGCAGCCGCTAAGGGGTTTAGGTAAGTTTGAGGGACCGAGAAATGAAGTTGGATGCAAGCGCTAAGAGGTTTAGGTAAGTTTGAGGGACCGAGAAATGAAGTTGGATGCAAGCGCTAAGAGGTTTAGGTAAGTTTGAGGGACCGAGAAATGAAGTTGGATGCAGCCGCTAAGGGGTTTAGGTAAGTTTGAGGGACCGAGAAATGAAGTTGGATGCAAGCGCTAAGAGGTTTAGGTAAGTTTTATGGACCGAGAAATGAAGTTGGATGCAGCCGCTAAGGGGTTTAGGTAAGTTTGAGGGACCGAGAAATGAAGTTGGATGCAAGCGCTAAGAGGTTTAGGTAAGTTTGAGGGACCGAGAAATGAAGTTGGATGCAAGCGCTAAGAGGTTTAGGTAAGTTTGAGGGACCGAGAAATGAAGTTGGATGCAGCCGCTAAGGGGTTTAGGTAAGTTTGAGGGACCGAGAAATGAAGTTGGATGCAAGCGCTAAGAGGTTTAGGTAAGTTTTATGGACCGAGAAATGAAGTTGGATGCAGCCGCTAAGAGGTTTAGGTAAGTTTGAGGGACCGAGAAATGAAGTTGGATGCAGCCGCTAAGGGGTTTAGGTAAGTTTTATGGACCGAGAAATGAAGTTGGATGCAGCCGCTAAGAGGTTTAGGTAAGTTTGAGGGACCGAGAAATGAAGTTGGATGCAGCCGCTAAGGGGTTTAGGTAAGTTTTATGGACCGAGAAATGAAGTTGGATGCAGCCGCTAAGAGGTTTAGGTAAGTTTGAGGGACCGAGAAATGAAGTTGGATGCAGCCGCTAAGAGGTTTAGGTAAGTTTGAGGGACCGAGAAATGAAGTTGGATGCAGCCGCTAAGAGGTTTAGGTAAGTTTGAGGGACCGAGAAATGAAGTTGGATGCAGCCGCTAAGAGGTTTAGGTAAGTTTGAGGGACCGAGAAATGAAGTTGGATGCAGCCGCTAAGGGGTTTAGGTAAGTTTGAGGGACCGAGAAATTAAGTTGGATGCAAGCGCTAAGAGGTTTAGGTAAGTTTCTGGTTGAGGGTGCGCATGCGCAAGATCTTATAAACATACGAACGCACGAATCTAAGAGGCCAAAAGCCAGAAAGCCAGAGGCAAACGCAAGTAATTGGAAGAGGTTGACGATGGAAGCAGCCGAAAAAACAGGCTGCCGCCGCAACAGGTGAGCACATGAACGTGATTTTTACGATTGCCAACTGACTGAGGCAAGTTCGGGAGATATCATACGAACGGACGTATCTTTTAGGATAGAAACGTATTTGCTTATTGAATCACTCGCAAGTTCATACGAACGCACGAGCGGACGTGAAAAATAGGATGATCGTGAGCCAAATCCAAGCTGTTACATGTTTCTTTGAATCAACCCATATGTCTTCTGTCATGCTGAAGACACTGACAGATTACTGGAGACCCACGTGGAGCACCACCGGAGGATGATGTAATATTAGACTTTAACCCATAAGGGATAAACCTTCAAAAATGTAAAAAAAGGGTGTGTGGTCCCCCCTCCACAGAAAAACTAGGCTGGGCACTGGCTATGGGGGCTTGTAGCCCAGGGCTTGGAGTCTAAGAGGCTGGCACCCAACCTTAAAGGCTAACAGCCCATGTAGCCCACATGGACAACGGGCACTTCTGCAACCCTCTGGCTGATGGGGGTGCAGGTAATTGGGAAAGGGGTTTTGGCAAGTCTCTTGCTTGCTGGCAGGGGACTTCCTGCTCCATCCTGCCATTGTAAACTGGTAAGGAGTCCTTGGAACCAATATACCAGTTCAAAGTACTTACCTCTATCTATTGCTGGATGCTGTTCCATGCCGTCCACCACTGTCTGGTGCTGTTTTCGTTGTTTTCAATGAAATTGAGGACAAAGATCCTCCATCCTGCACTGGGCTCCTGTCACTCACTCCCTGCCACAAGGCTAAATATAGGTGGGGATTGAGCCGGTCATTCGCAGAGACATCAGAAGAATTTCAATCAGACGAATCAGTTCACTCATGTCTAGTAAATATTTTTGTATAATATGTAAAATAATATGTTAGACCCCCCCCCCCCCCCCCCACACTATGTGGAGCCTTTAAAAGGATATGGCTGTCTAGGGAGCTTCTTGTTCAGGGAGATCCCCTGTTTTTCTCGTCTCCAACCTTTGCTTTTGTACCCCACTATTAACTGTTTATTGCAAATATGTAATATATATTCCTTTGCAAAATACATTTGAGTCTGAATTTGTCAATGTAGAAGATTTTAGCTGCTTAGTGTGTCATATTGTTTATCTGTGACAATATGCCTCTAAAACCCAATGCAATATGTCAATTTCTGTTTTTTATAGAATGTTAAAGGGCTCTAAAAATCCATTGTTAGGGACAAGTTTTAGAAATTCCTTTTATGTTATGTTAGCAGATCAGATATCCAATTGCTCATTAAGGGATTCATTTAAGCATGCAATCAATGAATCACCAACAGCAATTTGTTGAGGATTCAATAATTAGGAATGTGTATGTTGCACCAGGTTAGTTAGAGTTGACCTTAAGCAATATCCATGGTCAAAATGCCTCAATTGCTAGAAGGTAACCTGAAAGGGATTCCAAAATACAATATTTGCAATGACCTCATATTGAGCTCATGATGTGCCTTCAACTGGCAGCTGTAAAATGTTCTGTTGAGCCATAGCAGATAGTTGGAATGAACTATAATTTAATTACATTAAGGTGTATGTTTTATGATTTTTTGCCATTGAGAAAAAGATAATATGCTCAGGCTATGACTGTTATATATGATATATCCAGCAAATATATGCATTGCAGGATTTACAAAGCCTAAAAGTAAGTGCTACTTGAGCCCAGAGGGGGGTATTTTAGATTTCAGCTCCCAGGCCATGACATAAGTATTTTTTTCATTCTGAAATAAAGTTTAAAGCAGACCAACACTGTGAGGCATGGGTGTTAGTCTCTGCCGCTATATGACAGGCGGGGGGGGGGGGGGGCATCCAGAACGTGGAGCCCCCGCACATAACCCTCCCATAAATTTTACCTTTCACTTGGTCCCCCGCTGGGAATCCATTGCAGAGATTGGCCATCCCTTGCCCACGTGGGTAGCGAGTGGCGCCATTTTTGCGCCATTGCAGCTCTGGATTCTGAGCAGAGGACAGAGGGAAAGTTAAGCCTTATGAGCCTCCGGGAGGGGGTTATATGCGGGGGGGTGTCTCCAACATTCTGCGTGACCCCCCCGCCGTATAGCGTCAGAGACCAACACCCCTGCTGCTCGGTAAAGGCAGCAACAAGCAATTTAGAGTCTATAAGACTCTAGGACCAGTGGGCTCCCTCTTTGTGGGACATCCTAAGTGCTTGCTCTGTGAATCCCCATGGAATCACCTCATGGTGCATGCATGGGCAAAGGCCACATTCCTGCAATCCGCTGACTGATGCTTGTATCTGCACCTGGCTTTTCTGACTGACTGGCACAGGTACAGTCAGGAGCAAGGGAGTGGCTCACTCTCCATTTATCTTTGCTATGCTGCTCTGAGTTCAGATACCTGACATGATAGCCCCCGTGCTGTTGCTACTAAGGGTGAACAAATAAAATGCAGTATGAAATGCTTTAAAATATAGAAGAGAGGAGGGGATGGATTGACAGTTGCAGTTGACTAATAGAAGCTGACTCATGTTTCTTGTGTGATTGGATGACTGGCTTGTCACTCAAGTAGTCACAGATACCCCTCCCCCCTTACTGGCATTGAAGGATCAGGTGAGTTGTATTTTGAAATTAAATTTCCAAATCTTTATATCCTTTGAACTTCCTATTAAAACACATTTCAGAGGTTTTGCTCAGCACTAATGATTTGTCAGGGCTCCCAATACAATTCTGATAAAAATTTGCAGAAGTACCCACTAATTTTTATAAAAACTACCGTTATTTGCTTAAACCAGGTTTTCTCACATTGGTCATCGGCTTGTGAATTGGGGCACCAGAGACATAAGGGCAAGGCCATCAATGCCAGTTTGGCAAATCGGCAAATAATTTTTACATTGAGAAGCACTAATTGATATGTAAAATAATTACATTATATTCTTCTAAAAATACATACAACTGTTTAAATCAATAAATAATCCACTGAAGCAGCACAGTAAGGCTTTGGAGGATTTACCTACATCAAGAACTTGTGTTACCTGTCAGATTTACATCACCTTGAATTGCTGTGTATACTTTTCTATAATTACTCACACAGAAAATCCCACATTGATCAATACTCCCAGCCATATACATTGCTAACACATCTAATCATGCAAATACAAATTAATCGCATGGACTCCGACATTCCCCAGTTAAGCAGACACAGTGTTTTAAGGCATAGCACCATTGTAATACTGCTTACCTAAGACAAGAGGACTTCTATGCTGTTTCTGACAGAGGCCGTACAGTTCCAAATAGAAGCTCACCACCCCAGTATTAAAATGGCACAAAGCCCCTTTTTTTCTCCAGTCCCCATCTGAATAAAAGGAGTGGTTGCACATTTTTATTTAAATGGGTTTTTGCCACTGCTAAGGCCATGCCTGCCTGGCAATTTTGAGATCACTGATTAGATTATTGCCGGTCCATGTGACCTGCCTGCGGGCCGCATCCCCTGTTTCCCTGGAGTCTGGGGAGCACTTCCACCCCCATCTGAATTGTTGGTGTAAGAATGTGTTACAACTACAGGGAAGCTGGGGATGTGGCAGCAGGTGAAGATAGAGCCACGGGAGCTGCCAGTAAAAGGTTCTAACTGCATTGCAGCTTTTGAGCTGCTTTATAGTGGACCAAAACCCAGGATTTTGACTATCCTGGGTTTTGGTCCTTCCCCCCGCTATGTGAAACCCCCCAGATCTCCCAAATCAACTCACCTCACCGCGGTTATAAGGCGCATGCGGGGCTGCTAGTCCAATCAGTGAGCTTGGAGCTGCTGAGCTATGGACGTCTAAACCAACGTCTTAGCACAGCGGCTCCGAGCACGCTGTCTGCCGCATCACACAATTCCCTCTAACAGGGAGCGTGCGCCCTGCTAGAGGGACCGCGGCCCGCACATGCGTCGTTGGACCAAGAAGTAAGGTAAGTGTAGCGGGCGACCTGGGGGGTTTCACACAGATTCCAAAATCAGGATGCCCCGGACGGAGGGAACGGATCGGCCCGGGTATCTTATAGATTCCTGGGCAGATCCGCTTCGGTTTCAGTCCACTTTAATGGAAAAGTGTGGATCAAGCGGGTCTGGCATGCTTCAATCACAATAGATGCAATTCCATACAGGTCCGGCATGCTCCAACCACTACAACTTTCCATACAACTTTGCCGAGCATCATGCTTTTTGGGCAGCAGAGCATAGTCATCACTAAGGGTCTCTGCTACCCCAAACGTGTCACGTCAGAATCATTATTTTATTTTCTATTTAGTGGTAAAATGTAAGTTTTATGGGAAAAATCCAGATAGAAAGTGTATTGCCTTTTCAAAGGATATGAAAATTCATAGCAGTCATATGGGTCTTAGGCTGAAAGAGATTCTAAGCTCAGCCTCCAGTGCTAAATGAAATGTGTGGATCAAGCAGGTCTGGCGTGTGCCAACAACAGAAGATGCAATCCAAATTTCATCCAGCTTTGTCCAGTATTTCAGGTAGCAGAAGTCTTTAGTCATCACTAAGGGCCCTGCTGCCCTACACATGTCATGTCGGTGTCATGATTTTATATTTTATTTTTTAGTAAAATTTAAGTTAACGGGACAAATCTGGATAGAAAATGGACTGCATCTTCAGAGAAACCTAAATGAGACACCTAGCTTTGGAACACTGGAAAAATCCATGGCTGCCTTGTGGGCCTTAGGCTGAAACAGATCCTGAGTAATTACATGTGGACTAGGACCATCAGTTACCATCTTCAGGCTAAGAGAGCGTTATATGTACTGTCAAGTGTGTATTGTGTTTGAAGCCATTGTGAACTGCTGGATCTGTAAAACTGCTCTTTGTGAACAACAAAGAATCATTGTTGCCTTTTTTATCAGTTTATCATCTTATCATTTTATCATTTTATCAGTGATGCTTCTGCAAAGCAACAGTAAGTTGAAATAGCACTACACCTTGTCACACACCTCAGACACAGCCACCACGTGCCCCAGGGTCCAAAGAATCCCCCTGTTCCTCCTGATACCTCCACTGGCCAGATGCATGCACTTTACAAAAGTATTTCTTTAAAATAATTTTTTTAAGTGTTTGGCAAGTCAAAAGTTAAAAAAAAGCTTACCTTTCATTACCAGCCTCAAGATTCCTCTTCTGTCTGTCTCCTTAGTGTAGAAAATTACTTCCTCATTCAGCTTTAAATCCCCACCCGCTGACCTGGTCCATCAATCAACCTTCAGGGAACCAAGAATGGAAACACCACCCACTCCCTGGCCTGCCCTCCTCTCTCCTTTGACACTGTGCTTACATCACATCGCTGTTGCCACACCCACTGTTTCTCTTATTTTTTTTCTATGAAACTACAATGCTCTAATACTTAACTTACTTAAGATAACTTTCTGAAAACGGATTGTAGTTTAAAGTGGACCAACACCTAGGATTTTCACTGCCCTGGGTTTTGGTCCACTTCCACAGGGCACCCCGATCGGGGGTGCCCAGCTACGTGAAACCCCCCAGAAAGCCCGATAAAATTCACCTCACCCCGCTCCTACGGCGCATGCGCGGCCGCTCGTCCAATCAGCGTGGTCGGAGCTGCTGTGGTATGCACGTACAAGCAGCGTCCAACCACAGTGGCTCCGAGCACACTGGCGACCGCATCTCGCGCTTCCCTCTAACAGAGAGCACGCCCATGCCAGCCATTCACTAGAGAGAAGCGCGAGATGCGGCCGCGGCCCGCGCATGTGCCATTGGATCGGGATCCAGGTAAGGTTTTTGGGCGTAGATTCCCGGGCCGATCTGCTTGGGTGTTGGTCCACTTTAAGAATGGGTAGTCCGAGACAATGGAACAACAATTGGGCTTGCCTTTAGTATAACTTTAAATGGAATGAATTCCAATCTATAGACTCTATTGTATTCACCTCCAAGTGTTAATCCTGTGCCAAGCTTGTTGACAGGGAACTTTGACCTACTGCTCAACCTGTGCTGGGCACGTATAGAACAGAGGGGAGTTTACTGTCATTTGTGCTGGTTGCGCAGCTGCACCAAACAACCTCAGCATATTGGATCACTTGACAGCCTTTATTTGTGCTGGAAATCTCCAGGACCTTGCAGTAATACACGACTTGTCCCCTGGAGCCTTTCCGGACCCTGAGAGGTTTTGAAGTTAGAAACATGGCCTAACATTAACCCTTTACAGATCTGGAGACGAGATCAACAGATAACCCATTAATGTGCTGTTTTTGCTATAGATTCTACATTAGTAGACATGCAATTCAGTTCCCCTCTTTGAGACAGTGTATCTCTGTGGCCCAGGTAAAAACTGGGGTTACCTAATTTCTCATTGAAAACCCTGTGTAAAACAGCCTAGCTGCATAAGAAATAACAGCAGTGATGGAGTTAACCACTAGAGGCTGCTGTGGGAAAGTGACATCAGAGACAGAGGTTATAAAAGAGCTGACACGTTCTAGAAGAGTCAGTCTGAGTCAGGGCAGTTGTCTCGAGATGATCTGCTGAGCAGTTGTCACTTGTACTGAGTTGTGATAAGATGGAGCACTGAGATAGCTATGGAGTTATAGTTTGCCGAGCAGTACCCAATGGAGCCTGCTAACCCTTCTGAGAGAGGAAAGCTACTACACACAAGAGAAAGAGCTACAGTGTGCTGAGCAAGACAGAGAGCTACTTACAGAGAAACATCCGTGTGGGCCTAGGAGGAGCAGAGGGGAGTGCACTGAGGACCAACCTACAAGGTACCAAGGTAGCATAGTCCCAACCCCTAGAGTGCCCCCGGGAACCTGTGAGCCTGTTTGCTATTGTGCTGAAGCACTTTGCTGATGTGCTATTGCTAAAGTGTGGTTGCTTTAATAAAGTTTGGAAAGATATCTGCAGTGTGTGGTGACTCCAACTGGCCAAATCCCAATCATCCCTCAAGATTCCAAGAACTCGTGACAGCTTGCCCCGCACGTTATCCGGCCCTGATGTGACGTATGGGTTACATCTCTACCCTGTCATGTGATACAAAAGAGACTTAAACTCATGTCTGTATTTCTCTGTCAGCTAAACAACAAAATTGGATGCTGAAAAAGCCCCATCTGCATTATTCTCTTTTATTTGCCAAGCCCTGCTCGCTTCCAGATCCATCATTGTTCACCCCACACTTTTATTCAGCTGCTGCTTCCTAGCCGGTCTTTTCAGCACCGTCTATACAGGCAGTGTGGGAAAGACCAGTGAGAGAGTGGAAACCGGAGCTGTGACAGAGGACAACTACAGTGGTTTGCGGCAGTGAGGTAAGAAGCCAGATGAAATGTCTCCTGTTTGCCAAGATGTTGCTGGAGCCCCTCGAGATCCCCACCATAATACCGCAAGGAGCCCTCCACCCCTGCTGTGGTGCCACCGGAGCCCCCTAATATCCGCTGACATGCTGCTGGAGACTGCCCAATCCCTGCTGAGATGCTGTCAGAGCCTTCCCGTAGCCCCAGCTTGATGCTGCCTGAGCCACCTAATCCCTGCCAAGTTCTCATCGGAGCCATCCTAATCTACACCACAAAGGCCGGTGTCTACCTAGATGCCTGCCATTCTTCCACAGAGATGCAATAGAAGCCCCCCCCCCCCCGTGATCCCCACCATAGCCCAAAATCCGCCTGAAGCCCAGGACCTACCCGTCTGCCCAACCACCTACCTGCCTGACCCCCCCCAGCTACCCACCAGCCCATCCACCCACCTACCAGCCTGCTGCTTGCCTACCTACCTGCTTACCTGCCTAGGCATCCATCCATTCACTCGCTCAATCACCCACCTTTCTACCCACTCACCCACCTTTTTACCTGCCCATCCTCCTGCTTGCCTGACCACCCACTTACCTTGACTTTCTGTCAACCCCCCCTACCAGTTTGTCTGCCTGCCTACTCACGCGTTTTCCATGACCACATAAAAAAGTGGTTGCACGTAAGTCCCTTTCCTTTGGTGCTCCCAGCATGAGTTACCAAAGCAAGCAACAGTGGTCACACAACTGACTCCAACCACAGTGAATGCATGCATGATTCATAAAGCCATGACATGTATTTTCCAGTTCAGCCATGTCCATGAATTGAAGCAATGCTTCACTTGAAATACATATGGTATATAATATAATCAGATATTTGTAGATGCTTTGAAATGGCTTGTTTAATATTGTTACCTTGGGGGGAAAAGTTGGGGGGGGGGGGGGGGGTAGTATGTGATTGGACAGGGACTTTAATTATAATTTAGCATTTTAAGGTATTTTGTTTATTATAATTTATATAGTATATATAACATGCTCTCAAGGAATCCGCAATTTTGTTTTTGCAAAATAATGACATTAATTTTTTTTCTTATTCTGAATATCAGGACTGTGAGCCTATGCCCCTTGACCTCATTCTGTTTATCTTTGACTACTTCAGCTCCAACAAGGGTAAAACAGGTTTGTCTGTGTACAACATAAGGCATCATTTAGTTTGTGCCATGCCCCTGAACCAAATCATGATGTCATTATGATTTACGTGTTAGTTACACATACATGTCATCTGATGTCTATTGTTGAATTTAGAATGGCCATATGCCTTCAGACTGCCCTGTCACTGTTGAATGTTCTGCTTTGTGAATTGAGTTTCACCACACTTTTTCACTGTCCTTGTAATAGCGTTGAGTTTTTATTATTTTTAGACTCAGTGCAGACCAGAGAGGAGGTTTGTACTCCATCTGCGCCTCTCCTGGTATGTAAACTCATGTGTTATATGTCACCAGAGTAAGCCATGTGTTTGGGAAGAACAGCTCTCACTTCCAGAGCAATATCTGTTGATTTAATTGCTCTATTCACTGTTTTACACATGCATGACAACCTTATTTCTTTGATGTTTGCCTTAGATTCCCTTTTACTTGGGAACAAGAGGCCTCATCTGCATTGACACTGTCCATTGTCCACTGGTAAGTAGTCTTTGATAGTTCAGCCTTACTTTTTGAACAGCCAGCACACTTCAAAACTAGTCCCATCTCAACTTGTCTAACATATATCTACCGTATATACTCGAGTATAGGCCGACCCGAATATAAGCCGAGGCACCTAATTTTACCACAAAAAAATGGAACAAGTTATTGACTCGAGTATAAGCCGAGGCGGCTTTTTTCAATTGGAATTGGAGTTAACACACAGAGACACACACACACACACACACACACACACACACACACACACAGAAAGGGACACACACACAGAAAGAGGCACACACACAGAAAGAGACACACACACACACACACACACACACACACACACACCATACCACCCAAGTGTCCCTGATTTGGAGGGACTGTCCCTCTTTGAAGCTCATGCCCCCATGTCCCTCGTTGTTCTCCTTTGTCCCTCTTTGAGGTGTAACATGCAGATCTGCATTAATAAATGATTCATTCCCCTATTCAAAGTGTTTATATTGTTGTAAGTAAGTAAATTGTCCCTCTTTCCCACCCTGAAGCCCTGTGGGTACCTGCTGCTGCTGCCACCGCCGCCACTCTCAGACGCGCAGGTGTCGGGGGTCAGGGTTTGGCCGAGGTTACCCTCCTCCGTTCCTCCGCAGCCGCCAGCCGCCGCCAGCCGCCGCCGCCATTCTCACACACACCAGCACTTCCTGGCTGTTGCGCGCTCGTCGTCGGTGGGCGTGCCCCATATGGCAGGCGTCCAATGAACATTGGACGCCGCCCATTGATGACCAGCGCGCAGCAGCCTGAAGTGCCGGTCAGTGTGTGAATGTGTGTGCTTGTTTGTATGAATGAGAGCGGCGGCGGCCGCCCCTGGACTCGAGTATAAGCCGAGGCGGCTTTTTTCAGCCCAAAAAGTGGGCTGAAAAACTCGGCTTATACTCGAGTATATACGGTATGTGTAAACATATCTTTCAACCTTGCCTTTGGATCTCACTTTTCTGAATTTCTGAACTTGGCCAACATCCCATAACCTCAACCTAAATCTGACAACCTTTGCTTATGTCTTCCAATAACAGCTATGGCCACCTCACTTCTTCTCAATGCACCTGTACCTTCCTTGAATTTTATTCAGTTGTTTAACCTTAAATTTTATTATAAATGGTTTAGGTGTGTAGCAAGACCACACTTGATTAAGGCCCCTTTAACAATAACCAACCAAAGAGAAAGTCAATTACACTTCAAATGGGAAACCGATTCCTGTTTTAAATTTGATCATGAATAAATCTATGGGCAGCACTTCATAATGTCTATTTTTTGTGTTTTACTCTTGTAACTTTATTAGGCCCCATTCGGGACATTGAACGTGGCTTTGCAGCATGTCCACTTGGTAAGTTATTTCTCTTGCAATGATGGGGCCTACTAGCTTTTAAAATATCTCATGAGGCACTAAATTACGTAGCATTGTTATTAGGTATATAGGTGTAAATTTATTGTCTTCCTGTGACACAGGAAGGTGTAACCTGTTCATTTACATTTTTGGGATAATTATAAATATCTTTTGACAAAAAAATATCCTTTCACCCAATGTTTTCAGGTCCCTTCTTAAAGTGGTCCGAAACCCAGGGTTTGCACCATCCCAGGTTTTGATCTGCCCCCCTGGGGCACCACGGCTCGGGAAAGGTTAGTTTACTGCATGCCCTTGGTGGTTTCACACAGCAGGGTATCCCAGTTACGGATGCCCCCGGGGGAGGGTGTAAGCCTGTCCTGGAGTCTCATCGACTCTAGGGTGGGTTATGGTCCAATATAATGGATGTGTTATATTTTGACGGTCAGTTAGCACTGTCACATTACTAGTTTTTGTGTAAAGCTTCCATTGATCTTTGGCAAGCAAGCACTCCTGCACATTTTTATTTTTTTGCCCAGCTGCTAAAGCAAGATTATATGGCTTGATGCTCCTTGGACACTAGAAAATCTGCAAATATTGCTTCATCTGTAGTAACCAAGGGCATACAAGTCTGCAACAGGCAACAATGTGTTGAGGGCTGGATCGTTAGACCATGAATTTCAGCCTTGTTTTACAATACTTAAATATATGTTAGGCAAATTCATCTGTTGCTGTGTGTAATGACTATTGCCTAATGTTGTAGTACATTATTACAAGACTGTAATAAACATAGAAAGTGATTATCTTTTTCTTCTTTTCAGAATTGCAAGGAGTCCTTTTGAGCATTTGGCAATGTATGCAGGACCTTAAGGCACTTGTTTGGGTGCTTATTTAGGTGTGTAAATAGATTTTTATTTGATTTTAAGTTTTTATTCTTACATATTTATATTTTTCTGCATTGGCATTGTTATAAGTTTAGATTCTTTGAATAAGGACACACGTTCCCTTTCATTAAACAAGCATTCCAAAGATTTCTGTTTGTCTGCATTTACAATACATACACATCTAACAAAACATTATTCATAGGTTTTTAAATGTTACAGAAAGGGACAGAGAAAGGGCTCATGTGATAATTTGGGAGAACACAGGGATGACTGTGTAAATAGTTGTAGAGTGATACATCTGGGGGTCAAAGGGAAAGGTAGTGTACTGGATTGTCCTTTTCTTGAGGGTGTTTTTTGACAGTTCTTGCAGGATCATCTGAAACAGCGAAAAAATGTCTTTCATCTCCTGGGTTCTGACAGCATTTGTTTTATCTTGCTCATAAAATAGTCTTTCAGCTGTTTCATGTGGGTTTACAAAAATTGAATAAAGCTACCCACTCGCACATTGGATCAGATCTTTCAAAGTAGCCAAGCTGGGATTCATTGCTTTCTTTATCGAGGCAGCCACTATGTCACCAGTGGGTGTCTAATCCTGCTGGGTAAGCTTGCGTTCAAGCTCATTGAGCCTCATCTGTATGCTAGCAATATCACCATTACTAGATGAATCATTGGTTGAAGAACGTGACAGTTGTTGTTGTGCTGTGACATAGCTGGCAAACATTCTCTCGCCAAGTTCGAGCAGATGTTTCGATGATCGAGGTGCACTTTAAGCAATTTGAGGCTGGGTTTGTGCCTGAAACACAACAACTTGTCAACAACATGTATAATATGAATAATTGTACATTAACTAGATAGCATTTTCAATATGTAGGCTAGTATATCAAACATTTTTTGTGCAGCATTACTGCTATCTTAACCCTAATGTTATTTTGGAGACAAAGCAATATACCAACCTGCTGCTGTTCAACAGGTGTTTCTTGACTGGGACCCAGAACAGAATTACTTTAATCACCTTCCTATTAAAGCAACCCCAAAAATGTATCTCACACAAGGGGATCTACATAATTTATGCTGACATTAGTTTGACTTTTCATTTCAACTTGACTTCAGACACGAAGATGATCATATAAGAGAATTTGACAATTTCAATGTAAAAGTACAACTAGCTATTTACTGGCCAAACATTGCATAACAACTAATTTGAAGCTGCCAGGCAAAACTACTACTACTCTCTTACAATTTTCAGAGTTGACATAGGTGAGTGCTAGACAACAGACAAGGACATACCTCAGTCACAGTGGCCTGTCTTTGTCCAGAAGCTGCAAGTGCACACACAAACTATTCAGTGAGGCACACAATCCGGTTAAAAAGTGAGTACTACACAACAGACAAGGACATACCTCACAGTGGCCTGTCTGATACAAGTGCTAACATGAACATTTAAGTCAGGCACATAATCCGGTTAAAGGGTAATACACAACATACCTCAAGGACATACCTCAGACAAAGTGGTGTCTCTTTGGACAGAAAGCTGCAAGCAAGAACAAATATAAATCCTGGAACATAACATAAATACACAAAGGATGTAGAAATAAATAAAAAGCAAAAAATAACAAAGATGATGATGGTCCAAGATACATTTACCTGTGACAGAGATGACTGTAATTCTTCTTCCTCTTCTAATACATCAAAATGATACATTTCTGTGTTTTATATAAGGGGAAGTAAAATTACTTTACATTCATATGTGTTAAACTGTTACCACCAAGCACGTTCTTGTCATACATGCTGACTATTGCTCAACGGTTAAACCGGACCTTCACCCTAAATAAGAGTCTATCTTATATGTTTCCCCACGCTGAACATACAGATTGTCCACATTAAAAATCATCCTACCTGCATCTACTGCATTTTCTGAGACTTTAAACATCCAAGATGTCGGCCCATAGAGATGCAGGCAGCCTGCAAACAGGAAGTGTCTTCTGACTGTGTCGCACTGCATTCTGGGATTGCTGATCTTTTCCTAACCCTAGCTCTGCTCTGTCTGTGCAAAGCACAGCTATAACCCCGCTCCCCTGCACTTATGACCCCTCTCCTCTACTCAGTAAGTGATGCTACTGTGCCAAGATGGCGGCGGGTTTGTAAAAGCTGGGATAGTGGGGCAGTAGCCTCTGCCAAACTTTCATCGAAGCTCTGAGTGTCAGTTGGGACAGGAGCTACAGGCGGGAGGGTGAATGACTTTGCCACGTCCAAGGGTTGGTAGCCTTACTCAAGTAGTATAACAACTACATTTAGACTAATGTTTGGTTATCTTGTCTAAATTGTAGCTCACTTCGGATATGGGCAATTTCCCTGGCTTATGACGCCATTTTGACGCCCAGTATCGGAAACACAGAAGAAATACAACCAGGCACATATAAAAACGAGAAGAATCATTGAGCAGGCTTTTGGACTTATGAAAGCAAAGTTCTTGTGTCTGGCTAAACCGGGTGGACAACTGCTGTATAACCCTGAAAAAGTATCAAAAATCATCATAGCATGCTGCATTTTGTACAACCTGTGCATAGAACATAGAGTGGCCCCTCGAGAGGAAGTGGACATGAGTCTAAGATGGTTTGGCGCAGGGCGATCAGAGAACAACCTTATTGGTGTACAAGCCAGGCAAGAGCTGGTGGATGTATTTCAGGTGAGTAATGTGGTGTGTATTAATGTCCAAAGTAGTATGCATAGCTCTTTACTCCTAACTATATCTTTTATTCCATTACAGTGAAGAAAGCCTACAACAATGTGAAATCATGTTTCTGCAACCACGCAAAAATGAATTACATATATATTTTCATTCCCTTCTTTGCCCCTCTCCTTTTGTTCTTCTTTTCCTCCTTTCCTTTTGTCCTTGTTCCTCTTCTTATCCTCATTTACCTTTTGCCTTTGTGCCCTTCATTCTCAAGGCTTTTAACATTTTTAACATTTTTACACTTGTCCATCTCTTTCTTTTGGGTTCTTGGGTTCGCCATGTATTCGCAATACCTTCACTGTAAGACATGTCACACATTCACCACTGTTCGCCGGCTTCAAAACGCCAACACTCGCAGATCTGTCGTGTGTGCGTTGCATGCCCTGCGAACATATGTTTTTGTGAAGCAGCGAATTGTAGGTAACATAGTAAATCACCCCCATAATATACTTATATACAGAAAAGTAAGATTAACAAACATAAGAATACAAGAAAACCAGTACATTTCTGGCCCCCTCCAGCTCGCATTATTTATGGTAAGAAGAGGACAGCGCTGGGTAATTCACGCATCCCAAAAGTGGTGCGTTAGCTATTTTCTTATCTTACATTTGAACATCATATTCAGCAAAAAAGTTTAGATAGACAACAGAGGTAAGTCTAATCCACAGATATGGGTTCCCTAGTAATTAACTTGTTGCAAGACTTAAAGAGAACGCTCTCTTAATTGCTTCAGAGATTTTAGGGATGGATTCTAGTCATCATTTAAGCCTAATCAAATAAGCTTACAATAGGTACCTAAAGATTTGATTTACACCTAGATTAACTAAAGGCAAGGATATACACATCCAGCAGTCTAGGTTGAGAAATCATGTGTCTCTTATACCTTGACCCAGACAAAAGTCAAGTCAGCAAAAGAAATAATACATTTCTTATACAAAAAACAAATATATTTAATTTATTTGTATAATATGCAGTCAAGTTGGGTATACAGGGATGATGTTCCCAACCGGGTTTCACACAAAAAACAGAACATCCCTCCAGGTCTTTAACTCTTTAAGTGCCAAGCCTGTAGGTACTACGAGGTTGCTTCTCCGACCGTTAATTGCCAAGCCCGTAGTACCTACGGGCTGGCTTCCCCCCCCTGCTAGTTAAAAAGTAAAGTAAAATAACACTCACCTGACCCCTCGTTCGAATCCGCCGGATCTTCTCTTCACCCTGGGGGTATCCGATTACCCCCAGGGCTCTTCTGCTTTCAGGAGGGGGCAAAAAATAGCCTGCCCTCCGCTTCGGCAGCCGCTGCTGCTAACAATAAAAGAAAAATGACAGTTACTCACCTCTGTGCCCAATCCCTCGGGCCGGGTCTCCTCTTCACCGGAGGGGCCTCCGATCGCCCCCCTGGGCTTTTCCGCAGTGAGGAGGGGACAAAACATGCCCCCTCCGCCATTCGCGCCGCTAGCTTCGCCCCCTTGTGGGCGGGGCTTATGACGTCCCGCTGCGGTCTCTGGACTGTCAGATGTCAGGTCTGATCACCGAAGGTGGTTGGAGGGTAGGGGATGTGGTCCCCTGCCTCCTCAGCACCCTCCAGGGATCAGACCTTACAGCTGTCAGCTGGAGCTGAATCGCCGCGGGACAATAAAAAATGTTTTTCTCTGTGTTCACCCCTTGTGAACTGGTAAGGGGTCCATGAGACCCCTATACCAGTTCACAAGGCTGGGGGCTGGCAAGTCACCCCCGGCAACCCCATTACCTGCCTCCCCAAAGCCCAGGGGGGGGCATAAGAGCCCGTGGCCATGGGCTATGTGGGCTTGTAGCCTGCAGGGCCAGGGGCCCTGTTCCTACAAGCCCTGCATAGCTGGTCCCGGGCTGGTTACTTCAGGTAAGGGGGACCCCATTACATTTTATGGGGGGATTTTAAGGGTTTTTCACCCTTAAAATTAAAAAAAAAATGGGTCCCCCCATGTAATTTTTTTTTTAAATTAACCCCTTATGTTCTGTCTCGCAGCAGCTATAAAAGGCTTCCAGCAGACAAGCAGAAGCCAATGATTGCCGAGGGACACAGTGCAAGATGGATGGGAGGTAAGTATTAAAAATAAAACAAAAAAAAAATTTTTTTTCTGTGTGTGTCTGTTTTTTTTTACATTTAACCCCTTGTGAACTGGTAAGGGATCCATGAGACCCCTATACCAGTTCACAAGGCTGGGGGCTGGCAAGTCACCTGCGGCTAACGGGTGACTTGCCATTAACCCCTGGCATTTCCAATTACCTGCCTCCCTAAAGCCCAGGGGGGGCAGAAGAGCCCGGGCCATAGGCTAAGCTGGCTTGAAGCCTGCAGGGCCAGGGGCCACCAAACCTGGCCCCTGCACCCTGTTCCTACAAACCCTGCATAGCTGGTCCCGGGCTGGTAACTTCGGGTAGGGGGGACCCCATTTAATTTTTTTTTGTTTTTAAGGGTTTTTAACTCTTAATTTTTTTTAAAAAATGGGGTCCCCCCCCCGGGAGGGTTTAACCCCTTATGTTCTGTCACCCCCATGCCAATTTTTTTTCTTGATTTAACCCTTTATAGTGTGGATAGTAGTTGTATTTTATTTGTAAATGTTATAAAGTACTCGTTTCAGTTTGGGGGGTCTCCTGGGCAGGAACGGGGGGCTACCAATACATATGTGGTACCGTCGTAATCGGGAGAAATGGGGCTTTCGCATGCAGTAAGATTTTCATTAAAAAACAAATGTTTTATTTAAAATAAAGAAGACAATTGTCTAAAATATATATATATATATATATATATATTTTTTTTTTTACTTAATATTTTAATAAACAGTATAAAAATTACAAACAAGACATTTCATGTTAAAGCCTAAACTCTGCTACAAAATATATATATATAATTTTCCTGGAAATTCCTGCAAAAATGGAGCAAAACATGGCGCAAAATGGGGAAAAATTACCTGTCAACAGAGGGTGACAAAATCTCAAGTAGGCTGGCATTCAAAAGGATTAATAGTACCTATGCATGTTGGGTATTGTTCTTCTAGGGGGACCTTGCGCTTTCAGATTTAGCTTGTTTTTCTTGTCTGCATATTGATATTTTAGGAAAAGATGTTTTTTATTCTGCTTTTTTATACATTTTTTAGGGAAACCCGGTGCAACCAAAGAATTCTTTGACAGATTACTTCCAGAAAGATGAGCCCAATACAACAAGCTGGGTACACTTAGAAAGCTTAACATGTGTACTTTCAGGGAATATATGGTTATATGGTATTCCAAGTGTAAAGGGTTGTTTTGGTTAAAAAATCGCAAGGTGTGCAGTTTGTCTGCAGAGCTGAAATTTTCAAGGAAAATTACAATTACGCACATGCTTTACTTTGGGGTGTTTACCATCTCTTCCCTTGACAGTAGCAATGCATGTTGGGTATTGTTCTGTTCCGATGATGTTGCTTTTTCAGATTTAACTTGTTTTTTCTTTTTTGCATATAGTTTTTTTTTTAGGAAAATGTGGCTTTGCTTCTGCTTTTGTATCCTTTTTTAGGAAAACTCTTTGCAACCAAAGAATACATTGAGGGATTACTTCCAGAAAACTGTGACCACATCAACAAGCCTGGTACGCCTAGAAAGCTTGAGGTGTGTACTTCCAGAGAATATATATAGTTTGTTGGGGGTATTTCAAATGTAAAGGGTTGTTTTCATTGAAAAACTGCAAGGTGCGCATAGTGCATAACATAGTTGTATTTTATCTGAAAATCCCCTAAAGCGCTGTTTCAGTTTGGGGGCATGTTCTGGGCAGGAAAGGGTGTCTACCAATACATATGTGGTACCGCTGTAACCGAGAGAAATTGGGGTTTTACACGCAATAAGATTTTATTGACGAACTTACATTTTTTATTACAAAAAACACTACAAATTGTAAAAAATAGATTTTTATTTTATTTATTTTTTTGCTCATATTTCACCCAAAATTATTGAAAACACACCTAAAAAATTACAAACAAGACATTTCATCTTGAAGCTCAGACTCTGCTGAAAAATACAATATATAATTTTCCTGGGAAATCCCTGGAAATCCCTTCAAAAATCACATTTGAACATGAAGTTCCATTCGCAGCTGTAAAATATAGTCGAAGCTCTGTCTTATAGTCTATAAGTGTAATGCCCCGCTGAACACCCGCCTTCGGGTGAGCTGGCAACCCCCAGTCTCCATTGCTGCTTTTGCCTATAGACAAGCCCACATTTGCCAGGACACTGGATACATCTCACTGGACACGGTTTCCACAGGACTTAGGTAGCGCACAGGATGCCAGCTTACAGGTGAAGGCAGTTGAATCTTGGTCACACAGGAGGATGGTCAGGAAGCCGGGGTCATACTGGGGTTATCAGTGCAACCAACATCACAGCACAGGATGGTCGCATGGATGGTCAGGGATAGCTGAAGGTCAAGCGGGTGAGTCACAGATCTAGAGGTATCCAAGGAGTTAAGCAGAATGGTAGTCAGACGGCACAAAGGTTGGAAAGTCTGCTGTCAGTGGGGCGTGCACACACACGCATGCCCGCACAGTCGAGGGAGCAAGGGAGGAGCCAAGGGTAACCTGTCATGCGCTCCGACCTTTGTGAGCAAAGCGGAGAAACAGAGAGCCCCGTGTCAGCCTGCTGGGGAGCGCTGCCCAGAGGGACCAGAGGACGCTTGCCATAGGCCACCCGGACCAGGTAAGATTCTTACAATAAGACTGTGGGGCTTGTGGTCTCCCTTGTTGTTTTGCCCTGATTTAGGATGTCCCTAAATGTGAAACCCCCCTTGGTTTGTCATAACACTTGTGTTTCTGATGATCCCACAAAGGTATCTCTCCCTGCTGCACACTGGAGCACCAGGCCTATCAGAATGGCTGGTGTGGGCACGTAGCAGCCTCAGGATTCTTTTTGCTCTCCTTTCATTCAGCTTTCTATGCCACTCAAAATGTGTAGCATAGAGCAGTGACTGGCAGAGAGCTCACACAGGTGTCTGCTGAATCGTGGATAAGGTAAGCATAGAGGGCATTCCTGGGGGGTTTCACATGGTGGGGCATCACAAATCGAAATGTCACTGAGACAAAAAACAGGGATGGAGAAAAACCTGGGTGTTGTCTCTTTAATGTGGACCAAAACCCAGGATTTTAAGTATCTCAGGTTCTGATCCATGCCCGCGGACATACCAATTTGAAATGTCCCAGCTTTACAAAATCCCTGGTTCACCAAGTTCACTATACAGGGTTTTGGTCCACTTTAAGTCAAAGATTGGTCTATCCATATGTGGTGTGTCCCTTCCATTAAACTTAAACATGCAAAATATATTGTGTTACCCTTGATTTATTGTAGTGGAACCTGACCTTACTGTATATTTTACATTTGGCTGTGAGTCAATGGAAAGTTTATCTTCAGGGTACAGTATTTGGGATCTGGCTTTTTATTTTATGTAGACACCCTGCAGGAGTTTATTGACATATTTTTCTTCTGGACCCCCCTCCCCCAAATAAACAAGTTTCCCCAAAACAAAAGGAAAATGTTATTATTGACAATTATTACTTAGAGCCGACAATTAAGGGAAGCCATTCACTGAAAATATTTCTCATTCCTGCTCCTTTCTACCCACAAGACAACAGTAAACACGACACAAGCAAACAGATCCCGACCCCATCATGTCATCCAAACATTCTTTCTTCATCCGCCAAATTTTAAAGCACAATAAAGAAGTTAGTGTCACAACACATTGTATCATTGTAGGGGGCATCCATTCGAATTGTCAAAGAGATTGAAAGAACGCTGCCTTATCCAGTCTTAACCTTTCTCTCTTTCATTTGTCATTGCTTTATGGATGGTAATCCTTGTCTAATGTTGCCCGTCATGAAATCTATGTATCATATTTTATTAGATTTGTATTGCAAAGTGATTTATAAAATTACCAATGAGACCATTACATATGTAATAGATGGGAGATGAATGCCTGGGCGAATGCTCTCTTCATTTGTCACCCATCACATTGTTTCCGCATCATTTGGATATGTTTTATGCTGCCTTTTTTCAGGATGGTGTATATAACATAGTGAAGATGTCTTCATAGTAATGACTATGAACATCTTAATTTTCATTTCCCACTTTTATTCCGGTATGAATTTGATTTAGCTTTACTGGATAGATGGTCAAAACTGTGGAAACTAGAGTTTAATGTCTCTAAATGTAAAATCCTGCACTTGGGTAGAAGGAATCCCTGCTCTGAGTACCGTATGGCAGCACTGTGTTAGCCAGGACCTCCGAGGAGAGAGATTTAGGGGTACTGATTACTGATAGCTGCAAGATGAGTGGACAGTGTAGCCAGGCAGTGGGAAAAGCAAGCAGGATGCTCGGCTGCATAGCTCGAGGCATCACCAGTAGGAAGAGGGAGGTTGTGATGGTGCTGTATAGAGTCCTGGTAAGGCCACAGCTAGAATACTGTGTGCAGTTCTGGAGACCTCACCTGCAAAAAGACATTATTCAAATAGAACGGGTCCAAAGGCAGGCAACAAAAATGATGGAAGGACTTAAACTTAAAACTTATCAGGAGAGACTTAAAGAACTTAATTTGTACAGTCTGGAGGAAAGAAGGGAGAGGGGGGACATGATTGAGACCTTTAAATATGTGAAAGGATTGAATAAGGTTCAGGAGGGAAGTGTTTTTTAGAAGAAACTTAATGATAGAACAAGGGGGCCCAACCTGAAGCTAGTCGGGGGGAAGATCAGGAGCAATGTTAGAAAATATTATTTTACAGAAAGAGTAGTAGATGCTGGGAACAAACTTCCGGCAGAGGTAGTTGAAAAATCAACAGTCACTGAATTTAAACATGCCTGGGATAAGCACACATCTATCCTAAGATAAAGAGTACATACAGTATACACATAAGGGCAGACTAGATGGACCGTATGGTCTCCGTCTGCCGTCAACCTTCTATGTTTCTATGAAAGTATATAAAACCTGCAATCAAAAAAAAATAAAAGAATTATAGGAATCGAATAGTCAAAAATTAAAATCAGTTGCCTGGCAGCTTGCCTGATCAGGTTTTAGTCCCATGCTGTGTCTTCACTCTGGTCTCTAAGAGGAAGAGGAATTATTCCTCCTCTGCTTTCAGCCCCTCCTCCCTAATCCTGAAGACAAGTCAAGGATGGAGGCTTGTGACACTGCCCTCTCTTAGGCCCTTATTTAATAAGGGATAGCATCAGGTAGTGTGGCTGGTTAATGAGAGGTAGCGACAGGTAGCGACTGGTGAACGCCGGACACGGCACACAATTACACATTTATCAAGCAGAATCTGTTTAGCGACTGGGATAGCGCCATGTAGAGTCTGATTCATCATTTTCAGAGCCTCAGCGAACAGCGCCGGCGTTCAGCCTTGCACAGCGCCAGGTATGACCTCTCGCTACCTGTTGCTCTCCCATACATTTCAATGGACAATACTTTTCTTCTCTTTAAACTGGGTTTTTGTTTATTTTTTTTTTTCTCCAAAAATCACAAATAATTCTGTGACCTCTTCTGGCATTGAAAAAGCCGTTTTTTCACAAATTTTTCATTTTTTTTATATATTTCTTCAGAAATGACATTACAGGTCTGGCATTAAAGTTCATGTTACAATGTTTCTACAATGTAATTCCATATGTTTCCGCTTTGTTACTAGTGGATAGATGCTGAAAAATACACTTTAAACACACCGCCTCCTGCGCTCTGGGCTTCAGAGAAGCATTTTTCAGCACCAGAGATTTGTGAGGCAGTTTTTTTTCTGAATATGTTGTGAGTCGGTCGCTATGAGCAGTCGATAACATGCGCTCCCATACAGCGCTGTACTGGTCAAATAGCGACTCCTCACAATGTATTCAACATTACTGAACAGCGACTGAGTCGCTATAAAGTAGCGACCCACGGCTGAGCACAGTGACTACTAGCGGGCGCTCTGAAAATGCCTGCTACAGCTCATCTGTCGCTACCTGACGTTAGTGATGAATCAGCTTGCCCATGGTAGACTAGAATGGAGCCCTCCAGACTCCTCACAGTCACTGCCTAGCACACTCCAATGAAATAAACACAGTGAGGACAGCACAACATGAGGTAAAACTTAATTTTATCTTTTCTATGGTAATTGAAGTGAGAGCTTTGCCATGTGTAGCCCTACTCAACAGGAATATGTTTGTGTATGTCTGGACAATGATAATTAAATAAGGCAAACCTAAGGAAATGAGACTTAAGGTCTGCTTAACAATCCCAATTTGGGATGCAATGTTGTTATTGCAATTCTTCTGATGTGTGGAGATGTTTTTTACCATCATGCAATGCTTTGATAGATATAAGAAGGGTCAATGCTGCTGTTTCTCTGCAGGTTCTCTCTGGAGTCAGATAATGGAATGGAGCAGATCACCCTTGTAAAATTCAAATAGTGCATCCAAAAAGTCTCCCTGAGTACTTTTTCACTTGGGGATGTAACTTCTACTCTCACCATCCAGCATTTATATGGAATTGTAGTGTTAGGCAATAGGGTCGACTGAGAATTCTCAGTCGTTTTTAGGATAGAAAACTGCCATTGACTTTCATTGCCAACCTTGGAGCTGATTCAGAGGCAGGTGAAAATGTACACGGGCAGGCTGATTCATCACTAACGCCAGGTAGCGACAGATGAGCGTCTGTAGCAGGCATTTTCAGAGCGCCCGCTAGTAGTCGCAGTGCTGGTCCGTGATTCGCTACTTTATAGCGACTCAGTCGCTGTTCAGTAATGTTGAATACATTGTGAGGAGTCGCTATTTGACCAGTACAGCGCTGTATGGGAGCGCATGTTAGCGACTGCTCATAGTGACCGACTCACACCATATTCAGGAAAAAACAGCTTCACAAATCTCTGGCGCTGAAAAATAGTTGTTTGAAGCCCAGAGCGCAGGAGGCGGTGTGTTTAAAGTGTGTTTTCAAGCATCTATCAACTAGTAACAAAGGAAAAACATATGGAATTACATTGTAACAACATTGTATCATGAACACTTTAATGCCAGACCTGTAATGTCATTTCTGAGGAAGTATTTAAAAAATGAAAAAATTATGAAAAAACTGCTTTTTCAATGCCAGAAGAGGTCAAAGAATTTTTTGTGATTATTTTGAAAAAAAAAAAAAAAACCTGTTTAAAGAGAAGAAAAGGATCGTCCATTGAAATGTATGGGAGAGCGCCAGGTAGCGAGAGGTCATACCTGGCGCTGTGCAAGGCTGAACACTGGAGCTGTTCGCTGAGGTTGTGAAAATGATGAATCAAATGTTACATGGCGCTATTCCAGTCGCTCAACAGATTCTGCTTGATAAATGTGTAATTGCGTGCCGTGTCCGGCGTTGACCAGTCGCTATCTGTCGCTACCTCTCATTAACCAGGCGCTACCTGACGCTAACCCTTCTTAAATAAGGGCCCAAGTAGGCAATGGCAGTGTTGTCTCCTAAAGAGTGGGAATTCTCACCTGGCTCTGAATCAACTCCAATATCACAATACAGCTCCTATAACAAGCCCTAAAAAGCACTAACAGACGGGCAGGCTGATTCAACACTAACGCCAGGTAGCGACAGATGAGCGTCTGTAGCAGGCATTTTCAGAGCGCCCGCTAGTAGTCGCTGTGCTCGGCCGTGGGTCGCTAGTTCTTAGCGACGCAGTCGCTGTGCAGCAATGATGAATACATTGTGATTAGTACAGCACTGCATCTTTGGGCTGTGTGCGTCCTCCCGCGCCCAGCCATTTGGATAGGCTGGGGGTTGGGGTGTGCTGAATGGGATTTGGGCACTCTTGCTCCTTTTGCCGAAGACCTGCATGTAAGCAGAGCTGTTTCCCTGAAACAGGTCTGTTTTGGATGAGAGCCTGAGCATACACTGTAGGACCAGGGAAAGGTGAGTTTTGTACAGGCTTTCTCCAGGGTTCGAAACAGCAGGGAATCCCAATTCGGGATGCTTTCGGGGCATCCAACAAAAAAAGTCAAATACGGGGTTTTGTTCTGATTAAAGTGGGTCATGTAGTATATATATATATATATATATATATATATATATATATATATATTACTGTATATATAGGAAAAGGTGATAATATATAAGGAAAACTTGTGTGCATCAACTGTATTCAGGAAGGAATCACTGTGATGATGGTCTACTCTACACCAACACTCTAGCAAAGACGTTAAGCATATTCTTGACTTTCTTCTTTATCCTCTTCACCTCTTTGAATCATGGGCTTCTCTTTACCTTTGATGAAAATGAGTGATACTGTACATTTGCCTGAAGTACAAAGCAGTGAATTGCATGCCACTGTATTGATTAAAACTGAATAGGAAGAGGAATCATAACCCTGTAAAACCTCAAGTATGTAAGACACTCAGAGCACACAATCGCCAGCGTATAATAGCTTATAGAAGAAGAATCACTACGATAAACTCTGAACAGCAATTGCTTGGGAAATGGACAGAAAGAATGACTAATTGATGTCATCTCCAGGTTGCTGTCAAAGTGTCACCTTTCTTTAAGAATCCTTTAATAATGATACCCCCTGTAACCACACTAATAGGGCCCCCCGCAGCACAAATATTTTAGATCCCCTTGATCATCACTTGTTTTTTCTCAAAAGCAAGCCTGAATGCACACAGCAACTGTATTATAATAATGGTCCCTGCAGCATCTATATTAGTATTGTTCAAACATTCTGTATCTGTTAATGTGACGGGTATGACTTGTAAGGAGTTCTTCATTTAGGTATGTGGTTAAAAGGGAGCTTTAAGGGTCAATGTCCCAGGTAGGATTCCAAGGACATCCAGAGCTATAGAGTCAGCTTGTGAAGGGTGAGAAGGAATCAGAGCATTAGAGGCTGATTTATTAATAGCGACATGTAGCGACAGTTGAGCGACTGTAGCGGTATTTTCACAGCGCGTGCTAGTAGTCGCTGTGCTTGGCCATTGTTCGGTTGTTGACAGTGACTCAGTTGGTGTGGCGTAATGTTGAATACAAGGTTACGAGTCGCTATTTGACAGGTTCCGCGATGTATGGGTGCGCATGATAGCGAATGGTTAGAGCGACCGGCTTCCACCATATTCATCAAAAATCACGCTCAAAATTTTCAAGCGCTGTGAAATGCATGTTTAAACCCCAGAGCGCTGGAGGCGATGTGTTAAAAGTAGTTTTTTAACCCCCAAACCACCATATTTTTGGAAACCAAAAGAAAAAAGTATTTTAAATAATTTAGTAATATGAATACATTAATATCAGACCTGTAATATCAATTCTGTACAATTTTATTTTTTATTTTTTTTCCCTTAAAAAATTATCTAAAATGGCAGAAGTGGTCACAGAATTTTTCACATTAAAAAAAAAAACACATTAATAACAATTAATTATTAATATTTAAAGATTGTTCCATTGAAATGCATTGGAGCGCGCCAGGTAGCGAGAGGTCATACCTGTCGCTGTTCAAGGTCGGACGCTGGCGCTGTGGGCTGAGGCTGGAATAATGATGAATGAGTCGCTATATGGCGCTATCTCAGTCGCTAAGCAGGATTGGCTTGATAATTGTGTGATTGTGGTGGGGAGCCGGCGTTCTCCTGGCGGGGCCCGTCATTACCGGCCGCTCACCAGTCGCTACCTGTCGCTATTCCTTCATAAATAAGGGCCAATGTAATAATGTAGCCACTTCTAGACTGAGTGAGACAGCTCAGAGTGAGACAGCTCAAAGGGGCAGTGGCATGCTTAACCACCATGCATACCATGCAAATGCATGGGGCCCTCACCTGCCAGGGGTCCCCCAGAGACAGAACATTGGCAAATTTTTGATTAAAAATCACGCTCAATGGCCAGGCGGGCTGCAGCAAGTGAGGGGTGCTGTTTCACACAAGGCAGAGTGTACAGCAGATAGGAAGCCACTGTACATTTACGTGAGGCCAGCTACTGCAGAATCAGTGCGCTCAGCTCTATTCAGTTATGCAAGATGTTGTGACATCACAGCAGCTAACAAGCTGAATGGGGCAGAGAGGGCCACTGGCTACATGCCCACTCACCTCTAGCTGGGGGCGTGCCGGGGACAGCCAATCACAAATAGCTGCCCGGGTATGCGTCCAGCTAAAGGTATAGGGAGGCCTTGACCTTCGCGTGCGCCATTGGAATGAGGTAAGGTGCAGAGATTTAATTGTGTTTCACACAGTGGGGCATCCTAGTTTAGGATGCCACAGGCTGTAGAAATTGGACAGCCACATGGTCAATTCCTTATGCCATGGATGGACAATTCCAGAATGCCCCTCTTGTGGAACCCTCTGGTTTCGCTCATGCTCCTACAGCACATGAGCAGTAGCATTATAGAATATTAGTTAAGAGTAAGCCTGAACATGCAAGAGACTTCTAGATTCTTCTTTGGATTAGCCATGTAAAGGGTGTAAAGCTTGTAAGACTAAAGGTTCAAAGGTACAGAATCGGCATTCTTCATATAGCAGCATTCTGAAACTAAACAATAAAATCAGTTTCAACCAAACAAGCAACGCAGGTTTGGGAGCAGATTCTGGGAAATTCTTGGAATGCTGAGTAGAGTCAGCACAGTTTTAGGCAAGACAAGTTTTAGTAGCTAGGAAAGATTTACCCGCCCAGAGTCCAGCAAAACAAATTTTCACAAGTTTCTGGGTAGCAAAATAACTGACACGGGTGATAGGCGAGAGCTGGGGATGAACCTTGGAAAGAGGCAGGGAGAGGAGGCTGCCATCTTGGAGGTTTGCTTATAGGTTCCCCAGTCCGGAGGGTAAATATATATTGTTGTCAGGTTTTCTTTGAATGCTCTTAAGTCTGCATTAACCACTGTATACACTATACATATGCCTGACATATAACTTTTTGATTGTATGTATTGTATTTTTGTACCCCAATGTAAGTCTTTATTTAACATTTGTTTCAATGTGTCTTTGAAGTACCAGATGTCTAAAAGTTCCTACAATCTTTTGCATTTATCCATTCCGTTACCATTGGCCATTTATTAAAAATATATTAATAATATATAATAATAATAATAATAATAATAATAATAATATATATATATATATATATATATATATTTTTTTTTTTTTTTTTTTGCCAGGCAGAATATATTTATATATTTATTGGTTACGAGTTTAGTTGTTAAATTGTGTACAAATCTGGCTTAGCCAGGCATGAGTTATTATTGTATTAATCATTGATATTACTGTTGATGTTTTTTATAATAATAATTGTTTACATATTTTGCCATATTGGTTCCAGGTGATATAATTGTTTACAATGTGCAGAAAGCTGTGAGCCAGCTGTGAGCTGATTTCATTTTAAAAGCAGGTATGCGGCCGTTATACAATGATAATTATGCTAATTATTTGCCTTAACTTGCAGTGTGCAATGTGGTGTGGATTTAGCATTAACACATGGGGGTAGATTCATTACTACGCCAAACGGTGCTTAAAGTGGACCAACACCCAGAGGTGATCGGCCCAGGAATCTATAAGATTCCCGGGCCGATCACCTCCCTCACCGCGGGACATCCGAGATCGGGATGTCCCGTGGGGTGAAACCCCCCCAAAACCCCAAACAAACCTTACCTTATTAAAACACCTTATTAAAACTACCGCCGCCTCCCGCGCGCCCCTCTAGACGTGCACGCACCCGCGCCGGCCGTTTGTGAGTGGCCGTCGCTCGCACGCGCCCTGTAAGAGTGACGTGCGGGAGGCGGCGGCGAATGCGCTGTCTTGTCCGTCGCTGTCACCCGCTTGTCCGTCGGCGGGGATTGGACGGCGCGGTCACGTGGGAGCGTGGTGAGGTGAGTTTTTGGGGCTTTCTGGGGGGGTTTCACACAGCGGGGCACCCCCAATCAGGGTGCCCCCCCCGAAGTGGACCAAAACCCAAGATAGTCAAAATCCTGGGTGTTGGTCCACTTTAAAGCGACTGCTAATAGACGCTGTAAACATGTATCGAGAGCTGTAACAGAGTGCCTCAATCACTGTAGTAACCTGGCCGGCATTGATAAATGTGATGTATGTTGGGCACTCTAACACCAATACTGCGCTGCAGGGGCACGAAAGGTAACGCCAGCTCAGTGCGACCGGCTCTCAGTGCTCCACACCATACGTCAAAAAAAAGGACACACACACAGCGTCGACGCTCTAAATCTGGCCGCTTTAGCATAGAGCACCAAACGCTGTGTGATTAAAGTCTATTTTTGAACACATATCCACCTGTAACAAAGCAAAAACACATAGAGGCCGATTCATTAATAGCGCCAGGTAGCGACAGATGAGCGACTGTAGCGTGATTTTTTCAGCGCCAGCCAGTATTCGCTGTGCTTGGACGGCGTTAGCTTGATGACAGCGACTCAGTCGGTGAGCTGTAATGTTGAATACGGGCTGGGGGGTCGCTGTTTCACAGGTCCAGCGTTGTATGTGAGCGCCTGACAACGAATGGCCAGAGCGAACGGCTAGCTTCATATTCATTAACAAATCACGCTCCGAATGTGCTGTCGCTGTCCATTCCTTGTTTAAACCCCAGAGCGCTGGCGGCGATGTGTATTAACTAGTTTTTAACCCCTAAACAACCATATTTTTTGAATGTAACATTATACATGTTTTTAGAATCATTTTGTAATATGAATACATTAATCTCAGACCTGTTAGATCAATTCTGCACAAATTTTTTTAAAATTTTTTTTTTACTTAAAAATAAATCCTAACATTGCAGAAGTGGTCTCCGATTTTGTGACATTAAAAAAAAAAAAAATTAATACCAATTAATTATGTATAATTATAGATTGCTCCATTGAAATGCATTGGACATCGCCAGGGAGCGACAGCTCATACCTGGCGCTGTGAGGGAATTTGCAGCGGCGCTGTTCGGTCCAGGCGGCTTCATGATGAATGCCGCGCTAGCCGCCGCTCTCGCGGGCGCTAGCCTCATTTTGCTTGATAAATGCGTCATTGTGACCGCCGCCGGGCGTACTTGAGTCGGTAGTCGCCGTTAGCTGCCGCTACCTGGCGCTCGTCAGACACTACCTGGCGCTATCGCTTGATGAATAAGGGCAATAGAATGACATTGTTTTAACACTGTGACAATAACAATTTAGTGCCAGACCTGTAATGACAATTCTGCATAAAAATAGTCAAAAAAGTTTCTAAAAATGTTTGTTTGCAGCCAGAAGAGGTCACACAATGAACTGAGCAAGAAAAAAAATGTCAAATATGCTGTTTAAACACAAGCAAATGAACGCCCATTGAAATGTATGGGAGAGCGACACTGAGCGAAAGGTAATACCTGGCGCTCTGGAAGCTAGAGTGCCGGCACTATACGCTGAGCTGCCTGTAATAATACATCGGACGCTACATGGCGCTGTTACAGTCGCTCACCAGACTCGCTTTCATAAATGTGGTTTTGCCTATAGCGCCCGGCGTTCACCAGATGCTGCCTGCCGTTACGAGGCATTACCTAGCACTATCCTCTTTAATAACCCCCTAAGTTTAACTTTTCATCAAAAAATCACCTGTACCTGTGATGGGCCATTTTTGCACGTGAGGTACATCATATATCCAATAAGGTAAGGATATTTTTTAAAGCTGGGAAATAACAGTATCTTATGAGCTCGGCTAAAGAATTTGCTGATTTCTGCTGCATAGCTCATAGGGTGCTGTTGCTTCCAAACTTAAAAATATCCTTACCTCTTTGAAAGAATAATGTACCTAACCTGTAGAACTGCCCCTTTACAGTGCCACTTTTTTGTGTCTAAATGCTAAAAAGCTCACCGGGATGCAGGGATGAAGTCACGCTGGCTTCACCAAATAATTAGCATGATCCCAATGTTACTTAGGCCCTTATTTAAGAAGGGATAGCGTCAGGTAGCACCTGGTTAATGAGAGGTAGTGACTGAGAGCGACTGGTCAACGCCGAACACGGCACGCAATTACACATTTATCAAGCAGAATCTGTTGAGCGACTGGAATAGCACCATGTAGCGTCTGATTCATCATTTTTACAGCCTCAGCAAACAGCGCCAGCGTTCAGCCTTGCACAGCGCCAGGTATGACCTCTCGCTACCTGGCGCTCTCCCATACATTTCAATGGACGATCCTTTTCTTCTCTTTAAACGGGTTTTTTTTTTTTTCAAAAAAATCACAAATAATTCTGACCTCTTCTGGCATTGACTTTTTTTCATAATTTTTTCATTTTTTAAATATTTCCTCAAAAATGACATTACAGGTCTGGCATTAAAGTGTTCATGTTACAATGTTGCTACAATGTAATTCCATATGTTTTCGCTTTGTTACTTGTTGATAGATGCTTGAAAACAGACTTTAAACACCGCCTTCTGCGCTCTGGGCTTCAAACAACTATTTTTCAGCGCCAGAGATTTTTGCAGCTGTTTTTTTCCTGAATATGGTGTGAGTCGGTCACTATCAGCAGTCGCTACCATGCGCTCCCATACAGCACTGTACTGGTCAAATAGCGACTCCTCACAATGTTTTCAACATTACTGAACAGCGACTGAGTCGCTATAAACTAGCGACTCACGGCTGAGCACTGTGACTACTAGCGGGCGCTCTGAAAATGCCTGCTACAGACGCTCATCTGTCGCTACCTGCCGCTAATGATGAATCAGCCTGCCCGCTGGGATATGCCCTTGTTACATTGTAAACAGAAGCCATACACCTAATTGTTACAATGTAACACAGCAGGGGGCTGTACAGTTCCTAACACTGTATCATCAGTATTATATCCTGCTTGTTACATTGTACTGTGCAAGGGAGCAAGGCAGCAGTGTATCTTTTAAAACTCCATGCCAAAGTTTTAAAGTGGACCAACACCCAGGGGTGATCGGCCCGGGAATCTATAAGATCTATACGAGATCGGGATGTCCCGCGGTGAGGGACCCCCCCCCCAAAAGCCCCAAAAAACTCACCTGATCGCCAGCGGCCGCCGCCGCCTCGGAGGCGGGAGGCGGCGGCGTCTTGTCCACAGCTGTCACCCGCTTGTCCGTGGCTACGTGGGAGCGTGGTGAGGTGAGTTTTGGGGGGTTTCTGGGGGGTTTTACACAGCGGGGCTGTGCCCCCCTGAAGTGGACCAAAACCCAGGATAGTCAAAATCCTGGGTGTTGGTCCACTTTAATAAAATGAGCCCTGCTAGCTATGTCATTCATTTAGGTCGGCCTAAAGCTTATTTAGAGTTAGTGGCGTGTGAAGATGAGCTGAAGAGTGTACTCAAAGTTGCAGCAGGAAACTTCTTTAAAGAAGATAAAAGCTTCAGCTGATCCAGAAGAATCAGAGTGAAACAATGCTATCAGATATCCAGGAGTTGGATTGAGGAAAGCACAATTAGATAATTTGAGCAGCTCCTACTTGAGGGAAAAACCTGTATTCCCTGGGAGAAATGTAGATGGGTTAATCTGTTCTAACTTGGTGGAGAAGAGATTAGTGTAGTTGTAGATGCTCTGTGGATAAAAAAGGCAGGTTAAAAGGGACAGTAAATAAAGGGTTAATGTTCTCCGCAATCCTGTGAGGAAAAATTGGTAATAGGTTAGTATATATACATAAAAGTATGAATAAACAAATGCAATAGTATTACCAAAGTGAACTTTTCATACTTTTATGTATATACACTAACCTATTTTTCCTCACAGGATCGCGGAGAACATTAACCCTTTATTTAATGTCCCTTTTAACCTGCCTTTTTTATCCACAGCGCAACTACACTAATCTTTTCTCCACCTAGGTCCACACCTAAGTTAGAACAGATTAACCCATCTACAATGTTATCAGATAGCCGCCAATGGCCAAAGTGTATAGTAAATGAGCTTTAATCCCTGAGCCGGGAGATTACAACATCAAAAAAACCTTGCCTAGGCCCAGACAGTGCACAAAGCGCCATTCCCCGCTATATGCATGCTCCAGTATGCCCATTCACTTGAATAGGAGGATGCACAGAGCAGAGGAAGCCAGTGCTTCCAGTCCAATATGGCGGTGCCCAAGACCAGAACTGCTAGCAGAATGACGCTTGACTGCGAGCAAGTTAAGTTTTTTTTTTCCTTTGCCGGGCGGAGCTCAAATACTGGACTTCTGCTTGAAGGTCAGGTACTTGTGTGACTGCCCTGTATTTCAACTAGACTGTATCAGTTAAAGGCTCCAGTGAGTTATATATAGCTATAATTAGGCTGTAAATATTCACTTTTACACCCCCACAGCAGCTGTGTCTAGGTCCAACACTCTTTGAGATCGAATGCTGCAGCATGCAAGCACCGAGTATTCCTTGGGTGCCCGTTCACTTTTCACAGGTGACATGAAGGGATGTGACCCTGCTCGCTGCTTTAGCCATAGCAACTGGAGCACACCCCCTAACTCTATCTGCAATAAAGGGTGTGCGAGGAACTGCCTTGGCATGCCTCCTACAAACTGAGGTAGTGTCTGGCACAGCCCCTCTATTCCAATAAATGTAGTGGGCATGTTCTAGTCCCTTTGGCTAATGCAGGGAGCAGGCTTGCATGTGTATGCCAGGGAACCTGATCTCTGTAGGGTTTAAATAGAATAGGACCACTGCAGGTAACAAAAGAAGATAAAAGGTATATTTATTTTTTATTCCACTTTTTCTGAATTTTCTAAGCAGACCTAAGATCAGACATGCTATAGAGGCATGAGGATCCCCATCTTATCTTGACAATGAACAAAGATCAAAGGGGGCCTCAGTTTGTCCCTGTACTCCACACATGACCCCTTGAGAGTAGAAGACCCCGGGGTGCCCCTTGTGTGTGATCTAAGCCATTGGAGTATCAGCTTTGAGGATGGAAAGCCTTGGGCCTTTATAGCATGCATGATCTGAGGTCTGCTTAGAAACGGCAAAGAAAATTAACTTTCCCTTTAAATCTTTCTAGAATACTTTCCTTCGGTGTTTTAATAATTCTGTACACTTCAGTGTCATCTGCAAAAACTGTCACATTACTTTCTATTCCATCAACCACATCATTAATATAAAGACCCATACATCCATAATAACATTCATTATAGAATTTAATTGTTTATAAAATGTATTCAATTTGACAGTCACTTAGAAAAACCTCCAGTAAAATGTTTAGTGCTTAATTAGAGATGCCAAGAGCAATGATCTGTAAATATAATAATAATACTTAAAATAACACTGTGCCATGCAATTTCTGAGAAACACACTGCCAACAGCTATAGCTAGACATAAAGGAGTGAGATATATGCAGCTATTGAGTTTGTAGAAAAGATTTTTATAGTGGACCAGAACCTTAGAATAACTGAAAAATAATTAAAATGCTGTCCTAATTTTTTTTATATTGGAATACAAAAGCAATTATATAAACACGTTAAAGAAGCAGTTACCACTAGGGGGCGGTGTTGCTACTAAAACAAGATGCATAGAATTTCCCCACATCTAGCAGACTATTGAATTGCATTCAACAAAAGGCATTAATAATTACTGCCTGTCAGATTTCAGCGGCATTGATGTGGATATATTGCATCTTTAGTAAGGTATACACTAATAATCTAAGACAATACAAATCGTAAATGATAGTTATCCTATAACAAAACAATTTTAGACTAATAGCCATCTGTTATGTATTTTTGCTAAACAAAAGGTAAAGTAATAATAGTTTATTGATTATTATTTTAATATTTCAGCATGTATTTGTGTAATAGGTGTGTAATTAATTTAGCTGCATCATTAGTTTGTTTGCACATAGACACAACACCTAGCGCGTAATTGTGGTTATCCAAATGATTTGGGATTTTTCTTGAGTTTTAGCCCTGATTCTGAGCCGCTTTCACATGCACCTACGCATGTGTCTGTGTATTTTTTTAGAGTTTTTACATGTTTTTTGGGCTTCTACTTTTTTTCATGCGAATATGCGTTTACCCTAACGCGTATATGCGCTTTCGAAAAACGTATGTTTATTGGCAATTTGCCGTTATTTCAGCCAACTTACGTGATTGGTATGGGGTGGTGGCTGATTCCGAGCCTTGATTGGTGATGACAAACCACTCAATAAAACGGGTTTGCTTCCGCTGGACTTACGGGGTCATTTTGTAGGTGAAAGCAGGCTGTTAACATGTTTGAGGAGGACGTGGAGGAGTATGAGCGCCTGCAGCTGAATGGCTTGCTGTGCATTGCCATGGCAAACCGCGTTTCCCTCCATAATTTGTATAGTGAGCTGCGGCCATGGTTAGCCCGCACCACAAGGAAGGGGCAAGCAATTTCAGGTATGACCAAGATGCTTGGCTGACTGCAATTTTTTGGCGAACGGCTCATTCCAGAGGCTGGGTGCCCTGTCCGTGGGGATGTCCCAGCCTACGCTGAGCCGCACACTAACCAAGTTTTTGGAAGGCATGTCTACCCTTCTAAAAAATACATCTATTTCCCAGACAACATGGTAGTCTGGAACGCAGTTAAGTTGGCCTTTTTTAATATAGCCGACATGCCCAATGTCATGGGTACGATCGATTGCACACATGTTGCGTTAGTTCCGCCCGCCGATGAGGAATATCTTTTTTTAGGTTTGTATTTTGGGTGCATGCACATTATGAATTTCTATAACTAATTGTTTATCGGTATTTTCAAAGTTCTCTTAAAAGCAATAATTTTCATGCATACCTTAACTAATAATTATCAGGTTTGTCTGGCAGACCTTATTTCATGCATACCTCAACTAATAATTATCAGGTTTGTCTGGCAGACCTTATTTCATGCATAACTTAACTAATAATTATCAGGTTTGTCTGGCAGACCTTGTTTCATGCATACCTTAATTAATAATTATCAGGTCTGTCTGGAAGACCTTATTTCATGCATACCGTAATGAGTCTTTATCATGTATACCAGATTACACACCGACTAGTATATTGTAATATGTTAATTGGTTCTAAATAGTTAAGGGTTCAAAATGTTAAATTTTTGCTTTTTAAAAAAGGATACCTTATTTTGTGTTGTGTCTTTAGGTTAATTTTGCTATAGTTTTATTGTACTAATGACCTCTCTTTCTGCTCTTACAGGAACAGGAAGCTTGGTCATTCCATCAACGTGCAAGCTATGGTTGGGCCTGACCTTCGCTTTTTGAGTGTGATGGCTGGGTTTCCCGGATCCACCCACGACGCATATATCCTGAGAAATTCGAGCCTCTATGGTTGTTTTAAATCAGGAGAATTGTCTGGGGGCTGGCTACTGGGTACGTTTGGGGAAAGAATAGCATTACACTTTCAATGTCAGACTAATATTTAATTGCCTCTAAACCTGTATCAACATATGGCTGTTCTTTTCCTCTGATGACATCATATCCAATGTAGCTAAGAAGTGGACCTTAAATGTTTTTTGTGTGTTTCCAGGTGATTCGGGATACCCACTACTGCCATGGCTGATGACCCCCATCCTGCGCCTTCAAACTCAGGCCCAGGAAGGCTATAACAGGGCCCATCGCAAGACCAGGGCTGGGGTGGAGAGGGCCTTCGGCCTGCTTAAAACCAAGTTTAGATGCCTGGATCATACCCGGGGTGCCCTGCAGTATGACCCCAACAAGGTGCTTAAGATCATAATGGCTTGCTGTGTCCTACATAACTTTGCGTTAATGCAGCAGGTCCCCCGGTATGTTGAAGTGTCATTCTCTCCAGCTACCACAGACATTCCAGAGGAATTGTATGCTGGCACCCAGAGTGCATCTGGACAAGCTGTCCGTGAACATTTAATTTCCTCATTTTTTGAATGTTTTTTTTTTGTTGTGGTCTTGCCAGTTGGTTTTGCTTTTTACCCAAGGTTTTTTTTTTTTTAACCCAAAAAATTACAGGTAATTAATGCTGTTAAACTTAACCATGTTTCCTGTTTATTTCAGTTTAAGTTAGACACTATTTAGACATGAACACAGGGCCAAAAAAACAAACTGAAGAAATCAAGAAGGAAACAAAAAATAACAAGAACCTGAAGAACATTAGGTAAGCATGAAGGACGGGAGAACATCTAAAGTGGAACCATGAGTGAGTTTAGGTAAGCATGAAGGACGGAAGATGATAAAAAGTGGAACCGCGAGTGAGTTTAGGTAAGCATGAAGGACGGGAGATGATAAAAAGTGGAACCGTGAGTGAGTTAGTTAGTATGGAAGCAGAAGTGAGTGAGAGAATAGTTGAGACGGGGACAGGATGGAGGGTAATAGGTGCGCACATGCGTACAAGGCAATTTCCAGTAAAAAATGCCGCTTGGAAGTATTTTGGGAGGGAGATGCATGCAGAATATAACGGGACACGGAAAATTATTGTGGAAACCTACGTTAAAAAACGCTTAAAAAGGGTATAAAACGAGTATGGGGTAACGTATATCGTACCGAGAGGCAGAAAATGCCATCCTCGTCGGCATACGCAGCTAGGAACAGTAAACGGAAGGCTTTCGATGGAGGCTCTGATTCATGCGTAAGTATACGCGCACACGGGAAAAAAATGTATTATACACAGAACGGGCCTAATACGACACGGTTTGGAGGAGGCACTGAATCAGGCCTTTTGAGAGGCTGTGAGAGCTTTTCTCACTCAGACACACAATAAAGGGAATGAAAGATAGCTTTCTTCTATTTAAAAATCAAAGTCCCAATTAAAAACAAGAATATATATAAAAAACAGTAGTGTATTGCGAATAAAAACACATTAAAAATGAGCCTCACCAAATGTGTTTGTATTCCCTGTAGGCTGCTTTTATTTCTAAACTTCACAAACACATGTGTAATAATAAAAGTAAATCTGCCCCCTTAACAAATTGCACATCACCTGTCGAAATTGCACATCACCTGCCGCATTACATGTTCAGGGGATTTTGACTTTTAAATAGATTTTTATTTTAATTCCACTTTATGGTCATTCGGATAAACCAATAACCAAGAATGAATTTCTTCTCAGAGACTGAAAATTCTAACAGGTATAATTATTATGTGGGTACTGAGTGGCTTTTCAAACATACAGCATCAGCCAATCAATAGAGCGTCCTTCCCTTGAAGTGCAGTAACAGGATCCTGTTTGTTGTCTTACACTTTTCCTCTATTTGTGATTATTCAATACTATCTCAACATAATATTTTACCTAATTGTTTACATACACATTTTCATATATCTTTTCATAAATATTTATTTGTTCCATATAACACACATATAAACACCATTTCATATATAAACATAAATACAATTTAAAAAAGAAGATTTGCTGGATAAGCATCTAATAGTGACATTTGAAAAGAAGTACACATTTTTTCCATTGCTTGCTATACACAGACACTTTTCACGGGACACATCATCCCCCACTTCCTTAGTGCACTATTTTCTACAACACTAATAAACATCTATAGGTTTCTTTCTGTTGTGCATGCATGTTTGTATATTCTTGCCCCCCTTCAGGGGTGCAGTATCAACATGGGCAGGCTGATTCATTACTAATGCCAGGTCACGACAGATGAGCGTCTATAGCGAGGATTTCAGAGCGACTGCTAGTAGTCACTGTGCTCCGGCATGGATCTTTGAGGCCGATTCAGTAATAGCGCCAGGTAGCGACAGATGAGCGCCAGTAGCGTGATTTTCACAGCGCCCGCTAGTATTCGCTGTGCTTGGCCGTTGTTCGGTTGTTGACAGCGACTCAGTCGGTGTGCGGTAATGTTGAATACGGGGTTAGGAGTCGCTGTTTGACAGGTTCCGCGCTGTATGGGAGCGCCTGACAGCGTCATAGCGAACGGCTCCCAGCATATTCATTAACAAATCACGCTCAAAAAATTCTCGCGCTGTGAAAAGCTTGTTTAAACCCCAGAGCGCTGGCGACGATGGCTTAAAAGTAGTTTTTAACCCCCAAACATCCATATTTTTTGATTAAAAAATTAAACAAGTTTTTCTAAACATTTTGTAATATGAATACATTAATATCAGACCTGTAATATCAATTCTGCACACATTTTTTTTTTATTTTTTTACCTTAAAAAAATATCTAACATTGCCGAAGTGGTCACAGAATTTTTGACATTTAAAAAAAAAAAAACATTAATAACAATTAAATATGAAGATTTAAAGATTGCTCCATTGAAATGCATTGGAGAGCGCCAGGTAGCGAGAGGTCATACCTGGCGCTGTGATGGGATTAGCAGCGGCGCTGTTCGTTGCAGTCCGCTACATGATGAATCCCGCGCTAGCTGGCGCTCTCGCCGGCGCTAGCCTCATTTAGCGTGATAAATGCGTGATTGTGTCCGCCGCCTGGCGTTCTGGAGTCGGTAGCCGCCGATAGCTGGCGATACCTGCCGCTAGTGAGACACTACCTGGCGCTATCCCTTGATAAATAAGGCCCTTTATTTCAGAGCACCTCAGTTGCTGGCCGGCATTGATGAATATGATGTGTGAGTCACAGTACTACACTGTATGGGAGTGAATGGTAGCGTCAGCTCAGTGCGACCGACTCACACCACATTCATAAAAAAAAAAGCACTCAAAATCGGGTCATTGTAGCCCACAGCACCAGAAGCTGAGTGTTTAAAGTCTGTTTTTGAACACGTATCCACTAGTAACAAAGCGAAAACATATGGAATTACATTGTTATTACATTGTAACATGAACACTTTAATACCAGACATGTAAGGACAAGTCTGCATAAAAATCTAAATAATCAAAAAAGTTTTCACAAATGTCATTTTCTAGGCCAGGATACATGTCAGAAAGTTTTTTATTTTAAAATTATTTTAAAAATTATAAAATTTTATATAAAAAAAAAAAATAAAAAAAAATTTGGGATCAGGAAAGGGATTTAAGGATTGTCCATAGAAATGTATGGGAGAGCGCCAGGTAGCGTCAGGTAATACGTGGCACTCTACAAGGCAGAACACGGGCGCTGTACACTGAGCCTGGGATAATTATGAATTGTACGCTACACTGCGTTGTCCCAGTCGCTCACCAGATTCGGCTTCATTAATGTGTAATTGCGTGCCGTGTCCGGCGTTCACCTGCCGCTAGCTGGCGCTACCTGACGCTGTACAGGCACTACCTGGCGCTATCCCTTCATAAATAAGGCCCTATGGATTGCCTCTCTTTAAGTTAAAGCATATTACAGTTTTCTGTAAAATGTAGCCTCCATACTTAGCTCTCTTCTATTTATTTATTTCCGTAGTATACTCCTACCTGTATCTTTTAATTCTTTCTGTTTCTCCATACTCCTCAAAAAAAACCTGGTCAGAGGCTTCCTCTCCTGGTGGGTAGCTGCAGTTCATATGGCACCCTCTCCCAATACATTTACAAAAATATTTACTTTTACTGTAAAAAGTTAGCCATACCAGGTGCCTCATACAGAAAATCCTCAAACAGCCTTTCCTGGTGCCAGCCAATGAGAGCCATTTGCTCTGTTTGCTTATTTACTTTAATGCCCCAGCCTATCCAAATGGCTGGGGTGGGAACGCCTGCACAACGTCGGCTATGCGGAAGAGCGCACTTCCCATCAAAAACAATTATAGTAGCTTACCAAATTATGTTGTCATAGCGGGCGGCTCTCATTGGACAAGGTGAGAGGTGAGTGTTTATGAGCGAACTGGGGGATGTCACACAGCGGGGCATACCAATTCGGGGTAAAGCCAGCGACCGGCCCAGGAATCTGCTGGCACTACTGGGTTTTGTTCCACTAAAGTGAACCGATTTCCAGTCATCGTTGCATACCCCTCTATTAACTTTAACTCCCTGGGTCCGACACACCCCCTCGGTAACAGTGAATAGAGGGGACATGCCAACATCATCTTGACTAATGGAGGGGTGTGTGCATTTGTCACAAAGGCGATCTGGTAGGACCAATCAGGATGGGGGACTTGAGAAAATCTGTAGAGTTTCTGACCACTGGAGTAGGACCAGTCAGGACTGGGGATTGAGTTGCATGGATCCGATGAGTTGATGATCACTGGAGTAAGACCATTCAGATGGTGAGGAGCATCTTTTTGTTATTTTATTAGTTTGAACAATCACTTGAAGCACTTTAAGTATGGTGTTGATGTGTCTCTTGCACCCATCTTAAAATAGACAAAAACCCAAGATATTATCTATACGTGGTATACGATGCCCCAAGGGCATCCTGATTTGGCATGCACTGATTTGTGAAACCACCTGAGTTAATTGGAAACTTACCGCTTTGCAATCACACAGTGCATGTACAAGCCCCTATAATCAGCAGTTATGAGTTTTACACATCCCGAATAGGGATGCTCCCAGGGACAAAGAATTGGCCACTCCTTTAGGCTCTAAACTGGAGCAATAGCCTGGCACAGTTGGAAAATAAAATGCCCCAAAACTGCAGCACTTACATTTGCTCCTCACCGATTTTCTAGCAGTAGCGGACATTTTGGAGCTTGCTTTCCCAGCTGTGCTGTGGGAGGAAACTCAGAAGTAAGTATCCTGCAGCTTCATGAGACAACTTTTTTGGGGAAGTTGACCACAGTATGAGAAAATGGTCAATTCATTTTTTAGTGCACCATTCTGTATTGCCCTGGGAGGAATGCATATGTGAATTGTTTGATCTAAGGGTGTTGGTCCGGTTTAAGGTTCTTTTTAAAGAAAAATGGACCAGCTGTAATGAATCACCAGAGATACACAGTCAGTTGGTCACTTGTATTTTAAGACAAGAAGTAGGCAGAGGTCAAAGTCTGAAGCTGGTGCTGGATCCCCCGAGTAGGTGTCACCAGCAGGGCTGAGGAGCAGTGTCACACAGGGATGCCTAGGGTCTACCAGTAGAACTAACTCTTTCTATTTGGCCTAAATAATGTGACACAATGGACATCACATCAAGGAGCTGGCGGCTTTTCAGAATAACCCTGTGGACCAGTTTGATCCTGCTAAGGGGTCTACCTGGGAAGGCGGACAGTGTAGTAGGTGACCCCAGGTACAGGTGATCCTAGTTAAACTCAGAAGGTAGTCAGGCAGTGGCATGGTCAGCAACAGGGCTTGGCAGCAGATGTGGTCATATGTGGCAGGGTAAGTAACAGGGCTTGGAGCAGAAAAGGTCAGATTTGGCAGCGTTAGCAACAGTGCTTCGCAGCAGATGGCATCACATGTGACAGGGTAAGTAACTTGGAGCAGAATAGGTCACGTGGCAGGGTTGGCAGTAGGGATGGCCACAAGATGTGGTCAGATGTGTCAGGGTCAACAACCGGACTTGGCTCAAGATGTGGTCAGATGTGGCAGGGTCAGCTTTGCAGAAGATGTAGTCAGATTTTGCAGGGTCAGCAACAGGGCTTGGCAGCAGACGTAGTAGGACATGGTAGAGTCACAGGAGGCTGCAAAAGTCTCCACATTGAATATGGTCAGCAGCAATCTAACTCCAGGATTGGGGCTTTAGCTTACCTGGTCTCCAGTGAGTCATTGTGCTGGCTGGAAAGACCCTGCTGTTGCCTAGCAACACTAGATGCTGGAGGCTGGGCAGCGTCGGAAGAGATTCTGCCACCCGTCCTAAGGACTGTTGCGGGAGTGGTCGCTGGGTAAGTTACTTGCTGTTACACCAGCTAAATAAAAAAAATTTAAAAAACTGGATCACCTGCAGGACTAATCCCATGTCTTGTGGGCTGAAGAGGTCCAGTTTCTGGCCATGCTCCCAATCGTCTCATGGTGGCATCACAGAAACCAGCTGGGGAGTGGTCAGCCCCGAAGCTGACAGCACTGAAACCAAACTGCTTATGCCAGCAGGGCTCTGTGGGGTAGCTTTTATTGCCATCACCCATTCACCTATTATGTAAGTGTATCTATATTTTTAGTAAATAACTGTCAAACAAAAAAGTTGATTAAAAGGATGATAAAATGACAACCACACATTTTTTTCAATGTCTCTGTTTCAGCATTTAGTTACCATTGGATAAAGTAGATAATGGTAGCCATTGTGCCCCCAATGTCTATCGGGAGCTGGGAAACATGTGTAGCCATGACTGTGAAACCATGTTAAATAAACGTCGACTGATACAGCAATTTTAATAACTCAGCTGTGCAATTTGAAAGCCTGTATTGATTTCACGCTATGTTCAAACGGATTTGTTTTAAAATAATAGACATCCTTGAATGCTGATCATATACATTTTGTTTGTGCAGTTTACAGGTTCATTGCCTCCTTTGTACACTGGGAATAATTTTGACTGAGAAGATTGAAATTATTATTAGTATTTTTTTTTTACACAGCTTTATTCTTTTAGTGCAGGAAATGTTAGTCGTACAATGAAGAGAACAAACAGAACACATAGCAGCCTAAGCACTTATAAAACAAATGCCAAGGTAATCCAAATTAAGACATAGGAGCATTATGTGAATGTGTTGATGCAAATATAAGTCTGTTTATACATTGCTGAAGAATAAACAAGGCCGCCAACACAAAGAAAATGGCCAAGCGTCACAGAATAATGACCAACTGAATATCTCAATAGAGAAAAGAAGAGAGAGTGTCTTCGGTTTATTTATTTTATTATTATTTATTATTATTCTTATTATTAGTATTATTATTATTTATAGGCCTGAAAAAATTCCTCCACAGTATAAGCTGCACCTAGGTCCTGCAGTTGTGCATGTTTTTGATATTAAAGTGTACATTTACTTTATAAACTTGGGCCCCCTGGGCACCCCAATCGGAGGTGCCCTGCTGTGTAAAATCCCCCAGGTCCCCTGAATGAACTCACCTCTTTGCAGTCCTACAGCGCATTCTAGGCCACTCATCCAATCAGCTCGCTCAGATCTGCTGGAGCAACTTCGTCCAAGGTCTAATGCGAGCAGATCCGAACATGCTGGTGGCCGCATCCCCTGCTACCCTTTAAAGAGGAACAAGACACATGAATTTCACTTTCCTGTGTTGTTACTCTCTGCGGCGGCATCCTGAATTGGGATGCCCAGCTGTGTGTACCCCCCAAGTCGGCCCGTTTCACTCAACTTCCTGATTGGCGCGCTCAGCCAATCAACGTGCTCACTGTTACTCGGCCGCCTTCAGCGCTACTGAAGGCTAAGCCGTTTAGACGGTAAAGCAGCTGAGCGGCGCCAAAGGGAGTTGAGCAGCGCGACCAGACACATCCCCCGCACACCTTGCAGCCATGGCGTGACATTACGGGGTATCCCAGGATGCCCCAAGGACTGGAACTCGGGTGGCCCTGGGCTTGTTCGTCTTTAACAGGGAGCATGCCTACGACAGCCATTCACAAATGCCTGGCTGGGCACACACCCTGCTAAAGGGATTGCGGAGATGCAGGTGCCCAAGGGGGAACGTGTATGCCTGCCCTGGAGACTCATAGACTCCAGGGTGGGTTTTGGTCTTTTTAAGTCCCAAAGCATGTAATTCAGGAGCACCTGTCCACCGTTCACATGAGAAATAGTGGACATTGCCCCATCCACACAAAGACTAGGGCATACTTATTGCCTAGAATCACCCCTTCTTTAGAAGGCTCCAGGGATGTGCGTGGAAACCAGGGGACCTGATTTGGAATTTGATACATTTTTAAAACACCAAATAGGGAAAGATCAGCTGCAGGGGACAAAAGATAGGCAAAAGTGTTTTTATTATTTTACTATGGACAGACTTTTTGGATTCAAGATGGTCCGAATTTCAGGGAAAGGTCGATTTGGCACGAATCTGAATTTCTTTGGGATTCGTGCTGATCCAATTTTTCCCTGGCTCCACATCACTCCTCACTCTACAGCCTGATCACCAGTGTTCCCCAGCTTCCAACGCGTGATGTCACTTCGAATGACGGGGAAAGGGACCCCAAGTAACTTTTGCTAGTATGTCTGGGGTAATCTTTCAATGGTGGCGAGCCCTGGCTGTGGAGCTCTGCATGACAGCAACCAGGGTCTTTGTAACTTCTCAAGCAGCAAGGCTCTATACTTTTCTGTCAGATCAGATTTGTCCAAAATTAAGTTTTGTATTTGTATTCTGAACTCCTTTGATGTGATGGCTGGGCCCCTAGTTTGGACTGGGCCCCAAGGAAAACCAGCGTGCCCCAGTATTCAGCCTACACCCCCTCACCGCAGACACAGTGAAATATAACATTGGTAAAATATTCCAGGGGGCGCACAGACCCATATAAATTATTTTAATGGGGTACTAGAGGATTTAATTTTAGTTAAATTATTAGATGGTGCTGCTGCTATTATAGTCACAGTTGTCCACCACATATATTCACCCCCCAGCCATAAGCTGACGAGGCCCTGCTCCACCACTCGTGGGAGAGCCCCTCGGGCCTCATTCTGAAGCCTTGGCTGTCCTTCCCTGATGGAAGCCCTGGGACAGGGCGTCAGACACCTTCTCTCTCCTGCAGACGATTTCTCTTGCTCTCAGAAACTTACTGGGCTGAGGAGGACCTCAAATAGAAGGGAAGTACCAAGTCAAATTCTGGCAGACCCTTTTTGCTACAATGAATAGACCAGCATACCCAAATCACTGTCACAGCATTGGGAGAACAGAGTCTCCACCACTAGTGTGTTAACACAAAGTACTTAATGTGTGTCCTGCAGGACCTGTTCTCCTACTTCTGTAGCTCCAAACTACATGAAAGCAGCTTGTAGGGGGAGACGGTTAGTATAGGATTTTGTTTTTTCAATTTTACAGTCTGTTTAACCCTTTAAGTGCCAGCCTACCTGGAGTTTTTGTCACCCTTTGTTGCCAGACCATTTTGCACTACGCATGTTCAAATGTGATTAATGGGGTACTAGAGGATTTAATTTTAGTTAAATTATTAGATGGTGCTGCTGCTATTATAGTCACAGTTGTCCACCACATATATTCACCCCCCAGCCATAAGCTGACGAGGCCCTGCTCCACCACTCGTGGGAGAGCCCCTCGGGCCTCATTCTGAAGCCTTGGCTGTCCTTCCCTGATGGAAGCCCTGGGACAGGGCGTCAGACACCTTCTCTCTCCTGCAGACGATTTCTCTTGCTCTCAGAAACTTACTGGGCTGAGGAGGACCTCAAATAGAAGGGAAGTACCAAGTCAAATTCTGGCAGACCCTTTTTGCTACAATGAATAGACCAGCATACCCAAATCACTGTCACAGCATTGGGAGAACAGAGTCTCCACCACTAGTGTGTTAACACAAAGTACTTAATGTGTGTCCTGCAGGACCTGTTCTCCTACTTCTGTAGCTCCAAACTACATGAAAGCAGCTTGTAGGGGGAGACGGTTAGTATAGGATTTTGTTTTTTCAATTTTACAGTCTGTTTAACCCTTTAAGTGCCAGCCTACCTGGAGTTTTTGTCACCCTTTGTTGCCAGACCATTTTGCACTACGCATGTTCAAATGTGATTAATGGGGTACTAGAGGATTTAATTTTAGTTAAATTATTAGATGGTGCTGCTGCTATTATAGTCACAGTTGTCCACCACATATATTCACCCCCCAGCCATAAGCTGACGAGGCCCTGCTCCACCACTCGTGGGAGAGCCCCTCGGGCCTCATTCTGAAGCCTTGGCTGTCCTTCCCTGATGGAAGCCCTGGGACAGGGCGTCAGACACCTTCTCTCTCCTGCAGACGATTTCTCTTGCTCTCAGAAACTTACTGGGCTGAGGAGGACCTCAAATAGAAGGGAAGTACCAAGTCAAATTCTGGCAGACCCTTTTTGCTACAATGAATAGACCAGCATACCCAAATCACTGTCACAGCATTGGGAGAACAGAGTCTCCACCACTAGTGTGTTAACACAAAGTACTTAATGTGTGTCCTGCAGGACCTGTTCTCCTACTTCTGTAGCTCCAAACTACATGAAAGCAGCTTGTAGGGGGAGACGGTTAGTATAGGATTTTGTTTTTTCAATTTTACAGTCTGTTTAACCCTTTAAGTGCCAGCCTACCTGGAGTTTTTGTCACCCTTTGTTGCCAGACCATTTTGCACTACGCATGTTCAAATGTGATTTTTGAAGGGATTTCCAAGGATTTCCCAGGAAAATTATATATTTCGTTTTGTCTGGGCTTTAACATGAAATGCCTTGTTTGTCATTTTTTAGGTGTATTCTCAATATTTTTGGGTAAAATGTGTACAAAAAAAAAAATCTATTTTTTACAATTTGTATTGTTTTTTTTTGTAATAAAAAATGTAAGTTCGTCAATAAAATCTTATTGTGTGTGAAATCCCAATTTCTACCGGTTACAGCAGTACCACATATGTATTGGTAGACACCCTTTCCTGCCCAGGAGACTCCCCCAAACTGAAACAGCGCTTTAGGGGATTTTCAGATAAAATACAACTGTGATATGCGCTATGCGCACCTTGCAGTTTTTCAACAAAAACAACCCTTTACATTTGAAATACCCCCAACAAACTATATATTCTCTGGAAGTACACACGTCAAGCTTTCTGGGTGTACCAGGTTTGTTGATGTGGCCACAGTTTTCTGGAAGTAATCCCTCAATGTATTCTTTGGTTGCAAAGAGTTTTCCTAAAAAATGGAGGAAAAGCAGAATCAAAGCCACAAACTATATACAAACAAGAAAGAACACATTAAATCTGAAAGAGCAACGTCCCCTGAACAGAACAATACCCAGCATGCATAGGTCCTGTCAGGGGAAGAGTTGCCAAACACCCCAAAGTAAAGCATGTACGTAACGGTAATTTTACTTGAAAATTTCAGCTCTGCAAAGTGCGCACCTTGTGCTTTTTCAACCAAAACAACCCTTTACATTTGGAATACCCCCATAAACCATATATTCTCTGAAAGTACACGCATTAAGCTTTCTAAGCGTACCCAGCTTGTTGTAGTGGGCTCATCTTTCTGGATGTAATCCTTCAAAGAATTCTTTGGTTGCGCAGGGTTTCCCTAAAAAGTGTATAAAAAAGCAGAATGAAAAACACCTTTTCCAAAATTATCAATATGCAAATAAAAAAAAAAGCAAGCTAAAATCTGAAAGCGCAAGGTCCCGCGAACAGAACAATACCCAACATGCGTAGCTACTTTTAACCCTTTTAATTGCCAGCCTACTTGAGATTGTGTCACCCTCTGTTGACAGGTAATTTTTCCCCATTTTGCCCCATGTTTTGCGCCATTTTTGCAGGAATTTTGCTGCAGAGTTTTGGCTTTAACATGAAATGTCTTGTTTTTAAGAAAATTGTCTCCTTTATTTTAAATAAAAAATGTATTTTAATAAAGAAAACCATATTGCATGTGAAAGCTCCATTTCTATCGATTAGAACGGTACCACATATGTAGTGGTATCCCCCCGTTCCTGCCCAGGAGACCCTCCAAACTGAAACGAGTACCTTATAACATTTACAAATAAAATACAACTACCATCCACACTATAAAGGGTTAAGTCAAGAAAAAAAAATAGCGTGAGGGACCCCATTTTTTTTTAATTCTAAGGGTTAAAAACCCTTAAATATCCAAAAAAAAATGACATGGGTCCCCCTTACCCATTATAACCACCCTGGGACCAGCTATGCAGGGCTTGTAGGAACAGGGCACAGGGGCCAGCTTTGGTGGCCCCTGGCCCTGCAGGCTACAAGCTGGCATAACCTATGGTCACGGGCTCTTCTGCCCCCCCCCCGGGCTTTGGGAAGGCAGGTAATTGGGGTGCCGGGGGTAAATGGCAAGTCTCCCGCTAGCTGCAGGTGGCCCCCAGCCTTGTGAACTGGTATAGGGGTCTCATGGACCCCTTACCAGTTCACAAGGGGTTAAATGTAAAAATAAACACACTGACACAAAGAGAAAAAAATGACATTATTTTTTTTTTTTCCTCTACTCACCTCCGATCCTGTGTCCCTCGCCGCTGTCCCGCAACTGATGACGGCTGCCAGTGACAGATGCCGATAGTGATCGGAGCAGGGCGGGTGAGGGGCAGAAGATCAGAGCCTCCTTGCCTCTCACCCACTCTGCACCATTACATCTGTCAGAGCCGGAGCTGGGGTGACAGACTACTAGTGGGATGACATCATCCCGCTCCTCCCACAAAAGGCGGGGCTTATGGGCAGAGGCCAGTGCCGTCAGAAGAGGTGGTCAGGACCCGGAAGAGGGTCCTCACCTGAAGCCTGCGGAGCCCAGGGGGGCCCAGGAAGAGAACACCCGGACGGAGGGATCAGACGAGGAGGTGACTGAATGTAAATTTTTTTTTATTATTTTACAGCCGCAAGTCAGCGGCGGAAACGGGGGGGCAGCAGACGGGAGACCCCGAGGGGAGGATCGGATGTCCCCTAGAGGAAGAGGATACCCCGGGCTTCCCATCCATACCAGAGGTGAGTTTTTTTTTTTCAATTGTTACACTTTTTTTTAGTTTCTACGTGCTTGGCACTTAACGGTAGGAGAAGCAACCACGTAGAAACTACGTGATTGGCATTTAAAGGGTTAAATCCTGTACCTATTCTGCATTACCACCGTGTGACAACCCTTTTTGGCTTTGCCCTGGGTGATAAAACATTTGGATGCAGCTTCTCTATTGGCTAAATATAGCCCCGTCATAAAGTGCACTCAACTATACCATGATATCTTATTTCTGAGGATTGTCATGGAAATCCACAAATCCCATATATCGCCGCTATACATTATGGATTTTTTAAGCGCACATTACTTGTTGTACTGACATGAAAAATTAAATCATTTTAGAGGCAGTAAACTGGCAGGAATAGAGTTTTTTACAACCAATTTTATAACCTTCAGCTCATCACTTCATCTTTGAAACTATCACTATAGTCACAGTGTGTTCAAGTTTTGTGTATTATGGGATTTAAAAATAAATCCGGATAGTGCTTTTTCAAAGAGGTTAATGGGTTAAATATTAAACCCTATATAACAAAACAAGCTGTCACAAGATAAAAGCGCAGCAGAATTTTATGTGGCTGCAGCCTTAGCTCTGTTTCCGATGTGATAAGTAATTTGGTCAATGTTTTCTTGATAACTTCTGGGAAGAAAAAAGTTCTCTTACAACTCCAAGGACAGGATAATAAATATAGATTGGAATTAAAAAAAAATATAACTAGACACTCTACATTCTACAAAAAAACATGATATTCATTCAATTATATATATATATATATATATATATATATATATATATATATATATTACCATGAAAAAGTATTAAGGTCAGTCAGCGAAACAAAAAAACAAAAGGGTACTTACCTTTTGTCCTGCACCGCTGGTCACTGCAGGTCCGGCACTCCAGAACTCACCCGATCACTTTATTGGGGACCCTGACACAGATGCCACCTCCCGTGCCGTCCAGAGCCTGAAACTCTATAATTTGGCACTTTCATGTCAGACCACACCCCCACCATCAGTCACGGGGGTGTGTGTCCAAGCCCCCTCCATTCACTAAAATGGAGAGGGGGCAAGATAGGCCTCGGCCACTACCTCCATTGCAATGAATGGAAAGGCCTTGGCCACACCCTGGGGATTGATGGCGAGTCGTGAGTCCATCCCACCACCGGGTCTGACCCCGGAAAGCGCAGGAGGCAGGGTCCGTGGCAGGGGCCCTGATAGGATTGCCCATTATTTAGCTCCATCCATAAATGGAGAGTATAAAGTATGGGACCAAACTGCTGATTTTTAATCATCCTCCCCATACACGCTATAGGTACCTGCTTTGATGTGCACAGGTCTGTCCTTACAAATTTGAGCAACTTAGTATGCCAGACCATTTATTGACCAATACTCCCTTAATGCAAATTCTGATTACACTTCCTTCATGCACAGAAGAATTATCACACCAGCACCTTGTCAACCTCTGTGGGACACCCTGCCTGGTGAGTCCACAACCCCGTCTGGTGAATCCACAACCCCCAATCTGCGCTGCTTCTTTCGTCTTTAGACAAGCCCCTTTTTGCAGGGACACTTTTTCACGCACCGCCGGACAAGGTTGCCCCCACGTCTTATTTAGCACAAAGGATGTGGACTTATGAGTGAAGAAGAATGAACCAGGGACCAGACTGGGTGATGTCGGGCAAGCCGGGTTCATACACAGAAAGACAGTCCTCACGATATATGGCACCCAAGCAAGTAAGCCAAGGGTCAAGCCAGGTTGTCAGAGGTTGCGAGGTCCAGAGGATGAGATGGGTTCAAAGTTATGCAGGCTGGAGTCAGTCCTGGCAGAGGTCAACAGGAGTAGTCAGGCAAAGCAAGGTCGGCAACAGATAACAGTAACTATCAGAGAAACAACAGCACCCAGTAGCACACTATCACGGGTGACAAAGAATCCTCTTTATAGGGCTAAAATGGGGGGATTTGACCTGATTGGCCCACACTGATCAAGGGCACTATACCCTACTAATTACATTAGGGCTCATTGGCCCATTTAAACAAGGCTCCAGCCGGCGCATCGCCTGCAGTGCTGCTGAAGGGCAAAAAACTAAACATGTTCACAAGCGCGAGCATGCACAGAGAAGCCGGGGATACAGGCAGCGAAGGTGAGCTGCTGTGTCGATCGAGCTGAGGACTCCGCGGCACCAGAGAGCAGGTGAGCTGATCATCATGACACACCTCACATGGTACAGTCAGTAGACCCGGAAACCACCTGAAGACTAAGGGCATCTCATTCAGTGTAACTTGTTCTTGAAGTATCTTGGGTTTAATACCCACTACTGTCAAGATATACTAAGTGTGCTTAATTTGGTTTAATAAATTAACAAATGGCTCCTACAATGCTAATAATATCCCTCAGTGTAACAGACGCACGTTTCATCATCAAAATAATTACTGCCCCCATTCAGTCACTCTGTTAACGAGATTTTTCCAGTGTCAAACGCACCCATGTACCATAAAAATTATTTGTTATTTTTATACCAAATATCACACACAAAATACTTTATTTGATTTTTCACTTTTATATGCAGGTGGTAAATCTCACCCTATATCTCCCTTCAGGATTAACTGTTAGCAAGAAAACACATTAGATCTATACCTGTATTCAATACTCCTGGTTCTGTATGTATATATGGTGTATGTATATATATATATATATATATATATATATATATATATATATATATACAGATTAAGAAAAAAGGGGGGTTGCGCTACAAAAAGGACAGTCTCCTCTTTTTTAGGATAGGAGCACTATCGCGAAATTGTGTAATATTAAAGTCACAGAGATCTCAAGGGAGAAATCCACTAATAAAGAATTACCAGTAATTTGAGTACTGCAAGGCAGAGAGACTAGGGTTATGCAGCAAACTGTGTTTATTGTGGGAAACAAACAAACATTTACACTCAGATTGCTATACATACACAATGTGCAGTGAGGAAAAACATACATGCATGAAATCCAGTCCAAAGGTAAGTCTAAAAAGGGAAAACAGCAAACAGGAGCAAAAGCAATGGCTGACAAGGAAGTCCTGGGTTCAGGGTTCAGAGTTCAGGGTTCAGGAATCAGGTTCAAAGGCTCTGGGTACAGAGTTCAGGTTCCAGAAGACAGAGTAAAATGCTGAGCCACTGACCGCATGGCAGCTTCAGCATATAAAGGCCAGCCAGTAATTAGCTCGGGTGCTGGCTGATCTCCAGGAGCTCTGCAGGACAGCGCTACCTGGTGGTCGAGCTGCATACTACAGAAAACTGTGCAGAGAGAAACAGGCAAAGGCTAAGGAGGAACTCCAGGCATGACAATTAAAGGGGTGAGCTTTTGCCTGATTACTAGCTCACTAATGATTGTTAACTGGAGGACATCTCTACTAAGCCTATCCCAGGGATGGAGGTACAGTATCAGCAGACCTAAAGTATTTAAGGTTTTTAGGTCGGGTTTGAAGCAAATGTTCTGTGTCAGGGGAGAATATGAAGATAGGGATTTCTTTTCTGTGCTTTCCTCTTTGAGCAAATCAATGTTTTCTTTTTTTTTTTTTTGCAGTAGTTCTAGTTGTGCAGCAAATAATGCAATAAATACCCTAGACATTTAATTTTACCAGAGCTGGATGGCATTTTAGCACTGTATTACAGTGTCTGAAATATTGCCAATTGGCGAGCTGCTTTGTAAAGCCACAGTAAGTAGAATTAAATAGGATGATAAGACTTAGCCGAGAGCGGAGCTGACAGCTCTCTCCACAGGCTGAATGATCACTTTCTATTGCAATTGATTCTGTGAGTACTGAACACGAACCTCCAGGCAATTGAGGAAAATAGGATGATGAAGGACTACAAACTAATATGTTACACATCTCTATTGATTAGCCATCGATTAACCATTATTTTCTGAATGACAAACAGGTAGCGGTGAAGTAAGTGAAGCCAGTGATTTATTTACAAGCTAAGTAGCAGACTGACTTCTTCATTTACCTTTTAAACCTGATGCTTAAACAAAAGGCAATGAGAAATGTGATGATGGAGAGTTTATATCTCTAACTATAATTAACTGAAAGCAAGACCTGAACCTGAAGTGAAGGGTCAGGTAAAACACACATATGTATGTATATAAATATATTTGTAGCCTTCACACCCTGGGGTGTTCGGCGAGCGATGGCAGGGAGCAGGTGCTCTGCGTGTGTATTGTGAGTAGGTAAGGGTTAGGGTTGCGGGAAAGGTTAGTACTCACTGTTGCCGCTTGGAAAGATGAACAGCAGTCCACTAGATGAAAGCAGAGTTCCTCTTTATTTATTCCACAAGCAAACAGCAAACACGTAACAGTTACAATATCCATCCAGTTACAGCTCTGGGTCTGTCCATAGTCACAGGTACAATTATAAAGTATTGCTTCCCAAGGAGAATTATGTCCTTGCGGGATCTCTCCCTCCTTTCCCTGTTAGAGTCAGGATTCCTGCTCCTCTTACAATTCAAGATGGTGGATCACACTAGCTTCGGGTTGGGGCTTCCCTATATCGCTTCCCACTACCTTCCAGAACATTCTATCACATGTTCGGCCTCATGTCCGACATCTGATTCAGAGAGTCACCTTCCAACCAATCACTACCCTTCTAGTTATAAGTATGTTTCTACTCTACCTCCTGTTATGACCCTTCTGACTTCACCTTCTAGAACAATCCCCATAATAGCCTATGGCCTAATGTTAGTCTATGGCCCAAACCCACTGCTGTCATCTTGAGTCTATTTCAGGGTATGGCACTCCTAATGCACTTCCAGGGGTAGAAACCACACAAGAGTATGGTTAACTCTATTTAAAGGGTTCTTATTAGTTAACTGACGTGTTCCTAGTTATACCCAGGCCCCTACATATATATATAGCTGCAGCCAGAGGTATGTGGGTATGTAAAATGCAAAACCGTGCTGGCCCATTACAATAAATTAAAAAAAGTAGATTGCACAGTTCTCTGCCAGCAAGAAAAATGCCTTCTGTGGTTACATATAACTGCTAGTGCAAGTGAACTGTTGTGGATACTAAAGTAAACAGACAAGCAGAGGGAGTGGTGCCCCATTGCAGACAGTGAATGGAGTTGCTTACAGATTGTGATGCAGATGGTTGGTGAGAAAGCTGCAAGGGGGGCGTGGCTATAGGATGGTGCAGGACATTAACAACAATAATCTTTAAAAAAAAAAATCAGACCAGGTTTGATCAGATGCCTGGGACATAAGGTTCTTTATTTTGTGGCAGAAAACAGGAATGGGCAGTACCAGCAGGAAAACACATATAAGGTTAGCTACAACAGAGAACAGATCTGTTGGCACTTACTTAACGCAGACCTCCAGCCTCCTCCTTTTGATAGCAGTAAAGCAACAATGGGCCCTAAAATCCAGATTTGTGATGCCCCACTGTGTGTTTCCCTCTAGATCACCAATACATTCACCTTTCCTTCAATACCACAGTGCATGCACAAGTTTCTTGCAAATCAGTGCAACACATTCTATTCAGCTTTGGCTTTGCCAATCTGAGCACAAGCTAAATGGAGAGTAACTACTCCCCCCCCCCGCTCTTAAGCACATGCATGGTAACCCACAAAAGATTTTAGCAGGCATGCGGCGGAAAGGTGAGTTGTTTGGGAGATCCCAGGTGTTTCACTCATCGGGGCATTCCAAATCTGCATGCCGAATGGAGAAGGAGACCACTGGTCCTAGGGTCTTACAGACTTTTTTAAAGGGATATTCCACTTTCTTTGTTGTTCCCACAAAAGTGCAGAAAGTGCCCTCTGACAAGAGACTTCCTTGCGTATAAAACCTGGATCAGGGTGAGTCATAAGTGTGGTTATAAATGGTACATACTCAGATTGGATCACCGTTACTAGCAAAGTACCACAGGGGTCGTGTTGGGCCTAATTATTTTTAATATATATATATATATATATATTATATTGGAAATTGGTTAAATAATGAAATATCAATCTTTATGGATGATACTAAGCTGTGTAAAGTAATAAAAACTAGAAATCAAGTAAAAGTCTGTCAAACTACGCTAGATAGCAGGGCATGGGGCTGCGGATAGAAGGTGATGACATAAACTTCCTATCTGGGTATAGGTAAGGGCTGTCTGAGGGATAGGCAGTTAGAGGGGAATCCCTCCCACGATAAAGGGGATGCTGCATTTAAAAACCAGCCACTCTTGTTTTTTTCCTTATACCAGTATTGAAAAACAACAGGCTTGGCAGATATTTTGTACCCTATTCTCTTGCTATCTAGCATGTTTATACATATTGTGAAACAGACCACTGTACTACCCATACCTATGAGCCCCAAAACTAAACAAATTTGCATTTAACTGTAGCGTGGCCCCCAGAGTTAGTTTACTGGTGATCTCAAGATATTCCAGCCCGGCCCTGCTTGTTGGACACTGGCAGCATGTTCAGCAACCTTGCTGCAGTGTTGGCAGGATGGAGTGATGGACTTAAAATATCCAAAGACACTTCCTTTAGTTTGCCAGCCAGTTGGTATATATAAAATCAGCATCAGATTGGTTGGGGAAGTCTTAAATACTCAGGATGGAAGCTTGCCTTTGGGTCATCCTGATTTCCCGCATTGTGAAACCCCTTAAGTTTGCCATCCTCTTGCGCATGTGCAGCCCTTACCCAATATCCTTGCTCTACTTGCTTGCAGTGCCAGGCACACCTACATGGCTGCTGGCTGATACACACAATGTGAAAATAGGGGGAATGCCACTGAGTGCTGTGGCAGTGACAAGGGCACTCAAATGCACTCATCATTGACGTAGCACCCAGCAGTATCCCCTCTGCCTTTGTCCTTTCTACACCGGTTGCCAGCCATTCAGGTTAGTGCAGCGGGTTTGAGCAAATAGAGAGAGAATGCTGCCAAGGGTCTGTGCATGCTACGTAGCGTTGAGGCGGGATGGGGGGGTTTAAATGAAAAATAGCACGCAGACTGGCCTCCTAACTTGAATGGGGTCATGTAATAAGGCAGTCCACACAGAGCAGGGGATACTACTCTGTGAAGCCTCACTGTGGCCACTGCCAGTAGCGCTGAAGCCTAGACCAGGTGAGGTTTTTTTTAAGCCCAGCTCTGCAACCAGAGAGGGTTGGGGCATTCAACATTCACAAAAATGTGGCTTTAATATTGAACTATGCACATCCTCATCTCTTGTGACATCTTTTCTCCTATATTGATATTCATAGATACAGTTTTGAATGGCTGTGAAACTAAAGAAAGTGTCTTCTTCCCATGATTAACCATATATTTAGTCCTATTTGTGTTTGGACCCTGTCCAGGAATACAGACATCATCTACTCTCCTTTCCCAACATAACATTAGCATACTGCAAAATAAATATTTGAATTCTATTACTTCAAGTTATCCTGCTGCTTAATCTTTAAGCATTGGTTGTATTCTACAGCAGTAACTAATAATGTGTGTAAATCTAGAAAGGGAAAGCCATGTTAAAGTGATATAAATGCAATCCCTTCCCGTCCGTGTCAGCGGTATAATGTGCATCTTTATAGGGATTCCATTTTAATTAAAGTTACTTAATTTCCATTTAGCATAAAGTGTCACTGAACAGCAATGTTCTCTGTGTATTGAGTAAATTAGAAAGTAGCTGAAAAATCTAAGCTATCAAAGTATGTGAATTGAAAATTATAACTTTTTTGTAGGGTCATTAAATAATGAATTGAGATTTATCTTTCTTGCTTCTCAACAAGTTAATCATGGCCATACATAAATTATAAGGATGAGAAATAACAAGTCACTATACTACTAAATGCTCATCTTAATGTGTACATGCACTGAGTTCTACATTTAATAGTTAGTGAATTATTACTTATAGGCATGTACAGTTTAATTATCTTTTGCCTCTAATTGATTTCCAGCAGTCTGAGTATATAAATCATGTACAGCTACTTGGTAAGATAGATGTACTAACATACTGGAGTCTAATAGAAGGAGATTGGAGTACTTTGCTTTTTTCTTTATCTGGGTCATGTTGAATTGTCGGTGCCATTGTTAGAAGTCCATCATTTATTGTACCATACAAGACTAAGTATGGGGGAAACGTAGAGGGTGTTCCATTATTGGTGGGGCCCCCAAAGGATAGAAAAAACAAAAGTAATAAGGTTACTTTTCAGTACTACACTTAAAGGGTAATTTTTTAAAGCGTATATTTTTATGTGGCAAAATGATGTCTTGAAGGTGCTGATATCTTTAACTTGGTTTCTAATGTTAGCAAATGTATGTTTTATGAAAGCAGTTTTCATCTGTTACTATTGGCACTTGGTGTATGTTGCCAGTAGCAACAGATTGTAGATAGTTGCACAGAACACTGTAAGGTTGAGTGAGCTCCCTCCCCTCAACAGCAGCCATAGCAGCAGTGTTCTGTGTGTACAGGACTCACTCCTCTGTTCTCGGTGTAAGTTGGCAATAGCAATAGATTGTAGATAGTGAAAACTGCCATAAAACACACATTTACCAACATAGGGAAAAAAAAAAGTACTAGATCAGCTCAGCACCCTGAGCACATTGTTTTGGCCCAAAAAATATGCTTTAAAAAATTTAATTGAAAGTGGACTTACCCTTTAATGAATCCAAACAAGGAAATGTAGTATTTGACGTAAATTAATTTTCTTCAGGTTGTACGGAAGACACAGGTTTCTTCTGATTCCTTAGTGCTGTTGTGACATTTCTAAGGCTCCACCAGTCAATACCGAGGTTACAAAGATTAGTTTATTGAGGTAAGAAAAGGGATGCTGGACAGTGGCTAGGGAGGGGGTTATGTGGGGGTGCGGCCCAGCAATTGGGATTTTGGGTTAAGAGAGGGGTGCAGGGAGGGGGCACGCGCGCGTGGCCGTGACGAATGGCCGCAGGCTGAGACGGCTCCGTGCGATTGGGAGGCCCTAACACATTACCTAAGCCCGGGCACTAACCTTATTACGCCAGCTGGTCGGTGAGAGGTGGAGGCACTGTCGGGGCATGATGAGTGCTGCCCCAGGCAAGAGGAAAGCCCTTAAAGAGGCGAGAAAACCGGCGGCCCCGGGATCCAAGATGGCGGCCGCAGCTCCTGCTGATGCGGAGGACGGAGGAGAGGAGACGCAGACGGGCCCTGGCAGAGACGAGACTGAGAGGGTGAGTGGCGATGACATTTCGCTGGATTCATCTGATAGCTGGCCACGTCTCCCCTCAGCCCCTAACAGCGCGATGCAGCCCTCTTTTGACAGCCAGCCCTTACTGTCCCAGCTCAGGACCATCGTTAGGGAAGAAGTGACTGCTGTAACAGCCAAGCACACTGACACCCTTCTTAAAGAGATAAGGGACATAGGAGGTCGTACTGAGGCCCTGGAGTCCCGTATGGACGATGTCACACGGGTCTTAGAAGACCATAAGAATATGTTTGATCAACTACAGGAAGAAATTGCCTCCCTTAGTTCCCAGAATGAAGAGCTGGAGAATAGGAACAGGAGGGCAAACCTCAGATTCCGAGGCCTTCCAGAAACCATGGAAGACACAGTAGGCACCATAACAGCTTTGTTGCAAGAACTTGTTCCTGAGCTCCCAGTCGACAGACTAGAATTGGACCGGGCACACAGGGCGCTGACCAAGCGATCAGTAGATGGCCCGCCACGTGATATAATAGTCCGATTCCATTTTTACCAGACCAAAGAGGCGGTGCTGAGGGCCTCTAGGGAAAAGGCGCCCCTCACTTTCCAGAAGCAGAGCTACCAAATTTACGCAGATCTGTCACAAACCACTATCCAAAAGAGACGGGCTTTCCGTCCATATCTCCAGTCCCTTCAGGCCCAAGGCATCCGATATAGATGGGGATTCCCTTTTAGGCTCTCTTTCACACACCAGGGGAAGCCCATACAAGTCTCCACACCTGCGGAGCTGATTGAGAAATTTAAGGCGTTGGAAATTAAACTCCCAGACTCTGACACGGTGGCCTCCTCACTCCCTACCACTCCGAGAACCCCCAGACCTGGCTATAGAAACAACCAGCAAGTCACACCATCGCCGAAGCAAACTGCACAAGCACGGCACTCCCCAGCAATGAAACGCCTCCTTTCCCAAATGTTCCACCCGGTGTCTAAGGACTGAGATATCTGCGCCTCGCTCTATTTTTGCACCAACATCAGATCGCCACCGCCTGGCTACCGCCTCCCCAGACGGGAGATCTTGTTCCCTAGTGGGGATTAACAGATCAGGAATATGGGCAGGACGCCCATTTCTCCTCCAGCGCACCCGGAAGACTACTTGCTAAGACGTCAGGACGACTGCGGCATACAAGCTGTAACCCGGTGAACTGCCTATTGAAATCCCCTTTTTTTTTTCCCCCCCTTTTTTTACTCAGCAGCCTTTTTTACTGGACTTTCTTTTTGTACATAGTTATAGCACTGGCTAAGTTATATAACCTAAATTTGGGCGTTTCTGAGGCTGCCTGTCAGGTATAGTGAACAGTCAGGATGCCCAGAACGAGCCTGCAGATCCTTCAGTGTAATCCACCTCCCCTCCCTATCTTCCCTTATGTTGGTCCGGTCTGTCCCTTCTCCCCAGCAAGCAGGAAATAGATTTGTCTGCTTCCACCATAATCTGTTGTTTAGCCTCGTTGTTCAGGACCCAGACCTGGGTTATTAGTTTGAATCTGTTCATAACATTTATTAGTCTAGGGTACACGTTACCCTGTGTTCTGGCTGCCACCTACAGGCGGCAATGATGGGCCATGGTGTTAATGATCATCCAATCTACCCTGTGTAAGATGCATAGTTAAGTATATCTGACTCATTTATTATATTGCTGCAACACATACCAGATTTTAGTATGTGCCATTGAGAGCCCTGGGTGCCGCCTGTGGGACGCAGTGAACGGGGAGGTCGCTTAGGACGAGCTAGCGGAATGTTTTACTGTAATCCACCCTATTCCCTGCTCCCCCTTCTGCAACCGCCTCATCCTCTCTCTCCGGTGGTAGGTGAATAACAATCTATGCTTAAACCATGTTTCCCGCCCCTCTTCCCCCTGAGTAAGATGCAAAGCCGAGTATATTTAACTTTTTTTTCCTCTACAGGCTTTTATTGTAATCTGTTTTCTGAAACCTAAACTTGGAACATTAGTTGTACTTAACCTGTAGTATCTGCTGAATTATGCCACATGGCGGTGGGTTTCCCTGCTCTCGCCGGTGGGGAGGCGGTGGATGACCTCTATGTCTGTGGTAGATCCAGCAGATCATTTTGATAAAACCCACCTCCTGTTTTGTTTCTCACCTTTTAACGATTGTAATGTTCTCTTTTGTCTAGTTGCCCATGTTATATACCAGTGGGGCCTCCCGATCCTTTACTGGTACGCCCTGAATTCCGAGGATGGGAAATTATATCCCAGTTTCTCGGACTGTTAGGTTCGCACAGTGGCTTGCGAACAGAATATGTTCTGTATGTATTTTTTGTAGTTTGTGTCTTGTTTCCTCCGCTCTTTTTCCGCTCCTTCTAAACTTTTCCTCCTATTTTACCCCTCCCCCCTCCAAGATCCCCTCCCCTAAGACTTCTGGCAAGAATGTATGGTACTTGCACAACAGAGACCCACTCCCAACCTGATCATGGCTAAGCCAATTAACATAGTTTCGCTTAATGTCCAGGGCCTAAATTCACCAAATAAGAGATCTAGAGCCTTTGCTTTCTTTAATTCTATTCACGCTGATATAGTATGCTTGCAAGAGACACACTATACCCTCTCCTCCACCCCAAAACTTTTGCACTTTAAATACCCTCTTTCTTTCCAAGCAGTATGTCAGCAAAAATGCAAGGGTGTCCTCATTGCTTTCCGGAAGGGCATCCCCTTCACCTGTACCAAACAGATTTCGGATCCTGAGGGCAGGTTCCTCCTGCTGCAAGGCACCCTACAAGATAACAAGGTAACTTTTCTCAATTATTACGCCCCGAATGATAAACAGACGCCCTTTCTGTCCCAAATGTGCACCTTATTGAAATCCCACGGTAGGGGCTCCCTGTTTATGTGTGGTGATTCCAACTTGACGCTACACCCAAGTTTGGATAGGTCCCTTCCTCCAAACGCCCAGACCACTCATGAAAGTAAACGGTTCACCGAAATGATCTCCCTTGCTGGCCTGATCGACCCCTGGAGAGACCGCCACCCATATAGAAGAGATTATACTCACTATTCGGCCCCCCATAGAGTGTCTGCCAGAATTGACCATATCTTCATCCAACCCTCTCTACTCCCACAGATAGGGCTAACCAAAATTTACCCGATACCGTGGTCTGACCATGACCTAGTAGCCATATCCTGCAATTCATTAGCTATTAAACCTAACCCCTCCTCATGGACACTTAATGATTCCCTACTGTCCTCTGCGAAATTGACGGAAGAAGCCAGTAGGGAGGCCTCTGAATATTTTAAGATAAATGAATCTCAATCCACGTCACCACCTATGGTGTGGGGAGCATTCAAATCTGTCATGAGAGGCCACTTTATTGCCCTTGCCTCTAGGAAAAAGAAGGAGAGGATGGCTCTGGCTGTGACCTTACAGGCACAATATGAAAGAGATGTACAGGCTTTTAAATCATCGCCCAACCCCAAACGCCTCCGCCATATGGAAAATTCCAGGACCAAATTAAATCTATTACAGACTGATCAAGCGGAGTGGCGTTATAAAAGGTCCCGTCACCGATATTACACATCAGCAAACAAAACAGGAACTTTGCTAGCAACCCAGCTTAAGTGCCAGGACCCTTACACCCCCCCAGTCAGACTTAAAACTAGAACGGGCATTGAGACCAGCAATCCCCAAGCAGTGGTGAATGAGTTTTCAGCAGGTCTCTCGGACCTTTACAAAGCCCCTCCCTCCCTACATATTCAGCATGCTCAGGCTTTCTTTGAGGGTACTGAAATACCTATACTCCCGGAGGCCCAGAGGGAAATGGTGGATGAGGACATTACGTCAGACGAGGTTATAGCCGCAATCAAGTCTTTGAAAAATAATAAGAGGCCTGGGCCTGATGGCTTTTCTGCTCTTTTTTATAAGAAGCTGTCTCCTGTGATTGCTCCGAGACTAGCAAGACTATTTAACTATATAAAAAAGGGAAACCCCATGGACCCAGAAATCCTAAGAGCCTCGATCGTAATGATCCCGAAACCTGGTAAAGACCACAAAATATGGGCAAACTATAGACCCATCTCGCTTCTGAATATTGATCTAAAACTCCTCACCAAAATCTTGGCCAGTAGAATAAACAAATTCTTGGGGAGCATCATCCATAAAGATCAAGTAGGATTTGTCCCCAGAAGACAGGCAGGAGATGGAGTCAGAAGGATAATGCAGCTCTTGCATAGAGCTAAGACTCAAAACATTGAAGCCATGCTCCTCTCCCTTGATGTGGAGAAAGCCTTTGACTCCATCTCCTGGCAGTACCTACAATTCGTTCTAGAGAGGTGGGGATTTGGAACTGGGTTTTTGACTTGGATTTCAGCCTTGTACTCACAGCCGACAGCTCATGTTAAATATTCAGGATTCACATCACCAAACTTTCCTATACAGCGTGGTACAAGGCAAGGCTGTCCGCTGTCTCCGGTACTGTTTGTCCTAGCTCTAGAACCCTTAGCGCAGAAAATTAGACAAAATCCCTCAATCAAAGGTATCCCCTTTGGCCCTCAGGAACACAAAATATCTCTTTTTGCTGATGACATGATGCTGATGATGTCATCCCCCCATATTTCTGCCCCTAATGCTATTAAAGTTTTCAATGAGTTCAGTCAAATATCTGACCTTAAGCTGAATGCAGCTAAGTCCATGGCCCTGGACGTTACGCTCACCAAACACACCAAGCAGATAATCATACAGAATTATTCGTGGCAGTGGACCCAGAAACTACCATACTTGGGGATTAAGCTAACAGCTAACAATGCAGACCTATACAAGGCAAATTACCCTGAGGCCCTTAAAACACTAGATGTTTTGCTCCGGGCTTGGCAGTTTCTAAGGCTGTCGTGGCTGGGACGTATAGCAGCTCTTAAGATGACCATACTGCCTAAGATCCTATACTATTTCAGGGTCCTGCCCATCCCTGTCCCTAAGACCACCCTTGATCTGATACTGCAGAAGTTCCTGTCATTCATTTGGAGTAAGACTAAACCTAGGGTGAGCAAAGCAACCCTGTATTGCAAAAAAGAAAGGGGAGGTTTGTCTTTCCCTTCAATTCATAAATATTATATAGCAGCCCAGGTGGCGCCATTGGTCTTACTTCATGCACCAAGACACAAGCCCCTCTGGGTGATGAATGATGTGGAAAGCTGCGGCCAGATCTCCCCTTCCGCCCTGCTATGGATCCCTAAGAATCTGAGACCCAAGACCCTTCCCCCAATCCTGTCATTTTCCCTATCAGTTTGGGATAGAGTTCAAAGTAATTTCAGCTCTCCCCACTTGCCAGCTTCCCCCATACTAGGAAACCCGCTGTTCCCTCCGGGAGTCTCTCATTCTGCTAATTTTAAATGGTGGACCCAAAACAATTATAGGATAGCAGACAATTTTTGTACCCCAGGTGGGATGAAGAGACCTCAGGACCTCACGTCAGGTGAGGCCCGACCTCCAGCAGAGACATTTCGGCTTCTACAGATCCAACATTTCATCAAAGCCCTCCTGAAGAGGGCACCCCCCCCATACCGGCATACAGACTTTGAGAACAGGTGTATGAGGGATCACTTTGGGGGAGGTTTAATCACCTATTTATATGACGCACTGGTAGCCCAGCCACCTGCATTCAAACATAACTATATGATAGCCTGGGAAAAGGAGTTAGGCATGACCAGGGATGAAGATAGTTGGCAGAGAATCTGGGACCAAACGAAAAAAGCATCCAGCAACACAGTGGTACTGGAGAATGCTTATAAAGTATTGTTCAGATGGTATTATACCCCAGCCCGAATCCACAGATTCTCTCCTTCTACATCGCCAAGGTGCTTTAGAGGATGTCAGGCCTTGGGGACCATGGCCCATATTTGGTGGTACTGCCCTATAGCTAAAGCCACCTGGGACAAAACGTATAGATTGCTAGCAGATGTTCTGCATGTCAACCGAGAGGGAGATATCTGGGAAGCACTTATGCTGCATAAAGCTAGCACCCTGAACAAATCAGACTGGAAATTGGCTCAGCATATTTTTGCGGCAGTTAAAACCACTATTGCTAGAAATTGGAAATCCCCAAACATCCCTTGGCCGGAAATTCAAAATAAAATTTTTGACACCATGAGTAATGAAAAGATGACAGCCATAAAGAATGACACCTATAACAAATTCCTCAAGATCTGGTCACCCTGGATTGACTATGTAGGCCTGGCTCGAAACCAAACAGACCCGGTTCACCCAGTTTAATAGACCTGTGAGAGGGAGAGCAGGGACTCTCACCTGGCCAGAAGTCTTTTCCCCTTCCCCCCTTACCCCCTTTCTCTTTTTTCTCACTGCTTCCCCTCTTTTTACTCTTCTTTTCTCAATGCTTCTAGTTAAATGTTAAGAGGTAGTAATGTTATATGTATGGTATAAGCTGAATAAGTACTGGTCATACCAATGCTGTCTGCATAAGCTCTTCATGATACGTCATTAATAGCTGCACTAGCACGATAAGGATATTTTTATTGGACAACATAGTATATAGTTCATATATGTCACACTACAACTATCATTGAGAAGGTAGTCAGATGTTCTCTTAAGCTAAATACATAGGTTTGTAATTTTAGCAAAGCATCTCCCATTTTTCTGTATGTTATGCACATTATAAATGTCCTTACCCAGTACGTGTATAATTGCCATATGTAACTTATGACTTCTGTAAAACTCAATAAAAAATTTGGAAAAGAGAGGGGTGCAGGTCAGTGGCCGGGGAGGAAGGTTAGGTGAGAATGTGGGTCAGTGGCTTAGGAGGGAGAGTATATCTATGGTTGTAGATCAGAGGCTGGGGAGGGAGCTTAAATGAGGGGTGCTGGTCAGTGGCTGGGGATGGGAATTAGGTGAGGGTCAGAGGCCAGGGAGAGGGAATGGGTGAGGGTCAGTTAATGGGGAAGTTGCAGTTCAGTGCGTGAGGGGGCTAGGTAAGGGTGGGGGTAAGCCGAAGGGGAGTGGGTTAGCTGAGGGTGTGTGAAAGTGAGTGAGGAGTGGGGTTAGTTGAGGGTGCAGGTCAGTGGCTGTTAAAGGTGGCTAGTGGAGGGTGCAGGTCAGAGGCTGAGGAGGGGATTTGGTGAGAGTGTGTCTAGGCAGCTGGGGAGGGGGATAGATGAGGGTGTAGATCCGAGACTAAGGGTGCAGATCCAAGACTAGGGAGGAGGGGTTAGGTGAGGATGTGGATAAGAGACTGAGGAGGAGGGTGGGTAAGGTTGCAGATCAGAGGCTGGGGAGGGGGGTTAAATGTGACATCAGAGCAGCTAGTGGGCTGAATGATACAGAGCGGGACACTAGTTACATCCCCGCTCACCTCTAGCTGGCATGCCCAGGCCGGCTAATCACAAATGACTACCCCAAGTATGCGTCTACCTAAAGGTATAGCGATGCACATGCATCACTGTAACAAGGTTAGGTAGGTGGGTGTGATGATTTAATGGGGTTTCACACAGTGGGGCATCCTAGTTCGGGATGCCACAGGGAGTAGTAATTGGATGGCCATATGGGCAATTCCTGGGCAATTCACTATGCCAGGGATGGACAATGCCAGGATGCCCCTCTGTGTGAAACCCTCTGGGTTCACTCACACTCCCAGAATGCATGAGCAGGCCGCAGCTTCATCCCCAGCAAGGTGCATTAATATTGTATTTCGCTATACAAAATGTGATTAGGGCCCCCAAACACAACTTTGCATGGGGCCCTGAAAATGATAAACCCATCCCTGGATATGGCCTCTCTCCACCACCAACAGGGGCCCCGCTGCCACATGTCTCACCCTCACTGGTCGTCACTGGCAGGGGTCCCTTAGGTAATGAGGCTCTGAGCAATCGCCAATTCGCCCCCCCCCCCCCCCAAAAAAAAAAACAGCCCTGATTGCTGGGGAGTTTTACAATGAAGTATATATATATATATATATATATATATATATATTGTATAAACACCACTCTTGATTGTCATTTCAAGGATTTGAATTACAGATCTAGAGAAATACATAAAATGTGTTCTTTTTAAATGATTTTATTAATTGTAAGGTTATCTAAAAATCAAAAAAATAGCCACACCTTATAGAGTACGTATCTAAAATCACTGGCTGTATTTTACAACTTTCAGATGAATATGTAAGTGTCACTTATAAGTTAATGTGGATGGACAGCAATAAAATGCAAACCTCACTTCAAATTAGTATTTTCACTGAGGATTTCTAATGGAAAGTAATTGCTGACAATAGGAAATGACAAATTAGTAATTACTTAGTTCAATTAGACTTTTGTGCCTTTGGTCCTTAGCGCCAGGAATATAGCATATCTTGCACTTTCATAACAATTAATGACACTAAAACTATTTAAACTGCCAACAGATGTAAGTAAGGAGACATGTATTGAAACTTACTTAATTTACATACTATATCAACTTTATATCAAAGTAAATGGTGTTTAATTTTATGCCGCCGTTAAAAATGTCTGGTCTGCTGCCATTTCTGCAGAACTTTGTAGGACAAAATATCATCGCTATAAAATTATTACTATGGATATTTTTCCCTTGATAATCCGGGAGCCATAAATATGTGTAAAAGGCTTTAATTTACATATATTTTCGTCATTCTTGCCTTAATGAAACATTTATGATTAGGGCAAGCCTTCAAAAAATAATTCACTTTTTAAAGACAAAGTAACTCTTATATATATTTGAATAGATTCAATATGTTAAAATCATTATACGAGTACTTACAGTCTCATTCATTACTAGTGCCAGGTAACGGAAGATGAGCATCTGTACAGCGGCGCTAAGATCGTCCGCTAGTGGTCGCTCTGATCGGCCGTGAGTCGCTATTATGACTATCGCAGGACATGATGAGGATGAAATCCAAGTGCGTCTGTGGCTTTATGCAATGTGGAGGCTGAGAAAGAGGTTATTGGGGAGGAGTGGGCGGAAGACGATCCGAGTGGGGAGGACAAAGTCCTAGACCTGATTTTGGTGGAAGAGGTGGTGGCCACGCACAAGGCTCAAAGGATTTCACCAACATGACTTTTTTTCAAACACTGCACAGATAACAAGTCTTGAGTCATTTGAACACTGTGTCACTGAAGAGGGATAATTGTGAATAATCTTTGCACTACGTCCATCACCAGGGTCCTGAAATGCAAGCAAATATTGTTATTATTACTATCATTTTCTGTGGCGCTGTGCAAACTAAAAATTACAGGCGGGTGGGACACCGAATAATCTCCACCACGTCCATGGCCAGGAACCTACAAAGCAAACTGAAAAACATTTAGTATTATTATATGTCTCTACTTGTTAGCTAAAAAAAACACTTCAGGCCATGGCGAAGGATGCAATGATGCCACAGGATCAAGCAGAGGAGAAAGAGGTAGGCACATTTACACCTGTGTCATGCCAGTCCACAAGTAGGTTACAGGGTGGGTTTTGGAGGCTTTGGAGGAGGTCTTTATCTCAGAGCAGGGTGACATCCAGCACAGCTCATGGGCATCACTGGATGGGGGATGCCGAGGAGACACCTCCCACTGAGGACAACTTCTCCTTGACTCAGAGCAGCCTGGCTCACATGAGCCACTACATGCTCCAGTCCCTGTGGACTGACCGCAGAGTTGCCTGCATAGTCAACAGTGCCAATTATAGTGGGGATCCAGCAGGGTGGTCACCCAGTAAAGATAACATCACATCCTTGATTCCACCACTGGAGTGTGATAGAATAATTAGAGAGTACAAACTAAACCTGGCAAAGACACTACTGGCGGAATTCCCAGATTACATTGACGGCTCAGTGGTGGTAAGAGGAGGAGAAAGACACGGGTCATTTGCATGCTTTGCCACCGGTCACTGAAGCTAGGGAAATCTGTGCACAACGTTCACCATTAGGGACCTGCAAACAGAAAAACATTATTATCAAAAATTATTTTATTGAAATAAATAAATGCAAACCTTAAGCCTGATGGGTGAAACCTAGTAGCATCCTTGGGCCAAGCCGCGTAGATGCACATCTGTTGCCTGGTGCATCTGCTCAGCTTATTTTTTCAGAGTTTCCTGGAAAATTAGTGACACCCAAGTGGTTAGAGCAAGTGGTATTAAAGAGCATGACCCCCAAGTGGCCTGACCAATTGGTATTAAAGAGTAGTAACACAAAAGCCCTAAACAATTGGATATTCCACCAACAACTGGTATTAAAGAGTAGCGACACCCAAGTGGTTTGAGCAAGTAGTATTAAAGAGTAGTGACACTCAAGTGGTTTGAGCAACTGGTAATAAAAAGTAGTGACACCCAAGTGGCTGGAGCAAGTAGTGGTGACACACACTGAATCAGTGAATACTCCACTAACAATTGGTGATAAAGTTTAGAGGCCGATTCAGTAATAGCGCGAGGTAGCGACAGATGAGCGCCAGTAGCGTGATTTTCACAGCGCCCGCTAGTATTCGCTGTGCTTGGCCGTTGTTCGGTTGTTGACAGCGACTCAGTCGGTGTGCGGTAATATTGAATACAGGGTTAGGAGTCGCTGTTTGACAGGTTCCGCGCTGTATGGGAGCGCCTGACAGCGAATGGTCATAGCGAACGGTTCCCAGCATATTCATTAACAAATCACGCTCAAAAAATTCTCGCGCTGTGAAAAGCTTGTATAAACCCCAGAGCGCTGGCGGCGATGGCTTAAAAGTAGTTTTTAACCCCCAAACATGCATATTTTTTGATTAAAAAATTAAACAAGTTTTTCTAAACATTTTGTAATATGAATACATTAATATCAGACCTGTAATATCAATTCTGCACAATTTTTTTTTTTTTTTTTTTTTTTACCTTTAAAAAAATATCTAACATTGCCGAAGTGGTCACAGAATTTTTGACATTTAAAAAAAAAAAAAAAAAAAAACATTAATATCAATTAAATATGAAGATTTAAAGATTGCTCCATTGAAATGCATTGGAGAGCGCCAGGTAGCGAGAGGTCATACCTGGCGCTGTGATGGGATTAGCAGCGGCGCTGTTCGTTGCAGTCCGCTACATGATGAATCTCGCGCTAGCTGACGCTCTCGCCGGCGCTAGCCTCATTTAGCGTGATAAATGGGTGATTGTGTCCGCTGCCTGGCTTTCTGGAGTCAGTAGCCGCCGATAGCTGGCGATACCTGGCGCTAGTGAGACACTACCTGGCGCTATCCCTTGATAAATAAGGCCCTTAGTGACACACAAGTGCCCTGAATTATTGGAAACCACACCAACAATTAATATTTAATAGTGACACACAAGTGCCCTGAACAATTGGGAGTAGTGACACCCAAGTGGTTTGAGCAAGTGTTATTAAACAATACCGACACCCAGGACCCTTCCAGCACACCGCAGCAGAAGCTAAAATAAACTATTTATCTTAAAGTGGACTGTCACCCAGGGGTGATCGGCCCAGGAATCTATAAGATTCCCGGGCCGATCACCTCCCTCACCGCGGGACATCCGAGACCGAGATGTCCCGCGGTGAGGGACCCCCCCAAAACCCCCGAAAAACTTACCTCATCCCTCGCGCCCCCTCTAGGCGTGCGTGCCCCCGCGCCGGCCGTTTGTGAATGGCCGGTGCGGGCGCGCGCACTGTCAGAGGGGCGCGCGGGAGGCGGCGGCGGACGCGCTGTCTTGTCTGCCGCTGTCACCCGCTTGTCCGTGGCTACGTGGGAGCGTGGTGAGGTGAGTTTTGGGGGCTTTCTGGGGGGTTTTACACAGCGGGGTGCCCCCCTGAAGTGGACCAAAACCCAGGATAGTCAAAATCCTGGGTGTTGGTCCACTTTAACAGTTTGCCAAAGGACTTGATAACACCCCTCTCTTACACAACTTCTTAAAGGTCCAGGGTAGGTCACGCACCTCCGGGCCGGGCGGGTAAGTCCCCTTTACTATACCTTGGCCAACCTTGTTGCAATTGTGAAATAGAAATATAGATATACGGATAATTTTAATATGATTAAACTGTAGCTCAGAACAAATTCAGTCTATTGGAAAGCAAGGGAATAATTCCTATAACCGTTTGATCTCAAATCTCTTGCCATCCAAACATCTAGCGCACCTGTGGGAGACAGAGGTCAGAGTAGCAAGGAGTTTAACTCTGCGCTGCCTGCCGGGTTTGCCAGACACGCGCATGGATTTCATTTTGCCGTTCGGGTTCGCCCATCCCTAGTCACAAATTAGATAATGAGGGAGCACTGGCTGACATGCTGGCAGAGCAGAGCATCTGTGCCCTCCACCCAGCTGCTGGTCAGGGAGGATAGCGAGAGAGGGGGTTTGTTTTTTTTTAATTATTTCAAGGAAAAATTGATTGACACGAATCCCAAGAATTTTTCCCTGAAGTTTAGAGCAAATTCCAATTTGTCTGAATTTGTTTGAACATATCACTCTATCAATCTTTTTTTTTTTTAAATATTTTAATATCGTTGTAAATATTAGACCATTTTGCAACCTTCCTTTAAATCAAACCACAACCGTGACAATGAATTGCATAGAACGATCAGAAACAAAGAACTTGCGTTAGATGGGCACAATGTTTGTGCTCTATGTAATAAAATCACTGTCCACTAACTTCTTCCATTCCAAACCCTGAAGATTGCCACAACAAAGCATGTGTTTGCTAACTTTGCACTTTTGACACTTATAATACCTTTCATATTGTGCTGAAATCTCGCTAATCAATATCTCGCTCATTTCTAGTTTCTAAGTTGAGACAGTGGAAGAAACTACAGTATATCCCTTCAGATTCAGTGCTTTAGTAAAGGCATGCTCTGTTACTGAGCAAATAATACATTCTGCAACTAAGAAACAAAGCAACATGAGATTAGCTTGTTTGCTCCAAAATTACTTTTAGTGGATGATTGACTGGTTTCTTAAAGGGATACACACAGCTCTGGTATAGAATTATAGGATGCTTTCATCCAAAGACTAAAGCAGATATATAAACATCCTAATGCACATGTAATCTTTCTGATTTTATTTGTTTCTAAAAAGCCCCAAACCCCTAATACATTTGCAGAAATATTTAAATCAGCCTTTTGATTCCAGTGGTGCCATACTGAAGCCTGTAACTGCCATCCTGAGCCTTTCTGATGAGACATTCGCTTTAAAACAGACCAAACTCTCTAACCACCCCATCTTTGGGATGCAGGTGGTTCAGTTTATAAAAATCAGCCTCCTTTACCAGCTGTAGCCACACCCAGCTGGCAAATTTGAAATAGCTAATTGACTGATCTCAAGTCTGCCGGATGTGAGAAGCCCACTGGCTGCATCCCTAGCTCTAAATGGCTGTGTGCTGGAGCATGCCTCAGCTGAAGGAAGCCCCGGGATGCACGTGAAGATGCGATGGAAGCTCCAGTATAGGTAAGTGGTGGGCTGCAGAGTTTAAAATAAAGGGAGATTCCAAATTGGGATGCCCCTGGGTAGGCAAATGGCTAGCGCTTAAGTCTTTTAGACTTCAAGGCTGTGCTGGAAGGGTTTTGCCTCCCTTTAATAAGTAAGCATTAATTAAAACAGTAAGCATTTCCTCTTACCGATATTCATTCCATGGGTTAAGCAGAGTTTTAAAAAGTGGGGGGATGCCCTGGATAAGCAAGCAGTCAGCCTTTGAGTCTTTTAGTCTCCAAGGTCTTGCTGCAGGGGTTTTGGTCCCCTTTTATAAGAACAGTAAGTATTTTCTTTTACTGATATTAACTGTACAGATGACCTTTAAAATGTGATATGTTATCCAGTGAAGCACCCAGGAATTATATCTGGGAGGTTCTGACCAGCCCTGCTGTTCACACTACCTTGTCTGTAGGTGGTCTTTAGGGCACCTGTGGGCTTCCCCAGCCAAAAGTCCAAAGGCGGATATTTTTTCACAGAGCAGGGCTGATCTCTGCAAATAGGAGCAGCTTTGGATCTATAAGTGACAGATAACAGTGACAGTGACAGTGGAGAGGCCCACAGACAGTCTTACAGGAAGTTAACATAATAACTCCTAGCAGTAGCTTAACGTAAAGGAAATTCAACACAAGAAACAGCAGGATCATAACTATATAACAGTTACAATACAGATTACAAGTAAATTAACTACTGGAACTACTAGAATAGACACAGAACACTGTAGATATTAAATACTTCCATGGGGTCGATTATCTTATCATCTCCTGCACCAGGCTGCAAGATGTCAACTACCTTCCACACCCTCAGATAGGTGTAGCAGAATATTGTTACTTTCTTATGTTCTTGAGTCTGTTTGTCAACAGGCTTTATTTGCTTGTACTGAGCCCAGCAGGCTTCTGGGTTGTGGTCCTGTGTCCTAATTCTCTGAAACTGTGTACATGTACCTTGGGGTCTCTGTCTTTAGCTTAGTTTCCCAATCCTGTCCCTGAGATTTAGCTTGGGTTAAATGTCTAGTTCTATTGCTTTATTTATACAGTATTTTTAAAGTAAACTTTGGTATCTGTGCTATATTTGGTGTGCCATAAAAATATTGTTTCCAAGCTCCAGGGTATTAAGGTGACTGGTGAGCTCTGTCTGTGGAGTTTCCTATTACACCAGAAGAAGAAGCCTACCGGTATGTGGGTACCGGATTTACAGCAGCCTCTGGGTAAAAGGTGTAAAAGACAAAGCCTACTTGGCCGCAGACCCAGGAATCAAGATTCTCCTCGTGATTTCCTGTCCTAGAGGCTTCCCAAGTGTGAAACTCTCTAGGGTCACCATCTACTAGAAAATAAGGTGAATAAAAGCCACCATCTCATATGCCAATGGCACGCCTCCCCAGTTGCCTGCTTTCAATATGCATGTATATATATATATATATATATATATATATATATATATATATGTTACCCTAACTACATAACATAAACAACAAAAAAGGAAATGGTTACTTAACGTCAGAAAATACTGCTTCATAGTAATATTTTTTTACATTTACAAAACCTTGTACAAAATTAATGACCTGCAATAAACTGCAATTCCCACCCCCTAGCTAAAATCAACAACATTGTTAACTACCCCCTCGTGTCTCTCTGGACAAAAATAGTCCACTGACAGAGGGGCCCTTGGCTAATAATGCCCACAATCCTTGAGGTGTTTATTAAGGCAGTCCAATAGTATCCCCCTCAATTGCCCAAGAAAATCCAAAAAGTTGTGGTCTACTTGAGTAATGATTGGCAAAAACACTGCCCCCTTGTTAGATCGGGACTACACCCGCATTTTTGCAATTCATCACAAGCAGACTGTAAGATTTGCATTCACAACTTTTGATTTTTGTTGGACGATTGAGGGGAAGGCCGTTGAACTGACTTAATAAACACCTTAGGGAATTGTAGGCATTATTAGCTGGTTGCACTCTACACGTTCCCCTTGGGCACCGGGGGCTGGCCCTGGAGTCTAAAAGACTTCAGGGTCAGCCAACTAGGTGCCCCTGGAGCATTGCAATTTGGGTTGCCCGCTGTGTGAACCTCCCAGGTGGCCCTCAAACCCCTCACCTTTCTGCCAGTCTTTCCCTGCAATCATCACATCATCGCCCCCTACCTCTATTGCAATGAATAGAGAGGGTGTGGCCACACTCCAGTGGTTGATGGCGAGTCGCGATTCCGTACCGTCATCAATCTCATCCCCAAGGTCTGGCCATGGAAGGTGCAGGAGCCAGCGACTGTAGTGGGGAGATAGAGGGATGAGGTGAGTTGTGCAGCGCCAGACCTGCAGTGACTAGTGGTGCAGGGCAAAAGGTAAATACCCTTTTGTTTTTAATTTCCCTGCTGAAATACTTAAAGTAGCCATTTCCTTTCTTTTTGTTCATTCCCGAATAACAAGCTTGTTCCAAGACTCCATGGTACATGACAGTTCCCTATTTGGCATACTCGCTCTGCACACTTGACACACCTTGCATACTTTACTGTCTGCCGACTGGTGTGTGCAAGCTATGAAAGCATCAATGCTGCTCTGCCTAGCCATGCATCTTGCAGCATTCTTGCTCCTTCCAACTTGCATGGCCCCACCAGCAGCCATTCAAGTTTGTTGGGTGTGCAGAAAGAGGGTGGCACAAGACAATTGGTGTTTTTCAGGTTCAAAAATGCACCTATTTTTGCGTTCCTCTCATGGTCTCAAAGCCATGGACAGACTGTGAATGAGAAAATAGGCTGATGATTTAGTAAATGCATGTTTGGCATTGCCATTGAATAGCCAGCTTGAGGCGCAATATTGGGGAGTCTCGGAAACCTGGAAACCACCCCTGTTACTAAACGGCCTAACAGTGAGGACAGCAGATGAAGGAGACACACCTCCCTCCCCCTCAGACCACTGTCACCACTTCCCTAGACAAATGAGAGGGGAGATAGGCGGGGAGGGTCAGCTTCCGCTCGATTAGCCACCCCCTGGAGTCCAAACAGACTACAGTGGCCAGCAGAGCAAGCCGCAGCCAAGATAAATGCAGCAGCGTGACCCGGCATCACTGCGGGCCAGCAGCGCAACCCGTCCGAGCAACCAGAGTACAAATCTCAACAGTACCCAATAAATCCAAAAGTTAAAACAAACAGCCGTGAAACTGACAACATAGGCCAAACAATGACACACATCCACTAACCCCTCAACTGCAATGCAATTCTAGTAATAATGTTGAGCAAGACACTATCAAATAGCACAGTACATATTCAAATAAATCTCTAACTCCAGGGGAACTACAAAAAAGGTGACCTATTTCCCATAAAATCTATCAATTCTTGAATTAATTGGCCTAACCGATCCTCCATCTCTTAAACATACAGAGGTAAATATAACTTATGATTCAAACTATTCGACATGGCAGTAGAGAAGTGAAGAATCCATTTGGCTTCCACTTTCTCCAACTTCTTGCGGAGGTCACCACTCCTGGGCCAAATGTTCTATCACTTGAACTCCAAAAGAATTAGTACTCTTTTGGGGCACCAGACAAACATGGTGCAATCATAGATATGCTTCATTATACATTGTTTCAGGCTCCTTGCAGTATACCCTATGCATTGGACCTGACTTATGTCACATGTGATGACATATACAAGGGACCTAGTCTTACAATTTACATAGAAATTAATTCTTTGGTATCTCTTCATTACACAGGCAAGGATCTGAGTACCCTTTTTGATGAAGGGACAACATGGGTAACGGTGTACGCCACATGGGAAATACTCCCTGGCATCCAACCAGGATGTCGCTCCAGAGTCAGCAGGCATCAACATAAAAGGGCATTCACCAAAGTGGGTGCTCTCCTGGTTTCCACATCAACCCCCTCAGCCACCAAATCCCTCTCATTCTTCGATATAGGGAAATAAGAAGTGGAGATCTTTGGAGATAAAAAACCCCATCAAAAATAATATATATGTTTGAGCAGATAATGAACTGCAAGAAGAAACGTTACATGGTCTTCTGAGTAGGCAGTACACAGACGAAACTTGGATTCCAAATCCACCAGAGCTAAATCATGCAGTATGGAGGAATACAAGGCAAAACATGAGTGGGAAGGGACTTAATAAGAGGTCGAAGCTAGGAATCAAGCCACTGCCCCAGCCTCTCGTTGAGCCCCCCAATTACTGACCCAATAGGTTGGCCTTTAGGAGGCCGCTCTGGCTTGTGAAATTTGCGGAGGTGATGGAAGATGGGGACAACTGGGTCCTCAACAAGGAGATGTTCCTTGAGCCGAGGTATGAGAACCTCTAATTCCACTCAATCTTAAAACACCGAACCCAGCTCACTCTTGAATCTCTCAGTAGGATCTCTTTCGAGTTTTACATAGGCATCCTGATCGGACAGCTGTCAAAGCAACCCTTGTCCATTAGCACAACACACCCACCCTGGTCTGCATTTTACAGCACTAGGTCTTTATTCTTTTTTAGAAGTTCAAGGGATGATCTCTCCTTAGCAGACAAGTTACTCTTCTTCTCAAAAGTGAATCTCTGTGGAGATCACAAAGCTGTGGCTGCACCACCTCCTGAAATTTTTCCAAAGACAATTGGCCTGATGTAGAGCCTCCCTGTTCAGCTATCCCGTATGTTTTCCCGTTGGTTTTGGGCTGTGATCGGGTCAGGAAAGGGTGCTACGTTGCTTTTTGTGTGTGTGTATGCGCTCAGGTGTTTCTGCAGGCGCCTTTCCGATTGTCGGCTCACAAGAGGCTGAAATCCATGAAAACGGACTGGCCGTTGATTGGTCCGTTTTTTTAATTGATTCAGAGCCTTGATTTCCGATTGAAACAAGCCCAATTTAACGAGGGTGTCGACGCTTCACTTACGGGCAGTCTTAGCAGCCGTATTTGATCTTTGTGACTTGGAAATGCATTCTGCTGTGCGTGAGCATCAAAGGCGTCAGCTACGCGGCCTGGTTGTTTTGAGCATGGCAGAAACCAGGCTGCACCGCACATGTCTGGACATCGATGGCATTAACAGTGTTTCTCTCCAGGACTTGTATAGGCAGCTGCGGCCATGGTTAGTCCGCACCACAAGAAAGGGGCATGCAATTGCAGGTATGACCAAATTGGTTGGCTGCCTGCAGTTTTTGGCTCGTTCCAGAGACTGGGTGCCTTCTCCGTGGGGATGTCCCAGTCTACGCTGAGCCGCAGCCTTACCAAGTTTTTGGATGGCATGGCTTCCCTGGCACCAAAATATATATTTTGCCCTGACACAGCGGAAGCCTGGAATGAGGTTAAGTTGGGCTTTTATAATATAGGCGACATGCCAACGTATGTGTTTAAAAATAGTTGTTGCCGTCCAGCATGATTTTTCTGATTGGTCTGTGCCTGTACCCCACTAATCTGTTATAGACTCCAATGAAACAGTAGAAGTTTACACTCACTTACTTACCAGTATTTCCTCCTATGGCTTTGTTTGTGATTCGCCACTATACCTTTCTGTCCTGGCCCTCTTAGCTATGTTGCATCCCAGACTCATTGTACAGGAGTGTGCTGGGTGGATGTGCATGTTGCCTCATCAGAACTGTGCTTTCCACTGACACTGCACAGCTGACGTATTGTCCCTGTTCACTAATGCTGGAATGCTAAACAGCACATTATTGAGCCTCTTCCCCTTAGGCCTCTGTCTGTTGTTCCCTGTTCTTAGCAGTTTAAAGTAACATAACATGGCCTTTTTTTAATTTGCATGTTAGGTACTTGTGGCTATTCGTTATAGATTATAGTTAAGTGTCGACTAGTTCTGGGGCCTCCCACTACATAGGTTGCAAACTGGCCCATTTGTCATGTGTATTTTGTATTATGGTTTGTGCTTAATTCTTTGGTATTATTTGCAGGTGATTCTGGCTATCCATTGCTCCCATGGCTACTTACCCCCATCCTCCACCCATCCTCGCAGGCCCAGGAGCGATATAACACTGCGCATAGGAGGACTCGCTCCGTGGTGGAACGGGCCTTTGGCTTGATGAAGATGCGCTTCCGCTGTCTGGACCAGACTGGGGGTGCCCTGCTGTATGAGCCCGCCAAGATCATCAAAATAATAATTGCGTGTGGGGTCATGCACAACCTGGCCATACAAAGCCGGGTATCAAGATACACTGACCTGCCTGAAGCCACTTTACAGATTTCGGAAGAAGTCACACCTCCCTACTCCGGATCCCAAAGTGGCACAGCACAGGCGATCCATTCCCAACTTGTGGACAATGTTTTTTCTTAAATAACATTCCTTTTTTTTTTGGTTTTGTTTAATTTTTGGTGATCCACAAAAAATTAAGTTACAAACTTTTTTGTTGTATTCTGTAAAGCTTAACGTGGGGTCAAATACATAAACACATGCATTTAGTGGTATGAAGAGTTATGAGGTGGCAGTTGATGGCTGGTGTGGGTGAATGTTTGCGGCAATATGTCAATATGTGCAAGGCTCTGATTACTGAGCTGCCATTGGTGGACCATTTCACCCATATGCCTGGTTAGTTGTCTGGTTTCTTGCAGCAGCCCAGAGACATTTTGGTTTAAAACCTCTAATTGGGTAGACATCAAGGTGATTTAGGTACACACAGTTTCATTAAATCTCTGTGTGTTTGCAGAAAATTCAACATTCTCCTGGTGCCAGGCTTCCTCCATGATCTGCAGCTGTCTCCTCTGGCTGATATGTCGCCTTGGATGTGTTCTGCCACTGGCACGGGTGGGTGGTTCTGCTCCAGATTGAGTGGCTGCTGGTGGCTGGCTTGGCGCAGAGTCTGTTGTGCGGACGGCAGAAGAGGTTGGTGCCACAGAGGTTAGTGGACACCAGGGGCTGAAGTTGCTGGGCCTGTTGGGTCTGATGTTCGCCCACTGGTTTGGTTGGCCTTGGCTGCATCTGAATTGTGTCCTCCTCCTCCAAATCCTGAATGTCTTCTATAATTGGTGGACTGGGTAGGTTCTGCCAAGAAATGTAGCAAGTATTGAGTCCACTATTTAACATTAAATGGATGCAAGTGCAATTTCATAAGTCTACACAGTGGACCATTGACTTACCTCATCCAAACACTCAGGTTGGTTTGTGTGGACTGAAGGCAGTTGTTGCATGGTCCTCCGGGACAAGCCAGGGGTAGTTTGGCCTTGTGGCGTGTCTTGAGTTTGTTCTGGGATGAGAGAATGTACTTTTAGTGTTTCAGCAAAGGCCAGTGTGTATTAAGGAGTCTAAAACTGTTTGGGTACCCATTTAAAAGGCTCAATGTAAAAACATACTCACCTCCGGACCTGACATTCCTGTCTGTGTCTTGGCCCCCTGGCAGGCCCTGAAGGGTTGCTGGGTGCATATATGTAAACACATGTTCTTCTGCTGGTGTTAGGATGATTTTAGTTGGGATCCCACCCCCTGTCTGCAGGCTGGGGAAGATTAAAGCACACCTAATAAGTGTTACATCCTGTTACAAAGCAGCCTATACATGCATTTACACTCGAAATGGACTTTACCTCTGCTGGTGGCGCATGTCCATTTTTATTTTACCATAATATTTCAGGTCACCAAATTTTCGCTTAATTTGCTCAACATCTCTCCTCACAGAACCAACACTATTAACTTGCTGGCAAATCTTATCCCAAATCTCCTGCTTGGCCTGCTTTGTGGTGGATTTGGAATAACGCCCAAATAGGGCATCATAGTGCTCACAAACAGCAGTGGCTACAGCCATGCTTTGGACATCACAAAAACGGGCTGTAAATGAGCCGCGGCGCAGCTGGCGCCCACATGGGTGTGTGGTGTCCCGGCAGCAGACGAGATTGATGGCTGGCTGTCTGGGGAGTAGTTTAGGTTTCTTGGGCTGATGGGTGAGTGTGATGGAGTGTGGGTGGTGGTATGTGATAATGGCTGGGTGCCTGTTGAGCTGTCACCTGTGGAGCTCTCTATTGATTCTGTGGTTGTGGTACTTGAGGACACAGAGTGTTGAGGAGGAGGGGTGGTTGGCCTGGGTGGGCTAGTGGTTTTTGACCTACGCTTCCCCTTGGTGGTGTGTCTGGTTTTTGCCGCATGCTTTGTGTGTGGAGGAGTTGGAGGCTGCAGGGTTGAAAGAGATTTGTGTCTCTTGTGAGGCCTGGCTGATTTAGCAGGTGGTGGCGAATGTGGCAAGGGCTCATTGCTCCTTCGTTTTTTGGGAGCAGCCTGTGTGTCTGGCTTATCCACCCTTTGAGTATGTGCATGTCCCTCCCGGCTCTTGTGTCTGCTCTTGTGTTGTTTTTGGTGAGGTCTATCTGTGTGGCTAGTATGTGCCTCTGGGCTTTTGGGGGTCTTACGGCTCCCTTTTGGTCTGGCCATAGTGATATGGTAATCAACAAAGAGCTGAGTGCATTGACCTTTAAATAGTTTTTCCGTGTGGGCGTGTTCTGCAGCGTGTGTGGCGTCACCGCGGGGGGGACGTCAGAACCATACCCGGAAGATCCTGAAAAATGTCGCCAGCGATCTACACAGAGGAGCAGGACCAGATTATAATGGATGTGAGTAGGCGAGCGTGCGTTTATGTGCGCGCACAAGCCGCTAAACAAAAAATAGCAATGGCAGGCTTAGATTAGTGAGGACCAACTGACTTATTTAAGTAAACTACTAGACCAGCTTAGTTTTAAACATGTGCCCAGCAGCACACTAGCCTAGAGGCAGATCGAATAAGTAGGCCCATGTGAGTAGGAATGAGGGTCAGAAACTTGCTTTAGATAGGGCATGAGACTTTGACATCTATTTGTGTGACTAATGCTGTACCCTTGGTTTTTTCCAAAACAGATGATGCTGAGAAACCATTGCGATTTCCCGTCGTGTGATTTCGAGAAGAGGACGTTGGCACTGGCGGTGGTGGACGCGATTGCTCGGAATTCGGAAACCACCTATACATTCACACAGATCGCCCAACACTGGTCTGACTTGAAGAGGAGGCATAGGCCCCGGGTGAGGCGGTACTTTTCAAAGCACTTTTCAGACTAAGGGCTCTTGCAGCCTGAAACGCGTCACGGTGTTGGTGAGGGACGGGGTTGTTACTGCTATGCCATGATACTGCGACTTTGCTTCTATTTTTTCTATGGATCATATTTTATCCCTTTATAGTGAAAGTTAAGTTTTATTCCCTGAGCTAGATTTTCCTTTTTCACTTTCCAGGTAAGTCTTGCTACTTGACATGCAAGAATCACACTGCCCTTGCCTGGGCCTGTTTTTATGATTGTGTTTATATTGCAGCACATGAGTGGAATATGCGTTGCCGCCCCACCCGGAGAAGAGCCCGCAGCCCAGTGTTGGGAGATACTGGTGAAGGTATAGGTGGTGCCATGCCAGTGCCAACGCCCACCCCCTCCTCTGCCAGTGAGTATGAGGAGCCGATGGACCTCACTATACAGGGGGGGGGGGGAGTCGTACGGCAGGGAGTCAAACCAGCCACAGCTCCAACCTGACTCCGGTAAGACTCTCAAACCTACATATGTCCGGATACATGCAATAAAGACATGTACTAATGTGCACTATTGTTATTTTTAGATGATGACGTTTCAGGACCATCCCAAAGGATAGAAGAGGAAGCAGCCCAATCTCAAGAGGTGCCTGGGGAAGGTGAGTGATTTGATGCATAGAAGCCTAACCTAATCTGACATTCAGGAGGCACAAACAGTCAATAATATCCTTGTGTTTTGGATCCCAACAGCTTCACAGCAGGACGAGATGGTGGACCCAGGGAGGAGGCTGCGCCCCAGACGCCCTGTTGGCCCCAAGCCTTATAAGTTTTAAAAATATATCATACATGTAATTTAAACTCCGTCCCCAAACAACAAAAACATGGTCCAAGACACATTAATGTAATAACTTAGGGAAAAATTAACCCTAAAAATGGACCAAACCAAAACCCCTAGATAAGCAAAATACTTACAAGGCAAAACTGATGATGTTTTTCATTCACAGATCAAAGACAAGGGCACACATGAAGAAAAAGAAGAGCCTCCTGGGTGGATGACGGCAATTTGTTTTTTATCAAAAAGTTTTAAAAATGTTACCAAAAAAACTTTAAGTAAAAAAAAACAAAAAAAAAAAAAAATTGTGTGGTGTGTTCTCTTTCCAGGCACTGTACGTTCTCACAACATAACCATACAGTTACATGTCCCAAAAGGTAAGTATATGGGACAAGGAATAGGAGGAAGAAGAAGGAGAATAATAAAATGAAGAAGGAGAACAGATTCAGGTAAGCATTAAACACAGGGAAGAAGAAGAAGAAGAAAATGAAGAAGGAGAACAGATTAAGGTAAGCATTAAACACAGGGAAAAATAATAATAAGAAAATGACGAAGGAGAACAGATTAAGGTAACCATTAAACACAGGGAAAAATAAGAAGAAGAAAATGAAGAAGGAGAACAGATTAAGATAAGCATTAAACACAGGGAAAAATAAGAAGAAGAAAATGAAGAAGGAGAACAGAATAAGGTAACCATTAAACACAGGGAGGAGGAGGAAGAAGAAGAAGGATAGTAGTTTAAGGTAAGTTTTGGTGTTGGTAAAAGTGTCAGTTTGATGTATGAGGAAAGCTTGAGGGTGGACTAGGGATGTGCGACTGCCAGATTGTCCACAGGAGATCCATGAAAATGTAAGTATACATGGAAAAACAATCGGAATCGGGGTGAAAACGGAAACAGATGGCAAGAAGGTACGTTTGGAAACGCATTAAAATGGACCAAAAAACGGATCGTCCGTGTGAATGGCAACGGAATCCACGACCACACGGAAAGCACCCGAGAGGGGAAAAAAACACTTTCCGAATGAAGACACATAAACGGACCAGTAACGGAGCTCTCCCGACGGCGGCTCTGAATCACATTTGAACCCCGAGACAAACGGAAGGAAAACGGAACAAAATAAGGTCAGTTCTGGGGAGGCTCTGCATCAGGCCAAATGATCTTGCATTCACAGGGTAAAAATTCTTGAACCTTACTGCTTTCAGCACCCACCGCTCTTCCTGCAAATGTATGTCCCCTCTTTTCCAAATCCTGCATTGTGATGGTTTTTATAGTGTCCTGCATTTTTAAGATAGGGTTATGTGTCTCTTGGGGGGTAACCATACTTCCCGTCTTATAAATACTCATCTCCACTGGGGCTGGTGTCACAACATGGTGCAGCATAGTCGACGGCTGTGTTCATCATTGGTCCTAAAGTGCTTCTTTAATGCCACAAAGAGCAAGTAAACAAGAGCTGGTTGCCTGCTACAGGGAATGCACACCGAAAGGCATCTAAAAATCAAAAGTTTATTGTTACAAGATAAAACATAAAACACGTGAAAATCACAATGACCAACATACACATTAAATCAAGGCTAGAGGTCCTCCTGACAGGAACTGGACCAATTAATCTGATCTCTAGCTGACTGTGAGGTCAGTACCAAAGTATATATAATGCACACCCAGCAGACCAATAAATCAAAATGAGAGCCAGTGCAATATTGAATCACTAATAATAAAAATCCCACATTATAGAGTGGGTAAAGTGCTAGTGCATAAATATCAATATAAACCTTAAATAATGCAAAATAAACATAATAAAAAAAAAAACAATGTGAGTAAATAAAGTTAATGAACTACCTACTGTATATACTCGAGTATAAGCCAAGTTTTTCAGCCCACTTTTTGGGCTGAAAAAAGCCGCCTCGGCTTATACTTGAGTCAGTGGAAAATGGAGGAGAAAAAGGGGCGGGGCCGGATTACCTTAGGGGCGGATGGAGCTGTGTTCCCTCTAACGCAGCGGTTCGCGACCCCAGCGGGGGTCAGGCTGAGAACTCTTCAGGCTGCAGGGAGACGCAGGTGGAGGTGCGAGGCCGAGGCCGCACGCGCGCGCACACCACAGAATCTAAGGTGCGCGCGCACGGCCGCGCAGCCCCATCTGCCGTCTGACGGTGCGAGGAGCGCGAGGAGCGACCCCCCCCCTGAAAACCTCTTCCGGGTCCAGGTCAGGAGCACTCGTGGGGGATTCTGGTGTCCAGCATCCAGGAGGTACCGTATTTTAACATACATATACGGTATACATTATACATTTCCAGTAAAAAAAAAAGCTTGGCTGGAATATTTTTATTCTGAGCATATACTTTACAGTAAATAACACCCTCCTCTTCTATATGTACTACATAGGTGTAAGATTGTATAGCGATTGTACAGATCGAGCTGTAAAGTATGCGGCCAGCATAAAGTTTACCCCACATTCAGCAGGGTTGCAGTGTAACACATCCTGGATATTTTTTTTTACATTTGTAGTCCTGGTTAGGTAGTTGACAGTCTAGAAGGTCCCCTGCTATGGGCTCTTTTCTAGTGCTGGCGGCTGGGGGTAGTCATTTGCAGTACTGACATTAAAAGGCTGCACTGAACTAAATAAGGTAACCCAAAGGCTGCACTGAACTGACACCAAAGTAGGGATAAGATAAAAAAAATAAAAAAAAATATTATAAATCCTTGTTTCTGCCTAAAAAATACTGACATTACATTTTAATGTCATTATTTTTTAGGCAGAAACAAGGATTTATAATAAAATATATATATTTTTTTATCTCATCCCTACTTTGGTGTCAGTTCAGTGCAGCCTTTGGGTTATTTAGTGGGGCAGCTTCAGAGCCCCACCATTCCTTCTTATTAGTGTATTGATCTGGTATTTTCTTATGCAGTGAGGGGGTATTTGCAGGACTCCTATGGAGTGAGGGGGTACTGCTCAATAAATTGTACCTGTAGGTCCAGTCAGAGGAATGGCTCTGCTACTGATGGCGGCCTCACTTGGCCTATCTTATATGTTACCCACACCCTGTACATATAGATTGTCCACATTAAAAATCATCCTACCTGCATCTACTGCATGTTATGAGCCTTTAAACATCCAAGATGGCGGCTCATGGAGCATCAGGCAGCCTGCAAACAAGAAGTGCTTCCTGACTGTGCTGCTCTGCATTCTGGGACTGCTGACCTTTACCTGACCCCAGCTCTGCTCTGTCTGAGCAAAGCACAGCTATAACCCGCCCCCCTGTACCTTATCCCACTCTCCTCTCCTCTGTAAGTGTGATGCTTCTGAGTCAAGATGGCGGCGCCCATATCCTAAATTCCTGAACAGAGTTGCAGCCCAGTGGGGGAAAGAATAATAAGTTAGTGACTAAAAATGTTAAATATATTAATTTAAGATGCTGGGGAACCGTTTTTAAAGAGTTTGGGCTTTTCATTAAATCACGCTGAACGTCCGGTTTAAGCTAACGGGAAAGATGCATGCGTTCATTTTCACACTGCCATAGCGTACACCCAGAAGAGGCCGGCACAGCTTCAGTCCAGCCTGGCGAGCGGCCGCTTCCAGGTGTATAGAGGGAGCCGGCGCGCTGAAGAGAAAGGTGGCAATCAACTACCGGTATAACGGCAGAACGGATCGGGCAATCAAACGGCAGGAGCCAGGTATTTACTCAGCATAAACCGCACTACCAGCCTGGGCCACTGGTTAGTGCGGTTATGCTTACCGTATGTGACAGTTTTCCTTTAATGGACACAGACAGGCATTATATTTAATGGACACAGGCAGGCTGTACGGTATATTTCATGGACACAGGCAGGCTGTATCTTTAATGGGCACAGGCAGGACACTGGTAGAATGTATATTATGAGCCCTAACACAGGCTGCTCTATGCAAACAGTCATGTCATCACTTTCTGTAATATCAGCCGGCATTAGGCCTCAAAAGATGCCGTACCGTACGGTACCCGTAAAAGTCTTTTTTTTTATCCTTTTAGAAATGGATCCCAATACTTCTACCGGTAATCCTGGACCAAAAGAAAAACGCAGGTCATTCGAAGCTGGTTTCAAACTTAAGGTTGTGTCAAGAGCAGAAGAAAGCAATAACAGTATTGCAAGTAGGGCATTTTGTGTTGATGAAAAACAAGTGAGGGAATGGCGGAAAAAGAAAGCTGACTTGGAAAAGATTCCAAAGGCAAAAAAAGCTCAACGTGGTTTAACAACTTCATATGGGGCTCTAGAGACTGAATGGCATAAATGGGTTATGGAGTGTCGTCAAAATGGTTACTGCGTAACACACATGGGAATTCGCTTCAAATGGCTAAAGATGATGTACCCGCTTTATGAATAGGTTTGCCCTATGTTTGCGGCAAAGAACAAAGATTTCACAGAAGTTGCCAAAAGACCTTGATGAAAAAGTGATGTCATTCCATTCATTCATCATAAAACAAAGAAGGATCCATAACTATGACCTGGGAGATGTTGGAAATATGGATGAAACACCTATGACCTTTGATCTTCCAAGCAACAGAACTGTGGCAAGTTTGGGAGACAAAACTATTTTTCTCAGAACCACAGGAAATGAAAAAAACCATTTCACAGTTGTTCTGTCATGTTTGGCTAATGGAACTAAGCTGCGGCCTGTCATTATTTTTAAAAGAAAGACCTTGCCTAAAAAGATCAAATTCCCACCACGAATTACAGTGCGCGCACATATTAAAGGCTGGATGGATGAAGACGGAACAAAAAAATGGTTGGAAGAAATTTGGAATGGACGACCAGGAGCAGCCTTAAAGAAAAGAGCATCATTGCTAGTTTGGGATATGTTCAGAGCCCACACATCTGATGACATAAAAAAAATGGCAAAATCTTCTCAAATTACTTTGGCCGTTATTCCAGGTGGGCTTACATCTGTATTGCAACCGCTAGATGTGTGTTTAAATAAACCTTTCAAAGACCGTGTGAGAAAGATGTGGCATGAATGGATGTCATCTGGTCAAGCCTGACTGACAAAAGGTGGAAATCTGATGAAGCCCGACATAGAATTGATAGCAAAGTGGGTTCGTGATGCCTGGGAAGAGATTCCGGAGGACATGGTGCAACGCGCCTTCAAGAAATGTAGCATTAGTAATGCTATGGATGGTGAAGACAGCGCTTTGTATGAGAAACGACAGCAGTAATGATGATGACTGCGAACTCAGTGATGATGACAATGTCTATGCTGATAATCTCACACCAGCTAATGCTGAAGCTCTGTTTGGAAATACAGATGATACAGAGGATACAGATGATGAGGAGGAATCCAGTTTTGAAGGATTTTAACTCTTGTGTTGTAGCTTGGTTGCTGAATGAGCTAAGGTTTTTGTACTTTTAAAGTTATTGTTGATACCATATTGTTTTTATTGACCCTCTTTTCCACTTACAGAGCTAGTTTACTGTTTTTCTTTGAAATAAATACGGTATTCAAAAACATTATTGGTATCTATTTTTATTTTTGAAATTTACCGGTAGCTGCTGCATTTCCCACCCTAGGCTTATACTCAAATCAATAACTTTTCCAGGTTTTTGGGGGTAAAATTAGGTGCCTCGGCTTATATTCGGGTCGGCCTATACTCGAGTATATATACGGTATATAATAAAGTAAGTAAATGTTCCCATTCATATGAATGTACTGATCAATCAAAAAATCATTATAAAAACGTAAAACTCCATGAGCTGATAGCCCGTTCTTACCTCTGCATTTTTCCTGCCTGTTCACCTCATATGTCTTTTACCTTTGTTATTCTCTTGCGATGGAAGGACTGGCCTAAAAAAAGCTATTTGAAGTTGAATTCTGCTGACAGCCTTCCTCTTCTGAATCCCGCAGGTGGCTTGGTAACTGCTGTCTTCTTGGTCACTGGAAGAGGCACTAGTGTCCCAAAGAGAAATGAGAGACTTGCATGATGATTTCTTTTCTAAGGATCCATTTAGGTTTCCATTTCCTATGGCTGGGCTGCCAGTTATAAACCTTGTTATTATCATAATCCTCCAGATCCCCTTTGAACTTTTTCTCTTTGGGAATAGTAATTTCCTTTTCAATTTTCTCCATTCTCTCCATTTTAGTCAGGATGTTAGTATTCAGGGCACCAAAATCTTCCAGATCCTTGTGTATTTCTACCTTGTCTCAGATCTCCTTAATGCTAGCTTGAATTTCAAACAACTGTTGCTCTTCATGGCATATTTCAATGAGGCTTTTGAGAGCTTTGCATTGTGACTCAAAGTCATCCCCAAACAGGGTAGTACATATCTTCTTAAACCTTAGGCCACAGGGTATCATATTAGTATCAATATACTTTTCAAGAGTGATTTTGTCCCACCAGTTCCCCTGGAGTTAAAGATTCATTCTAATATGTGCTGTGCTATTTGATAGTGTCTTGCTCAATATCATTGTTAGCATTGCAATGGAGTTGAAGGTTAGTTTCCTCTGGGATGTGTGTGGATCATGTATATATTTTGAAATCTAAGCTTTTGGTGGATTCTTTAACCAATTTCATCATCACAAAAGGACCACGATGGACATTTATAACCATAATATTGACTCAAATGTCTCTTAGTGAGATTATGAATATTTTCAACTATGTTATAACATCATTGTTTGGCCTATGTTGTGAGTTAGTTTCATGGCTGTTTGTTCAAACATATCAATTTTTGTGCCATTGTAGCTATATTGGGTGCTTGTTAAGCTTTGCACTCATTTGGTGGCTCAGGTGGGTTGCGCTGCTGGCCCGCAGTGATGCCGGGTCACGATATTGCATTTATCTTTGCTGCCACTTGCTCTGCTGGGCACTGTAGTCCATTTGGACTCCGGGGGTGGCTTATCAGATAGTGGCCGACCCTCCCTGCCTTCCTCCCCACTCCATTGGCTAGAGAGGTGGTGACAGCACATTGTGAGGCATAGTGAGGCGTGTCTCCCTCATCTGATCATCTGATGTCCTCACTGTTAGGCATTGAAGTAGCAGGGATGGTCTCTGTGGGTCGGGTTTCCAGGTTCCTGTCATGACCCAATATGGTGCTGCTCTGCCAACGACCTGATGATAGCCTCTGGTCTGCTTTTCAACTGTGGGGGGTTCGAAATGGTCCGGTGACTCCCCCCTGCGTCTCCATTTTCCCACATGATTATTTCATCCTTTGTGGTGATCTGGGTCCGGGACCCTTGCTCTCTAGCACTTTGGCCCCTCCTGCCCTGGCTAGTCCCCGAAACATGTAACCTGATATTTTAGATGTATTGATGCTTTTTCTATTGAGCCTGATTTCTATGGGGCCTTTCTGCTATTTTAAAGTTCATAATTGTTTTTTTTTTACTGGAGCTGCTGATGCTGAAATACCTTCACCATTGCCATTGAATGTGCCAATGTAAGCAAATGTGATAAATTATATTAGCACATATGCCACAATGTCTGCTGATGCAGCACATGCCAGCATGGTCTGACAGTGCTTGGTAAATCAGGCCCTTAATGTTTTATAGACAAATATGTGCTATTTCTGAGTGTGCCTATCCCTACTGTGTTGGAAAAATCCAAAAGTGGGCACCAGCACTGGCATCTGTATGGTCTAGGTGTCCTTTAATGAAGTGCTATTGTGCTATTGTGAAAAGAATAATAAAAATAATAAACAATAATCAAATTTAAATAAATATGCTAGATGGCAAGAGTCATTTATAAAACTGCATCAAATTCATTTCAGCCAAGCCTGTTTTTTTTCTATTAATGTAAGCAGGTTATAAATGGTGATGGCACGGAAGAGAGTATAACTGGTTTGGAAGCCCTTCAGCCAGACAGTCCCCATTATCCATCATTTGGTATTGTCAAATTCTAACTCCCACTACCCTATGATCTGCTATAGCGCTCCCTGTACTGGGCAAACTCCCTCCCCTCCCGTGATGTCATTAGTCACATGGGGGGATTCCGCAAAGGCTCCTCTTCTGTGGCATCAAAAGTTTCTTCTCTAGCTGCCTGTCATTAGCTTGGCGGTCTCTATAGGAAGGAGAAGGGACCTGTGTTGCTCCTCACTCCAGATGCCAATGGAGTGGCTGCAACAGCCACTGCCTGGCATCAGAAGACCAGTGCCCATTGGATCAGGAGGGTGTCTGACCTGATGGGCCAGAAGAGGGAACACCACCTGGATGGGGGAAGAGAGGTGGAAGACACTGGAAGGGGACCCCTATACCACTTCACAAATATTACTGGCCGACCTGCCACCTGCCAGAACTGGGTGGTAGCATGCTGGAATATTTTTACCAGGATCTTCCCAGATCATCAAGATCTGGGTCAAATTTAGCTTCATCCCAGACCCAAAGCCCATCAGTTGTTATGAACAAACCATTCTGCTTTTACAGGTAGAATATGCTTAATTCTTATGGCCTGTCCCCTGTGCTGAAATAACAGCTTATTGATATTGCAATTCCTCTGATGGACATAAATGCTTTTACCTATCATGAAATGCTTTGGGCAGATATTTAGAGCGGTTAATGCTACTATTTCTCACAGGCATTGAAATGCAATAAATCACCCCAATAAAAGTGGAATGGTACACTGAAAAATCTGGATTTTATTCCTCCTAGGAGAAGGAACCAAGCTTGGCTGATTTTATTTTTTACTGGGGTGTATAGGCAGCTCCTCCTCTCAATATGCAGGGTTTTTAACATTGGGTGATTTTGGGATGCAGCTCCTTTAAGCTAACACATAACAACCTTTCTGTTGATCAAATACTAATAAATAAGATTTTGGTGGCAGAGAAAGCCGCTTGACACACAAAAAAACAATCCATTTGTTTTCCTGGAAATATCACCTCTGTCTATGCTCAGCATCACATTTCTCCCATTTATTAATAAATTCAAATTCTTGATGGAGTGTTCAACTAACATTCCCTTTAGTGACAGATTTAGTAACTCACAACAACCATAAAACAAGAATAATTTTAGTCCCAACATAACATTATCAGCCGTTAACGGTAAGTTTTAAAATTGATTTAAAGCCCCGCAAAATTGTGTCGCTGATACGTCTTTCTAGGTCATGTAGTCTGTCATATGCAAAATTAAATCTTTACCGTAAATAATAAAGAGAGTGTTAATTGACTACTATTTGTTTTTTAGATGATGTGTATGTGTCTGTGCACTTTCAGCGGGATATGATTCATATGGAGGTTCATGAGAGTCAAATTCTCATCCGCTGTTTTGCAGGTCCTGCTTAAATTTGTATGCATCTCCATCAGAAATGATACAACATTGGCGAGCTTCCCATTGGTGCTCCCAGAAACACAAATATTTTATAAATTGGCCCCAATGTGTTTTATGGAGCGCAAACCTTTCCTGCCTGACTGACATTGCTTTAGACAGCTCTCCACAATTACAATTGCATCAAAACATCCGGCTGAATTATTGACATTGACATATGAGTCAACATGTACCATCACCAAGTATTATTGGCATAGATTTCTTTTTTATAGCACCACCGATACTGTGGATGCCCAAAACAAAACAAAAAAAAAAAAATCATGTTCAAAGAAAATCTTTCCATGTCACAGTGCAGTTGGCCTTGGGAAAATATGCATGAAGGGAGGATGGGATGCATGGAGTGCAACAGATTAGTAAATAACTGATTATATTTTTATTTTTTAGCCCAATTTCTTTTGGACAAGGACATTATTTATTCCATGGCGTGCATCACTTTTCTGAGGGAAGTGTCACTATATAGCCATGTCATTATTTTCTTTTATGCAAACCTTGAAAAAATACATATAATTGTTACGGCTGTGCCTTATGGCTTAGGGAAAATAACATAGTAATAAAAAAAATGTGTAAAATAAAAATTAGGTATATTTGCTTGCATTTAACTACTTGCTTACCACCAAATGACTTTATGTGTCATATTAGGAGGCTGTTAACTGTAACCTATATAAGCTGAATTTATGAGCTGCAAGTATCACTGCAAATCACTGGGACCTCTTTGCTATACAGCTGTATAGTGAAAATCTCTAGAATCAAAGTAGCATATAAAAGTGATCAATGCTAAAATAAAAACACTATGAATGTGTGAGGAACTTACCTGCATCACTGCATGGTAGCCCGTACTCACTGCTCCTGGAGGAGGACGCAACTAGCCGTCCTGGCTGTCTTCCCCACTACTCTCTAGCTGTGTGGGCGCGCCCCGTTGTCAGAAGAAGTGTCCCTGGGAAGGGCTGCACTGTTGGTGGCAGACAGTGCAGCCTCCTCCACACCTGAAAGTTGTCAGGGCCATACAGCCTTACTGGCCAGAGCTATCCAGCCCCTGGGATTACTACCAATCCTGTTTGAGATCCTAGTTCCACCAATCACATGCCTTTACCCTCCCAATGTTCCTATTTGCCAATTATTCTTTAAATAGCGTTAGAGGTAGTGGGTGTGCTATATTTGTTACTGACCAGGTTTTGATTGAACATCCCAGCTTGCTGCCCGAACCGACCTTTCGCCTGCCTGACCTTGAACATCGCCTGATTCTCATGGATACCGTATTACCTCTGACCATCCAGCTTGACCTTCAGCTAGTGTTTGTCTATTCTCCTGCCTCATCCCTATGTATTGACACATCCTTGGACTGATCACCTGTGTACGACCTTGGCCATAGTATACCCTTGTGTTTCTTCTATCTTCATTGTAAGCTGGCATCCTGTGCACCTTTTAAGACCTGGGGTAAAGTAAAACTAAAAGCCACTAAAAGGTGTGGGTGCTTAGGTCTGCAGTGGCCCTGGCCCCTGTCCATGGAACAAAATAGCCCATTACTCCAAGAAAAGTAAAAAAAAAAAGCTTGTATTTTGTAATCCACAAATAATTACATCTAAGATGTTGACATTTCGTGGTCATGCATGGCCCCTTCTATAAGGCAAACAAGAGCAAACAGAACACTGCAGAGGGCAAAGATAAAAATGATCTTGCAACCACTGGGAGACCTTAAAATCCAATTTATAACATCACCAGGATGACAACGGGGCTCCAAAGTATACATTTTAGCTTAACCCCCTCCATATCCTCATTCATTAGGATCCCATCCTGTGTGCCCCTTAGTCCCTCCCCTCCCCCCTGTTTTGCCAACAGATACATTTTTTACCAACTAAATGAAAACCCCAAGGGTTCAATTACAGCTTTAAAGAAGCCATTTTTTAAATAATTGATAAGATAACACGCTCAATAGACTTAATCAAATTGAACGCTTAAATTGAATAATTAGCAATTAGCCTTAGTTGAATAGCAGATACTGGGTGGTTTCGAAGCATACTTTTGACAATAATATAAACAAAGTTTAAATGTATCAAATTATTACCATAAGCATTAATGCAACTTATTATCACTGCGCTTGGTAATAGGAGGTGTCCTTTCACGACAGGGAGAAAAGTCTTCCTTTAGAACTTACTCGAAAATGGCTAAGCACCCAAATGATGTAATGGAAAGTACCCTCTCTGAACAGGAATGTTAATAGTGAATAAACAAAATAACAAAATGATGAAACAGTCTCTCAGTTTGTATCAGATTCTTAATAAAAAAGTTCACACAGCGAAGAAATATTCAGCCATTGTTAGGGCGAGCGCTGCACGCCCATCTCGCAGCACTTCAATTACCTCCATGGCTGCATCCAGCCGTCGTCAATCTCACAGCATTTCCCTCATCTCCATGGCTGCTCCCAGCCATCTCCCTTCCCCCCCATGCTTCCTCCTCGCATGGTCAGGTGCGCGCACGTTCCCGTCCACTAGAGGGTGAGTGCAGTGGATTCCTGAGATTTAAAGGGCCTGTATAGCACTGATTGGTGCCTGGTCATCTAATCCTGCATCCACTTCCCCTATTTAAAGAGGCACTTCCTTTCCTTCAGTGCCGGATCTTGGTCTTTCCATGCCAGTTGTAAATCAGTTGCTTTTGGATTGCTCACCCGTGTACCGACCTCTGCCTGTCCCCGACGCTGAACCTTTGCCGCCTGCCCCGACCTTGGCTACTCACCTTTACTATGAACCTCTGCTGCCTGCCCTGACCTCTGCCTGTGTGTACTACACCTTTTGCCTGCCTCTTGTGTACCCCGCTGAGCCTCAGCTAGCTGTGGGACTGGGCCGCTGTTTGGGGGTAGCGACCTGGGGGTCACTCACCGCACAAGACCAACCTGCCTTGCGGTGGGCTCTGGTGAATACCGGTGGCCTCTTAGACTCCACTCCCCTGATGCGGTACCTGCCATCTGTTCCACAGTTAAAGCGGATCCACACCCGAGTCCGCTCCACCCGGTCCGTGACAGCCATTTTGTTTGTCTAATTTGCCTAATTACCTAATTATGGGCCTAATCATGTAATTAACTAGTGGTTCAGGATGGCCATTAACTACTTCATGTTTCTAGACTATATAGCCCACCCTAAACTACACCCCCGGAGGAAGATCATTGATCGGCAATGTCACCGATCCTCACTGGGCACCGCCGCCATCCCATAAACATGGCAGGTTGATAATTAAACCCCCGCATGCAGATCTGCTGAACCCAGAAGAGGCTACAAGCACAAGCTTTTCTTCTTGGAGTTCTGCACCAATTTGTTTCATAAAAAATATTAAAACTGAAGACCCACCTTCAGGCAGTAAAGAAACATCACTTACCTATCCCTTCACAAAGGTTATTCTTCGTCCTATAACATGTCTCTTGAATCAGATAAAGTAACAATACTCCAGTGTTTAGATCACAAGATGAAAATCATTTTAAAAATAAGATGATGTTGATTTGTATGTGACCAGTTTAGCTACATAATTTTAAGTAGACTTGTGGTTTAAGTATTGGATTGAAAACAATCCTGTTTTTGCCCCAGGATAAACATAATGTTAGTCTTTTTACAAAGTATAACACAATGCTTAGATTATACCATACCTGTTTCAGTCACCATAAGTCATGACAACTTACTCCATGCTTCTCATCAGCTTGACATTTCCTCCTCCCATGAGACGAGTCTTGTCATTATTAGATGGTGTGACATGTTCAGTTTCTTTATAGCTGTGTTCATTCCCTTTCAACAATTAATTATATATCTACAAATTAAGACAAAAGCCAATTTGTAGAATCATACAATTGAACACAAATATTTCATCAGAATCTTTCTTAGCTGCTAATATTTTCCAGAATATGCAAATACAAGAAACCCGTGTTTTACATTCAAGGGGATGTTATCGCTAAGAAATCGTAGAGAAAACTACAATGTTGAATTTCTTTCCAGAGTCACAATACACCACATCAAACCTACAAAATTAGACTCATTGTACCATGTCTGTATACCATGGATTCTTAGCATGTTGATACTATCTTTACTACAGATTCAGATGCCCAAGAATAATGCAAAGACCCCCAGCTCAGTTACAGGCTCTTGAAGCTCACCAAAGCAGGTCCTGGATGGCATTCCAACCATGACTATGCCTATACAGAATAGAACCATAGCTAGACTAAAAAAGCTGATAATGAGGGTATGCATGATATGAGGTTGTAAAACGTATGTCTCTTGCTTAAGTAAGTATTGAACAATCAAACCAATGCCTTTGACCTTAAAAATAAAAAGTAAAAGTAAACTTAGTGCAATTTCCCATCAGGAGCTCCACAGAGGGACCAATGCTTAGTTGCCACTTACGGTGGTAGATTTGATCATACAAATGCATTCTAGCGTGTGCACTCTTGTACCCATAAGTTTGCGTGTGCACGGTCATGCTCCTTGGGTGTTCTAGTTTGGCAAGTGTGCATCCAGGGGTGTGTGCGATCATGGCGGTGATCGGCACATCAGGTTGTGAAATCGCCACCTGAGATCCCCCATACCTTTGCGCATTTTTTGTGTAGGTACAAAGCGCCACTTGTGGTGCTAGCATGCTTAGTTTCTGCGCTACTGCGCATGCGCTGTGAACTCTTCTTGGCACAAAGCAGCCTTTAAAAGGAGGCCTAGGGTGCTGGGAAGGTGCATGCAGTCCTTTCTAGAACCGACGCCTACCACCTGCTCCTTTGCCTGAAAGAATCTTGTTTGACCTTGGCTCTGCTGACTTCCCACTTTGGATTCAACCCCTGGCTTTGCATAGCTTCTCACTCAGGCTCTGGCTCTTTGGCTTTGGTTGACAACCCTTCTGGCTCCTAACCACTGGCTCTGGATGACTACCTGTTTTGGCTCTACTCAGGCTCTGGACTTTCTGAAAGCTGGTCATTGGTAAAGGTTGTGGGGCCCTGGTTTGTTTGCAGAGCAGTCTGTCCTTCCTTGAGGGGGTCCCGTGGTGAAAAACAAGTTTGCCAGTAGGTTCCCCATGCCCAAACTGGTGCAAGGTCTAGCATTCCGCCTGTTGCTCATTGCTGAATCCCCCAGGTATAGACTGTGTTGACACCTTCTTGTCTTCCAGATTATAAGTGTCCTGAATACCTGCTGCTCACCAGATCCTCCAACGCATCTGTACTTGATACTCCCACCTTCCCTTCTGCTGTGTTTCTCTAGTACTCATCATCTTGGGAAGCTGCAGGTGGAACTGCTGGTGGTGGTCTGCGTTTACAATGGCCTGATCTCCAACAAGGTACGTGACACCACTAATCTTTTATTGCACTACCAAAGCCCAGTGTCTTACACTGTGCCCTGCATTTTTTGCCTTTGGTATCTCTGGGTTTGTGCTAGGCTCAAGGGGCTCATTGAAACTAATTGACGCCTTAGTCTCGCTTCTGGAATCTAAGGGAAAACATTAGGGCCCTTGAGAGTATGATCATAAGTGAACTTTCCATTTAACTTCCACGGTCAGCCATAATCAACAGTAGCCAAATAGGGGATATTTATTATAACATCATCCCATCTTATATGGGAGCCTAGCCCCATCTGTTGACCAGTACCTTTCCAGTAAGGTAGAAGCATTTTACACAAATTAATAGTTTCCTGTGGGGCATTTATTAACAATTTATTAAAAATTAACAATTGGTAACAACTTTGATCCATGTGAGTATCCCTTGTTTACTCAGGGAGTTAAGATTCCAATCAATAATCTCACTGTCAGGGCATAAGATGACCATTTAGAATAGCAAGATTAAAATACAGCAAAGGTGTTACACTCATTATACAGTGATATAAATTATAGATTTTTGCCCCAACCTCACAGTGCTTATGTTATAAGTAACATACAACACCAAGAAAAACAAACAATAAGAAAGAGAATGTTATTAGGAGATGGGTCCACTCAGGATAATAGACAAACAATCATAGGCAGTAAGTGTCCAACAGACATCTGACTGACCTTGTTACATCATTGATGTGTGTGCAACCCAACATGTCTTTAAAAAAAAAGCAGACAACCCTGAAGCTCTCTGATAAACAAGTAAATAAGGTAGGCTTAAAGTTAAAGCAGCCTATTTTAACTAATGTTAATTGGTTTGATCTAGTGCTAGATATTTTTTCTACAAATGTTCCTGTTATGCAAAACAGTAAAATATGCATGTGCAAAAATAAAAAAAAAAACTATACTCACCTTTTGTCCAGCCACTTACCAAGAAAATTTGCAATTTAACCAAAATAGGCTGGAGTTCTGCTTTAAGTCATTAGAAACACATTTTAAATAGCTGTCAGTATTCCCCCAAAAATACTTTCATTTGCAAAAATTATATTCACCTTCTTTCCTAATGCACATTTTAGTCTTTAACAATACTTTATAATACGAACTGCCATGGGACATTTCTTGCAGTCGCGCTATTACATTAGAACAAATGAATGATGATAGCATGTCAAGAAAGAGAATCCAAAGGCAACCCTTAAGTAGCATTAATGGCTAATTTATCCCTTGTCTTCCCAACATTTTTATGCAATATGTGCCAGCTTTATGGGAAAAAGACGATAGTAGTTCTTGGAAACTTGAGCCTCTATCTCTGTGAGTAGAATGAAATAAAAAATGTGATCATTTAACAATATTGAGTCACAATGAACAGTACAGCACAAACCTTTCAGTCAAGCATGTTGAGTATGCTGCAGCCACATTATTTGGGGGAAATGGCACTGAAAAGAATAAATGTGGTGGTTTAAGTGACCCATAAATAACTGGTTCATGTAGCTAAGATATGATGTCATGTATTCTATAAGGAAGATCTGGTTGTTCATTCTTAAAGTGGACAAACACCCAGGATTTTCACTATCCTGGGTTTTGGTCCACTTCCGTGGGGCACCCCGCACATGCGCCGTTGGAGCAGGGATAAGGTAAGGTTTCTGGGGGTTTCCTGGGGGGTTTCACCCCGCGGGGAGGGATCTGATCGGCCCGGGAATCTTATAGATTCCTGCGCCGATACCCCTGGGTGTTGGTCCACTTTAAAAATAAACAAACTTTCTAATTACTTAGTTTCCTCCACTGACCAAACTGTTACAGTGCAGATTTCTCTTAGAATTGCCTTATTTATTCTTCAGTCCAATTATGGATTTAATAAAAACACAGTAATTTGTTTGAATTACCATATCAGTAGGTCTGAGTATTTCATCCCAGAGTTGAAGGAGGTTGCCAGTTGAGTATGTTGAGCATGTGGCAGTAGGCTATTTGAGTAAAAGGCTAAATCTTATATAACATTGTTTCACCAATCTCAATGTAATAATTATAACATTTCACTAGTTGCCTTGTCTAATCTTAAGATAAATTATGTATTCCAAAATAGCTTGGCTTGTACTTAGCTTTCTGTAGTTAGCCAATAAATGTATAATATTTGTAGTGTGTTTCATTCCATATGTTCACTTTAATTATGGCACCCAGAGAATTCTAGAATCCACACAATCTAATCAATAAGGAAAGGCATATGTAATGCCACAGCAGATCGGTGGCCTTTGTACAAGTGCCAACCCTCAATCTATAACCACTGTCTTCATCTATAGTTGGGCCCTCTGCTCAGCCTCAGGACCAATGATGTGCAGTTCCAGCACTTGGTTACTCCCCCAGGTCTTAAGGGCGCAAGGGATGCCACCTGTGGCCTCAAAGGCTGATGTACCACAAGGGCAACACCAAGCAGTAGGTTGTCTTGACAGGCTGAAATGTTACACGAAAGATTAGTCCGAAATCCGAAATGGTGTCACAACAAAAGGAGAAGGCAGAAGCAAAGTCCAACAAAAATCTAGGGGTCAAAGGCTGGATTAGCGTATGGATTGCAGTATCCAATGGACTTGGTCGGTCCTAGATAAGCAGGCAAAGTTTGGCCTTGACAGCAAGTTCTGAAGCGTCAAATAGAACCAAGGTTAGTAATGAGTAAACTACACAAAAGCTATAAAATAACACACCCTTAGTGTGTTAGTTTGGGTTGTGTAAGCTCCTTTAGTTTTACCTGTCTGTGCTCCTATGTGGCCCGAGGTATTTATGGATGGAGCCGGAAATCGTTCTATTCTGTCTCATGCTAGCCTCAGCTGGAGACTGCCCACACCACCGCCATGACAATCCTCCTTCAGAAGAGGAGGACCACGCCACACCCATTCCTGGGCATTGTCCAGCTGCTGAAGAGATTGAAAAATCTGCCAATCACTCTTGGAAGAGGAGATGGATGGAGTTTGGCCAATGGCAGGAGAAGATATAACCAAACAAGTCCATTGGCCACAGGCAAGAGCTGTGGACCAATAATTCGCCACAGAACGAGGGCCGAAAAGCTCCACAGTAACGTAAGGGCTCATCGCCTCAGCCAGGAAAAATGGCTGGTCAACCCTGGCTGGGTTCATTTAATGCTGCCCTTAATTACCCAGGAATCAGTGCCACTCCAGCCCCCATTTCCTGGAGACTGGAGCCATTAGAAGACACCGCTGGCTATGAAGATTAGGTGGTATCCTTTGAACACATGCCCTGTTCAGAAGTCTTGGTGGGTCATGGACTTGGCATGCTTAAAACTGTGGTGGTGGTAGTGGTGTAACCTTAGTGCAAGGAAAGGTGTCAAGGAACATAGGTCAAGATGTGGCAAAGTCACAAGGTGGAACAAGCTTAGACATGGTCAGGAAGTGGCAGAAGTTGGCAACAATGTTCATAGCTTGGACATGTGGTCAGGATATATTAGAAGTTGACAACAAGTATCACAACGTGAGGTCAGCAACAAGGAACACACTCAGGCTGGAGGCTCAGTGAATACCTTTAACAGTATGTCAAACTGAAAATATAGTCAGCACCGTGATGTTCCTTTACGTAGCTTTTTAAATAAGTTACCTCTCAGATGAGACATTGGGACTATTGGCATCTCCCATTTCCAGACAATGGGGACAATGATATACAAGGTTTAACCCTTTAAACGCCAGCTACGTAAAATTCACGTAGCTGCCTCTCCTGTCATTAAACGCCAGCTACGTAAATTTTACGTACCTGGCTTTCCCCCCTGCTAACTGGCAAAAAAAAAAAAAAAAAAGACACTCACCTGACCCCTCGTTTGATTCGGCCGGGTCTCCCCTTTAAGATGGTGTGCTCCGATCGACCGTGAGACCTCCTCCGGCTGCAGGGGAGGGCCCGGAATAGGGTGCCCCCCCCCCCGTTTTAGCTGCCACTGGCTTTCCTGTAAAAAAATAAATAAATAAAAATGACATTTACCTACCTGCATGTGCGCTGGCTCCCGTCGACCCTCCTCTTCACCTGGGGGGCGTCCGATCCCCCCCCAGGGCTTGCCGATCTTCAGGAGAGAGCCCGGGAGGCTCTCTCCTCTCTCCTTCTCGATGGCGGCCGCCATCTTGCCGCTAAGCCCCGCCCCCTTGGCTATGACGTCATCCCAGTCCGTCTCCCCGTCAAGCCCCGCCCCTTTGGCTATTACGTCATCCCGGTCCCGATCACTGGCTTCAGCTGTTTCAGCTGTCAGCTGTCAGATGCCGGTGATCGGTGACCTGGAAGGAGGTGGCAGGAGATCCTCTGATCTCCTGCCCCCCCTTCTCTGGATGCCGATCACCGGCATCTGTCATCAGAGCGGCGAGGGACAAGAGCTTGCAATCGGAGGTAAGTACAGTAAAAAAAATTTTTTTTTTTTAATAAAATCATTTTGTGTGTGTGTTTTTTTGTTACAGTTAACCCTTTGTGAGCTGGTAAGGGGTCTATCAGACCCCTGTACCAGCTCACAAGGCTCTGGGTCTGGCAAGTCACCTGCGGGCTAGCGGGTGACTTGCCATTAACCCCCAGCCCCCCATTACCTGCCTCCCCAAAGGCCAGGGGGGGGCAGAAGGGCCCGGGCCACTATGGCTATGTGGGCCTGTTCTACAAGCCCCCATAGCTGGCCCGGGTCGGTAACGCTGGGTAGGGGGGACCTTTTTAACCCTTAAAATTCCAAAAAAAAGGGGTCCCCCACCCTGGGAGGGGGGACCCTATGTCAATTTTTTTTTTAATTAACCCCTTATGTCCTGTCACCCAGCTGGTAATAAAGGTAATAAAATCCAGCATTTTGTGGTGTGGTGTGTTTTTTTTTTTTTACATTTTAAGTGGACCAACACCCAGGATTTTGACTTTCCTGGGTATTGGTCCTTTCCCCTGGGGCATCCCGATTGGGGATGCCCCGCTGCGTGAAACCCCCCCGATCACCCACAATTACTCACCTCACCCGGGTCCTACGGCGCATGCGCGGCCGCTTGTCCAATCAGCGCGCTCAGAGCGGCTGAGTTATGGACGTCTAAGAGACTGGCGGCCGCATCCCCCACTTCCCTCTAACAGGGAGCGTGCCCGCGTCGGCCATTCATAAATAGCCGGCCTGGGCACGCGTCCTGCTAGAGGGATAGCGGGGATGCGGCCCGTGCATGCGCCGTAGGACCGGATTCAAGTAAGTGGTAGCAGGTGTTCCGGGGAGTTTCACACAGGGGGGCATCCCGATTTTGGATGCCCCAGGGGGAGGGAATAGAACGGTCCAGGAATCTTATAGATTCCGGGGCCGATCAGCCCTGGGTGTTGGTCCACTTTAACCCATTGTGAACTTGTAAGGAGTCCATGAGACCCCTGTACCAGTTCACAAGGCTCGAGGGCTGTCAAGTGACCTGCGGCTAGCGGGTGACTTGCCATTAACCCCGGCCCCCCTATTACCTGCCTCCCCGAAGCCCGGGGGGGCAGAAGGGCCCGGGCTGATTTAGGCGGTGCTGGCTTGTACTTGGCAGGGCGGGGGGCCACCAAAGCTGGACCCTGCGCCCTGTTCTACAATCCCTGCATAGCTGATCCCCGGGCTGGTTATGCTGGGTAGGGGGGACCCCATGTCATTTTTATGGGAATTATTAAAATAAAAAAAATGGGGGTTACCTCCCCCCCAGGAAGGGGAACCCCACACCGATTTTTTTTCTTGATTTAACCCTTTATAGTGTGGATTGTAGTTGTATTTTATTTTTACATGTTATAAAATGTTTTTTCAGTTTGGGGGGTCTTCTGAACAGTAACAGGGGGCTACCGATACATATGTGGTACCGTTGTAATCGGAAGAAATGGGGCTTTCACATGCAATATGGTTTTCTTTAATAAAACAAATGTTTTATTTGAAATAAAGGAGATAATTTTCTAAAAAAAATTTTTTTATTTTGTTTTGTTTAATGTACTCAAAAATATTTAAAAAAAACTGTAAAAAATTACAAACAAGACATTTCATGTTAAAGCCTAAACTCTGCCGCAAAAAAAAAATATATGATTTTCCTGGAAATTCCTGCAAAAATCGCAGTTAAGCATAGCGCAAAATGGTGAAAAATGACCTGTCAAGAGAGGGTGACAAAGCCTAAAGTAGGCTGGCAGTTAAAAGGGTTAGTAGTACCTATGCATGTTGGGTATCGTTCTGCTCGGGGGATTTTGCGCTTTCAGATTTAGCTTGTTTTTTTTTGTTTGCATATTGATATTTTAGGAAAACTCATTTTTTATTCTGCTTTATTATACATTTTTTAAGGAAACCCTGTGCGACCAACGAATTCTTTGAGGGATTACTTTCAGAAAGATGGGCCCACTACAACATGCTGGGTATGCTTAGAAAGCTTATCATATGTACTTTCAGAAAATATATGGTTTGTGGCGGGTATTCCAAATGTAAAGGGTTGTTTTGGTAGAAAAAGCGCAAGGTGCCACTTTGTCTGCAGAGCTGAAATTTTCAAGCAAAATTACCGTCTCCCCAAGCTTTACTTTAGGGGGGTTTGGCAACTCTTCCCTTGACAGTAGCTATGCATGTTGGGTATCGTTCTGTTCGGGGGATGTTGCTTTTTTAGATCAACTTGTTTTTTCTTGTTTGCTTATAGTTTTCTTTAGAAAAATGTGGCTTTGATTCTGCTTTTTATCCTTTTTTAGGGAAGTTCTGTGTAACCAAAGAATACATTGAGGGAGAACTTCCAGAAAACTGTGGCAACATCAACAAGCCTGGTATGCCTAAAAAGCTTGAGGTGTGTACTTCCAGAGAATATATAGTTTGTGGGGGGTATTTCAAATGTAAAGGGTTGTTTTTATTGAAAAACTGCAAGGTGCACATAGCGCTTAGCATAGCTGTATTTGATCTGAAAATCCCCTAAAGTGCTGTTTCAGTTTGGGGGAGTCTCCTGGGCAGGAAAGGGTGTCTACCAATATATATGTGGTGCCGTTGTAACCGGGAGAAATTGGGATTTCACACGCAATAAGATTTTATTGACAAACTTACATTTTTTATTACAAAAAAACACTACAAATTGTAAAAAATAGATTTTTTTTTATTTTTTTGCACATATCTCACCCCAAAATATTAAGAATACACCTAAAAAATGACAAACAAGACATTTCATGTTAAAGCCCAGACTCTGCTGAAAAAAACAATATACAATTTTTCTGGGAAATCCCTGGAATCCCTTCAAAAATCACAGTTGAACATGCATAGTGCAAAATAGTGAAAAATGGTCTGGCAACAAAGTGTAACAAAAACTCCAGGTAGGCTGGCAGCGAAAGGGTTAAAGAGGCTACAGCACTCGACCCTGTTAGCTTGCAATCAAACCTATAATCTGTCTCTAAATCTGATTAAAAAGAGACTTCTTGGTCCACACACTTCTGCAGAAGTATGCTAAAGCTGCACCACCAATGCCATGGTGCCTCTGTGTAGGTATCTCTATCTAATCTCTGAGAGCCCCCTTTCTGAACATACAATGCAATGGATAAATTGGGAGCAGTGTACCTGAGGTTGCCCTGTAACCTCGAGTGCCTCACAATGGGGAGACTGATGTCACTGCAGCACTAAGCAGAGCTTCTTGTAAACCATGCTGTCGAAGTTGCCAGGCAATGCAGCATGGGAATAGTGTACAATTAGTTTTAGCAGACAATAAGTGACTTACTCTAGCTGTAGATAAGATAGGACATCAAGAAGTTGAAGATCTAATTGTTTATTCCTCACAAGAGTTAGAGGAAAATTTAACTGACCACATTTTTATGTGGAACCCTGGAGTGCTACACTACAGAAATTTTAGGAATTACCTTGTTTATTCTCCAGAATGTCCTTGTTTAATTTCTTAAATCCAGATCAATGAGGTACTCAGTACTAATAAATCAATGTATATGGCTTTCCATATTGATCTATAAGTCTGTGGGGGTTATTCATGACGGTCTAGCACCAGTTAGTGCTATATAACAGCAGGCAGCGCCTGGTGAACGCTGAGCGCTGTACGCAAAACCACATTTATGAAGGTGATTCTGGTGAGTGACTCTAACAGCGCCATGTAGCGTACGATTCATCATTACAGGTGGCTCAGCCTATAGCGCTGTTGCTCTAGCTTCCAGAGCGCCAGGTATTACCAGTCGCTACCTGTCGCTCTCCCATTCATTTCAATGGACGTTCCTTTTCTTCTGTTTAAGCAGGGTTTTTTTCTTCTCTCAAATAATTCACATCTCCTTGCCTACAAATAGTCATTTTTGAAAACTTTTTAGATTTTTTTGTTTTTATGCCGAATTGTCAATACAGGTCTGGCACTAAAGTGTTAATGTCACAGTGTTACAACAATGTAATTCCATGTGTTTTTGCTTTGTTACTGGCAGATATGTGTTCAAAAGCAGACTTTAATCACACAGGGTCTGGAGCTCTATGCTATAGTGACCAGATCCAGAGTGCCTAGTTTTTTGGTATGGTGTGAGTCGCTGAGAGTAGGTCGCACTGAGCTGGCGCTACCTTTTGCTCCCTGGAGCTGTACTGGTGTTACAGTGCCCAACATACATCACATTCATCAATGTGGGCCAGGTTACTACAGCGACTGAGGAGCTCTGTTACAGCGCCCGATACCCGCTTACAGCGTCTACTAGCAGTTGCTCTAAGCGCCGCCATACAGGCGTTCATCTGCCGATACCTGGCGTTAGTAATGAATCAGCCTCCACATATTTAATTTCAAGTACTGTCCAATACAAAGCTTTTATTCATGTATCCTGAGTATGATGAGCACGCAAGTTCAGTTGGTTGATTCAAAGAGCATTGGGGCCCACTCCTAAATGTGACCCTTAAAGCAGTCCCTCGCCATGAATCCAGCGCTGCAATTGGCCGCAGGTGCCCACCAGGAAAGTTACGATTTACAGGAGTCCAGGGGGGTTATGTTCAGGGGGGCTCTATCATTCTGGATGCCCCCCTTTCTGTCATTTAGCAGTTTAACTACCATATAAGGTCGAGTAGTCTATAAGGTCTACTTCTTTATTTGAAAAAAAAAAAAGTAAAAAAAGAAGTCTATAGGTGTAATAGAAAAATGACCTGATTTTCCAGTGGAAACCTTAGCTTAACTTCTGGTTTTCCTGCAAAAATTCCCTATTGACTCCAAACTGTTATATTTAGAATTTGCCTTGTTTAATCCCTTAGATCAATGAGTTGTTCAATACTAGTATTGAAATACATTATTACACTTAGCATTCCATATCAGTAGATTAAACATGGAGTAACCAGCCATGTAAACACCAGTTTAACAATAATTCTTATTATCCGAAGCTAACAAGTTAGATAAGCATATGTCAATCTCAGGGGCATGGATGGTGGAAAGTGGGGGGTGGAAATGTTCCAGGCTTGGATTAAGATGTTATTACATCTTAATTATCTTTAGCTTGAAAGAGACACTGGAGTTGGCAGCAGGAGCCCAAAAATTGGATGAATTACACCCTGGAGTTGCAAGCAGCAGCTGCAGGAGCACAAACATAGCTTGAAAGAGACACTGGAGTTGGCAGCAGGAGCCCAAAAATTGCATGAATCACACCCTGGAGTTGCAAGCAGCATCAGGAGCCCAAACATAGCTTGAAATAGACACTGGAGTTGGCAGCAGGTGCCCAAAAATTGGATGAATCACACCCTGGAGTTGCAAGCAGCAGCAGCAGGAGTCCAAAATTGCCAGAAAGACACACCCTGGAGTTGGCAGCAGCATGAAGAGAACATATACAGATTTTCGACACATATATCTTATCCGAAGAATATTAATAAAAAGTAAGAGTAACGTAAAGCATTTTCTCAATAATTACTTGTGGTCTGATGCGGAGGAATGTCTGTAACTGGAGAGCAGCGCCTTAAATCTGTTTTGCACGATCCATATTTCTTTAGTGTTGGTCTGGCCCCATCATCAATCTACTCTAATGCATCAGGCATTGGTGGGTGGAAATCTTGGCTGATCCATGCCCGATTAATTTCCACGCAGGCCAGTCTCTCAAAAAAAAACATGGAGAGTGACAGATTAGTAACATATTAGTAACATATTAGTAACATAGTAACATATAAGGCCTCATTTCATCAAGCAGAGGTCTCTGCAGACTAGGGGTGAGTGGCAGCAGGAGTCTCAGTGAGAGGCCTGATCTCCCGGGATCAGCTAGTGGTCGTGTCTTGAACAGCAACCCATCTGCCATCATCCATTGGTTAACACGATCATCCACTGCATCACAAGTGACATCTGACACCCCCAGTCAACTGTCTGTTGTATGTTATGCTTTAGGCTCAGCTCCACTATTCAGTGAGGACGATCTGATAATCAGAAAAATCAGCAGCTACTGCCCAGCCAAGAAGTGGAGGAGACACTTGCCGCTTCTTCCACTAGGCGGGCAAGTAGTGATAAGGAGAGTGTCGTGGGAGGAGGTATTGCAAGCGTTTTGGCTCCTTAAGCAGACACTGTTGAGGAACCTGAGGAGGACATCAATGAGTTTTGAGGGCACTTTTAAAGGCTTGGAGTGGTGGAGAGTGACAGATTTAGCGGCCAGCATGGTGGCAGAAGGGGAAAGTATGGAGGGAAATGTGCTCGGGGTAGACCACTCGCGCGGCAGGCTATCTTCCCAAGGAGGTAATGGAAGAGGGTCCATGGAGTTGGCGGCGGTGGCGGCAGCAGCAGCATCAGTGAATTAGTGCGGACTGTTGGTAGGACAAATCAGCTACAAGCCCATGTTGCAGATTTTTATCAAGCATCCGGAGGAGGTTAACATGGCTATGTGAAAGATGTGTAGGCAGAAGGTGAAGTGTGGCCAGGGTCCCAATGTTGGACCCACAGCCCTGCGTCAACATTTGCAGTGTCACCATAAAGCGGCCTGGGAGAGTTGGCTCCAAAGTCGTGGTCCAGCCTGCTGCATTACCCAGTGGCACACAGCTCTCTGTTCCAGCCAGCCAAGGCTCCACCACCTTCTGTGTGTCATACCCATCCTCTGTCGCTCCAGATGCTCCTCCTCCTCTTAATCCGAGTCAGTCATTCCGCCAGCAATCCACTGCCAAGCCATGTCCAAGAGACAACAGTATGTGCCCACTCATCCAACGTGCAGAAGGTAAATGTGCTCCTGTATAAGTTGCTGGTGCTGCAGTCTCTCCCTTTTGAGTTGTTGGACCTTTCAGAGAACTGATGGCTTGTGGCGAGCCGAGGTGGAGAGTCCCATGCTGTCATTTCTTTGCGAAGAAGGCAGTACCAGCCCTGTACAATTTTGTTGAACAGAAGGTGGGGCAGTCCTTTAGCCTGTCAGTGTGTACCAAAGTGCACAGCAGTGCCTACGTCTGGAGCTGTAACTATGGTCAGGGACAATAAATATCCATTTAGGACCACTGGGTGATTGTGGTTCCTGCACAACCACAAAAGCAACTTGGACAGGTCCCTCCGCTGTGGCCTCCACGCTCCTAGGCCTTTGTGCCTGTGGCAGTGCACTTGCACTTAGCAATGGTGTCACAGAGAGAAGTGGCAAATTGTCAATGACATATTATTAATAGTTAACATTTATCTAATTTGAACATATTTATAATAATAACATATAACATAGCAACAATAACATATAACATAATAACAGTAACTTATAAAATGTATCAACATTTTTTTTTTGGTTAATTTTGTATTGTTTTTTATTTTTTTTTTAATATTTTGTATTTTTTAGAAAACATATATTTTATCTTTTTTATATTTTTTTCCATTGCCTTTTAATATTTAGTTAATTTTTGTACAAATTTATTTTTTAAATTTAAATTTTTTTTTTTCGTTTTTTTTCTAAATATTTATTTTTTCTCTTTTTTTTTTATTTTTTTTCCCAGTTTCCTTCCAGCCTACCATGTGTGCAGGACACGGCGGTTTCACACTGTTCTTCACATGGTTTGCCTTGAGCAACCGAGTCACACATGAGAGGAACTGCTAAAAATGAGTACACAATACATGAAATCATGGCTTACTCCACGAAAACTGCAAATGGGACCCATGGTGACTGACACTGGGAAGAACATCTTGTCTGCGCTGCCATGGCACACGTGTTCAATCTAGTTGTCAAGCGTTTACTGAAGTCTTCCCCCCATCTGAAAAACATCCTAACAACGGGAAGGAAACTTTGCATGCACTTCAGGCACTCCTACACCGCCAAGCACACCCTTCTTGAGCTTCAGCGTCAGAACGGTATCCCCCAACATAGTCAGATTTGCAATGTTTCCACCCTCCATATGCAGGATCGACTATAGGAACAGAGAAAAGCCATCACGGATTTCTTGATGATCCAAACGGATAGGGGGACTCCCCTGTGAAACTTCAATGTAAACCAGTGGCAGCTCATACGTGACACCTGCCATTTACTCAGGCCCTTTGAGGAAGCTACTTTATTAGTCGGTCGCAAGGACTATGAGATGAACGATGAGATTCCACTGCTTCGTGTACTACAACACATGTTGGAATCCATGGCTGGTCAGGGCACTAGAGTTAGTTAGATTTGGTTGTAGCACACTGAAAATAGGTAGCTTCAAAAGAGGAAAATGTAGATCAGCAGATCTGGGTTCAACCACCTCAATAGTGCCCTCTGCTTTTTGGACACTGGTACATATGTTAAAAAATATAAACTATGAGGTAATGAACACCATAAACAAAGTTATGCATGATAACACATGATTTTAATGCTTATGAGTCGTGAAAACAGATGTGCAAGCTATATACAGTGAAACATATAGGTTCTATGACAACCAAGTATATATACAGAAAATGGAGGGCATAATACACATAGGGCAATTGTCAGAAAGCAAGGTACAAAATCAAGTAGCACTTAGAAATAAAGGAAGCCCTGTTAGTGCTGCCTTCCAGACATAGAGCACCAAAGTATCAAGGTAAAAAATGCATAACAAGCAAAATAAACAGATAAGTCAGTACAAATGCTTACAGGCTGACCGCAGGTCGTCAAAATCCCTCAACGTTTCGATCTGCTATGAGATCTTTGTCAAGAGGAAAAATGGTCAGGGCACTAGAGACATGGCGCATACATTTCACAGCCACATGAAGCCTGTGGGGGCTGAAGTGGAGGAGGAGAAGGGGGTGGGGCACAGCGAAGCACAGTTTAGGTTTGAGAAAATGACCATTTTATCTAGTCATCTGACAGGAGAGGAGGAGCAGGAGCAGCCAGAGGAGCTAGAGGGTTGTGAGGAAGGCGAGACAGAGGACCCAGACACACAGTGGCAGTTTGCAGTGGAGATGTAGACATGTAGTCCCTCCGAGTCACTTAGTCACTTGCACAAATGGCATGATGCATGTTCTTGCATAGTGACCACAGAATTGTCTCCATTTGTCAGCGGGATGACTTCTGGCTCTCGACCTTATTGGACCCTCGCTTCTGGCACAAAATGGGGGCATTTTTTACAGCCACTGAGAGGGAGGACAAACTGACCTACTACAGAGACATCCTACATAGTCAGTTGGGCGATGTCTATCTGCGCCATGGTCCATACCCTCGCAGGTCTGACTCGGGGGGACCTCTGCGCTCACCTTCCACAGCCTTCAGTTGCTAATGAGTAGCTTTCTACACCCGCATAGTGAGTCTACTCATGAGCAGCAGGTAGACCTGGAGCAGGATCTGAACCAGCAGGTCATGTGATACCTTGACATGACCATGCCAACACACCTTGAGGATCCGCTGGACTTCTGGGAAGCCAAACTTGACTTGTGGCCGCAACTAGCAGAGTTTGCCCTGGAAAAGCTGTCCTGCCGGCCAGTAGTTGATTTAGATGGCAACTGGGCTGCTCTATATTATGCTGCAAAATGGCAAATTTACCTCACAATATAAGCTATTGCCCCTCAGATTTACACAGGGCCTGCTCTATATAATGTTGCAAAATGGCAAATTTACCTCACAGTATAAGCTATTGCCCCTCAGATTTACACAGGGCCTGCTCTATATTATGCTGCAAAATGGCAAATTTACCTCACAGTATAAGCTATTGCCCCTCAGATTTACACAGGGGCTGCTCTATATTATGCTGCAAAATGGCAAATTTACCTCACAATATAAGTTATTGCCCCTCAGATTTACACAGGGCATGCTCTATATAATGCTGCACAATGGCAAATTTACCTCACTATATAAGCTAATGCCCCTCAGATTTACACAGGGGCTGCTCTATATTATGCTGCAAAATGGCAAATTTACCTCACAGTATAAGCTACTGCCCTCAGATTTACACAGAACCTGCTCTATATAATGCTGCAAAATGGCAAATTTACCTCACAGTATAAGCTATTGCCTTCAGATTTACACAGGGCCTGCTCTATATAATGCTGCAAAATGGCAAATTTACCTCACAGTATAAGCTATTGCCCATCAGATTTACACAGGGGCTGCTCTATATTATGCTGCAAAATGGCAAATTTACCTCACAGTATAAGCTATTGCCCCTCAGATTTACACAGGGGCTGCTCTATATTATGCTGCAAAATGGCAAATTTTCCTCACAGTATAAGCTATTGCCCCTCAGATTGACACAGGAGCTGCTCTATATAATGCTACAAAACCAAGAGCGGATTTAACTCACACAATATAACCTATTTCTCAGGTTTATATAGGGACTGCTCTATGTAACGGTGCAAAACCATGAATTTACCTACAATATAAACTATTGTTGCTCCATATAATGGTGCAAAACAGGGCAAACGTATTGTCCAATCTAAACTATTGCTGCTCTGATTTACACAGGAGGGCCACTCTAAAGAATGGTGCAACATGGCGAATTTAGCTCACAATATAACATAGATTGCAAAATGAAATTTTCAGACAGGGCCTGCTCTATAAAATGGCAATTTTACCTCACAATATAAACTATTGCTCCTCAGATTTACACAGGGATTTAGGATGATATATATAATAGTGCAAAACAGCAAATTTACTTCACAATACTGTATAAACTATTGCTCCTCAGATTTTCACAGTGGGTTTCTCTATATAATGGTGCAAAATGGCGAATTTGCCTCACAATATAATGTATTACAGCTCTATATAAAAAAAAAAAAATAAATAAAAAAAAGGGCATGTAGAAGCTTATTTAGTATGATAGGGTTACATGTGCTGGTTTGGGATGCCCATGTGGGCTAGTGTTTTGACAGCAGGACAAAAACCAATTCAAAATGCAATACTTTGATTCAGCTGAGGAAGGATCAACAAGCGTTTTTAGTATAACAGATAGGCTGTCTAATGCAGGTTTGGGATGCCCTGCGGCCTGGTGTTTTTTTTGTTAAAGGCAGACCAAAAACCAATTCAAAATGCAATACTTTGATTAAGCTGAGGAAGAATCAATAAGCGTATTTAGTATAACAGATAGGCAGCCTAATGCAGGTTTGGGATGCCCTGAGGCCTGGTGTTTTTTTGTTAAAGGCAGACCAAAAACCAATTCAAAATGCAATACTTTGATTCAGCTGAGGAAAGATCAACAAGCGTATTTAGTATAACAGATAGGCTGCCTAATGCAGGCTTGGGATGCCCTGCGGCCTGGTGTTTTTTTTGTTAAAGGCAGACCAAAAACCAATTCAAAATGCAATACATTTATTCAGCTGAGGAAGGATCAACAAGCGTATTTAGTATAACAGATAGGCTGCCTAGTGCAGGTTTGGGACGTCCTGCGGCCTGGTGTTTTTTTTGTTAAAGGCAGACCAAAAGCCAATTCAAAATGCAATACTTAGATTCAGCTGAGGAAGGATCAACAAGTGCATTTAGCATAACAGATAGGCTGCCTAATGCAGGTTTGGAATGCCCTGCGGCCTGGTGTTTTTTTTGTTAAAGGCCGACCAAAAACCAATTCAAAATGCAATACTTTGATTCAGCTGAGGAAGGATCAACAAGTGCATTTAGCATAACAGATAGGCTGCCTAGTGCAGGTTTGGGATGCCCTGCAGCCTGGTGTTTTTTTGTTAAAGGCAGACCAAAAGCCAATTCAAAATGCAATACTTAGATTCAGCTGAGGAAGGATCAACAAGTGCATTAAGCATAACAGATAGGCTGCCTAATGCAGGTTTGGGATGCCCTGCGGCCTGGTGTTTTTTTTGTTAAAGGCAGACCAAAAGCCAATTCAAAATGCAATACTTTGATTCAGCTGAGAAAGGATCAACAAGTGCATTTAGCATAACAGATAGGCTGCCTAGTGCAGGTTTGGGATGCCCTGCAGCCTGGTGTTTTTTTGTTAAAGGCAGACCAAAAGCCAATTCAAAATGCAATACTTAGATTCAGCTGAGGAAGGATCAACAAGTGCATTTAGCATAACAGATAGGCTGCCTAATGCAGGTTTGGGATGCCCTGCGGCCTGGTGTTTTTTTTGTTAAAGGCAGACCAAAAGCCAATTTAAAATGCAATACTTTGATTCAGCTGAGGAAAGATCAACAAGCGTATTTAGTATAACAGATAGGCTGCCTAATGCAGGCTTGGGATGCCCTGCGGCCTGGTGTTTTTTTTGTTAAAGGCAGACCAAAAACCAATTCAAAATGCAATACATTGATTCAGCTGAGGAAGGATCAACAAGTGCATTTAGCATAACAGATAGGCTGCCTAATGCAGGCTTGGGATGCCCTGCGGCCTGGTGTTTTTTTTGTTAAAGGCAGACCAAAAACCAATTTAAAATGCAATACTTTGATTCAGCTGAGGAAAGATCAACAAGCGTATTTAGTATAACAGATAGGCTGCCTAATGCAGGCTTGGGATGCCCTGCGGCCTGGTGTTTTTTTTGTTAAAGGCAGACCAAAAACCAATTCAAAATGCAATACATTGATTCAGCTGAGGAAGGATCAACAAGCGTATTTAGTATAACACATAGGCTGGCTAGTGCAGGTTTGGGACGCCCTGCGGCCTGGTGTTTTTTTTGTTAAAGGCAGACCAAAAGCCAATTCAAAATGCAATACTTAGATTCAGCTGAAGAAGGATCAACAAGTGCATTTAGCATAACAGATAGGCTGCCTAATGCAGGTTTGGGATGCCCTGCGGCCTGGTGTTTTTTTTGTTAAAGGCAGACCAAAAGCCAATTCAAAATGCAATACTTTGATTCAGCTGAGAAAGGATCAACAAGTGCATTTAGCATAACAGATAGGCTGCCTAGTGCAGGTTTGGGATGCCCTGCAGCCTGGTGTTTTTTTGTTAAAGGCAGACCAAAAACCAATTCAAAATGCAATACTTTGATTCAGCTGAGGAAAGATCTGCAAGCGTATTTAGTATAACAGATAGGCTGCCTAATGCAGGCTTGGGATGCCCTGCGGCCTAGTGTTTTTTTTGTTAAAGGCAGACCAAAAACCAATTCAAAATGCAATACATTGATTCAGCTGAGGAAGGATCAACAAGCGTATTTAGTATAACACATAGGCTGCCTAGTGCAGGTTTGGGACGCCCTGCGGCCTGGTGTTTTTTTGTTAAAGGCAGACCAAAAGCCAATTCAAAATGCAATACTTAGATTCAGCTGAGGAAGGATCAACAAGTGCATTTAGCATAACAGATAGGCTGCCTAATGCAGGTTTGGGATGCCCTGCGGCCTGGTGTTTTTTTTGTTAAAGGCAGACCAAAAGCCATTTCAAAATGCAATACTTTGATTCAGCTGAGAAAGGATCAACAAGTGCATTTAGCATAACAGATAGGCTGCCTAGTGCAGGTTTGGGATGCCCTGCAGCCTGGTGTTTTTTTGTTAAAGGCAGACCAAAAGCCAATTCAAAATGCAATACTTAGATTCAGCTGAGGAAGGATCAACAAGTGCATTTAGCATAACAGATAGGCTGCCTAATGCAGGTTTGGGATGCCCTGCGGCCTGGTGTTTTTTTTGTTAAAGGCAGACCAAAAGCCAATTCAAAATGCAATACTTTGATTCAGCTGAGGAAAGATCAGCAAGCGTATTTAGTATAACAGATAGGCTGCCTAATGCAGGCTTGGGATGCCCTGCGGCCTGGTGTTTTTTTTGTTAAAGGCAGACCAAAAACCAATTTAAAATGCAATACTTTGATTCAGCTGAGGAAAGATCAACAAGCGTATTTAGTATAACAGATAGGCTGCCTAATGCAGGCTTGGGATGCCCTGCGGCCTGGTGTTTTTTTTGTTAAAGGCAGACCAAAAACCAATTCAAAATGCAATACATTGATTCAGCTGAGGAAGGATCAACAAGCGTATTTAGTATAACACATAGGCTGGCTAGTGCAGGTTTGGGACGCCCTGCGGCCTGGTGTTTTTTTTGTTAAAGGCAGACCAAAAGCCAATTCAAAATGCAATACTTAGATTCAGCTGAGGAAGGATCAACAAGTGCATTTAGCATAACAGATAGGCTGCCTAATGCAGGTTTGGGATGCCCTGCGGCCTGGTGTTTTTTTTGTTAAAGGCAGACCAAAAGCCAATTTAAAATGCAATACTTTGATTCAGCTGAGAAAGGATCAACAAGTGCATTTAGCATAACAGATAAGCTGCCTAGTGCAGGTTTGGGATGCCCTGCAGCCTGGTGTTTTTTTGTTAAAGGCAGACCAAAAACCAATTCAAAATGCAATACTTTGATTCAGCTGAGGAAAGATCTGCAAGCGTATTTAGTATAACAGATAGGCTGCCTAATGCAGGCTTGGGATGCCCTGCGGCCTAGTGTTTTTTTTGTTAAAGGCAGACCAAAAACCAATTCAAAATGCAATACATTGATTCAGCTGAGGAAGGATCAACAAGCGTATTTAGTATAACAGATAGGCTGCCTAGTGCAGGTTTGGGACGCCCTGCGGCCTGGTGTTTTTTTGTTAAAGGCAGACCAAAAGCCAATTCAAAATGCAATACTTAGATTCAGCTGAGGAAGGATCAACAAGTGCATTTAGCATAACAGATAGGCTGCCTAATGCAGGTTTGGGATGCCCTGCGGCCTGGTGTTTTTTTTGTTAAAGGCAGACCAAAAGCCAATTCAAAATGCAATACTTTGATTCAGCTGAGAAAGGATCAACAAGTGCATTTAGCATAACAGATAGGCTGCCTAGTGCAGGTTTGGGATGCCCTGCAGCCTGGTGTTTTTTTGTTAAAGGCAGACCAAAAACCAATTCAAAATGCAATACTTTGATTCAGCTGAGGAAAGATCAGCAAGCGTATTTAGTATAACAGATAGGCTGCCTAATGCAGGCTTGGGATGCCCTGCGGCCTAGTGTTTTTTTTGTTAAAGGCAGACCAAAAACCAATTAAAAATGCAATACTTTGGATCAGCTGAGGAAGGATCAACAAGCGCATTTAGTATAACAGATAGGCTGCTTAATGCAGGTTTGGGATGCCCTGCGGCCTGGTGTTTTTTTTGTTAAAGGCAGACCAAAAACCAATTCAAAATGCAATACTTTGGATCAGCTGAGGAAGGATCAACAAGCGCATTTAGTATAACAGATAGGCTGCTTAATGCAGGTTTGGGATGCCCTGCGGCCTGGTGTTTTTTTTGTTAAAGGCAGACCAAAAACCAATTCAAAATGCAATACATTGATTCAGCTGAGGAAGGATCAACAAGCGTATTTAGTATAACAGATAGGCTGCCTAGTGCAGGTTTGGGATTCCCTGCAGCCTGGTGTTTTTTTGTTAACCCTTTAAGTGCCAGCCTACCTAGAGTTTTTGCACTATTTTGCACTCCCCATGTTCAAATGTGATTTTTGAAGGGATTTCCAGGGATTTCCCAGGAAAATGATATATTGTTTTTTTCAGCAGAGTCTGAGCTTTAACATGAAATGTCTTGTTTGTCATTTTTTTGGTGTATTCTCAATATTTTTTGGCGAAATATGTGCAAAAAAATTAAAAAAATCAATTTTTTTACAATTTGTAGTGTTCTTTTGTAATAAAAAATGTAAGTTTGTCAATAAAATCTTATTGCATGTGAAACCCCAATTTCTCACAGTTAGAGCGGTACCACATATGTATAGGTAAACACCTTTTCCTGCCCAGGAGACTCCCCCAAACTGAAACAGCGCTTTAGGGGATTTTCAGAAAAAATACAACTGTGATATGCGCTATGCGCACCTTGCAGTTTTTCCAGAAAAACAACCCTTTACATTTGAAATACCCCCAACAAACTATATATTCTCTGGAAGTACACACCTCAGGCTTTCTATTTGTACCAGGCTTGTTGATGTGGCCACAGTTTTCTAGAAGTAATCCCTCAATGTATTCTATGGTTGCAAAGAGTTTCCCTAAAAAAAGGATAAAAAAGCAGAATCAAAGCCACATTTTCCTAAAAAAACTATATACAAACAAGAAAAAACAAGTATAATCTGAAAAAGCAACATCCCCCGAATAGAACAATACCCAACATGCATAGGTTCTGTCAAGGGAAGAGTTGCCAAACACCCCAAAGTAAAGCATGAACATAACGGTAATTTTTCTTGAAAATTTCAGCTCTGCAGACAAAGTGCGCACCTTGCGATTTTTCAAACAAAACAACCCTTTACATTTGGAATATCCCCCATAAACCATATATTCCCTGAAAGTACACATGTTAAGCTTTCTAAGCGTACCCAGCTTGTTGTAGTTGGCTCATCTTTCTGGAATTAATCCCTCAAAGAACTCTTTGGTTGCGCAGAGTTTCCCTAAAAAATGTATAAAAAAGCAGAATAAAAAACACCTTTTCCTAAAATATAAATATGCAAACAAGAAAAAACAAGCTAAGTCTGAAAGCGCAAGGTCCCCCGAACAGAACAATACCCAACATGCAGAGGTACTATTAACCCTTTTAATTGCCAGCTTACTTGAGGTTTTGTCACCCTCTGACATTTTTCCCCATTTTGCGCCATGTTTTGCATCATTTTTGCTGGAATTTTCAGGAAAATTATATATATATTTTTTGCAGCAGAGTTTAGGCTTTAACATGAAATGTCTTGTTTGTAAATGTTATTTATTATTAATTTTATTTATTATTACGTAAAAAAAAAAAAAAAAAAAAAAATTATTTTAGAAAATTGCCTCCTTTATTTTAAATAAAAAATGTATTTGATTAGGGAAAACCATATTGCATGTGAAAGCCCCATTTCTACCGATTAGAACGGTACCACATATTTATCGGTAGCCCCCTGTTCCTGCCCAGGAGACCCCCCTAACTGAAACAAGTAATTTTTAACATTTACAAATAAAATACAACTACCATCCACACTACAAAGGGTTAAATCGAGAAAAAAAAATGACATAGGGTCCCCCCTCCCGGGAGGGGGGGGGGGGGGCATTTTTTGGGGGGATTTTTAAGGGTTAAAAATCCTTAAAAAAAAAAAAAAATGACATGGGCCCCCCCTTACCCAAAGTAACCAGCCCGGGACCAGCTACGCAGGGTTTGGAGGAACAGGGTGCAGGGGCCAGCTTTTGTGGCCCCTGGCCTTGCAGGCTACATGCCGCTCTTCTGCCCCCCCTGGGCTTTAGGGAGGCAGGTAATGGGGGTGCCGGGGGTTAATGGCAAGTCAACGGCTAGCGCAGGTGACTTGCCACCTCCCCCAGCCTTTTGAACTGGTATAGGGGTCATGGACCCCTTACCAGTTCACAAGGGGTTAAATGTAAAAAAAAAAACACAGACACACAAAGAGAAAACATATTTTATTATTTTTTTTTTTTAATACTTACCTCCCATCCATAGTGGAGCACTCTTTCAGCCTTTTATAGCTGCTGGATGACAGAAAACAAAAGGGTTAATTAAAAAAAAAAATGACATAGGGTTCCCCCTCCTAGGGGGGGGGGGCCCATTTTTTTTTGGAATTTTAAGGGTTAAAAACCCTTAAAAATCCCCCCACAAAATGACGTAGGGTCCCCCCTACCCAGCATTGGCAGCAGGAGCCCAAAAATTGGCTGAACGACACCCTGGAGTCACAAGCAGCAGCAGCAGGAGCCCAAACATAGCTTGAAAGAGACACTGGAGTTGGCAGCAGGAGCCCAAAAATTGGTTGAATGACACCCTGGAGTTGCAAGCAGCAGCCCAATAATAGCTTGAAAGAGACACTTTTTACAGTTAGCAGCTGCTGCTGCAGAAGCGGGGGGGGGAGGCCTATTCCGGGGGCTCTCCTGGAGTCATCCGACCCCCCATGGGGGATCGGATGGCACCAAATTAAAGAGGAGACCCGGCTGGAGGGGTCAGGTGAGTATTTTACAGTTATATTTCTTTTACTGTGGGGGTTTCAAACCAGCTACGTAGCTGGCACTTAAGTGGAGTAGAGGCTGCTACGTGAGACTCACGTAGCTGGCACTAGAAGGGTTAAAGGCAGACCAAAAACCAATTCAAAATGCAATACTTTGATTCAGCTGAGGAAGGATCAACAAGCGTATTTAGTATAACAGATAGGCTGCCTAATGCAGTTTTGGGATGCCCTGCGGCCTGGTGTTTTTTTTGTTAAAGGCAGACCAAAAACCAATTCAAAATGCAATACTTTGATTCAGCTGAGAAAGGATCAACAAGCGTATTTAGTTTAACAGATAGGCTGCCTAATGCAGGTTTGGGATGCCCTGCGGCCTGGTTTTTTTTTTGTTAAAGGCAGACCAAAAACCAATTCAAAATGCAATACTATGATTCAGCTGAGGAAGGATCAACAAGCGTATTTAGTATAACAGATAGGCTGCCTAATGCAGGTTTGGGATGCCCTGCTTCCTGGTGTTTTTTTTGTTAAAGGCAGACCAAAAACCAATTCAAAATGCAATACTTTGATTCAGCTGAGGAAGGATCAACAAGCGTATTTAGTATAACAGATAGGCTGCCTAATGCAGGTTTGGGATACCCAGGTGGGCTGGTGTTTTTTTGGTTAAAGGCAGACCAAAAAATATTTAAACTAATCCAGTTATATATTATGATAAATGCTTGTGTGTAACAGATCGGGTTAAATAAGCCACTGCATAGATGGCATGCACAGTGGCAAGGCAGATTTATAGCACAAAGAACTGAAATTGTATTGAAAACTGATCTGGCTAATGAAAAAAAAAAAATTTTCACTGTTACTTCTAACCTGTCCCTGGCTGGATGGTTCCGGTTTTTCCCTATCTTTCCCTATCTTTCCCTGGCTCTGTCTGTAAACAATACTAATAATAATATATTATTATTATTAATATCTCCTGGATGGCTCTTAGCCAAACTGTAAACAATATTAATATCTCCTGGCTGCCGCTCGGCCAAATGTAAACAATTGTATATTAATATTAATAACTAGATATTAATTTATAACTATAAATCTCCTGCCTGGGTCGCCACTAAAATAGGCAACACATATACCAATATTGTCAATATCTGGCCAATGATCACGCAATGGATACACGCATAAGACTATAAGACTGTAGTTCTTTTGACTTCTGGTATATGCAAGAGACACTGAGACACGCAGTAAATAAAGATATATATTGTTGACAAAATAACACAATAATGCAATCAAATCTCAAATCAAACACAATACATGAGACTGGCATACAGTTATGAGACTGGCATACATATATACAGGGAAAGACACATTACCCTCCTGATACGGCACTCACAAGCTTCTCCTGTCTAGCAGTGTCCGCTCCAAGCCGTCTCCCCCGTCTTGCCTCTCCTTCCTTCTCCTGCCCCCTCTCCTGTCTGCCCCCCCTCAATTATACCTCCCTGCCCTTTTGATCTCCAGTCCTGCTGACCTGGCTTGACCCACCGGTTATGCAAAAGAGGGTGCATCCCGGAAATTCCCAGAAGCCGTTTGTATATTTTATGGTGTGGTCACAGAATGTTGATATTATCTAGTGCCCTCTCAGATGTCTTTTGTTCTATTTTCTGGTTTTGGAATGCAGATATTATCTAGCTTGGAAAACGTGCCTTAGGCCTTTCCACTTCATGTCATGCCCTGCTGTATATTCAAATATATATATATATATATATATATACCATTATTAACAATATTGATTTTCCATAAAGGCCCCTTATTTACATATCGCCCACTTGAGACAGAGATATATATATTATATTTATATGTATATATATATATCGAGGTCTCACAAATATATAAAATGTAAGTGCTTCAAATTTGCTGAGACCGATGGGACCCGATATATTACCGCACAATGTTCTCACAACCCCCAGTATCTCAAGTTACAGCCTGCATCCTTCAGCCACCACATACTGTTTTAATGCCACACCTTCTTCAACAGATCATCAAACATATTTCAGATTTTTACACCATCCATAACCGCTTATGTGATTTGGGTGACCAAATCTGGTGACATCCGGATTTATTCACTGCCGCTCCTGCTGGACACACATCAGTCGACTTCCATTGCAGACACTGCTTTATAAGCTGTCACTGAGTGTCCAAGGCCTGTATTATCATCAGCGAGGTGGGTGCACAAGGTGACAGTCCATAATATACTGATTGCACCGTGTGACAGTCCATATGGTTATGAGTGCACATCATCAGAACTGCCCATGGTTTCATGGTGCACATCATCAGAACTGCCCATGGTTTCATGGTGCACAGCATCAGAACTGCCCATGGTTTCATGGTGCACAGCATCAGAACTGCCCATATTGTCATGGGTGCATATCATTAGAACAGTCTATATTGTTATGGGTGCAAATGTACTCTGACAGTTCACACAGACCATAATGAGTTACAGCAACAGTACATCTGCAATATTAGAAGCACTCGGTGATATACTCTCCAACACAGTGATACACAGCAGACTCCAAGAAATAGATTTTTGGTCACAGAGCATAAACATAATGCAACATAGCAAACGGCGTATTACGGTGGAAATGTCTGAAAGAAAACCTTGAACAAAAGAAAGTGTGACTCTGTAGATGTGGCTTTGAGGATTCAAGCTATAACGAAAGAACAAATAAGGTTGCCACTATGCTATATCAATAATCCCCTCAGTCTCTGCAAACTCATTTCAAGGGCCTCTCTGTGCTATCTATGGAAAATCTGTTAAAAGGTTATTTTACAACAATATACAACATATTAACACACACATCCATAAGGTATTAGGTCCACCTAATGCAGACCTGGTATGTTGACCATATTGAAAAATCCTAAGCACTAAACCTCGCCCACTTCATAACATTTAAAGTAAAACTTGTGGAGAAAACGGGGAGAAAAGCTGCTTGCCCACTTCATACCATTCAGAGTAAGAAAACAAACAAACAGATAGTTTCAAATTGTGTGCCTGTGTACAAACTACAAAAAAAAGTTACTTAGCAAAAAAAGTAATGGTTCCCACTCCCATAACCTAACAGCAAAAATAGCTTACAAGCACACAATTTAAAATGATTGATCCAATGAACAGGCTAAAATATGAATTTTAACCTTTTCATTGTTCATTGTAAAAGGAAAAAAAAAGCTTAAAAACTGGTTCCCAATGTATTGTCACTGGAAAGACCCTGGCTGTATAGAAATGCTAATGCTAATAATGCCTGGGAGTGACAGAGCATTCCACACAGCCTGTCAGTGACACCTGGGAGGAATCCTACATACACTAGGCTGGCACTAGTTACTAAATATGCGCAATCTGTAAAATATAGCGCAATCATAAAAAAAATACTAAATTTACACTTTAATGGAAATCAGGGATATCCGAAACCCTGTCCATGCCAGCTTAGCAGTTCAGGTCTTTTAACTAAAAAAACAAAAATGAATTTAGATTTTTGATAACCTGACTGCTTTCATCAAATTAATCTTTGAGGCTTATCCTAAACGTGTGCACATAAAAAAAAACCCACACAAAAAAGCCCACGTTAAGGTCCTCAAAACCTAATGGAAAAATCAAAGCGTTAATCGGAGACTTAGCCGGTTTTTATCCAATGGACCTAAAGACAAAGCACACAGAGTTAATAACACCTAACTGGGTGCCTCTCTATAACCTTTGGTGCAAGCCTTGGCTCATCCAACATTCTTCTGTTCCCCGACATACTTACCTCTTCTCTTATGGCCATAACCTGTTGGATCAGTGAGCTCATATCACTCCTCAACTGCAGATTTTCTGCCATAAGGTATTCATTTCTGGCTCTTAACCATTTTACTGGGACACACTTTATAGATTTGCTTTGACTATAATGCTCCCTAGCAAATTTCTTTTGGTTAAAGCTCCCTGTCCCAAATCTAGCAGAATACACCATCGTCTGCCTTTTGTGGGTTCTATAGGTCTGGACTTTATTGCTACACATTGGTTTTGCAGAGGGGCAGAGCCTGGAAATGTGATTCGCTTGGCCACAAGAGTGACACTTCACACTTCTAGCTCTGTTTACATTGTCTCTACACGGTACAGCAGAGTTAATTAGTCTAGGCATTGCTTTTTGTAATGGGGACCTTGAGACTGCCACTGGAGCTTGTTTGACTGCACTAACCTTTGGGGCTACCTTTGGGTAATTTTCACTCATACAATTACCCTGCACCCCCGAGTCTATATGCTTATTTGGTGAAGATCCACATGAAACCTCCTCAGCAGCACTAGGAAAGACATCATCCTGTCTCCTGATATCCACAGACACAAGTTCAACTTCTTTTTCTGTGACTATCAGCTTTTCTGACATCATCTGATTGTTTCTGCGCAATTCTCTGCTCTCAGCTCTCAGCTGCTCCACAATTGCGCCCAAACTTTCAGTGGATGCCCTCATGGCTCCTAGCGCTTTATCCAGGGAGTTTAACTCCTCTTTGAGGCTTTCATTTTGTATTTTCACCAAAACAAACTCCTTTGCAATCCAAACTGCCCCATAAATCAAAAAGCGTTTGCCCTCAGATTTGGAGATTTGTTTAGCAGCAATGCATTTAGATACATAATCCTGGGCTTCAGCCCATGGGTTACTGGATCCCTGCATTGCTCTTATAATCCCCTCTGCATTCTTTACCTTGTTAATCTTTTTTGCAAGACCCTCCATGTCTATACAATAAGGCACTTCAAACAAATTGCAACACTTTAAAATATGCTATGGTTACCAATGGCAACAGCGGTCTGTGAACTATAGAAATTGAATTGCACACTGTATTATATACCATAATACACTCAATATTCACCACAACACAGTGCTCTGCAAATACACAAGATGCCTCCTGCCTGGCTCGCCAAACTGTAAACAATACTAATAATAATATATTATTATTATTAATATCTCCTGGATGGCTCTTAGCCAAACTGTAAACAATATTAATATCTCCTGCCTGCCACTCGGCCAAATGTAAACAATTGTATATTAATATTAATAACTAGATATTAATTTATAACTATAAATCTCCTGCCTGGGTCGCCACTAAAATAGGCAACACATATACCAATATTGTCAATATCTGGCCAATGATCACGCAATGGCTACACGCATAAGACTATAAGACTGTAGTTCTTTTGACTTCTGGTATATGCAAGAGACACTGAGACACGCAGTAAATAAAGATATATATTGTTGACAAAATAACACAATAATGCAATCAAATCTCAAATCAAACACAATACATGAGACTGGCATACAGTTATGAGACTGGCATACATATATACAGGGAAAGACACATTACCCTCCTGATACGGCACTCACAAGCTTCTCCTGTCTAGCAATGTCCGCTCCAAGCCGTCTCCCCCGTCTTGCCTCTCCTTCCTTCTCCTGCCCCCTCTCCTGTCTGCCCCCCCTCAATTATACCTCCCTGCCCTTTTGATCTCCAGTCCTGCTGACCTGGCTTGACCCACCGGTTATGCAAAAGAGGGTGCATCCCGGAAATTCCCAGAAGCCGTTTGTATATTTTATGGTGTGGTCACAGAATGTTGATATTATCTAGTGCCCTCTCAGATGTCTTTTGTTCTATTTTCTGGTTTTGGAATGCAGATATTATCTAGCTTGGAAAACGTGCCTTAGGCCTTTCCACTTCATGTCATGCCCTGCTGTATATTCAAATATATATATATATATATACCATTATTAACAATATTGATTTTCCATAAAGGCCCCTTATTTACATGTCTACCTCTCTGTCTGCCTCTCTGACTCTCCCTACCTATCTCTAACTCTCTGTCCCTGTCTCTAACTAGCTGTGCTCTGGCCGCAATGCAAGGCTGAAATGCGCACAAGCAAGATGGCCGCCGCTTTATGTAGCATGGTGACGTCACCGGGCTTCCTGGCTGCTGATAGGCTGCATGTGACTTACCCATGATACCTTGCCCCAGGGGGTATGTCTGGACATGTTCATCCACCATTTTAGAATGCCTGCAATTGAAATAAATGGAGTTTAAAGGAAAACTTTGATCGATCGAATCGCGGGGAAATTCGGATTCGTTCAGAATCAAATTTTCCATGAAATTCGGAACGAATCCGGGTTCGTCCGGATTGATTCACTCATCCCTAATTAAGATGATATTGAAGACCACATTCACAAAGCAAAACTTGCGGGTATTACTTTGAATCGCCCAACACTCGCACTTTGCACAAGCGATTTTTTTCAACCTGGTTCTAAATCTACCCTCTCATTTCTTACAGCTACAAGATCAGTTATGTTTGTCGCAAGAAAAGGAAAAAGCAACTCTATAAAATAAAAAGTTTAAAACTTGTATTATCAAAAGTTTGATTTTAATTGATTTAACCTTGATTAACATCATCTGTGGTAATTCAGACATTAGACTGAAACTTCTGAATTGAGAGACCTGGCTTGTTGCTCATTTCGTCCTCTAAATATAAGGTGTATGGCATCAATACAAAGTGTTGTATTATGTCAATTTAAAACAAATCTTGTTAAATGATAATGTAATTAAATGCACTGCAATAATATATTCTAAATAATCATTTCAATTTAACCATTTTAATTTAATGAAGATATCATAATGTTTCTTGGTTTTTTAAAGGTAAAAAGAAAGTCTGTCCACACTGAAATGGTCTTTTGCACTAGAAATTTTTTTTGTTTACAGATTAGAGATGAGCGAACTTTTTAAAAATTTGATTCGACTGATTCGCCAAATTTTCCGACAAAAATCGTTTCGGCCCTAATTTATTTGCGACGAATCACTATTAAAACCGGCTTTTTCTGAGCCTCCTAGAGCCTCAGTAGGGTTGTAAACCATTCTGCCTTGCGGTAACACGCATAGGATGCGTGCTGGGTTAGTGAAATAATACTGTACATAATTATCACATGCAGATCAGAGGCATCGCAAATAGAATCGCAGAGCAGCACAATTGCAGAGAGTTGAGGTGGCATCACTATGAGGGGCCCATATAGTGCCTGAAAAACACACCCTGGAGCTGGCAGCAGCAGGAGCCCAAAAATTTGCTGATTCACACCCTGGAGTTGCAAGCAGCAGCAGCCGCCCAAACATTGGTTGAAAGAGACACTGGAGTTGGCAGCAGGAGCCCAAAAATTGGATGAATCACACCCTAGAGTTGCAAGCAGCAGCAGCAGCCCAAACATAGCTTGAAAGAGACACTGGATTTGGCAGCAGGAGCCCAAAAATTGGCTGAATCACACCCTGGAGTTGCAAGCAGAAGCAGCAGCAGCAGCAGCAGCCCAAACATAGCTTGAAAGAGACACTGGAGTTGGCAGCAGGAGCCCAAAAATTGGCTGAATGACACCCTGGAGTCACAAGCAGCAGCAGCAGGAGCCCAAACATAGCTTGAAAGAGACACTGGAGTTGGCAGCAGGAGCCCAAAAATAGGTTGAATGACACCCTGGAGTTGCAAGCAGCAGCAGCAGCAGCCCAATAATAGCTTGAAAGAGACACTGGAGTTGGCTGCAGAAGCCCAAAAATTGGATGAATCACACCCTAGAGTCACAAGCAACAGCAGCAGGAGCCCAAACATAGCTTGAAAGAGACACTGGAGTTGGCTGCAGGAGCCCAAAAATTGGATGAATCACACCCTGGAGTTGCAAGCAGCAGCCGGAGCCCGAACATTACTTTAAAGAGACACTGGAGTTGGCTGCAGGATCCCAAAAATCGGATGAATCACACCCTGGAGTTGCAAGCAGCAGCAGGAGCCCACACATAGCTTGAAAGAGACAATGGAGTTGGCTGCAGGAGGCAAAAAATTGGATGAATCACACTCTGGAGTTGCAAGCAGCAGCAGGAGCACAAACATTACTTTAAAGAGACACTGGAGTTGGCAGCAGGAGCCCAAAAATTGGCTGAATGACACCCTGGTGTCACAAGCAGCAGCAGCAGGAGCCCAAACATAGCTTGAAAGAGACACTGGAGTTGGCAGCAGGAGCCCAAAAATTGGCTGAATGACACCCTGGAGTTGCAAGCAGCAGCCCAAACATAGCTTGAAAGAGACACTGGAGTTGGCTGCAGAAGGCCAAAAATTGGATGAATCACACACTAGAGTCACAAGCAACAGCAGCAGGAGCCCAAACATAGCTTGAAAGAGACACTGGAGTTGGCTGCAGGAGACCAAAAATTGGATGAATCACACCCTGGAGTTGCAAGCAGCAGCCGGAGCCTGAACATTACTTTAAAGAGACACTGGAGTTGGCTGCAGGATCCCAAAAATTGGATGAATCACACCCTGGAGTTGCAAGCAGCAGCAGCAGCAGCAGCCCAAACATAGCTTGAAAGAGACACTGGAGTTGGCTGCAGGAGCTCAAAAATTGGCTGAATGACACCCTGGAGTTGCGAGCAGCAGCAGCAGGAGCCCAAACATAGCTTGAAAGAGACACTGTAGTTGGCAGCAGGAGCCCAAAAATTAACTGAATTACACCCTGGAGTTGCAAGAAGCAGCAGCGGCAGCTGCAGGAGCCCAAACATTGCTTTAAAGAGACACTGGAGTTGGCTGCAGGGTCCCAGAAAATGGATGAATCACACCCTGGATTTGCAAGCAGCAGCAGCAGGAGCCCACACATAGCTTGAAAGAGACAATGGAGTTGGCTGCAGGAGGCAAAAAATTGGATGAATCACACCCTGGAGTTGCAAGTAGCAGCAGGAGCACAAACATTACTTTAAAGAGACACTGGAGTTGGCTGCAGGAGGCCAACAATTGGATGAATCACACCCTGGAGTCACAAGCAGCAGCAGCAGGAGCCCAAACATAGCTTGAAAGAGACACTGGAGTTGGCAGCAGGAGCCCAAAAATAGGTTGAATGACACCCTGGAGTTGCAAGCAGCAGCAGCAGCAGCCGAATAATAGCTTGAAAGAGACACTGGAGTTGGCTGCAGAAGCCCAAAAATTGGATGAATCACACCCTAGAGTCACAAGCAACAGCAGCAGGAGCCCAAACATAGCTTGAAAGAGACACTGGAGTTGGCTGCAGGAGCCCAAAAATTGGATGAATCACACCCTGGAGTTGCAAGCAGCAGCCGGAGCCCGAACATTACTTTAAAGAGACACTGGAGTTGGCTGCAGGATCCCAAAAATTGGCTGAATGACACCCTGGAGTCACAAGCAGCAGCAGCAGGAGCCCAAACATAGCTTGAAAGAGACACTGGAGTTGGCAGCAGGAGCCCAAAAATAGGTTGAATGACACCCTGGAGTTGCAAGCAGCAGCAGCAGCAGCCCAATAATAGCTTGAAAGAGACACTGGAGTTGGCTGCAGAAGCCCAAAAATTGGATGAATCACACCCTAGAGTCACAAGCAACAGCAGCAGGAGCCCAAACATAGCTTGAAAGAGACACTGGAGTTGGCTGCAGGAGCCCAAAAATTGGATGAATCACACCCTGGAGTTGCAAGCAGCAGCCGGAGCCCGAACATTACTTTAAAGAGACACTGGAGTTGGCTGCAGGATCCCAAAAATTGGATGAATCACACCCTGGAGTTGCAAGCAGCAGCAGGAGCCCACACATAGCTTGAAAGAGACAATGGAGTTGGCTGCAGGAGGCAAAAAATTGGATGAATCACACTCTGGAGTTGCAAGCAGCAGCAGGAGCACAAACATTACTTTAAAGAGACACTGGAGTTGGCTGCAGGAGCCCAAAAATTGGATGAATCACACCCTGGAGTTGCAAGCAGCAGCAGCAGGAACCCAAGCATTGCTTTAAAGAGACACTGGAGTTGGCAGCAGGAGCCCAAAAATTGGCTGAATGACACCCTGGTGTCACAAGCAGCAGCAGCAGGAGCCCAAACATAGCTTGAAAGAGACACTGGAGTTGGCAGCAGGAGCCCAAAAATTGGCTGAATGACACCCTGGAGTTGCAAGCAGCAGCCCAAACATAGCTTGAAAGAGACACTGGAGTTGGCTGCAGAAGGCCAAAAATTGGATGAATCACACACTAGAGTCACAAGCAACAGCAGCAGGAGCCCAAACATAGCTTGAAAGAGACACTGGAGTTGGCTGCAGGAGACCAAAAATTGGATGAATCACACCCTGGAGTTGCAAGCAGCAGCCGGAGCCTGAACATTACTTTAAAGAGACACTGGAGTTGGCTGCAGGATCCCAAAAATTGGATGAATCACACCCTGGAGTTGCAAGCAGCAGCAGCAGCAGCAGCCCAAACATAGCTTGAAAGAGACACTGGAGTTGGCTGCAGGAGCTCAAAAATTGGCTGAATGACACCCTGGAGTTGCGAGCAGCAGCAGCAGGAGCCCAAACATAGCTTGAAAGAGACACTGTAGTTGGCAGCAGGAGCCCAAAAATTAACTGAATTACACCCTGGAGTTGCAAGAAGCAGCAGCGGCAGCTGCAGGAGCCCAAACATTGCTTTAAAGAGACACTGGAGTTGGCTGCAGGGTCCCAGAAAATGGATGAATCACACCCTGGAGTTGCAAGCAGCAGCAGCAGGAGCCCACACATAGCTTGAAAGAGACAATGGAGTTGGCTGCAGGAGGCAAAAAATTGGATGAATCACACCCTGGAGTTGCAAGTAGCAGCAGGAGCACAAACATTACTTTAAAGAGACACTGGAGTTGGCTGCAGGAGGCCAACAATTGGATGAATCACACCCTGGAGTTGCAAGCTGCAGCAGCAGGAGCCCAAACATTGATTTAAAGAGACACTGGAGTTTGCAGCAGGAGCCCAAAAATTGGATGAATCACACCCTGAGTTGCAAGCAGCAGCAGCAGCACAAACATAGCTTGAAAGAGACACTGGAGTTGGCAGCAGGAGCCCAAAAATTGGCTGAATGACACCCTGGAGTTGCAAGCAGCAGCAGCAGCAGCAGCCCACACATAGTTTGAAAGAGACACTGGAGTTGGCTGCAGGAGGCCAAAAATTGGATGAATCACACCCTGGAGTTGCAAGCAGCAGCAGCACCAGGAGCCCAAACATAGCTTGAAAGAAATACTGGAGTTGGCTGCAGGAGGCCAAAAATTGGATGAATCACTCCCTATAGCTGCAAGCAGCAGCAGCAGCAGGAGCCCAAACATAGCTTGAAAGAGACACTGGAGTTGGCAGCAGGAGCCCAAAAATTGGATGAATCACACCCTGGAGTTGCAAACAGCAGGAGCAGAAGCCCAAACATAGCTTGAAAGAGACAACGGAGTTGGCTGCAGGAGGCCAAAAATTGGATGAATCACACCCTGGAGTTGCAAGCAGCAGCAGGAGCACAAACATTACTTTAAAGAGACACTTGAGTTGTCAGCAGGAGCCCAAAAATTGGATGAATCACACCCTGGATTTGCAAGCAGCAGCAGGAGCCCAAACATTGCTTGCAAGAGACACTGTATTTGGCTGCAGGAGCCCAAAAATTGGATGAATCACACCCTGAGTTGCAAGCAGCAGCAGCCCAAACATAGCTTGAAAGAGACACTGGGTTGGCATCAGCAGGAGCCCAAAAATTGGATGAATCACACCCTGGAGTTCTAAGCAGCAGCAGGAGCACAAACATTACTTTAAAGAGACACTGGAGTTGGCTGCAGGAGCCAAAAAATGGATGAATCACACCCTTGAGTTGCAAGCAGCAGCAGGAGCCCAAACATTGCTTGAAAGAGACACTGGAGTTGGCAGCAGGAGCCCAAAAATTGGATGAATCACACCCTGAGTTGCAAGCAGCAGCAGTAGCAGCCCAAACATAGCTTGAAAGAGACACTGGAGTTGGCAGCAGGAGCTCAAATATTGGCTAAATGACACCCTGGAGTTGCAAGCAGCAGCAGCAGGATCCCAAACATAGCTTGAAAGAGACACTGGAGTTGGCAGCAGGAGCCAAAAATTAGCTGAATTACACCCTGGAGTTGCAAGCAGCAGCATCAGCAGGAGCCCAAACATTGCTTTAAAGAGACACAGGAGTTGGCAGCAGGAGTCCAAAAATTGGATGAATCACACCCTGGAGCTGCAAGCAGCAGCAGGAGCCCAAACATAGCTTGAAAGAGACACTGGAATTGGCTGCAGGAGCCCAAAAATTGGATGAATCACACCCTGGAGTTGCAAGCAGCAGCAGGAGCACAAACATTACTTTAAAGAGACACTGGAGTTGGCTGCAGGAGTCCAAAAATTGGATGAATCACACCCTGGAGTTGCAAGCAGCAGCAGGAGCCCAAACATTACTTTAAAGAGACACTGGAGTTGTCAGCAGGAGCCAAAAATTAGGTGAATTACACCCTGGAGTTGCAAGCAGCAGCAGCAGCAGGAGCCCATACATTGCTTTAAAGAGACACAGGAGTTGGCTGCAGGAGCCCAAAAATTGGATGAATCACACCCTGGAGTCACAAGCAGCAGCAACAGGAGCCCAAACATAGCTTGAAAGAGACACTGGAGTTTGCAGCAGGAGCCCAAACATTGGCTGAATGACACCCTGGAGTTGCAAGCAGCAGCAGCCCAAACATAGCTTAAAAGAGGCACTGGAGTTGGCAGCAGGAGCCCAAAAATTGGCTGAATTACACCCTGGAGTCACAAGCAGCAGCAGCAGGAGCCCAAACATAGCTTGAAAGAGACACTGGAGTTGGCAGCAGGAGTCCAAAAATTGGCTGAATGACACCCTGGAGTTGCAAGCAGCAGCAGCAGCCCGAACATAGCTTGAAAGAGACACTGGAGTTGACAGCAGGAGCCCAAAAAATGGCTGAATGACACCCTGCAGTTGCAAGCAGCAGCAGCAGCAGGAGCAGCCCAAACATAGTTTGAAAGAGACACTGGAGTTGGCAGCAGGAGCCCGAAAATTAGCTGAATCACACCCTGGAGTTGCAAGCAGCAGCAGCTGCAGGAGCCAAACATTGCTTTAAAGAGACACTGCAGTTGGCTGCAGGAGCCCAAAAATTGGATGAATCACACCCTGGAGTTGCAAGCAGCAGCAGGAGCACAAACATTGCTTTAAAGAGACAATGGAGTTGGCTGCAGGAGCCCAAAAATTGGATGAATCACACCCTGGAGTTGCAAGCAGCAACAGGAGCCCAAACATTGCTTGAAATAGATACTGGAGTTGGCTGCAGGAGGCCAAAAATTGGATTAATCACACCCTGGAGTTGCAAGCAGCAGCAGAAGCCCAATCATTGCTTCATAGAGACACTGGAGTTGGCAGCAGGAGCCCAAAAATTGGATGAATCACACCCTGGAGTTGCAAGCAGCAGCAGCCCAAGCATGGCTTGAAAGAGACACTGGAGTTGGCAGCAGGAGCCCAGCAATTGGCTGAATGACACCCTGAAGTAGCAAGCAGCAGCAGCAGGAGCCCAAACATAGCTTGAAAGAGACACTGGAGTTGGCAGCAGGAGCCCAAAAATTAGCTGAATTACACCCTGGAGTTGCAAGCAGCAGCCGAAACATAGCTTGAAAGAGACACTGGAGTTGGCAGCAGGAGCCCAAAAATTGGATGAATCACACCCTGGAGTTGCAAGCAGCAGCAGAAGCCCAAACATTACTTTAAAGAGACACTGTAGTTGGCTTCAGGAGCCCAAAAATTGGATGAATCACACCCTGGAGTTGCAAGCAGCAGCAACTGGAGCCCAAACATAGCTTGAAAGAGACACTGGAGTTGGCAGCAGGAGACCAAAAATTGGCTGAATGACACCCTGGAGTCACAAGCAGCAGCAGCAGGAGCCCAATCATAGCTTGAAAGAGACACTGGAGTTGGTAGCAGGAGCCCAAAAATTGGCTGAATCACACCCTGGAGTTGCAAGCAGCAGCAGCCCAAACATAGCTTGAAAGAGGCATTGGAGTTTGCAGCAGGAGCCCAAAAATTGGCTGAATGACAGCCTGGAGTCACAAGCAGCAGCAGCAGCAGCCCAAACATAGCTTGAAAGAGACACTGGAGTTGGCAGCAGGAGCCCAAAAATTGGCTGAATGACACACTGGAGTGGCAAGCAACAGAAGCAGGAGCCCGAACATTACTTTAAAGAGACACTGGAGTTGGCAGCAGGAGCCCAAAAATTGGATGAATCACACCCTGGAGTTGCAAGCAGCAGCAGCCCAAACATAGCTTGAAAGAGACACTGGAGTTGGCAGCAGGAGCCCAAAAATTGGCTGAATGACACCCTGGAGTAGCAAGCAGCAGCAGCAGCAGGAGCCCAAACATAGTTTGAAAGAGACACTGGAGTTGGCAGCAGGAGCCCAAAAATTAGCTTAATTACACCCTGGAGTTGCAAGCAGCAGCAGCTGCAGGAGCCAAATATTGCTTTAAAGAGACACTGGAGTTGGCTGCAGGGTCCCAGAAAATGGATGAATCACACCCTGGAGTTGCAAGCAGCAGCAGCAGGAGCCCACACATAGCTTGAAAGAGACAATGGAGTTGGCTGCAGGAGGCAAAAAATTGGATGAATCACACCCTGGAGTTGCAAGTAGCAGCAGGAGCACAAACATTACTTTAAAGAGACACTGGAGTTGGCTGCAGGAGGCCAACAATTGGATGAATCACACCCTGGAGTTGCAAGCTGCAGCAGCAGGAGCCCAAACATTGATTTAAAGAGACACTGGAGTTTGCAGCAGGAGCCCAAAAATTGGATGAATCACACCCTGAGTTGCAAGCAGCAGCAGCAGCACAAACATAGCTTGAAAGAGACACTGGAGTTGGCAGCAGGAGCCCAAAAATTGGCTGAATGACACCCTGGAGTTGCAAGCAGCAGCAGCAGCAGCAGCCCACACATAGTTTGAAAGAGACACTGGAGTTGGCTGCAGGAGGCCAAAAATTGGATGAATCACACCCTGGAGTTGCAAGCAGCAGCAGCACCAGGAGCCCAAACATAGCTTGAAAGAAATACTGGAGTTGGCTGCAGGAGGCCAAAAATTGGATGAATCACTCCCTATAGCTGCAAGCAGCAGCAGCAGCAGGAGCCCAAACATAGCTTGAAAGAGACACTGGAGTTGGCAGCAGGAGCCCAAAAATTGGATGAATCACACCCTGGAGTTGCAAACAGCAGGAGCAGAAGCCCAAACATAGCTTGAAAGAGACAACGGAGTTGGCTGCAGGAGGCCAAAAATTGGATGAATCACACCCTGGAGTTGCAAGCAGCAGCAGGAGCACAAACATTACTTTAAAGAGACACTTGAGTTGGCAGCAGGAGCCCAAAAATTGGATGAATCACACCCTGGATTTGCAAGCAGCAGCAGGAGCCCAAACATTGCTTGCAAGAGACACTGTATTTGGCTGCAGGAGCCCAAAAATTGGATGAATCACACCCTGAGTTGCAAGCAGCAGCAGCCCAAACATAGCTTGAAAGAGACACTGGGTTGGCATCAGCAGGAGCCCAAAAATTGGATGAATCACACCCTGGAGTTCTAAGCAGCAGCAGGAGCACAAACATTACTTTAAAGAGACACTGGAGTTGGCTGCAGGAGCCAAAAAATGGATGAATCACACCCTTGAGTTGCAAGCAGCAGCAGGAGCCCAAACATTGCTTGAAAGAGACACTGGAGTTGGCAGCAGGAGCCCAAAAATTGGATGAATCGCACCCTGAGTTGCAAGCAGCAGCAGTAGCAGCCCAAACATAGCTTGAAAGAGACACTGGAGTTGGCAGCAGGAGCTCAAATATTGGCTAAATGACACCCTGGAGTTGCAAGCAGCAGCAGCAGGATCCCAAACATAGCTTGAAAGAGACACTGGAGTTGGCAGCAGGAGCCAAAAATTAGCTGAATTACACCCTGGAGTTGCAAGCAGCAGCATCAGCAGGAGCCCAAACATTGCTTTAAAGAGACACAGGAGTTGGCAGCAGGAGTCCAAAAATTGGATGAATCACACCCTGGAGCTGCAAGCAGCAGCAGGAGCCCAAACATAGCTTGAAAGAGACACTGGAATTGGCTGCAGGAGCCCAAAAATTGGATGAATCACACCCTGGAGTTGCAAGCAGCAGCAGGAGCACAAACATTACTTTAAAGAGACACTGGAGTTGGCTGCAGGAGTCCAAAAATTGGATGAATCACACCCTGGAGTTGCAAGCAGCAGCAGGAGCCCAAACATTACTTTAAAGAGACACTGGAGTTGTCAGCAGGAGCCAAAAATTAGGTGAATTACACCCTGGAGTTGCAAGCAGCAGCAGCAGCAGGAGCCCATACATTGCTTTAAAGAGACACAGGAGTTGGCTGCAGGAGCCCAAAAATTGGATGAATCACACCCTGGAGTCACAAGCAGCAGCAACAGGAGCCCAAACATAGCTTGAAAGAGACACTGGAGTTTGCAGCAGGAGCCCAAACATTGGCTGAATGACACCCTGGAGTTGCAAGCAGCAGCAGCCCAAACATAGCTTAAAAGAGGCACTGGAGTTGGCAGCAGGAGCCCAAAAATTGGCTGAATTACACCCTGGAGTCACAAGCAGCAGCAGCAGGAGCCCAAACATAGCTTGAAAGAGACACTGGAGTTGGCAGCAGGAGTCCAAAAATTGGCTGAATGACACCCTGGAGTTGCAAGCAGCAGCAGCAGCCCGAACATAGCTTGAAAGAGACACTGGAGTTGACAGCAGGAGCCCAAAAAATGGCTGAATGACACCCTGCAGTTGCAAGCAGCAGCAGCAGCAGGAGCAGCCCAAACATAGTTTGAAAGAGACACTGGAGTTGGCAGCAGGAGCCCGAAAATTAGCTGAATCACACCCTGGAGTTGCAAGCAGCAGCAGCTGCAGGAGCCAAACATTGCTTTAAAGAGACACTGCAGTTGGCTGCAGGAGCCCAAAAATTGGATGAATCACACCCTGGAGTTGCAAGCAGCAGCAGGAGCACAAACATTGCTTTAAAGAGACAATGGAGTTGGCTGCAGGAGCCCAAAAATTGGATGAATCACACCCTGGAGTTGCAAGCAGCAACAGGAGCCCAAACATTGCTTGAAATAGACACTGGAGTTGGCTGCAGGAGGCCAAAAATTGGATGAATCACACCCTGGAGTTGCAAGCAGCAGCAGAAGCCCAATCATTGCTTCATAGAGACACTGGAGTTGGCAGCAGGAGCCCAAAAATTGGATGAATCACACCCTGGAGTTGCAAGCAGCAGCAGCCCAAGCATGGCTTGAAAGAGACACTGGAGTTGGCAGCAGGAGCCCAGCAATTGGCTGAATGACACCCTGAAGTAGCAAGCAGCAGCAGCAGGAGCCCAAACATAGCTTGAAAGAGACACTGGAGTTGGCAGCAGGAGCCCAAAAATTAGCTGAATTACACCCTGGAGTTGCAAGCAGCAGCCGAAACATAGCTTGAAAGAGACACTGGAGTTGGCAGCAGGAGCCCAAAAATTGGATGAATCACACCCTGGAGTTGCAAGCAGCAGCAGAAGCCCAAACATTACTTTAAAGAGACACTGTAGTTGGCTTCAGGAGCCCAAAAATTGGATGAATCACACCCTGGAGTTGCAAGCAGCAGCAACTGGAGCCCAAACATAGCTTGAAAGAGACACTGGAGTTGGCAGCAGGAGACCAAAAATTGGCTGAATGACACCCTGGAGTCACAAGCAGCAGCAGCAGGAGCCCAATCATAGCTTGAAAGAGACACTGGAGTTGGTAGCAGGAGCCCAAAAATTGGCTGAATCACACCCTGGAGTTGCAAGCAGCAGCAGCCCAAACATAGCTTGAAAGAGGCATTGGAGTTTGCAGCAGGAGCCCAAAAATTGGCTGAATGACAGCCTGGAGTCACAAGCAGCAGCAGCAGCAGCCCAAACATAGCTTGAAAGAGACACTGGAGTTGGCAGCAGGAGCCCAAAAATTGGCTGAATGACACACTGGAGTGGCAAGCAACAGAAGCAGGAGCCCGAACATTACTTTAAAGAGACACTGGAGTTGGCAGCAGGAGCCCAAAAATTGGATGAATCACACCCTGGAGTTGCAAGCAGCAGCAGCCCAAACATAGCTTGAAAGAGACACTGGAGTTGGCAGCAGGAGCCCAAAAATTGGCTGAATGACACCCTGGAGTAGCAAGCAGCAGCAGCAGCAGGAGCCCAAACATAGTTTGAAAGAGACACTGGAGTTGGCAGCAGGAGCCCAAAAATTAGCTTAATTACACCCTGGAGTTGCAAGCAGCAGCAGCTGCAGGAGCCAAATATTGCTTTAAAGAGACACTGGAGTTGGCTGCAGGAGCCCAAAAATTGGATGAATCACACCCTGGAGTTGCAAGCAGCAACAGGAGCCCAAACATTGCTTGAAAGAGACACTGGAGTTGGATGCAGGAGACCAAAAATTGGATGAATCACACCCTGGAGTTGCAAGCAGCAGCAGGAGCCCAATCATTACTTTATAGAGACACTGAAGTTGGCAGCAGGAGCCCAAAAATTGGATTAATCACACCCTGGAGTTGCAAGCAGCAGCAGCCCAAGCATGGCTTGAAAGAGACACTGGAGTTGGCAGCAGGAGCCCAACAATTGGCTGAATGACACCCTGGAGTAGCAAGCAGCAGCAGCAGGAGCCCAAACATAGCTTGAAAGAGACACTGGAGTTGGCAGCAGGAGCCCAAACATTAGCTGAATTACACCCTGGAGTTGCAAGCAGCAGCAGTAGCCGAAACATAGCTTGAAAGAGACACTGGAGTTGGTAGCAGGAGCCCAAATATTGGCTGAATGACACCCTGGAGTTGAAAGCAGCAGGAGCCCAAACATAGCTTGAAAGAGACACTGGAGTTGGCAGCAGGAGCCCAAAAATTAGCTGAATTACACCCTGGAGTAGCAAGCAGCAGCAGCTGCAGGAGCCCAAACATTGCTTGAAAGAGACACTGGAGTTGGCGGCAGGAGCCCAAAAATTGGATGAATCACACCCTGGAGTTGCAAGCAGCAGCAGGAGCACAAACATTACTTTAAAGAGACACTGGTGTTGGCTGCAGGAGCCCAGAAATTGGATGAATCACACCCTGGAGTTGCAAGCAGCAGCAGGAGCCCAAACATTGCTTTAAAGAGACACCGGAGTTGGCAGCAGCCGCAGCAGGAGTCCAAAAATTGACTGACACACCCTGGAGTTGGCAGCAGCAGCAGCTGGAACCCAGAAATTGGCTGGAAGGCACCCTGAAGTTGGCAGCAGCAAGAGCACAAACATTTGCTGGAAGGCACACCCTGGAGTTAACAGCAGCATAAGCAGGAGCCCAAACATTGCTTGAAAGACACCCTGGAGTTGGCAGCAGCAGCAGCAGATGCCATCAGCAGGAGCCCAAAAATTGGCTGGAAGGCACACCTGAAGTTGGCATCAGCAGGAGCCCAAAAATTGGTCTAAAGACATAAATATGTTTTGCACCATTTGGAAAGTGTAAAACGTGGCACCATGCTGAATCTAGTCGCATGCATCAGCCATTGGTGGGTAGAAATCCTGGCTGATCCATCCCTGATTCATTTTGACAAAGGTGAGTCTCTCCACATTTTTAGTTGACAGACGAGTTCTCCTCGCCGTAACTATGGCCCCGCCGCACTAAACACCCGCTCAGATGGCACGCTACTGGCCGGGCAGGACAGCTTTTCCAGGGCAAACTCTGCTAGTTGCTGCCACAAGCCAAGTTTGGCTGCCCAGAAGTCCAGCATCTGCCAAGTGACTGCGCAGAATGTCTTTGTAGTAGTTCAGTTTGTCCTCCCTCTCGGCTTCCTGCCATTGCGCTGTCTCCATCTCCACTGCATACTGCCATGGTGTGTCCGGGTCCTCTGTCTCACCTTCCTCAAAACCCTCTAGCTCCTCTGGCTGCTCCTGCTCCTCCTCTCCTGTCCACTGACTAGATAAACCAGCCATTTCACCAAGCCTAAACTGTGCTTCACTGGGCCACTCCTCCTCCTCTTCCTCCTCCTCCTCCAGTTCAGCTCCAATGGGGTTCATGTGGCCGTAAGATGTAGACGCCATGTCTCCAGTGCCCTGACCAGCCATGGTTTCCAACATGTGCTGTAGCACATGAAGCAGTGGAATCACGTCGTTCATCCCGTAATCCTACCAACTGACTAATAAAGTGGCTTCCTCAAAGGGCCTGAGCAAACGGCAGGTGTCACGTATGAGCTGCCAATGGGTGACATTGAAGTTACACAGGGGAGTCCCCCTATCCGCTTGGATCATCAGGAAATCCGTGATGGCTTTTCTCTGTTCATATAATCGGTCCAACATGTGAAGGGGGGAATTCAAACGGGTGGAAACATCGCAAATCAGACTATGTTGGGGGCTACCGTTCTGACGCTGTAGCTCAAGAAGGGTGTGCTTGGCGGTGTATGAGTGGCTGAAGTGCATGCAAAGTTTCCTTGAAGTTGTTATGATGTCTTGCAGATGGGGGGAACACTTCAGAAACCTCTTGACAACCAGATTGAAAACGTGAGCCATGCAGGGGGCATGGGTCAGGCTTCCTTGGTGCAGCGCAGACAAAATGTTCTTCCCATTGTCGGTAACCATGATTCCCATTTTAAGTTTTCTTGAAGTAAGCCACGTTTGGATTTCCTGATGAATAAATGTAAGCAGTTCCTCCCCCGTGTGACTCCGTTCGACAAGACAAACCATGTGAAGCACAGAGTGACACCTCCGTGCCCTGCACACATGGTAGACTGGAGGGGCACTGAGACTTGAGGCTACAGTGGAGGGTGAGGAGATGGCGGAGGATGAGGAGGCCGAGTCGCACAGTGTCACAGGCCCAACGGGCAGGGAGCGCGGAGGCCAAAGCAGCGTGACCTGTCCAAGTTGCTGCTGCTGCTGCAAAGGGACCACATTCACCCAGTGGGCCGTAAACGACATGTACTGTCCCTGACCATAGTTACAGCTCCAGACGTCGGTGCTGCCATGCACTTTGCTACACACCGACAGGCTCAAGGACTGGCCCACCTTCTGTTCAACAAAAGTGTGCAGCGCTGGTACTGCCTTCTTGGCAAAGAAATGACGGCTTGGGACTCTCCACCTCGACTCGGCACAAGCCATCAGTTCTCTGAAAGGTGCAGAGTCCACCACCTGAAAAGGGAGCGACTGCAGCACCAGCAACTTGGACAGGAGCACATTCAGCTTCTGCGCCGTAGGATGAGTGGGCGCATACTGCTGCCTCTTGGACATGGCTTCGCTGATGGATTGCTGGCGGGATGCATGACTTGGAGGAGGAGTTGCAGGAGCGACAGAGGATGGGTATGACGCACAGCTGCCTTCGGCTGAGGTGCTGGAGCCTTGGCTGGCAGAAATTGGGAACGGCGTGCCACTTGGTGAGGAATCAGGCTGGACCACCTCTTCGGAGCCTCGGTTCTCTCAGGCCGCTTTATGGTTACGCATCATATGTTGACGCAGGGCCGTGGTGCCAACATTTGGGCCCTGGCCACGCTTCACCTTCTGCTTACATATCTTGCCTGTGGCCATGTTACCCTCCTGTGGATTCTTCAGGAAAAACTGCCACACTGCCGAGTAGCTACTTTTCCCACCAACAGGCCGCACTGATTCACTGCTACTGTCGCCAACTCCAGGAACCCCTGCTCCACTACCTCCCGATAAGGTAGCCTGCTGTGCAGCAGGTGCTCTACCCCAGCCCCAGCCCGTTTGGCTCCAGGCTTTACAATTGTGCCCCCATGCTGACTGTCAACCATGCTGCTAACACCTTGCTGCCTCAGCTGCTGACTCCGGGGCAACCTGCGCCCCTCTTCTCCTGATGATGACGATGAAGCCCCTTCATCACCCAGCTCCCAAGTGCGATCGGCTTCATCATCATTACCGAGTTGTGGCTGCACGTCACTGATGTTCTCGGTTTCCTCAACAGTGTCTGGTGCAGGAGCTGGAACGCTCGCAACACCCACGAAACTGTCCACATCACTATTTGTCTGCCTAGCTAAAGAAGCCACCTCCATTTCTTGGCTGGGCAGTAGCTGCTGACTGTCCTCTATCTGATCGTCCTCCTCACTAAAGAGTGGAGCTGAACCCAAAGCATAGGATACCTCGCTGGGGGAAGGAACGGCATAGGACAGAGGCAATGGGAGGAAAGGGACTGCTCTCAGGGCATGCCAACTCAGGGTTGTGTCAGAGGAACCTAACGACCCTAGACTGGGGCTCTCAGATGTAACTTGTGATGATGTTGATGAGCGCATTAACCAATCTACCACGGCAGATACGTTACTGGTGGTGACACGACCGCTAGCAGATACTGGCAGATCAGGTCTCTCACCGTGACTCCTGCTGCCACTTGCTCCTAGTCTGCAGTGACCTCTGCCTGCTGAATCTTGGCCTCTGCCACTCCTCTTTGAACATCCTTGCACTTGTCTGCCTGACATTTTTATGTATTTGAAATGCGCAATAGGTACGATCAAAAATGTGTTTACTTTAAAAAGAAGAAGCTAAATAAAGTGAGGGACCGCTTCTCTGCACCAGATACTATGAAAATTGGCAATATGAGATACCCTGCAACCTAGTGTTTTGGCAGCAGACCAAAAACCAATTAAAATGCAATACTTTGTTTAAGCTGAGGAAGGATGAACAAGCGTATTTAGTATAACAGATAGGCTGCTAAGTGCAGGTTTGGGATACCCAGGTGGCCTGGTTTTTTTTTTGTTAAAGGCAGACCAAAAGCCAATTTAAAATGCAATACTTTGATTAAGCTGAGGAAGGATGAACAAGCGTATTTAGTATAACAGATAGGCTGCCTAATGCTGGTTTGGGATGCCCAGGTGGGCTGGTGTTTTTTTGTTAAAGGCAGACCAAAAACCATTTCAAAATGCAATACTTTGATTAAGCTGAGGAGGATCAACAAGCGTATTTAGTATAACAGATAGGCTGCCTAGTGCAGGTTTGGGATGCCCTGCGGACTGGTGTTTTTTTTTTGTTAAAGGCAGACCAAAAACCAATTCAAAATGCAATACTTTGATTAAGCTGAGGAAGGATGAACAAGCATATTTAGTATAACAGATAGGCTGCTAAGTGCAGGTTTGGGATGCCCTGCGGCCTAGTGTTTTGGCAGCAGGACAAAAACAATTCAAAATGCAATACTTTGATTAAGCTTAGGAAGGATGAACAAGCGTATTTAGTATAACAGATAGGCTACTAAGTGCAGGTTTGGGATGCCCTGCGGCCTGGTGTTTTTTTGTTAAAGGGAGACCAAAAACCAATTCAAAATGCAATACTTTGATTAAGCTGAGGACGGATGAACAAGCATATTTAGTATAACAGATAGGCTGCCTAATGCAGGTTTGGGATACCCAGGTGAGTTGTTTTTTTTTTGTTAAAGGCAGACCAAAAACCAATTCAAAATGCAATCCTTTGATTAAGCTGTGGAGGATCAACAAGCATATTTAGTATAACAGATAGGCTGCTAGGTGCAGGTTTGGGATACCCAGGTGGGCTGGTGTTTTTTTAGTTAAAGGCAGACCAAAAACCAACTCAAAATACAATACTTTGATTAAGCTGAGAAAGGATGAACAAGCGTATTTAGTATAACAGATAGGCTGCTAAGTGCAGGTTTGCGATGCCCTGCGGCCTGGTGTTTTTTTTGTTAAAGGCAGACCAATAACCAATTCAAAATGAAATACTTTGATTAAGCTGAGGAAGGATGAACAAGCGTATTTAGTATAACAGATAAGCTGCTAAGTGCAGGTTTGGGATGCACTGCGGCCTGATGTTTTTTTTATTAAAGGCAGACCAAAAACCAATTCAAAATGCAATACTTTGATTAAGCTGAGGAGGATCAACAAGCATATTCAGTATAACCGATATGCTGCTAGGTGCAGGTTTGGGATGCCCTGCGGCCTGGTGTTTTTTTTGTTAAAGGCAGGCCAAAAACCAATTCAAAATGCAATACTTTGATTAAGCTGAGGAAAGATGAACAAGCATATTTAGCATAACAGATAGGCTGCTAAGTGCAGGTTTGGGATACCCTGCAGCCTGATGTTTTTTTTGTTAAAGGCAGACCAAAAACCAATTCAAAATGCAATACTTTGATTAAGCTGAGGAAGGATGAACAAGTGTATTTAGTATAACAGATAGGCTGCTAAGTGCAGGTTTGGGATGCCCTGCGGCCTAGTGTTTTGGCAGCAGGACAAAAAACAATTCAAAATGCAATACTTTGATTAAGCTGAGGAAGGATGAACAAGCGTATTTAGTATAACAGATAGGCTACTAAGTGCAGGTTTGGGATGCCCTGCGGCCTGGTGTTTTTTTTTTGTTAAAGGCAGAACAAAAACCAATTCAAAATGCAATACTTTGATTAAGCTGAGGAAGGATGAACAAGTGTATTTAGTATAACAGATAGGCTGCTAAGTGCAGGTTTGGGATGCCCTGCGGCCTAGTGTTTTGGCAGCAGGACAAAAAACAATTCAAAATGCAATACTTTGATTAAGCTGAGGAAGGATGAACAAGCGTATTTAGTATAACAGATAGGCTGCTAAGTGCAGGTTTGGGATGCCCTGCGGCCTGGTGTTTTTTTGTTAAAGGGAGACCAAAAACCAATTCAAAATGCAATACTTTGATTAAGCTGAGGACGGATGAACAAGCATATTTAGTATAACAGATAGGCTGCTAATTGCAGGTTTGGGATACCCAGGTGGGCTGGTGTTTTTTTTAGTTAAAAGCAGACCAAAAACGAATTCAAAATGCAATACTTTGATTAAGCTGAGGAAGGATGAACAAGCGTATTTAGTATAACAGATAGATTGCTAAGTGCAGGTTTGGGATGCCCTGCGGCCTGGTGTTTTTTTTGTTAAAGGCAGATCAAAAATCAATTCAAAATGCAATACTTTGATTAAGCTGAGGATGGATGAACAAGCGAATTTAGTATAAAAGATAGGCTGCCTAATGCAGATTTGGGATACCCAGGTGGGCTGGTGTTTTTTTTGTTAAAGGCAGACCAAAAACCAACTCAAAATACAATACTTTGATTAAGCTGAGAAAGGATGAACAAGCGTATTTAGTATAACAGATAGGCTGCTAAGTGCAGGTTTGGGATGCCCTGCGGCCTGGTGTTTTTTTTGTTAAAGGCAGACCAATAACCAATTCAAAATGCAATACTTTGATTAAGCTGAGGAAGGATGAACAAGCGTATTTAGTATAACAGATAAGCTGCTAAGTGCAGGTTTGGGATGCACTGCGGCCTGATGTTTTTTTTATTAAAGGCAGACCGAAAACCAATTCAAAATGCAATACTTTGATTAAGCTGAGGAGGATCAACAAGCATATTCAGTATAACCGATATGCTGCTAGGTGCAGGTTTGGGATGCCCTGCGGCCTGGTGTTTTTTTTGTTAAAGGCAGACCAAAAACCAATTCAAAATGCAATACTTTGATTAAGCTGAGGAAAGATGAACAAGCATATTTAGCATAACAGATAGGCTGCTAAGTGCAGGTTTGGGATACCCTGCAGCCTGATGTTTTTTTTGTTAAAGGCAGACCAAAAACCAATTCAAAATGCAATACTTTGATTAAGCTGAGGAAGGATGAACAAGTGTATTTAGTATAACAGATAGGCTGCTAAGTGCAGGTTTGGGATGCCCTGCGGCCTAGTGTTTTGGCAGCAGGACAAAAAACAATTCAAAATGCAATACTTTGATTAAGCTGAGGAAGGATGAACAAGCGTATTTAGTATAACAGATAGGCTACTAAGTGCAGGTTTGGGATGCCCTGCGGCCTGGTGTTTTTTTTTTTTGTTAAAGGCAGAACAAAAACCAATTCAAAATGCAATACTTTGATTAAGCTGAGGAAGGATGAACAAGTGTATTTAGTATAACAGATAGGCTGCTAAGTGCAGGTTTGGGATGCCCTGCGGCCTAGTGTTTTGGCAGCAGGACAAAAAACAATTCAAAATGCAATACTTTGATTAAGCTGAGGAAGGATGAACAAGCGTATTTAGTATAACAGATAGGCTGCTAAGTGCAGGTTTGGGATGCCCTGCGGCCTGGTGTTTATTTTGTTAAAGGCAGACCAAAAACCAATTCAAAATGCAATACTTTGATTAAGCTGAGGAGGATCAACAAGCATATTTAGTATAACAGATAGGCTGCTAAGTGCAGGTTTGGGATACCCAGGTGGGCTGGTGTTTTTTTTGTTAAAGGCAGACCAAAAAATATTAAAACTAATCCAGTTATATTATGATAAATGCTTGTGTGTAACAGATAGGGTTAAATAAGCCACTCCATAGATGGCATGCACAGTCGCAAGGCAGATTTACAGCACAAGAACTGAAATTGAATTGAAAACTGATCTGGCTAATGAAAAAAAAATAAATTTCACTGTCACTTCTAAGCTGTCCCTGGCTGGATGGTTCCGGTTTTTCCCTATCTTTCCCTGGCTCTGTCTACCTCTCTGTCTGCCTCTCTGACTCTCCCTACCTATCTCTAACTCTCTGTCCCTGTCTCTAACTAGCTGTGCTCTGGCCGCAATGCAAGGCTGAAATGCGCACAAGCAAGATGGCCGCCTCTTTATATAGCATGGTGACGTCACCGGGCTTCCTGGCTGCTGATAGGCTGCATGTGACTTACCCATGATACCTTGCCCTAGGGGATATGTCCGGACATGTGCTTCCACCATTTTAGAATGCCTGTAATTGAAATAAATGTAGTTTAAGGGAAAACTTCGATTGATCGAATCGCGGGGAAATTCGGATTCGTTCAGAATCAAATTTTTCATGAAATTCGGAACGAATCCGGGTTCGTCCGGATCGATTCGCTCATCCCTACTACAGATGTCTGGCATACATTTTATTAATAGCTCCCTTAATCTTGGCCAATGCATCATAGTGCTAGGCGTGGTATAAGGTAGAAATTAGGGAAGGGTAAGACCAGTATTGTAAAATACTTATAGTACCACCATGACAACAATGCATATATTACACTATATATAAAACAATATTATATTATAGTCATACACGTAGATGCAAGAGCAAATGGTGAGAGAGGGCCCTGCATTTTCCTGTACCTTTCTCTCCTTCCAGAAGGAGCTACTGTATGTCCAGTGATTGGCTAAGGATTCGGGTCAAATGTAGATTTGACCAGGGTCTAGCAGTTTTTGTCACAGATACTGAAAAGATCAAATTATCTGGCATGCCACCCATCAATATTCACAGGTAACATGCTGGCCACTGCTACATATGAACTAGTATAGTTAAAAAGAACTCTTAATGCAGGTCCATCATTTGTACCCCCCAGATTTCCTCCTAGTCCTGCAGCTGTCGTCTTCTTCATGCCAGGTAGCAGCTGTTGCAGCTTCTCCACTGGTATTTGTAGTGAGGGGTTACACAGGTCAAAGTTAAAGGTCACAGATGAAGAAAGATGCGACAAAGTTTAGTTTTTTTATTGTGTCTTTATTGATTGTTTAAATGGGACCACTATACCAGTTCACAGGATAGTGGCAACTGTATCTATTGTATCCAGAAATCAGGAGTATCAAATGCCAGGTGCTGGGGTATCTGGCTGGATGGCTGCGAGTCAGATAGACCCCACTCTGGCTCATCACTAGTTATGTCATGAATGGGAGTGGCAGGGGGTAGGTGCTCAGACATGAGACAGTAAAGGATTGTTGTACATGTGATTATAAGTGTAAATGGCCTAGCTGTATAAACAGGATAGGTAATAAATACTTACATTCAAGTCCTGCAGGCTAATATTCACCAGTTCTCAAGCTAAGATCCTATGGCATGCACATATTCCTTGGGCACTCATCCACCATTTGCACTCAAACTGGTAGGTGGGGCCCTACCCCTGCGTCTGCCTCATGAGTGTGCACCCTCTTTACTGCACCATGATTGGGTACGACACTGCGGGATATCAACAACATGGGGAAGAATATGTAAGTATTTATAAAGAGCAGGACCCTCATTCCCTTTGCCTTCATTTCTTGCTCATTTGATGCTTTGTAATTTATTACTCTGTACATAAACCCTCTGGTTGTGAAGTGCTGTGGAATATGTTTTTTTCTATAAAAATAAAGATTATTATTCTGTTATTGCCCGAACAATCTTTCTGGACAGTAGTGGCTTTACCAATGCTAAAACTAGAACTAATTTCAGCCATTAAAATCAGCCAATGTATGTCCAGCCCCAGTAAAAGTACTTAAATGACTTGATGATGTTAAGGATCTTTTCAGACAGTACATTATATTAAAAGTACACGGTGACCTATTTTAAATAGGTGTCAGTGTCGCTTTAAACAACTTTTAAACAGTTACGGCATATAAAAGTGAAGTACAATTTTATTGTGGGTTCAATTGAAATTCAGCTATTTTAAACCCTGCCATCTCTTGTAATGCATACACTTATTAGTGTAATTATCGATCATCCTTGGCCCAAAGAAATTATATCTCCTGCCAGCTCATTCTCAATACATTGTTAATATCCTTTTTTGATGAAAGATTACTTAAGTATGTGCTTAAAAAATGTGTGTAATTGCTCTAAATGAACATACATATTCATAATGACAAGGCCTTATGCCTGGGTCATTGAGTCAGAATATAGTTTGTCTTTTAAAGTTGGACAAAAAATATGTATATGGTTATGGATATATTATACTTTATCTCATATATAAAGGGGAATTCTATGCTATTGTTCTATTTGCAACTGAGAAAAAAACCTATGCTACCTCTGCAGAAACAATGCATTTACTCAGTATTTACTCATACTCACCTCTGCATCGAGTATATTGCTGCTTAGAGATTAGCGAACGCCTCAGAAGCTAGGTTTGGCGGTTCGCCGATCTTTTCCCCCCAAAATTTTTGGTACGGTCAGAACTAGTTCAGGACGAACTTTCATCCAAAATGCATGGAAAACAATGGCTGATGACCATAAAAGTTTGTATAACACTCTGAAGTCACTCAAGATGGTATAGCATTTCAATAGCCCACGGTTGCATGACATAGATCGATTCCTTCCATAGATCCACAGCACAGAACAATTGGTGAAGTTTAGCGAGCACTGCATTAAAACCAGAAGTTTATTTCCAATTTAAAAACATCCATTGGATGGGGACAAAACACAGGTCAGGCACTGCTACGCATTTCAAAAGCAGAGCATGGCTCTCTTAGTCATGCATGTGCCCTCAATACCAATGTGAGTTTGTCTCATCTTCCAACATCTGCCCAAAGTCCAAAAATGGGATGTCCCTGTTAAAGGGCACCCCATTGTGGCTGGGATTGGGTTCCTGAATTAGCTCTGGGCCAGTGACTGGACAGTTTCAGCCACTGGTCCAGAAGCTCCCAGGTTTTACCAGGAACATCAAGCATGTTATCTCCCAGTTACAATGTGTGGCTTGGCCGGTAGGTGGAAGATGGGGCACATGTGATGTGGCATCCCTTTACTCCTCTGTTCCACAGAACACAATGCAATTATAGCTTTGTCATCTTTCACAAATTACTCTGAATAATCAAGTGATCTGAACAATTTTTTTGTTTGATAGGAGTTACTGTCTCAGAAAATGCGGTGCCTTCTATGGGAGCCTCGTTTTCTCCTTCTCTGGCCCTGTACATGGGTTGGTGGGAGGAGGAGAAAATAAGTGGACATGGTAACTCCTATGCTGGGAATATAGCCTCTTATGGTCGTTATATCAATGATCTGATATTGATTTGGAGAGGTTGAAGAGACAGCTTGAGTTCCTGTGTAGAAGCATTGAATAATAATGATCTAAATTTATGCTTTACAATGGAAATTGATGAGGTGAAGATTAACTTTCTGGATGCAGAATAAAATAGTCACATAGACATACAGAAAGAAAATATCAGGAAACACAATCTTACATTTTAAGAGTTACCACCCAAAACACACACTAAACAGTATTCCCATGGGTAAAAAATCAGGGCTCATAGAAATTGTACATTACATCACACATTCAGGCAAGCATGTAAAAATATACATGAGAGACTAAAACAAAGAGGGTATCCCAACTGGGTATAAAATAAGGCCAGTGATAGAATAGATACTTTGACCCAAGAAGAATTATTAGACTCTGTGAGTAGAAAGCATAAATGATGATCGTAGCATCCAACCTTGGTCACTCCCTTTACAGTACATTTTAATGCATTTAAGATAGTTTTAAAGCATTTACCGGTGTTAAAGGGGGATCCGATTCTAAAAACAATTTTGCAGGATGGAGTACAAACAGTAAGCAAAAGATCTCTCAACCTGGGTACCATATTGTCCCCAAGCTAATTCACTAGAGAGAGTAGCAAAGGAAACATGGCTATCCATGGTTGGCTCTCACAATTGTGGGCAATCTAGATATGGATGTTGTCGTATGATGAGCGGAGAGAAAAGAGAAAAGTTTAAAATCTATGAGTACAGGAAGAGAGTTTAAACAAAAAAGCTTTTGTAATAGTGCAAATAATATTTATTGCATCACATGTACAACATACTTAAAATAATATATATGTAAATTAAATTAAAAGTGAGAGTAGCCAAACATATATATGAGGCAAAAGTGAACTACAAACTAGAAGCTTGTCCAATTCATCCAAACATTTAAGAAAAATACAAAAAGATTAAACACATTTTTGTATAAAAATTTCTATAATAGAACGTGTAAAAATGGGCCCAGATGGGGCAACTTGAAGTAAAAACTATTAAATTGCGAAGTTTATTGGATATTTAAATTAGATACAAGGGTAGCCAAAGAGTTAAATTCCCGCTGGGATATAGCCTTACATAAAACATATTGAGAGAATATGGGCCAATACATATGAACTCAAGCTGGCATGGACATTTATTTAATCTTTAGGCTCCTCTTGAAGATCACAGTTTGGGGTAGCCTTGATTATTATACACAGTGCATGGGACTTCTCCCTCGGGGCAGACCAGAAGGCGAGTAAGGCTCCCTTTTTAAACTCACATATGTATTGAGGGCTCATACGCCCCACTCCTGATGGAAGTATTTAAATTGAAAATAGAGTTTTGATTTTAATTCAGTGCTGGCTAAACTTCACCAATTGTTCTTTGCTACCTCTGCACTGTGTATACTGCTGATTAGAGATGAGCAAACTTTTCACAAGTTCGGTTTGGTTCGTTCCAAACTAGCTCATGAACTTTCATCTAAAACGCAATGAAAAAGATGGCTGACAGCCCTAAAAGTCTTTATAACACTCACCCAAGGCTATATAAAATATTTTTACGTTCAATCACCTGCTGTCTAATTAGCATTTCAATTGCCCATGGTTGTCTTTGATACTTGGAAGCAAGAAGAAACAGGGTTTGCGTTCTGGCAAAGTAAAAAGAAGTAATGGCTTTTTACCCATTTTGGGCATCACAGGGGGTGGGCCTGGCAGGAGAAGGCAAGCCACCAAAAAATTATGCCATCTTTACAGCGGTAGCAGCAGCATTGGCATATTGACAACTTAGTTGAAGAAGACCAAACTATGGCTTTTTTCTTACAAGATTTAAAAAATGTTCCCATTTTGTGCATCACTGCGTAATTGTGTAGGCCTAGTAGTAGCAGATGGTGGCAGCCAAGGTGCTGTTGATGATGATGGTCAGACTGAAACTGTAGTGCCTGTGGAATAGACCTGGCTTCTAGACAAAGGACAGGTTATAGGAGCCGCAGCAGCAGTAGTGTCAGCAAGAGCAATACGATTTTGATGGTGCATTAGTGAGGCATTTTAATCGTCCCAGACAGCCTTGTGATACCGCTCCAGGTGCCTACGTAGAGCCGTAATTCTTAGATTTGTGCCATTGCCATGGCTAACTTTCTGCTTGCAGTTCTGGCACTGTGCCAGGTTTTGCTCCTCTGGGAAGGTACAAAAGGATTGCCACAGGGCAGAGTACCGTAGGAGGAGGGTAAGCTACACCCTGCTCTACACCCTGCTATCTTCCGTCTGTTGAGGTGCAGGATAGGCGCATGGTGTCAAAAGCTGAAGTGGATCCGCACAAACGCGGAGGGGTTACTAATGCCTGACCTTGTTGCGGTCAGGCATTAGTAGGTAATATGGCAGTGGTAGTGATTATATCACCAACAACCTTGCCAGGTGCGAGTCCAGCTGAACGACAACCGGGTGCACGACAACCGGGTGAATAAGCGCATATTGTTGTCTGGTGGATAAAGATTCTGTTATGGATAACTGATGTGATGGAGGAGGAGCGCTAGATGATGTTGACAAGACTGAGACTGTACTGCCTGTGGATGAGGCCTGGCTGCTAGACAAATGACAGGTTATATGATCTGCATCATCAGCAGCAGCATCATAAAGAGCAATAAGGTTTTGATGGGGAATTTGCGATGCATTTTGATGCTTGTGATGCTGCTCCAAACACAGATATATATATATATATATATATATATATATATATATATATATATATATATATATTCAATTTAAGTATCAATCAGTTTACAACTTAATTGTATTGGAAATAATCATGCTACAGTAACATAGGCTGATAGGGAATTCAGAGTACTTCTCAATGGAAATGGAAATACAATTCAGAAGTACCTGATCGAAAAGCATTGTATTGTTGAAATGTGATTTTTGTAGTGGATTAGGGAATATCATTTATGACATGTTATCATACAACATTGGCAAGTAAAGGATTGACGTGTATGACATGGTAAATAAATACATGCATTGTCTCACTGTATTACATGTTACTTTTACTGTATCTCAGTGGCATAATAATTAGAGATGAGCGAATCGATTCTGACGAACCCGAATTCGTTATGAATTTGAGGAAATATTCGATTTGTTACGATTCCGAATATCGCTGCGATTCGATCGCTTCCTTAAAACTCCATTTACTGCTATACAGCCCATCTAAAATGGTGGAGCCACATGTCAGGACATGTCCCATGGGGCAAGGAATCCTGGGTAGGTGTCACATGCTACCTATCAGCAGACAGGCTTACCGATGATGTCACAGCCCCATATAAGCGGCGGCCATCTTGCGAAAGCTCATGCTGATATTGTATTGCGGCCAGAGCAGATCAGGCAGGGAGAGAGCGAGGGACAGATAGACAGATAGATAGATAGATAGATAGATAGATAGAGCGAGGGAGAGATAGATAGATGGATTGATAGAACAGAAGAAGCGAGGGACAGGTAGAGAAGGAGAGAGCCTGTGACAGTGACAGATAAAGACAGGGACAGTTTAAAGTGTTTGCTTTAGCTTCCAAGCCTATTTAGTGTTAATAACACACCTGCCTATTTAGCTTTTCCTTTTCCTGGTCTCATTCTTTAAAAAGCATGCTAGCATCAATATTTCAAGACTACATGTCTATTAGCTGGTTGCATTGTGTAATCAATGTCACTTTACCACTATATAAGGAGCCAACCTCTGTATGTGAGGAGGGGGCATCCCAAACACTAGCATCAATATTTCAAGACTACCTTTCTACTAACTGGTTGCATTTTGTAAGCAAAGTCACTTTACCACAATCAAAGGAGCCAACCTCTGTATGTGAGGAGGGGGCATCCCAAACACTAGCATAAATATTTCAAGACTACCTGTCTACTAACTGGTTGCATTTTGTAAGCAAAGTCACTTTTCCACTATCAAAGGAGCCAACCTCTGTATGTGAGGAGGGGGCATCCCAAACACTAGCATAAATATTTCAAGACTACCTGTCTACTAACTGGTTGCATTTTGTAATCAACGTCACTTTACCACTATAAAAGGAGCCAACCTCTGTATGTGAGGAGGGGGCATCCCAAACACTACCATAAATATTTAAAGAGTACCTGTCTACTAACTGGTTGCATTTTGTAATCAACGTCACTTTACCACTATAAAAAGGAGCCAACCTCTGTATGTGAGAAGGGGGCATCCCAAACACTGGCATAAATATTTCAAGAGTACCTGTCTACTAACTGGTTGCTTTTTGTAAGCAAAGTCACTTTTCCACTATCAAAGGAGCCAACCTCTCTATGTGAGGAGGGGGCATCCCAAACACTAGCATAAATATTTAAAGAGTACCTGTCTACTAACTGGTTGCATTTTGTAATCAACGTCACTTTACCACTATAAAAGGAGCCAACCTCTGTATGTGAGGAGGGGGCATCCCAAACACTAGCATAAATATTTCAAGAGTACCTGTCTACTAACTGGTTCTATTTCGTAAGCCAAGTCACTTTTCCACTATCAAAGGAGCCAACATCTGTATGTGAGGAGGGGGCATCCCAAACACTAGCATAAATATTTCAAGACTACCTGTCTACTAACTGGTTGCATTTTGTAATCAACATCACTTTACCACTATAAAAGGAGCCAGTCTCTGTATGTGAGGAGGGGGCATCCCAAACACTAGCATAAATATTTCAAGACTACCTGTCTACTAACTGGTTGCATTTTGTAATCAACGTCACTTTACCACTATAAACGGAGCCAACCTTTGTATGTGAGGAGGGGGCATCCCAAACACTAGCATAAATATTTCAAGACTACCTGTCTATTAACTGCTTGCATTTTGTAAGCAAAGTCACTTTTTAAGCAAACTTTGCCTTTCGCTGGGGGGCATCCCAAATACTAGCACGTGTCTTTTAAGAGTACCGGCCGACTGACCTTTTGCATTTTGTATAAATAAATCTGGTTTACAAGTTTAAAGCACCCATTGCCTTTCACTGGGGGCCATTGTCAGTGCTAGCACTTATCTTTTAAGAGTACCTGCCTACTAACCTTTTGCCTTTTGTATAAAAAAGTCTGGTTTACCATTTTAATTGCCTTTCACCTGAATACTAGCACTTAGCTTTTAAAAGTACCTGCATCTTTACCTTTTTAACATTTTGAACAAAAACCATGTTTTAAAACTGCCTGTGGTGCATTTAACTCTGACCAGGGGCATCCTGTGTAAGACAATCTGACAGTGTCTTTTTGCATTAGCTTTTAGCTACAGTGTCTGCCTATTTTGATCTAACTTTTCTACACACCTGCTGTTACAAAAATACTGTTCTAGGTGTAGTGTAGTACATTGTTTTCCCCTCCTAAACGCAGTAAAAATGTCAGGCAGAGATGTGCCAGGATGTGCACCGAGGAGAGGCCTAGATTCATCAAGCAGAGGTCGCAGCAGACTAGGGGCAAGTGGCAGCAGGAGTGGCGGTGAGAGGCCTGATCTCCCGGTATCGGCTAGCGTCATCGATTGGTCATCGACCTCATCACAAGTGACATCTGACACCCCCAGTCAACAGTCCGTAGGTTCCTCGGACACAACCCTGAGTTGGCATTGCCCGGGAGCAGCCCCTGTCCTTCCATTGCCTCTGTCCTACACGACCCCCTCCAGCCACCGTTACTTATGCTTTGGGTTCAGCTCCACTATTCAGTGAGGACGATGTGTTAGAGGACAGTCAGCAGCTACTGCCCAGCCAAGAAATGGAGGAGACATCCGCCGCTTCTTCCGCTAGGCAGACAAACACTGAGGAGGAGAGTGTCGTTGGAGGTGGTGTGGCGAGCGTTCCGTCTCCTGCAGCACACGCTCTTGTGGAAACCGAGGAGGACATCAGTGATGTGCAGACACAACTCGATGATGATGATGAAGCCAATCACACTTGGGAGCCCGGTGCAGAAGGGGCTTCATCATCATCAGGAGAAGAGGGTCCCAGGATTGCCCCAGTCAGCAGCTGAGGCAGCAAGGTGGCAGTAGGGTTGGCAGTCAGCATGGTGGCAGAATTGGGATGTCTGGAGCCACACGTTGCCGGGGACGGGGTAGACCACCTGCTGCATGGTAGGCTGCCTTCCCGGGAGGTAGTGGAGCAGGGGTTCCTGGAGATGGCAGCAGTAGCAGTGAATTAGTGCGGACTGTTGGAGGGAAAATTAGCTACTCGGCAATGTGGCTTTTTCATCAAGCATCCACAGGAGGATAACCTGCCCACATGCAAGATGTGTAGACAGAAGATCAAGTGTGGCCAGGGCCCCAATGTTTGTACCACAGCCTTGCGGCAACACATGCAGCGTTACCATAAAGTGGCCTGGGAGAACCGAGGCTCCAAAGTGGGGGTCCAGCCTGCTGCATCAGCCAGTGCCATGCCGCTTCCAATTTCACCCAGCCAAGGCTCCAGCACCTCAGCCGAAGGCAGCTGTGCGCCATACCCATCCTCTGCCGCTCCAAATGCTCCTGCTCCTCCTACTAAAATCCCACCAGCAATCCATCAGCGAAGCCATGTCCAAGAGACAGCAGTATGCACCCACTCATCCTACGGCGCAGAAGCTAAATGTGCTCCTGTCGAAGTTGCTGGTGCTTCAGTCCCTCCCTTTTATGGTGGTGGACTCTGCACCTTTCAGAGAGCTGATGGCTAGTGCCGAGCCAAGGTGGAGAGTCCTAAGCCGTCATTTCTTTGCAAGGAAGGCAGTACCAGCCCTGCACAAATTTGTTGAGCAGAAGGTGGGTTAGTCCTTGAGCCTGTCGGTGTGCACCACAGTGCACGGCAGCGCCGACATCTGGAGCTGTAACTATGGACAGGGACAATACATGTCCTTTACGACCCACTGGGTGAATGTGGTTCCTGCACAGCAACTTGGGCAGGTCACACAGCTTTGGCCTCCATGCTCCCAGGCCGTTTTGCCTGTCACACTGTGCGACTCCGCCTCCTCATCCTCCGCCGTCTCTTCAGCCTTCACTGTACGGTCAATTCTCAGTGCCCCTTCAGCCTACCATGTGTGCAGGGCACGGCGGTGTCACGCTGTGCTTCACATGGTTTGCCTTGGCGAATGGAGTCACACAGGGGAGGAGCTCCTGAAATTCATTCATCAAGAAATCAAAACATGGCTTACTCCACGGAAATTGGAAATGGGAACCATGGTGACTGACAATGGGAGTAACATCTTGTCTGCGCTGCGACAAGGAAGGCTGAGCCATTCGCCCTGTATGGCACACGTGTTCAACCTAGTTGTCAAGCATTTTCTTAAGTCTTCCCTCCATCTGCAAGACATCCTAACAACGGGAAGGAAACTTGGTATGCACTTCAGCCACTCCTACACCACCAAGCACACCCTTCCTGAGCTACAGCGTCAGAACGGTATCCCCCAACATAGTCTGATTTGCGATGTTCCCACCCGTTGGAATTCCACCCTACATATGTTAGATCGACTATACAAATAGAGAAAAGCCATCAATGATTTATTGATGACCCAAGCAGAAAGAGGGACTCCCCTGTGTAACTTTAATGTGAACCAGTGGCAGCTCATACGTGACACCTGCCGTTTGCTCAGGCCCTTTGAGGAAGCCACTTCATTTGTCAGTCGCCAGGATTACGGCATGAACGATGTGATTCCGCTGCTTCATGTAATACAACACATGTTGGAAACCATGGCTGGTCAGGGCACTGGAGACATGGTGCATACATTTCACGGCCACATAAACCCCGTGGGAGCTGAGGAGGAGGAGCAGCACACTGAAGCACAGTTTAGTTTTGGCGAAATGGGCAGTTTACCTAGTCATCTGACAGGAGAGGAGGAGCAGGAGTAGGCAGTGGAGCTAGAGGCTTGTGAGGAAGGCGAGACAGAGGACCCAGACACACCGTGGCAGTATGCAGTGGAGATGGAGACAGGTAGTCCCTCTGAGTCACTTGCACAAATGGCACAATGCATGCTCACGTGCTTGCGTAGTGACCGCAGAATTGTCTCCATTTTTCTGCGGGATGACTACCACCTTATTGGACCCTCGCTACCGGCACAAAATGGGGGCATTTTTTACACCCGCTGAGAGGGAGGACAAACTGACCTACTACAAAGACATTCTACGTAGTCAGTTGGCCAATGCCTATCTGCGCCATGGTCCATACTCTCACAGGTCTGACTCAGGGGGACCTCTGCGCTCACCTTCCACTGCCATGCCTGCCGGGGGGGTGGCAGGAGCAGCAGCAGCAGCTCCATCAGCAGCAGCCTCAGACTTCAGTCGCTAATGAGTAGCTTTCTGCACCCGCATAGTGAGACTACTCATGAGCAGCAGGAAGACCTGGAGCAGGGCTTGAACCAGCATGTCGTGTCATACCTTGAAATGACCATGCCAACGGGGCTAGGTCCTGTAGGACTAGGGGACTCCATTCCCATCTTCTCTCTACCCCTGTCACTGGCCTCCACCTGTCTCTTATGAGCCTCATAGAATACCGTACTTGCGGCGGCTTCACTGAGTCCCGCAAGAGAGGGGTACGCCGTCGTTGTGACAGTTTCAACTGTTACATTCTTAAGCTTGCTTTTGTTCTCATAAGGAGGGGGAGGTTTATTGACTTTCCTAGCCCCGTATCTGGCTCTCTCTTGATCATACTTCGCTTTTAACTCCTTCTTGCTCATTTTACTCCTAAAACTCATCAGCTCGTTTCTTCTGTACCACCCGGGGGCAACTTCCAACCATTTCTGGCCACATTCTCTCATGTAACCCATATCCCAACTAGGATCCCCTGGATAATAGGGCCAAGCTTTCTTATCTCCCAAACACATGCCCTTTATCATATTTAAATGAAAAACATCACTAGCACCACTCCGGGGAAACGGGTCATCACTACCCATCCCCTCTGTCCATCCTGCCAAATTGTCTACAAATGGCAGCGTATAGAAAGCCCCTCCAGTTAATCTCTCTACATAGTGAATACAATCCTCGCCCACATGGGGCACTTTAGACTCAGACTGACCCATTATCAATGCAACACAATAATACAATAATTATAAAATGTCTTATTACTTTAAGCAATTGTCTGGACCTTGCTCACCTTCAAGGTCGTCCAACAATACAAACAAATAATCTTAACACTCTATGTTTCAGAGAGAAAGAAAGAGAAAGGTTTCAGTGATCAGGCAAACTCAAAGTAAACAGACAAATCTGTTCCCAAACACAAATAACCACAAATAATCACAATTTATGTAGCGCGCTTCAAATAACCACGCGGCGGTTCCTTATGAACCCCGCAAACACCTCGCCACGACCGCGAGAGGCACAAGGGCACAAGTCCTTTAACCTTCCCTCGGGGTTAAGCGTACACTTACCCCCTTCAAGGAGACTTGCCCCGCATAAACTCCACCACTGAAAAGATCTGCCCCTATTACCGGCAGACACCTAAGAGCGACTTCCACTGAGTCCTCTACCTGGGATTACCTTATTTGTCTGTAGACCAGAGTTACCTTCACACTTCAGACGTCTGGAGCCCACACCAAGCGCAAGAAAGACACAAAACAGCTATTCTCGGTGTGAACTGTTTATTTTAGCGTGGGTTACAGATTAAAAAGCAAAATCAAGACATAGGCGGGGAAAAAGCAATAGACTATCCCAATCAGTTCTTGATTGGTTCAATTATGTCAATATATTGATGTCCGGGGTGTGTATGGGGTGTGTATAAGGTGTGGCCATACATTGGGTCATGGCACGTCATTACACGTGAGGGAATTTTCCAAGAACCAACCTAACCAAGGACTTCTCAAGAAACAGTTGTTTGGGTTCTCTACCAAGGTTTTCACAGGAAAGAATTGTTATGTTCTCATGTTCTTGTGGCCAACACATTCCTAGCACCCAGATAACGGACACTGCACTGTTCTCACAGTTTGAACCTTAAAGCGACAGTTTTCTAAATGTAAGCCTTGCAGCAGCCATTTTGTTACTTTGTACCTACGTATCCTTTCAGCGCGAAGGAAGGAAAGAACTGGTATGGGTCAGGTGGTCTCCCTGGTGTCCTTTGGATGTTCCCTTAGCCCTAGTCCCTGATGCGTTTTGTCAGCCTAGGGCTTGTTTAGAAGGTTTTTGTGGTTTGGGCTAAGAGTGGATGATGCCTTCACCTCGAGGGAGACCACCTGATCCATACCAGTTTCTTCCATCCCTCCTCTCGGGTTTATGCTACTACTGTAGCAATGAAGTTATTTATGTTTTTTGGCTGCATTTACAGTCTTTGCGATTTAACAAAAATGTCAAAAAAATCATACCGATGACTTTGATTACTATGTATCTGTATGTGACCATACCATGAGAACATTACATGAATATACCTATAAGACACCTTATGAATGTACCATGAGAACATAACATGAATATACCTATATGACACCTTATGAATGTACCATGAGAACATAACATGAATATACCTATATGACTAATGTCAACATAGCACTTTACAAAATAAATATATGTTCTTCCTCAAAAGCCTTCTTTTCTTACCTTTCTTTGAGCCCAGGGTGTTTGTGCAGCCAGCATCACTCGCATCTTTCTCAGACTGAGTTGTAACTGAATTGCTGGAATGGCAGCACACAGCTGAAAGGTGCCACACACTGACCTCGAGTCCATCAGCTTCTTCAGCCACACATTAATATGCACGGCCAAATAAGCTAAATGGAGGAGATTCGCACCTACCCTGTGGGCTCCTTTGGAAAGGTAAGAGGAGCAGGCGACTGGCAGGCGACTGGCACCAGGTGCGCACCTCTCCCCCTGATGCCAGGTCTGCATACACAATAATGAATGGAATTAGTAATTAAAATAACACCTATGTAATGTCAAGTTCCTTGTAAATCAATAAACCAGTATGCCCCCTGCTTACACATCAAAAGCTCCTGCTAAGTTCCTGCTAATAGTGGTGATGGACAGCACATTATATCATTAGATGAAGAAGGAAAGTTCAGCAATTTTTCCCTTTAGACCCCAGCACTGTTGGTGAGTGTCTGTTTGTGTGTGTATTTTGTGTGTTGTATGTGTATGGTTCATTTTAAATCCCTATACAAATCTTGGTGAAAAGCATTCTTTTCCGCATTTCATTTATAAAACTAGCGCACTGTAAAGCACAGATTCAGTTGCTGCCCTTTGATTGAACTGCATAGAAAATCATGCGCTTTGAATTTTAATTGCCTCTAAATGTAATCCTCCTTTTATACAAATTTTAATAGCAAGACAGAAGAGAATAAAGAAATTCATTGCAGGTTTCTTACTAAAAACAAAATGCTTGTCAAAGGACACCTGTTGAGGTAGAACAGCAGGTGGGCTCGAAATGTGATTAGAATAGTTAGGGAGATATTTTAAACGATGATCTGTTCATTAATTTATTACCCTGTAAACACTTCTAGCTCTGGATTTTATGCTGGTAATCATTTCTGTTTAGCATGAAAAGCCCACCTTTAACAATACTGTCCATATTAAAGTGGAAGTCCAGTCACTTTTTAACACCCCACCCTCCCTTTCTTCCTGGATACAGAGGCAGAACCCGGGGGGGGGTTACAGATAAAAAAGACTCCTACCTCACCCTAATCTAGTGAGGTCACTGGTGCTATGGGTGACAGACACACAGAGAGCACCGCTCTGTTCGCCACCCACCTATTCACTTGAATGCCACTCTATGCAGTGGATCCAAGATGGGGGAGACTAGGAACGTTGGGGGAGCTTCGCTGGTTTTTAGTTTTTAGTAAGCCCCCCAGCCTGCTCCAGCACTTGGGGGGGCAGGGTTTTTAAAAAGATTGGACTACTGTTTTCAAGGGGCAGTGATGGCCTAGTTGTATATATATACAATGCCCATATTTGCACAAAATCCAAATTTAATTTCAAAACCCATCTAAATCACAAAATATAGACTGAAAGGGCCTATTTCCTTTTTCTAACACAGAAAGTATATAAAAAACTTTTTAAAAGTAATACAAATAGGAAATCTACTCAAAAATCTGACTCTTCTGAGAACTACTGCCTCTCTCATGCTTTTCGAGAGGCTAATTGTAAAGTCAGAATCTGCCACAAAAAGACTGGACGTCATTCCAAGAAAATGGAATCGAGATCTTCAAGTTGGGCCAGAAGATATTGTATGGAAATGCAGTACTGCAGATTAGGGCTCCTCCCCTAAAGATATTTAGCATCAAATTCTTAACCAGAATGTTATGACTGTTATGTGCCTATGGTGTTAATTCTGTATGTATGTACAGAATATGGTATGTGATGCAAAGGATAATAGTAAAGATGATGGAAGTTACAGGTATAGTCACTTCAGAGATGGATCTCCCTAGTGTGATTTCGGGAGTACTGACATGACTAGTACTTAGAAATGCTCAGTCTTGCTATGGGCAACTTAAAGGTCAATACATAGACAATGGGGGAAAAAAGCCCTCCCCATGCCTGAAAATTTGGAAAGCAACGGTTATAAGTTGCATGGGAGTTGAACAGAGCCTAGCAGGGCAAAATCAAGGTAGTCAGAAGTATTGACAACCGTTCATGTAGATAGACACTTACTGTACTGAAGAGGGAAAATCCCTCTTTTTGCCTATTCTTCTTTGAAATAGGGAGCCTTATTTAAGAAGCGTCAGTGACACACAGCGCAAATTTTTGGCCTCAACGACACTCAGCGTCAGATTTAACAAGTGAAAAAATGGCAATGCGGCCCCCGGCTAGCGTCTTTTTTAAATATAGTGCTGAAAATGATGCTCTGGTTGAAGCAACGCCAAATGATCCCATAGAGCACAATAGGCAGAACTGGATTGTAGTCTTTAATGCTTTAAATGTTAATAAACACATTTATTTGTACTTGGGACTTGTCAATAATGGAAAAGCAGGACCTATACGGGCCAAATATTTTTTTTTTAATTGGCTTCTTTTGCTTAACAATGTGTAATTTGGACACCAACAACTAAAAAACAGCCTAAACGCATTGTAAAGTTTGTCCCCAGCAATGATTTCTTGTAACTGTAATGACAAAACGCAAACCAGGGCCGGAAAAATACAGCACCAAGGATTTCAAGAAGGAAAAAATAAATATGATGTGGAGCACCGGAAAAATGGTGGTACAAAGTGGTGCTCACTGTCACTGGCACTCTGCTAATCAGCAAACGAGTCACTATAGCCACATAACAGTTGCCAGCAGAAGTACATCATAAATTAGGCCCATAGCTCAAGTTATGACATAGATTCTCAAAAGGATTTGTTTAAGTAGAACATGCCAACACACAAATATGTTTTGATTTAAAGCATTTCATTGAAGCTTTGGCTGCATGTTTTGGGACATTGTGCTGTTGGAAGGTGAAGCTATGCCACAACCTCACATGTTTTGCAGCCTCTAACAAGTATTCCTCCAGGATTGCCCTGCACTTAGCTTAGTCCATCATCCCATAGACTCTGACCAGCTTCCCAGACCCTGCTGAAAAAAATAACCCCACAGCATGATATTGGCATCATCATGTTTTACGATGGGGATGTTGTGTGTGCGTTTGTATATACTGTATACATTTGGCTTGGTGCCTGTGGGGTTTATCTGTTGCCCCCAAAATGTTGGCTTTCTTTGGCTATATCTTGTTATTATGTTATGCCATGTGCAATGTAAGAACATTTAGAGCATTTGGAGTGCTGGCTGATATGTTATCTTTCAGATGTACGGTACTGCCAGGACAGTTGTATGAACAGTTATATGAACTTGCAAGTGTGCCATAGTATATGGAATCATTATGCAGAAAATAAATAACATACAGGTGGGCTATATTTACAAATTAGACAATTAATCAAACTGGATTTTATTTAGGAGTATCAGAACACAAGGGGCTGAATACATATTGCAAATCGCTGGGATCTTTTGAAAATCACTGGACACAGACATAATAAAGCAATAATGAATAGTGTTGGGCGAACCTGTAGAAGTTCAGATTCGGCAAGTCAATGGGGACCCGACCTTAGGGGTCCAAAAATGGCCGTAAAATGGGGGTAGTAAGGGCTAGACGACTGGAGGGGGCACCAGGACAATTGCCCTGCACAAAATGTGGTAAGGGGTAAAGTATTCAAAATAATAACAGATAAATAAAAAATAAATTAAAAACAAACAAAATATTATTTTATTTACGGGTTTCAGGGGGCAAATTAGGGGTAACACCAGGGCAATTACTCTGCACAAAAAAGGGTAGGGACATTTTAAATATTATGTATACTTGTGAAAAAAATGTAAAAAATAATAAGAACCGCTCTATAACCCCATAGCAGACTATGTAACAGTGCCCCATAGTAGACTGTGTTGCAAAATACCCCTATTGCCCCCATCGCAGACTGTGTGACAGAATCAGCCTTCGCTCCCATAGCAGACTGTGAGGCAGAACAGGCCCACTCTCTGGACACAAGCTGGGTGCAGTTGTCCCCCATCGTGTTCTCTGCTGGAGTCTTTTTCTAGCCCACTCCAGTACTTTCATATAAGCCTGTGGTTGGCATTTCCTTGATTTTTGATGGACCACCTATCTCAGTATGCACTCCAAACTTTTCAGGTTTCTATTTTTTATAATTTGGAAAAACATGTATCATTTTCTTTACACTTTCTTGCTACTTTGTTTTGCTCTATCACATAAAACCTCAGTAAAAAACATTCAAGTTTACAGCTGCAACATTTACAAAAGTAAGCACTATATAACACTTAAAGCGGACCATCACTCTGAATAAGAGTCTATCTTATATGTTTCCCACACCCTGTACATACAGATTGTCCACATTAAAAACCATCCTACCTGCATCTACTGCATGTTATGAGCCTTTAAACATCCAAGATGGCGGATTATGGAAGCTGCCATCTTATCAGGCAGCCTGCAAACCGGAAGTGTCTCCTGACTGTGCTGCTCTGCATTCTGGGACTGCTGACCTTTACCTGACCCCAGCTCTGCTCTGTCTGAGCAAAGCACAGCTATAACCCGCCCCCCTGTACCTTATCCCACTCTCCTATCCTCAGTAAGTGTGATGCTTCACGATGAGTCAAGATGGCGGCGCCCGTATCCTAAATTCCTGAACAGAGTTGCAGCCCAGTGGGGGAAAGATTAATCAGTTAGTGACTAAAAACGTAAAATATATTAATTTTAGATGCTGGGGAACCGTTTCTTAAGAGTTTGGGCTTTTCATTAAATCATGCTGAAGGTCCGGTTTAACATGCAGTGCCATGTACAAAGACCACACTTTTTCTGTATATTTTGCTTTCCAAATAAACACCAATGGCCAAGAGCACACTAGCTTTGTATAGATGCGTGCAAATATGGCAGCTGACATGTGGACTAGTGGTAGGGATAACAAAATGTTACATAGTTACATAGTTAATATGGTTGAAATAAGACATATGCCCATCAAGTTCAACCAAGGTTGTTGGGGTAGGGGAAGTTATGTTTTATTTTATTTATTTATTTATTTTTTACTGAAACCGTTAATAGTAACTGTTGATGTTATTTTCTTCTAAATAAGCATCTAATCCTTATTTGAAGCTGTCATTGGTTGATACTGTAACAAGCTTCTGGGGGAGGCTATTCCACAGATTTATAGTTCTTATGGTAAAGAATGATTGTCGCCTCAGGAGACTAAGGCCCTTATTTAACAAGGGATAGCGACAAGTAGCGACTGGTGAGCGGCCGGTAATGACGGGCCCGCCACGAGAACGCCGGCTCCCCACCACAATCACACATTTATCAAGGCAATCCTGCTTAGCGACTGAGATAGCGCCACAATATTACAGCCTCAGCCCACAGCGCCAGCGTCCGACCTTGAACAGCGACAGGTATGACCTCTCGCTACCTGGCGCTCTCCAATGCATTTCCAATGGAACAATCTTTAAATATTCATAATTAATTGTTATTAATGTTTTTTTATTTTTTTAAATGTGAAAAATTCTGTGACCACTTCTGCCATTTTAAATAATTTTTTCAAGGTAAAAAAAAAAAAAAATGTACAGAATTGATATTACAGGTCTGATATTAATGTATTCATATTACAAAATTATTTTAAAAACTTGTTTTTTTGGGTTTCCAAAAATATGGTTGTTTGGGGGTTAAAAAACTACTTTTAACCCATCGCCTCCAGCGCTCTGGGGTTTAAACATGCATTTTACAGCGCGAGAATTTTTTGAGCGTGATTTGTTAATGAATATGGTGGAAGCCGGTCGCTCTGACCAGTCGCTATCATGCGCTCCCATACAGCGCAGAACCTGTCAAATAGCGACTCCTCACCCAATATTCAACATTACGGCAAACCGACTGAGTCGCTATCAACTACCGAACAACGGCCAAGCACAGCGACTACTAGCGGGCGCTCTGAAAATGCCGCTACAGTCGCTCAACTGTCGCTACCTGCCGCTGTTAATGAATCGGCCTCTAAATTTCTTTTTTTCCAGTTGAGGGGGTTGCCCCCTTGTCTTTAGAAAGGATTTTACCTGAAATAATGTTTCCCTATATTTTTAATATAATCATGTCCCCCTTAAACAGATTTAATTCTTGTAATCTTTCCTCATAACTAAGATCTTTTATTCCTCTGATTAGTTTGGTGGCTCTCCTCTGCACCCTTTCCATAGTCAGAGCGTCCTTTCTATGAATGGGTGCCCAGAACTGGACGGCATATTCCAGGTGAGGGCGCACCAGTGCCTTGTAAAGAGGCAAAATTACATCTCTATCCCGTGATTCCAGGCCTCTTTTAATGCATGATAATATCTTGATGGCCTTGGAAGCAGCTGCTTGGCATTGCATGCTGTTATTTAGCCTGTGATCTACCAGTACGCCCAGATCCTTCTCAACAAGTGACTCTCCCAGTTTTACTCCCCCGAAGGATATATGTGGCCTTCATGTTATTAGACCCCAGGTGCATGACTTTACATTTCTCTACCTTGAACTTAATTTTCAATCCATTTTCAATCCATTTTCAATCCGGTTATATGTATTTTCTAATCCTGAAGATTTCAATTTCTCCAATAAGTGTCTATAGGGGACAGTGTCAAATGCTTTTGCAAAATCCAGAAAAACTATATCTACAGCCGCCCCTCTGTCCAGGCTTCTACTCACCTCCTCGGGTTAGTCTGGCAGCTTCTGCCCTTAGTAAAACCGTGCTGGTTGTCACTTATAATATTATGGATAGTTAAATATTCGTGTATATAATCCCTTAATAGCCCCTCAAGCAATTTTCCCACAATGGATGTTAAACTTACCGGTCTGTTATTTCCGGGCGAAGGCCTAGAGCCCTATTTAAAAATGGGAACCACATTTGCCCTGCGTTAATCGCAAGACATTTTACCAGATTCAGTTTAGAGTTGTAATATTTACAAATGCAGAACTTGACTGTATGAGAACAGAACAAAGTATGAGAAGATCACTCACCTGTCGCTGTGACACTGCTACCTGACTGGTACTGTGACAGTTGGTAGTGCTGCCTGGAAGCCACTAACAGCAGCTCTTAGAGGAAGCACTTCTTGTGCCTGACACCTGCTGTGTCATCTTCATTTTTGCTGTGACATTGGTGCCCCTGTTGCCTGGCAATGGCAGATGTCTTAAGACTACTATACTAGTTCAAAGAATAGGAAGGTTGGCAAGCCACTTGTCTGGCATACAGCACATGGATTGATATTACCTGTGTCCTCTTACTACCTCTTACTGTGCTTATTGGTATGGTGTTGGTGTTCTTTCAGAGGTGCCCTGGGCAACCCTAGAAGAGCACCAGACCTATGCTGAAGAGAATAGGGTCTGAGACACCTGGAGAAATAGAGGCTGCCTGCTTGGCCTCTGAGACCTGGGTTACCAGAACCATTGTCTGGTTCTCTACCTGGGAGGGGGCATGCTTAAAAATAGTCCAAATCATTTATATTTTTTCCCCTGTTGGGGGTTAACTAGATTTTAAGGAAAGGTCACGTTGCTGCTTCTGACTAACAATGTTTTGCATGCTGGTGAAACTGAAACTCTCTGCATACCCCATAATGAGCTGTTATATACATAAATCTGTAATAAAAATATTTGGTTCAGTGTAAAAATTCTACTCCCTTTAGAACTACTCAATTGCAAAACCCAATAAGATGTAGGATGTATCGTGTGTTGAATTAGATTGTCCCTCCAAACTATAAAAAGTTGCAAAGTTTATCTGATTGAATTACCCTCAGTGTCTTCTCTTTTATGAGCCTCAGTTTTCTAAAATTACAAATACATCAATTGGAAGATTTTCCAAAACTTAAATACAACTGAGATAATTGATCCAATCAACTGCTGGTTGCTATCATTTACCAGAGTGCAAACATTTTTTTTCATTAAAATGGAAACATATTTTCACCCAACCACCCAGGAATCAAATTAATTCAACAAAATGTCATTCTCAAGTTAGACTATTTGAGTTCACTTCACTGCAGTCATTGAAACACCTTAGCACATCCAGCTTCATACTGCGCAATACCTTGAAAATAACAGAAAGGGAAAGTCTTTTGAGATGAAAAACATAACCAAAGAATGGAAAATGGTTTGTGTTAATCTTAAACTGGCTCTTAGGGGGTTCACTTCCCTGCAGTCATTGGGAAACAGTATTTGGGTTTCCAAAAATATGGTTGTTTGGGGGTTAAAAAACTACTTTTAACCCATCGCCTCCAGCGCTCTGGGGTTTAAACATGCATTTTACAGCGCGAGAATTTTTTGAGCGTGATTTGTTAATGAATATGGTGGAAGCCGGTCGCTCTGACCAGTCGCTATCATGCGCTCCCATACAGCGCAGAACCTGTCAAATAGCGACTCCTCACCCAATATTCAACATTACGGCAAACCGACTGAGTCGCTATCAACTACCGAACAACGGCCAAGCACAGCGACTACTAGCGGGCGCTCTGAAAATGCCGCTACAGTCGCTCAACTGTCGCTACCTGCCGCTGTTAATGAATCGGCCTCTAAATTTCTTTTTTTCCAGTTGAGGGGGTTGCCCCCTTGTCTTTAGAAAGGATTTTACCTGAAATAATGTTTCCCTATATTTTTAATATAATCATGTCCCCCTTAAACAGATTTAATTCTTGTAATCTTTCCTCATAACTAAGATCTTTTATTCCTCTGATTAGTTTGGTGGCTCTCCTCTGCACCCTTTCCATAGTCAGAGCGTCCTTTCTATGAATGGGTGCCCAGAACTGGACGGCATATTCCAGGTGAGGGCGCACCAGTGCCTTGTAAAGAGGCAAAATTACATCTCTATCCCGTGATTCCAGGCCTCTTTTAATGCATGATAATATCTTGATGGCCTTGGAAGCAGCTGCTTGGCATTGCATGCTGTTATTTAGCCTGTGATCTACCAGTACGCCCAGATCCTTCTCAACAAGTGACTCTCCCAGTTTTACTCCCCCGAAGGATATATGTGGCCTTCATGTTATTAGACCCCAGGTGCATGACTTTACATTTCTCTACCTTGAACTTAATTTTCAATCCATTTTCAATCCATTTTCAATCCGGTTATATGTATTTTCTAATCCTGAAGATTTCAATTTCTCCAATAAGTGTCTATAGGGGACAGTGTCAAATGCTTTTGCAAAATCCAGAAAAACTATATCTACAGCCGCCCCTCTGTCCAGGCTTCTACTCACCTCCTCGGGTTAGTCTGGCAGCTTCTGCCCTTAGTAAAACCGTGCTGGTTGTCACTTATAATATTATGGATAGTTAAATATTCGTGTATATAATCCCTTAATAGCCCCTCAAGCAATTTTCCCACAATGGATGTTAAACTTACCGGTCTGTTATTTCCGGGCGAAGGCCTAGAGCCCTATTTAAAAATGGGAACCACATTTGCCCTGCGTTAATCGCAAGACATTTTACCAGATTCAGTTTAGAGTTGTAATATTTACAAATGCAGAACTTGACTGTATGAGAACAGAACAAAGTATGAGAAGATCACTCACCTGTCGCTGTGACACTGCTACCTGACTGGTACTGTGACAGTTGGTAGTGCTGCCTGGAAGCCACTAACAGCAGCTCTTAGAGGAAGCACTTCTTGTGCCTGACACCTGCTGTGTCATCTTCATTTTTGCTGTGACATTGGTGCCCCTGTTGCCTGGCAATGGCAGACGTCTTAAGACTACTATACTAGTTCAAAGAATAGGAAGGTTGGCAAGCCACTTGTCTGGCATACAGCACATGGATTGATATTACCTGTGTCCTCTTACTACCTCTTACTGTGCTTATTGGTATGGTGTTGGTGTTCTTTCAGAGGTGCCCTGGGCAACCCTAGAAGAGCACCAGACCTATGCTGAAGAGAATAGGGTCTGAGACACCTGGAGAAATAGAGGCTGCCTGCTTGGCCTCTGAGACCTGGGTTACCAGAACCATTGTCTGGTTCTCTACCTGGGAGGGGGCATGCTTAAAAATAGTCCAAATCATTTATATTTTTTCCCCTGTTGGGGGTTAACTAGATTTTAAGGAAAGGTCACGTTGCTGCTTCTGACTAACAATGTTTTGCATGCTGGTGAAACTGAAACTCTCTGCATACCCCATAATGAGCTGTTATATACATAAATCTGTAATAAAAATATTTGGTTCAGTGTAAAAATTCTACTCCCTTTAGAACTACTCAATTGCAAAACCCAATAAGATGTAGGATGTATCGTGTGTTGAATTAGATTGTCCCTCCAAACTATAAAAAGTTGCAAAGTTTATCTGATTGAATTACCCTCAGTGTCTTCTCTTTTATGAGCCTCAGTTTTCTAAAATTACAAATACATCAATTGGAAGATTTTCCAAAACTTAAATACAACTGAGATAATTGATCCAATCAACTGCTGGTTGCTATCATTTACCAGAGTGCAAACATTTTTTTTCATTAAAATGGAAACATATTTTCACCCAACCACCCAGGAATCAAATTAATTCAACAAAATGTCATTCTCAAGTTAGACTATTTGAGTTCACTTCACTGCAGTCATTGAAACACCTTAGCACATCCAGCTTCATACTGCGCAATACCTTGAAAATAACAGAAAGGGAAAGTCTTTTGAGATGAAAAACATAACCAAAGAATGGAAAATGGTTTGTGTTAATCTTAAACTGGCTCTTAGGGGGTTCACTTCCCTGCAGTCATTGGGAAACAGTATTTTCGCAGTGGAGCTTCTGTAGAAATATATATTAAAATGAAAGACAGGAAAGAAACTTATTTTAGATGAGAAGCATGAAAGTAAAAGACAAGGCCTAAAGTGCTCTTTTATTTAGGGCTCTGGAGACTGTAACTATTATTAAAACATTGGCCGAGATATTGTACAGGTTGAAACTAGGATATATGGGCCATATATATTTAATGGAAGACAAATTAAACAACAATGGAAATTAGGTTTTGTGGAAAGTATCAATTTATAAAAATAAAAACAGATATATTTGGTGAGCAGAGCGCAGCATGTTGTTCATTTTAGAAGCACTCAAGAGAACTCAACACACAATAAAGGTCAAAAATAATAATAATAAAATCCCCATTTTTTTTAGTTTTGTTGATGTACGTTTCAACAGCTAGAGGTAGCTAAACTGGCCATATTCCCCCTGAATACATTAGTGTTGGGCCATTCAAATTTGTTTATAGAAAATTGGTTTTAATACTGTGTTTTACAGTGCTGTACAAAGGTCTGTATAATGCTATCACAGTTTATATAGTGTATACAAGTAATTACATTATATGTACAAACTCAAGTTGCTGTGTACAAGGTTCCCTTCAAAGTGCCAGGAATGAGCTTTATACACGTGGAGGCTGATTCACTACTAACGTCAGGTATCGGCAGATGAGCGTCTGTATAACAGTGCTTAGAGCGACCGCTAGTAGACGCTGTAAGCGGGTATCAGGCGCTGTAACAGAGCGCCTCAGTCGCTTTGGTAACCTGGCCCGCATTGATTAATGTGATGTATGTTGGGCACTCTATGAGCCAAGAACTTCTGCCCAATCCCCATGTGCTTTGTAACCCACCCTTATGTCTCCTTCCCTTAGGAGTGTAATGCCACATCAAGACCTGGGAGCTGCTGAATGGGCCCCGCTCAATGTCAGGGAACCCCATCCCCGGGAGGCTACGTGGAGTCACAGAGAGTCCTGCTGCTGTTACTTTCCTCCACTGGCTGTCATAGGCCCTACTGGCTCAGGAAACAAAATGTGTAAAAGAACTGATTATATTAAATCAGAGCGTTTTTCACACTAAAAGATCAGTTACAAACAGCTAATGACACGACCCCAACAAAAAAAAAAATAGATGTTCTCTTTAAATGTTTGTTAAAACGGCTGTATTCATAGACCTTAGAGATGAGCGAACTTTTGAAAAATTCGATTCGACTGATTCGCTGAATTTTCCGACAAAAATCGATTCGACCCGAACTTATTCGCGACGAATCGCTATTAAAAACGGCTATTCCTGAGCCTCCTAGAACCTCAATAGGGTTGTAAACCATTCTGCCTTGCTGTAACACGCACAGCATGCGTGCTGGGTTAGTTAAATAATACTTTGAATAAATATCACATGCAGATCAGAGGCATCGCTAATAGAATCGCAGAGCGGCACAATTGCAGAGAGTTGAAGTGGCATCACTATGAGGGGCAGGAGCCCAGACATTGCTTTAAAGAGACACTGGAGTTGGCAGCAGCAGGAGCCCAAAAATTGGATGAATCACACCCTGGAGTTGCAAGCAGCAGCAGGAGCCCAAACATTGGCTGAAAGAGACACTGGAGTTGACAGCAGCAGGAGCCCAAAAATTGACTGACACACCCTGGAGTTTCAAGCAGCAGCAGCAGCAGCAGGAGCCCAAACATAGCTTGAAAGAGACACTGGAGTTGGCTGCAGGAGCCCAAAAATTGTATGAATCACACCCTGGAGTTGGCAGCAGCAGCAGCAGGAGCCCAAACATTACTTTAAAGAGACACTGGGGTTGGCTTCAGGAGCCCAAAAATTGGATGAATCACACCCTGGAGTTGGCAGCAGCAGCAGCAGGAGCCCAAACATTACTTTAAAGAGACACTGGGGTTGACTTCAGGAGCCCAAAAATTGGATGAATCACACCCTGGAGTTGGCAGCAGCAGCAGCAGGAGCCCAAACATTACTTTAAAGAGACACTGGGGTTGGCTTCAGGAGCCCAAAAATTGGATGAATCACACCCTGGAGTTGGCAGCAGCAGCAGCAGGAGCCCAGACATTACTTTAAAGAGACACTGGAGTTGGCTTCAGGAGCCCAAAAATTGGATGATTCACATCCTGGAGTTGGCAGCAGCAGCAGCAGGAGCCCAAACATTACTTTAAAGAGACACTGGAGTTGGCTTCAGGAGCCCAAAAATTGGATGAATCACACCCTGGAGTTGGCAGCAGCAGCAGCAGGACCCCAAATATTACTTTAAAGAGACACTGGGGTTGGCTTCAGGAGCCCAAAAATTGGATGAATCACACCCTGGAGTTGGCAGCAGCAGCAACAGGATCCCAAACATTACTTTAAAGAGACACTGGGGTTGGCTTCAGAAGCCCAAAAATTGGATGATTCACACCCTGGAGTTGGCAGCAGCAGCAGCAGCAGGAGCCCAAATATTACTTTAAAGAGACACTGGGGTTTGCTTCAGGAGCCCAATAATTGGATGAATCACACCCTGGAGTTGGCAGCAGCAGCAGGAGCCCAAATATTACTTTAAAGAGACACTGGAGTTGGCTTCAGGAGCCCAAAAATTCGATGATTCACACCCTGGAGTTGGCAGCAGCAGGAGCCCAAATATTACTTTAAAGAGACACTGGGGTTGGCTTCAGGAGCCCAAAAATTGGATGAATCACACCCTGGAGTTGGCAGCAGCAGCAGCAGCAGGAGCCCAAACATTACTTTAAAGAGACACTGGGGTTGGCTTCAGGAGCCCAAAAATTGGATGAATCACACCCTGGAGTTGGCAGCAGCAGCAGGAGCCAAACATTACTTTAAAGAGACACTGGAGTTGGCTTCAGGAGCCCAAAAATTGGATGAATCACACCCTGGAGTTGGCAGCAGCAGCAGCAGGAGCCCGAATATTACTTTAAAGAGACACTGGAGTTGGCTTCAGGAGCCCAAAAATTGGATGAATCACACCCTGGAGTTGGCAGCAGCAGCAGCAGGAGCCCAAATATTACTTTAAAGAGACACTGGAGTTGGCTTCAGGAGCCCAAACATTGGATGAATCACACCCTGGAGTTGGCAGCAGCAGCAGCAGGAGCCCAAACATTACTTTAAAGAGACACTGGGGTTGGCTTCAGGAGCCCAAAAATTGGATGAATCACACCCTGGAGTTGGCAGCAGCAGCAGCAGGAGCCCAAATAATACTTTAAAGAGACACTGGGGTTGGCTTCAGGAGCCCAAAAATTGGATGAATCACACCCTGGAGTTAGCAGCAGCAGCAGCAGGAGCCCAAACATTACTTTAAAGAGACACTGGGGTTGGCTTCAGGAGACCAAAAATTGGATGAATCACACCCTGGAGTTGGCAGCAGCAGGAGCCCAAATATTACTTTAAAGAGACACTGGAGTTGGCTTCAGGAGCCCAAAAATTGGATGAATCACACCCTGGAGTTGGCAGCAGCAGGAGCCCAAATATTACTTTAAAGAGACACTGGAGTTGGCTTCAGGAGCCCAAAAATTGGATGAATCACACCCTGGAGTTGGCAGCAGCAGAAGCAGCAGCAGGAGCCCAAACATTACTTTAAAGAGACACTGAGGTTGGCTTCAGGAGCCCAAAAATTGGATGAATCACACCCTGGAGTTGGCAGCAGCAGGAGCCCAAATATTACTTTAAAGAGACACTGGAGTTGGCTTCAGGAGCCCAAAAATTGGATGAATCACACCCTGGAGTTGGCAGCAGCAGCAGGAGCCCAAATATTACTTTAAAGAGACACTGGAGTTGGCTTCAGGAGCCCAAAAATTGGATGAATCACACCCTGGAGTTGGCAGCAGCAGCAGCAGGAGCCCAAACATTACTTTAAAGAGACCCTGGGGTTGGCTTCAGGAGCCCAAAAATTGGATGAATCACACCCTGGAGTTGGCAGCAGCAGCAGCAGCAGGAGCCCAAATATTACTTTAAAGAGACACTGGAGTTGGCTTCAGGAGCCCAAAAATTGGATGAATCACACCCTGGAGTTGGCAGCAGCAGCAGGAGCCCAAACATTACTTTAAAGAGACACTGGGGTTGGCTTCAGGAGCCCAAAAATTGGATGAATCATACCCTGGAGTTGGCAGCAGCAGCAGCAGGAGCCCAAATATTACTTTATAGAGACACTGGAGTTGGCTTCAGGAGCCCAAAAATTGGATGAATCACACCCTGCAGTTGCAAGCAGCAGCAGCAGGAGCCCAAATATTACTTTAAAGAGACCCTGGGGTTGGCTTCAGGAGCCCAAAAATTGGATGAATCACACCCTGGAGTTGGCAGCAGCAGCAGCAGGAGCCCAAAAATTACTTTAAAGAGACACTGGAGTTGGCTTCAGGAGCCCAAAAATTGGATGATTCACACCCTGGAGTTGGCATCAGCAGGAGCCCAAAAATTGGCCTAAAGACATAAATATGTTTTGCACCATTTGGAAAGTGTAAAACGTGGCACCATGCTGAATCTAGTCGCATGCATCAGGCATTCATTTTGACAAAGGTGAGTCTCTCCACATTTTTAGTTGACAGACGAGTTCTCCTCACCGTAACTATGGCCCCCGCCGCACTAAACACCCGCTCAGATGGCACGCTACTTGCCGGGCAGGACAGCTTTGCCAGGGCAAACTCTGCTAGTTGCGGCCACAAATCAAGTTTGGCTGCCCAGAAGTCCAGCGGATCCTCAAGGTGTGTTGGCATGGTCATGTCAAAGTATGACATGACCTGCTGGTTCAGGTCCTGCTCCAGGTCTTCCTGCTGCTCATGAGTAGCCTCACTATGCGGGTGTAGAAAGCTACTCATTAGCGACTGAAGACTGAGGCTGCTGCTGATGGAGCTGCTGCTGCTGCTCCTGCCAACCCCCTCAGCAGCCATGGCAGTGAAAGGTGAGCGCAGAGGTCCCCTCGAGTCAGACCTGCGAGAGTATGGACCATGACGCAGACAGGCATCGGCCAACTGCCTACGTAGAATGTCTTTGTAGTAGTCCAGTTTGTCCTCCCTCTCAGTGGGTTTAAAAAATGCCCCCATTTTGTGCCGGAAGCGAGGGTCCAATAAGGTGGACAGCCAGAAGTCATCCCGCCGACAGATGGAAACAATTCTGGGGTCACTACGCAAGCACGTGAGCATGCTTCCTGCCATTTGCGCAAGTGACTCGGATGGACTACCTGTCTCCATCTCCACTGCATACTGCCACGGTGTGCCCGGGTCCTCTGTCTCGCCTTCCTCAAAAACCTCTAGCTCCTCTGGCTGCTCCTGCTCCTCCTCTCCTGTCCGCTGACTAGATAAACCAGCCATTTCGCCAAGCCTAAACTGTGTTTCGCTGGGCAACTCCTCCTCCTCTTCCTCCTCCTCCTCCAGTTCAGCTCCAACGGGGTTCATGTGGCCGTAAGATGTAAACGCCATGTCTCCAGTGCCCTGACCAGCCATGGTTTCCAACATGTGCTGTAGTGCATGAAGCAGTGGAATCACGTCGTTCATCCCGTAATCCTGCCGACTGACAAATAAAGTGGCTTCCTCAAAGGGCCTGAGCAAATGGCAGGTGTCACGTATGAGCTGCCACTGGTGAAATGATTCCCATTTTAAGTTTTCTTGGAGTAAGCCATGTTTGGATTTCCTGATGAATACATTTAAGCAGTTCCTCCCCTGTGTGATTCCGTTCGCCAAGACAAACCATGTGAAGCACTGCGTGACACCTCCGTGCCCTGCACACATGGTAGACTGGAGGGGCACTGAGACTTGAGCCTACAGTGGAGGGTGAGGAGATGGCGGAGGATGAGGAGGCCGAGTCGCACGGTGTCACAGGCCCAACGGGCAGGGAGCGCGGAGGCCGAAGCGGCCTGACCTGTCCAAGTTGCTGCTGCTGCAAAGGGACCACATTCACCCAGTGGGCCGTAAACGACATGTACTGTCCCTGACCGTAGTTACAGCTCCAGACGTCGGCGCTGCCATGCACTTTGCTACACACCGACAGGCTCAAGGACTGGCCCACCTTCTGTTCAACAAAAGTGTGCAGCGCTGGTACTGCCTTCTTGGCAAAGAAATGACGGCTTGGGACTCTTCACCTCGGCTCGGCACAAGCCATCAGTTCTCTGAAAGGTGCAGAGTCCACCACCTGAAAAGGGAGCGACTGCAGCACCAGCAACTTGGACAGGAGCACATTCAGCTTCTGCGCCGTAGGATGAGTGGGCGCATACTGCTGTCTCTTGGACATGGCTTCGCTGATGGATTGCTGGCGGGATGCATGACTTAGAGGAGGAGGAGGAGGAGCAGGAGCGACAGAGGATGGGTATGACGCACAGCTGCCTTCGGCTGAGGTGCTGGAGCCTTGGCTGGCAGAAATTGGGAGCGGCGTGCCACTCGGTGAGGAAGCAGTCTGGCCCACCTCTCCGGAGCCTAGGTTCTCCCAGGCCGCTTTATGGTGACGCTGCATATGTTGACGCAGGGCCGTGGTGTCAACATTTAGACCCTGGCCACGCTTCACCTTCTGCCTACATATCTTGCATGTGGCCATGTTACCCTCCTGCGGATGCTTCAGGAAAAACTGCCACACTGCCGAGTAGCTACTTTTCCCACCCCCTGGCCTCACTGATTCACTGCTGCTGTTGCCAACTCCAGGAACCCCTGCCCCACTACCTCCCGATAAGGTAGCCTGCCGCGCAGCAGGTGCTCTACCCCGGCCCCGTTTGGCTCCAGGCTTTACAATTGTGCCCCCATGCTGCCTGCCAACCATGCTGCTAACACCTTGCTGCCTGAGCTGCTGACTCCGGGGCAACCTGCGCCCCTCTTCTCCTGATGATGACGATGAAGCCCCTTCATCACCTGGCTCCCAAGTGCGATCGGCTTCATTGTCATCATCATTATCACCGAGTTGTGGCTGTACGTCACTGATGTTCATGGATTCGTCAACAGTGTCTGGCGCAGGAGCTGGAATGCTCGCAGCACCCACGACACTGTCCACATCACTATTTGTCTGCCTAGCTAAAGAAACCACCTCCATTTCTTGGCTGGGCAGTAGCTGCTGACTGTCCTCTATCTGATCGTCCTCCTCACTAAAGAGTGGAACTGAACCCAAAGCATAGGATACGTCGCTGGGGGAGGGAACGGCATAGGACAGAGGTAATGGGAGGACAGGGACTGCTCTTGGGGCATGCCAACTCAGGGTTGTGTCAGAGGAACCTACCGACCCTAGACTGGGTAAGTTGTGATGATGTTGTTGATGAGCGCGTCAACCAATCTAACACGGCAGATGCGTTACTGGTGGAGACCCGACCGCTAGCAGATACTGGCAGATTAGGTCTCTCAGCGTGACTCCTGCTGCTACTGGCCCCCAGTCTGCTGCGACCTCTGCCTGCGGAATCTTGGCCTCTGCCACTCCTCTTTTCACTTCCAGGCACTTGTATGCCCGACATAGTCTAACTGGCGTGGTAGTAGGTGATATTTTAAGAACCCCCAGGCAGCGGTGGGTCTATATGAAACAGAATATAATGCACACCAAAAGTGAGCAGTAACACTCAGCCTCCAAAAGGCCTGTTCAGTGTAAATAAGAGAGCTGCTTAGTGTAAATAAAGAGGGGTATGGTATGTTACAGAATGGGATGCCCCAACAGCAGAGCACCTGGGAGCAGTAATACTATGCACAGCAAAAGTGTCTTTATCAGGCCAAATTTCTTTTAGAATAAGTGCAAAGGGTTATAGCAGTAAATAGAGGCTGGTGTAGTCACAGAATGGGATGCCCCAACAGCCAGCAGTGCACCTGTGAGCAGTAATACTATGCACAGCAAGTGTGTTTATCAGGCCAAATTTCTATTAGAATAAGTGCAAAGGGTTATAGCAGTAAATAGAGGCTGGTGTAGTCACAGAATGGGATGCCCCAACAGGCAGGAGTGCACCTGTGAGCAGTAATACTATGCACAGCAAAAGTGTGTTTATCAGGCCAAATTTCTATTAGAATAAGTGCAAAGGGTTATAGCAGTAAATCGAGGCTGGTGTAGTCACAGAATGGGATGCCCCAACAGGCAGGAGTGCACCTGTGAGCAGTAATACTATGCACAGCAAGTGTGTTTATCAGGCCAAATTTCTATTAGAATAAGTGCAAAGGGTTATAGCAGTAAATACAGGCTGGTGTAGTCACAGAATGGGATGCCCCAACAGGCAGGAGTGCACCTGTGAGCAGTAATACTATGCACAGCAAAAGTGTGTTTATCAGGCCAAATTTCTATTAGAATAAGTGCAAAGGGTTATAGCAGTAAATAGAGGCTGGTGTAGTCACAGAATGGGATGCCCCAATAGGCAGGAGTGCACCTGTGAGCAGTAATACTATGCACAGCAAAAGTGTGTTTATCAGGCCAAATTTCTATTAGAATAAGTGCAAAGGGTTATAGCAGTAAATAGAGGCTGGTGTAGTCACAGAATGGGATGCCCCAACAGGCAGGAGTGCACCTGTGAGCAGTAATACTATGCACAGCAAAAGTGTGTTTATCAGGCCAAATTTCTATTAGAATAAGTGCAAAGGGTTATAGCAGTAAACAGAGGCTGGTGTAGTCACAGAATGGGATGCCCCAACAGGCAGGAGTGCACCTGTGAGCAGTAATACTATGCACAGCAAAAGTGTGTTTATCAGGCCAAATTTCTATTAGAATAAGTGCAAAGGGTTATAGCAGTAAATAGAGGCTGGTGTAGTCACAGAATGGGATGCCCCAACAGGAGTGCACATGTGAGCAGTAATACTATGCACAGCAAGTGTGTTTATCAGGCCAAATTTCTATTAGAATAAGTGCAAAGGGTTATAGCAGTAAATAGAGGCTGGTGCAGTCACAGAATGGGATGCCCCAACAGGAGTGCACCTGTGAGCAGTAATACTATGCACAGCAAGTGTGTTTATCAGGCCAAATTTCTATTAGAATAAGTGCAAAGGGTTATAGCAGTAAATAGAGGCTGGTGTAGTCACATAATGGGATTCCCCAACAGGCAGGAGTGCACCTGTGAGCAGTAATACTATGCACAGCAAAAGTGTGTTTACCAGGCCAAATTTCTATTAGAATAAGTGCAAAGGGTTATAGCAGTAAACAGAGGCTGGTGTAGTCACAGAATGGGATGCCCCAACAGGCAGGAGTGCACCTGTGAGCAGTAATACTATGCACAGCAAGTGTGTTTATCAGGCCAAATTTCTATTAGAATAAGTGCAAAGGGTTATAGCAGTAAATAGAGGCTGGTGTAGTCACAGAATGGGATGCCCCAATAGGCAGGAGTGCACCTGTGAGCAGTAATACTATGCACAGCAAAAGTGTGTTTATCAGGCCAAATTTCTATTAGAATAAGTGCAAAGGGTTATAGCAGTAAATAGAGGCTGGTGTAGTCACAGAATGGGATGCCCCAACAGCCAGCAGTGCACCTGTGAGCAGTAATACTATGCACAGCAAAAGTGTGTTTATCAGGCCAAATTTCTATTAGAATAAGTGCAAAGGGTTATAGCAGTAAATAGAGGCTGATGTAGTCACAGAATGGGATGCCCCAACAGCCAGCAGTGCACCTGTGAGCAGTAATACTATGCACAGCAAGTGTGTTTATCAGGCCAAATTTCTATTAGAATAAGTGCAAAGGGTTATAGCAGTAAATAGAGGCTGGTGTAGTCACATAATGGGATGCCCCAACAGGCAGGAGTGCACCTGTGAACAGTAATACTATGCACAGCAAAAGTGTGTTTATCAGGCCAAATTTCTATTAGAATAAGTGCAAAGGGTTATAGCAGTAAATAGAGGCTGGTGTAGTCACAGAATGGGATTCCCCAACAGGCAGGAGTGCACCTGTGAGCAGTAATACTATGCACAGCAAGTGTGTTTATCAGGCCAAATTTCTATTAGAATAAGTGCAAAGGGTTATAGCAGTAAATCGAGGCTGGTGTAGTCACAGAATGGGATGCCCCAACAGGCAGGAGGGCACCTGTGAGCAGTAATACTATGCACAGCAAAAGTGTGTTTATCAGGCCAAATTTCTATTAGAATAAGTGCAAAGGGTTATAGCAGTAAATAGAGGCTGGTGTAGTCACAGAATGGGATGCCCCAACAGGCAGGAGTGCACCTGTGAGCAGTAATACTATGCACAGCAAGTGTGTTTATCAGGCCAAATTTCTATTAGAATAAGTGCAAAGGGTTATAGCAGTAAATAGAGGCTGGTGTAGTCACAGAATGGGATGCCCCAACAGGCAGGAGTGCACCTGTGAGCAGTAATACTATGCACAGCAAAAGTGTGTTTATCAGGCCAAATTTCTATTAGAATAAGTGCAAAGGGTTATAGCAGTAAATCGAGGCTGGTGTAGTCACAGAATGGGATGCCCCAACAGCCAGCAGTGCACCTGTGAGCAGTAATACTATGCACAGCAAAAGTGTGTTTATCAGGCCAAATTTCTATTAGAATAAGTGCAAAGGGTTATAGTTGTAAATAGAGGCTGGTGTAGTCACAGAATGGGATGCCTCACAGCAGACTTGAGATCAGTTCAGTATATATGCACAGCAAAAGTGTATAAGCAGCCTGAAAATGCTAACAAAGCCAGTCAGCCAGCCAGTAACACTCAGGCTGGATGAAAAAAAAAAATCTCCCTGTGACTGCCTCCGATTTTTCCTAACTTTCCCTGCTTTTCGCTGACTTTCTGTCTGTCTCCTGCCTGTCTCCTGCCTGTCTCCAGCCTGTCCCTGTCTGTCCCTGGCTCTCTGTCTCTCCCTCACTACAGCAGCGTCCTGTCTCTCACGAATGCAATAGAGAAATGAGGAAAAGCAAGATGTCCGCCGACTTAAATAGCGCTGTGACGTCACCGGGCTTGCTGGCTGCTGATAGGCTGCATGTGACTGCCCCAGCTTGCACTGGTGCGGGGTAGATGTCTGGACATGTCCCGTCCGCCATCTTAGAATGCCTGTAATGTAAATGAATGGATGTTAAAGGAAAACTTCGAGCGATCGAAGCACGGGTAAATTCGGATTCGATCCGAATCGAATTTTTCATGAAATTCGGATCGAATCCGGGTTCGTCCGGATCGATTCGCTCATCCCTAATAGACCTGATTATTATTCTGGCCCAAAAAGCACCACGAGAGTTAGAAGCAGGGATACTCAGAGGGTTCTCTTCTCTTGCTAAATAAATGGCAGTGTTATTGCTAGACCCCAGTAGCAGTAGTATAATTATGATTCACAAATCAGTGAGAGAAGCACAGGTGACTGACTTTCTAAAAATAAGTTTAGGTTCCACAAAGTTTATTAGTTGATGTTCGGATTCGCTGAGTTTGGCTGAACTGGCTGCTAAAATTCAGTTCGTGTCGGTTCGGGTCCCCAGGCCCCCAAACTGAAACACGGACCTCATTGAAGCCAATAGGGGCCTAAACTTAGGGACCCAAAAATGGCTGTAAAATAGGGGTAGCAAGGTCTAGAGGGCTGCAAGTTGAGGGGAACAGCAGGGCACAAAATAGGAAAGTACTCTTAATAATAACAGAAAACAAAAATAAATAAATAAATAAATGCACAAATAAATAAGTACATCAATCAATATATACATAAATGAATACATAAATAAATAATTAATAACATCAATAAAAAATATATACATACATAAATATATACATAAATAAATACATATATACATTAATACAAATATATATTTGTACAAATATATAAAATAAAGTCCTCCCCCCCCCCCTCCCCCGCTGAAACTTCTGACTCCTCCAAAACTATCTTCTGGCTGGACAGTGGAGTACCTGGCTGCTTTTGTCCCAGCAACCCACCCCCCAAGCCACATGTGCAATGCCCTGAAAATTAAGAAAATGGGCCTTCCTCCTCTGCTTCCTCCTGTGCCACCATCACATCCTCTGGCATGGCCTGAGGGTTTTTTTTCCAGTAGGCAAAGGATGGGGATAATAGAACAATGGCGTCATCAGTGCTCACGATATTGGTGGTGTACTAGAAGCACTGCAGCACGGCACAAATGTCCCTCATGGAAGCTCACTCATTGGTGGTTAAGTGCTGTTGGTCTGCTCTTCGACTCACCTGTGCATTTTGGGGCTGAAACTCAACTATTTCGTGCTGCTGCTTACATACCCTTTGCTGTATGTACAACGTGGAATTACACCTGGTAGGCAAGACACATATGAGGCGGTGGGTGAGAAGTCCGAAGTTCCTCTGCAGCGTATTCAGGCAAGTGGCAGTAGGGTAGGAACGGCGAAAGTGCATGTATAGGATATGCACTTTATGCAGCAGCTCCGCTATCTTTGGATAATTGGTCAGGAAGCTCCTCCAAGTTGAGTACATGCTCCAGGCAAGGGATGTGCATCTACCTGGCATAGTGGGGTCTTTCATCTAGACAGATGGGTTTTAACATCGCATGCTGCCATTTCCCCATGGCAGTACTCAAATTGGTGGTTCAGGGGCTGTGCTGACTGCATTAGGAGGAAGCAGAGGGGTAATCAGAGTATAAGGAGGTGACTACAGGAGGCTCTGACTGATTTCCAGCAAAACTGGGTAGTGGAAGGATATGCGCCAAAGTGCTTCCTGCCGGGGAGGCCGATTCATCAATAGCGCCAGGTAGCGACAGATGAGCGACTGTAGCGTGATTTTTTCAGCGCCAGCCAGTATTCGCTGTGCTTGGCCGGCATTAGCTTGATGACAGCGACTCAGTCGGTGTGCGGTAATGTTGAATACGGGCTGGGGGGTCGCTGTTTCACAGGTCCAGCGTTGTATGTGAGCGCCTGACAACGAATGGCCAGAGCGAACGGCTAGCTTCATATTCATCAAAAAATCACGCTCCGAATGTGCTGTCGCTGTCCATTCCTTGTTTAAACCCCAGAGCGCTGGCGGCGATCTGTATTAACTAGTTTTTAACCCCTAAACAACCATATTTTTTTAATGTAACATTATACATGTTTTTAGAATCATTTTGTTATATGAATACATTAATCTCAGACCTGTTAGATCAATTCTGCACATATTTTTTTTTTTTTACTTAAAAATAAATCCTAACATTGCAGAAGTGTTCTCCGATTTTTTGACATTAAAAAAAAAAAAAAAAAATTATTACCAATTAATCATGAATTATTATAGATTGCTCCATTGAAATGCATTGGACATCGCCAGGGAGCGACAGCTCATACCTGGCGCTGTGAGGGAATTTGCAGCGACGCTGTTCGGTCCAGGCGGCTTCATGATGAATGCCGCGCTAGCCGTCGCTCTCACCGGCGCTAGCCTCATTTTGCTTGATAAATACGTCATTGTGACCGCCGCCGGGCGTACTTGAGTCGGTAGTCGCCGTTAGCTGCCGCTACCTGGCGCTCGTCGGACACTACCTGGCGCTATCGCTTGATGAATAAGGGCCAAAGTCCCAGCCACCACTACATTGACTCAGTGGGCAGTTAGAGAGATGTAATGTCCCTGCCCATGCTTACTTGTCCATGTGTCAGAGGTGATCTGGACACTGGAACTAATGGCATTGCCCAGAGCACATGCTATTTTTGTCACAACCTGTTGGTGCAGGGCAGGGATGGCCTGGTGAGAAAAATAGTGGTGACTGGGAATGGTGTATTGTGTAACAACAGTTGCCATCAGATCTGTCTCCACCAAGCCGTCCGTCTCCACCAGGTGGAATGTGAGTTTTTGAAAGGCCAGTAATTTGGAATTTCTATCCGGCGCACGATTAGATGGCAGCGCGATTTATAACAGGTGAATCCAGACTCTGCTCCACACATAAAAAGTAAGTTCTATTAAAATGTTTTACATATGACTAAGGGGGTTTATCCCCAGACAGACATTCATTAAATCAGGGAAAGTGACAGCAGGGTCCTTTTTAGGTTTTGTTTGTTGTTTGTTTTTTTTTAACTTGACATCCAACTCCCAAAAGGTACCAGCTCAGGTAATAAGCATAAGGGCCTGTAACCCATGGCTCAAAGGCCGCACTCTTGGCGGCCCCTGTCCCTGCAAGTTACAAGCCCTTATGACCTTTGATATGGGCTCAGGTCTGTTCCAGGGGTGCATTGGGCATCCATTGAAGAATCCCGTGCCCACACCAATGGGCACTGGGCTCTTCAGTACCCCCAATGTCCCAAATGGGGGTGTGAGTAATGTGTCATTCTACCAACATGGCGCCTGCTGAGTTCGGCAGGTGCCATGCCGACTCCTAACCCTGGTGAACTGGTATAGGGTCCCCTGGGCCTATAGATAAAATGCATCAGCAAACAAAGGAGATTAAAAAACACTGGTGTTTGTTATTACAAATTCATCAACTAAAATATTCTAATAAATCAAAACTCTGATGTAACAACAATATAACAAAACAAGCCTTTACATGAAGGCTCTGAATCATCCTTAAAGGAGCACTACTGCAAAATTGTAGAATATTAAAAACACATTTAACGTGTCGGCTAATGAAAGAAGGGGCCATTTATACACCCGAACTGAATAAAACTCCTGCCAAGCTTGTGGTTTATTCTCTCATAGTGGAAATAAAATCCAGTGATGACAGGGGTAAGTGACAGAGCCTTTCACCCCAGATGTCCTTTTCTTTCCATTAAAAGAAAGAAAAACAAGCATGGCTGGATATTTCTTGCTGGGTGTATAAGTGACCCATTCCCCCGCCATCCAGCTAATTTATATGGATTTTTATCATTGGGCCATTTTTCGCAATAGTGCTCCTCTAATATATTTCATGCAATCACAAAATCTGGTTATCAATGTTTTATTGGGTTTATGTACCCCAATTACCCCACCTTAAGAAATATAATGTAACAATGATCTTTGATTTATCCTGTAATTTACAGAAGTTATAAAACTCTATTTACCTATATATCATGTCATATACAGTCTGCCTTTAAGTCTGCTTGGACCGAGCTTTCTCTTGATTTTACAACCAATTATTAGGGACAGAGGACCATGCCTAGCCCCCAATAGACACCTTGCAACTGGAAGTGCCTACTGCCTTTTGGTAGGATTGATTGATAACCAACAGTCCCTTTCCAGGTTGGTCAGGCATGATCAGCAGAGAATATAGATGGTACATCAGGTTAACTAAGAAATAGAGACAGGGATGAAACAGCAAAAATCATGACAATATAGTTGGCACTGTGTCATTTCTAGAGGCAATTTTTGAACTAGCTGCCTCCAAACAGCTGGGACAACAGGGATGCCCAAGGTATTGCTTGTGAAACAGAGGTCACCAACTTGGGAAGGAGTTCTGCACTGTAAAAAAATATGATTTCACTTAGAATGTCAAAACCCAAACTGAACTACCTGACTATAGTCTTTAGTGTCCAGTAACACTCGTGTGAAAATTCATGGAAAAATTTTTGTACACCAGAACCAACCAGAAAAAAATCTTGTCAAATAATGTTCAAGTAGAAGGTAGACCTCTAAAAAGTTAATTTTCACATTTTTTTAAAAAAAATGTCATGGTCTATGCTAAATCTAAGCTACATTAATGTCTGCCATCATGTCCCCTGACTATTCTTTCTGCTCTCCAAAAACATCTTTAGCCTTACATCTCTTGAAAACTTAGTGACCTACCTTCCCGCCATGTTATAAACAACGCAACATGAAAAATTGCACGACAATTATCAAGGGCACTGGGTTGCACACATGGAGTAATAGTGGATGCAATTATATACAAATGACCAATTATATTCCCCTATCTAGCTTAGTCATTAGGTTTCATTCTCACCTAACAACCACAGTTATAGCAAGTAATTTCTTTAGGCTAATGTTTATTAGTGAAGGAACCATTTAATGCATGCAGAGCATCCACTGCACAGCACAGTCTATCTTAATGACCATGTAAATAGGAAGGGCAGATTTATCATTAGAGGGCTCCTGTATGTGTGAGTGTGTTTGCCAGTGCTGTGCAAAGTATTTGGCCCCAGAATCAACTCACACACCTAGAAAAAAACTTGATGCAACCTTTCATTAACTTTCAGCTTATTCCTATGACTGGCCTTAATTCCTTATTTCCTAGTGGGAGGTTACATGGATAGATTTAAATCTCTTTATTTGCAAAATTTAAAAGCTAGAGGTCCTCAGGTGCACACCGACCTGTCCAAAATTACCATAGTTAAAATACATGGCAATGGGATAGACTTTACATTTTACATATAATTGCTATTTATGTGCTTCTGTGTTATTTTCTAATTGATTTGGTATATCCTCTCCCATAAAATAACTTTCTTTAAACAACTGAACCCATGGTATTAGGTCCTAAGTGCTGTTTTGTTTTCTATTAAAGACACATTTCAGGCAAAGGCAATTGTTAGCCCGTTGTGTCGGGCTACATTTGGCACTGTAAAATTGGCATTTTCCATTTTTACATTGATTTCGAAGTAGAAATGGCTAAAGCAAGTGAGCGTGGCCCTTGATGCTGCATAATAATGAGCATAATAACCGGCATCATTATCAGGACCTGTAAGAGCTCAAGAACTTGCTTCAGACACTCCCATACATGCATGTGTGCACTCCCAAATGCACATGGACATGCAGTCCCAGTTCTTGTGCATGTGGGGTGTGCATGTCCGGCTGGGAGTGTATGCGCATGAGCATCTGGGCCTGAGCGAATGCTTAGCTCCCAAATGTGCACTCCCAGACACACTCGCACACACTCTCAAACTCCCCACACTAATGCTGCTGCACCAGGAGTAGACCTAGGAGCTGCAGGCTACACATAGGGAAAGGACAAGCTACACAAAGGGAGGGGATGGGCTACAGTGGGCGTCAAGCAGGGGGCAGGCAGGGGCAGCCGGGAATGACATCATGTTTCCCCTTCTATTCTCGCCCCAGGCATCTGAGACACGGTGGAGAAGCAGAAACCAAAAGTATGCTGCCTCTCTAGCTTTTCTGATTACACACTGAAAAGGCCTTTTATGTAAAATTCTAAATTTAAAGCAATTGAGCATAGTTTTCTGATGCTCGAGGACCAAGTGTGTAGGCCTTATCAACCTCTCTGGCTAACCCCCCCCCCCCCTTTACAAAGATTGAAAAATATTGGAAAACTTCATTCCAACACAATATCAAGTGCAACAAATCTATATGTTTACAACTGTTGCGCAGGTTTGATTATTGTGACTGAGAAGATCTCCGGTTGAGCTACAGATTGTGATGCCCAGCGGGACACCAGTCTTCTGTAAGCAAACAACCCCCAATCTCCACCGCCGGGACGCTAGGAACGCCTCGTCGGACACGGTTGCCCCTAGGACTTAATAGGCGCAAAGGATGTTTGCTTACGTTGAAGGCAGATGAACCACAAGGGGTATCCCAAAGCCAAGGTCATGCATGGGTGGTCAGGCCGAGGATGCCTCAGTACACAGGGGTGAGACAGGAGCGTAGTCAGGAGTAGCCAAAGGGTCCAGCCGGGAGGTCAGAGGTAACGAAGTTTCTGAAAGGGGCAGGCGGGTTTGAGGTCAGGCAAGCAAAGGTCAGTTCAAGACTATAACGGGCACTGTGCACTGGGCTAATTCCGTATTTATTGGGGAACTGACCAATGGGAACCTGGGAAGGAATGTGTGTGCTGATTGGTGCACTTTACAACCTTTAGCTGGATTGTCTGTACTTTCCAGGGGCTGGTCAGTCTTGGCAGCAAGGCAAGCCCCTGAGTCCTATCAGGTATGGAGGATGCTGCGCCGCCTGCCACTCACAGTGCAGCGCCTCCTAGCAGCAAAGCTGCAGGCTAGAGAGAAGTGAGGAAGGCTGCCAGAGTGGCATGACCGCGCTCCTCATCTTCCGGGAGTGGCGAGCGCGATCAGCAGCAAGAAGGTGGCGAGTGCCGCTCCGCCCCGGCAGATGCTCGCCACAGGCCCCTTGGCACAGGTAAGTTTCTTACACAGATATTTTCCAATGAAGTACATGCATATTGCAAAAAATAATAGATAGGTGTATTTTTGTACCATAGAATGGACTTAAAGTTTAGAGGAGGAAAATAATTTTCTGAACCAAATGGTGTGCTAAAATATATTAAGAACCCAATAGCAGGTTCTCCTCGCCTCTCACTCTGACACAGGCGTCTGCTCTTATCAGGGCCGGATTATGAGAGGGGCGTAAGGGGCGTGAGCCCTGGGGCCTCCACCACTTGCCCTGCAAAGGGGGCCTCCACCAACCTTTGGGTTATGGTCTAGTTCAGGAGGCTTTTGAGTCTTTGGTCTGACAGGCCAGCAACAAAGCTATTGCAGGCAGTGGGGCCCCCATGCGCCTGGCAATCCTTTTTTTTTATTTTTTATTTGTTTTTGCAAACCTGCAGCCAAAGCCAACACATGGCAGGATGGAGAGTCTAGAGCAGCAAAGCCGCCATCAGCAACACTACAGTGATGGGTGCAGAGCTGTCACTGCACATAAGCCACCAAGCACAGCCACTGGCAGCTCAATGCAGGGAACTGTTTTCTGCTGGACCAGCTGGATGACTACAATGCCCCCTGCCCGGCATGGCAAAGCAGGAGTTCCAGAGCAGCACGCACCCGCACAAGAGTGGTACAAGGGACTCTATTTGACGTTCCAGTAAGTGGGCGGATGCCAGACATCCACCAATCAGTTACGTGGCTGGACTATTATTTTAAAGGAAAAAAAAATACTGTATCTGGGGCCTCCACCACATTTAGTGCCCAGGGGCCTCCACCACACTTAATCCGGCCCTGGCTCTTTTAAAACACAGACTACTGGCACTCACTGACTGAAGGGAATCTCAACATGCAGCTCTCTCTTCTCTTACTCTTTAACTGTCACATCCTGTTTCCTGTTCTACAATAAAGCTGTACATTTATTCCTTTCCCCTTTACAGTGCTATCTAATAGTCTAAAAAACTCAGTTTCAACACTAATAGAACAATATGCTTGAGAACATCAACTTAGGCATATATTTGCACACTCATGTACCTTGTTACACACATTAGATTGGGCAGTTCTACAGGTGAGGTTAGGATTGTCTATAATAAAATAAATAGTATATTCTTTTTTATATGTTTGTAAATAACATCAAGCCTATGGAAAATTTAAGCAGATGAAAAATAACCTTTCCTGAAATTCCAGAAGCCCTCCAAATAATTTGGATAACTTACCCCATATACAGTATAGACCACAATTGGGTGCACAACCCTTTACCAGATGCAATATCTTCAGTGAGGTGCATAGATTGACCAGTAAGGTTAAGAGGATTTTCAAACATTAATAAAGAATTATGCAATGTGGAGGAATCATGGCATATGACTGCAGTGCCCTTGAGCAAGGCACCTAACCCCCAATTGCTCCCCAGGAGTGTAGGGCTGCCCACTGCTCTGGGCACGTGTGCACTTCACTGTCCCTTTATGTGTGTTCATGGAAATGTGTTGTTCATAAGTGCACAGAATGGAAAATGCAGAGGAAATTTTCCATGTGTGCATTAGCACACAATGCCCAAATTTTACTATCACTATTACTACTATATCCCACACATATCCCAATAGAAAGTCACTTATTAGTTGATCATTATTTATTTAATTTCAGCACAGAATGATCACTAATCGGTAAGCTCTTTTGCCAATATAGACTATGATGAGCTCGGCTATTTAGAAATACTAGAGTTATTATAGCTTGTAGTCTATCAGCCTTTTTCTGTAAAGCAGAGGTTTGGAGACATGAGGGCTTCAGGGACTACAACGTTTTACTTCTTTTACATACCTGTCCCTTAGTGGTTAATAACAAGGGGGGTTCTTCTTGACCCTTAGGTTTCCTATTTGACACTTGTGGGATATAGTTGCAGTCAGACTCACACTCACACTATACAGGAATACTAAGAGTCCCAGACCAAACGCTTGATAGGTGTTAAAATTTCTACTAAAAGCCAACCACAACTTACAAAAGAGCTCCATAGGTACAACTCAATCTTCAGCAGTCCCAGGCTAATGTTCTGACCTGCTCCCAACAGTTCTAACTGGCACAATAAAGTCCAGCACCCAAATCTACCAGTCACACCAGTACCTTTAGTGATGACACATGTGTTGTGATGCCCTGAACAGCCCCTATTTCGTTTGTTTGTGAAAATGTCAGACTTTTATAAACTCCAGGCCGGATATATAAAAATCAATGGGGGACAAATCAGCCATAATATTTTATAGATTCTTCCACTATTTATTGTACGTTTTTATTTTTAAACTGCAGGATGCTCCCTTTTTTTCTTTAAACCTCAATCTTTCTTATAGTAAAGTCTTATAGTAAGTTAAGTCAATGGGCCATCGTAAGGGCGTTGCCCACTTTCCAACTGGGCATGCACAGTCAGCACTTTCAGAGCTAGCCGCAGCATGCTGCTCTCTCTGGAACTGAGCGGCGCTTCGCTTTGCTGCCCACAGATTTTTACTGCCATGACTAGAAAAATTAGAAATTTGAAAAATGTGCTAATGGGCAAAAGACTAGTATGTCTCTGCACCTGGGTTACCAAGATGGCAGAACATCATGACCTGAATAATGATGCTATTCAGGTCTCGTCAAACTGAACAGGATAGGCTTTATTTGGGTCAAATTCAGTTACTCGAATCTGAAGCCTATCATTACACTGTGGCCTTTAGTTTCCTTCACAGGTCCTCAATAGTTGCTGTCTGGCCTAGTCCTTTCACCTGGTTTCTCACATTTTTTTGCTGCCCGCTCCTACATGTTACTTCTTCTTTGGCTCTTTTACAGTTAACACTCAACCCCATATAGAGAACCATTGTAGAGATTTCTAGGAGTCCAGAAAGATGTTTGTTAACTTACTTTCTCTACTCATGACTCTACAGGTGGTAACTCTTTTTTAAAGCAGCTTCCACTATCCTATAGGCTGTATATCCCCCACTAGCACCGCTTAAACATTACTGAAAGTGCCCTTGATGAAAAAATGATTACCTGAAAGTAATGAGTTTGTCTATTCATGACTTCTGAGGATTTAAGATGCATACAGTATATAAATAAGTGACCCAATTTTATTTGACTCATGGATATCTACCGGTCAAGTTTCACAAGTACCAATGTTGTTTGGCAAGTCTGCTCTATCATGGTTCTAGGTGATGTTCTCTTCCAATCCCCTTAGCTTCCTAAATCTTTTTTTGCCTAGCTCTCCCACTTCCTTAGAATCTCATACCCCCCTCTCTTTATGTTCAATTGTGGTAATACAAACTGGCCTTACCTAAGACACCATGGTGATATCTTGTAATTACTTCCTGGGAAAGGGTTACTAGTACAAAAGATCCTCACGCTTGCTTGAACCTACCGCACTATTGCAATGTCCCAGTACAGCATTTGCAATACTGTTCTATATGTGTTCCCTCGACATTCGGCTGTCCCTGTGACTTTGGGGTCTGTTATATTGCGTAGCTAATAAGGTATAATATATCTGTGTTCATACAGTATATATATATATATATATATATATATATATATATATATATACCCTGTTCCTGTATAATCACCTTTTATATCCTGTTTTCATGTTATAACATGTTTCCTATGTGAATTTATGTAGTTTGCACTCAAAGAGTTAATGCATTCACATTGTGCAGTTCCATAAACTTCATAACTCCCTATTGCTGTAACTAACTTCAGGACTGCTGAGCACCTAAGCCTGCCCTCTCCTCCATTTTTTAGTCAGAATAGCTTTGCTCTCTGAAGGAAGAAGGTCTGTGCTTGTGCTGCTGGCTTGTCTCATGTGGCTAGTGTGGAGAAAGGGGCCAGACTAATGCTTACCAAGTCTGCTGATAAATCTACAGCATCATCTTTCATATTCCAGGTCACAGATCCTGTCTTCAATTCAGCTCTAATCTCCAAGGTTGCAGAACCCATCTTCAATCTTGCAAGTAAGCTATTCAGCCTAAATAACACTATAAGTCTCAGCAAGTCCTCTAGTCTCCCACACCACAGGATCACTCCTGAGCTCCCGATCTGTATTGTCACTGTACCAGCTACACACACTGCTGAGTCTGGGTTCAGGCTCTCCCCAGAATTCTACATATGCTTTTGACCTAGACCACACCTTATGATATTCAAAATTGATTTATTAATACCTTAATCTTTAAAATACATCTATTTACAAATTCATACTCTCTGAGCTCTCAATTCATAGTTTACATGATTTTCATATTTACATAGTGTTCAAACATGTTGATATGTACATGATGCACTGATCATATTTTCTCAAATATGTATAAAATACATTTCTCCCTACTGTCTTTGTAATCAGTTGGATTCATTATTCCTTCCTGATTGGGCAGACATGTTTCGCCTTTGGCTTCCTCTGTGCCCTTATTTAAAAGAAACGGGATTCTCATTACATGAGAGCATTTACATTATCACATATCATTTTGTTTTTGCAATATCATCACAATATCTTTCATTTTGCTTATATACCTCTTTAAGGAAGTTTCAGGTGCTCTCTATAATTTCCTCATCTGTTTGCATCACAATTTTTGTACAGGTTATCTCACAGGTTGTTGTTTCTTATACCTCAGAGAAATCTGGTTCATACACCCCGTCTATTGCAGATCTAGAATTTTGCCATCCTTTAAGGGATAAGAATATTAAATTACCCTCAAGGTATAGTATATCATTGGTCTGTGTGTGTCTAGGCTTGCATCTTTCCCAAACAAATCATGTATACACATGGTGGAATTACCTGTTTCTTCCTGACGGGCCCCGCGGACTCCTAGATATTGTTTTCCCCTTCTGGCTGTTCCCCAGTTCTGTATTTAAAAAGAGGGTTCGATTGTCAATGCCGGCCCTCCACCACATCACTCATTTTTAGTGGGACATTGGTGGTTCACCCTATTTAAGTCAAAAACGCACTGTACCTTTAAATATATGATGTTTGGGCTATGATTCCGGGACCCTCCCGGCCTCCTGAGTCTGTGCTGCTCGTCACGCTGGGGGCGCGCTGGCGTCTCTCCGGGGGGCGCTTCTACTGCGTGCTCCGGGACCCTCCCGGGCCTCCAAAATCTCCACTGCTCGTCTGTCTAGGGGCGCGCTGGCGTCTCTCCGGGAGGCGCTTTTGTGCTGTGCGCTCCGGGACCCGGGACGCCGCGCCGCACCGGTTTCCGCCGGAAGTGACGCGTGCGTCCCAGGCCCCGGAGCGCACAGCACACCACCAGGCACCACGCCCCCCCTGGGGCGTCACCCACTGCCTGGTTACCGCACACCGGCCCTCCCCCTCTTCGGCCTTGGTGCGCGATGCAGACTAAACGTCTGCGCAAGCGCCTCCATTGTTCCGGAGCCCCAGTGTGTATGCCTGTCTCTCGGCGTTGTTTGTCTGTATGCAATTCATGTATATGATATTACTAGGTGTCTGCATGGGCACCGCCATCTTTTTAGAGCCCCTACTTCTTTACTTATCTAATTAAAATTATAGTAACAAAAAGAAAAAAGGGGGTTTATTTTTATTCCTATTCTTTGAATGGGGCAGGGAAACTTTGTACTGTCTTCCATGATTCCACTGTATATACATGCGTCTGGACATTTGGCAATTGCCTTTGCTACTCTATGTGCGGGTTCTATAGGGGATAAATTCACATGTTATATGCCACAGTGGAGTAGTATCCTCCTCTTTTGCTATGGCCCGTGCCTACATGGGTCCCATTGCCTGAGAGCTAGCTCTCCTGTGATACTCCCCCATTCTCTATCCCCCCAGCTCGTCTTAATAGAACTACTATATTTCTTGAGATCTATATTTTTTTATATATGTTTGGCTCACATCTGGCTTTCCCCCACTGAGGTCGCCAGTGTATATTTTGCAAAGCGGGTGAGGATCCTGATTTCTCCGGGTTTACATTCATACCTTTCTCATATGTAGATTTTGTATACACTGAGTTTACAACCATCTTGTTTCATCAGTATAAATATTACATGCACCTCTGGACAGATATTCCCTCTTTCTATTCCCTACTTCGTACTTAAGGTGGCCCTTAATTGGGTCCATCTCATTTTTTTGGAGTTGGGTGGATCTAGAGAAACGGGGCATAGCTCAGTGTGTCATTTAGTCCCGGATATCGGGAGGCCCCGAGTCTGTAGATCCACCTTGCCTCCACCTGCAGTGTTGTCTTGGCAATGTTTCCACCTCTTTGTGAGTCATGCACTCTATCTAAACCCTGAAATTTAAGAGAACTAGGATCTTTATTGTGATGTGTGAAAAAGTGGCGGCCCACTGGGGTTTTTTGATTCCCCGTTCTTATACTATAAACATGTTCGTAAATACGTCTACCACCAGGTGCAGGGTACGGCGATGGGGACTACATGTGCCCCATCGTTCGCAAACCTGTACCTGGGGTGGTGGGAGAGGGGGTTGTGGGCAGAGGACAGGATGGCCAGGTACCTGTGCCATGTGTCCACGTGGCACAGGTACATTGATGACATCCTGGTCATCTGGGAGGGGCCGAAGCAGGAACTGGAAGAATTCATTGTGCTTCTAAACCAAAATGACCTGAATCTTAGACTAACCAGCGAATACAATCCCAATAAAGTGACATTCCTGGATATCACGATTCTAAAGAATAGTGAGGGTCAGATCACAACCACACTGTATCGTAAAGATACAGCGGCAAACACTATGCTAAGGGCCACAAGCTCCCACCCGTCCCATCTTCTGAAAAGCATTCCGTACGGCGAATATGTCAGGGCACGCCGCAACTGCAGCACCATGGACTCCTTCCAAATGGAGGCGAACCATATTAGAGAGAGATTATCTGCGAGAGGTTACAAACAAAGAACTTTGAAACAGGCGTTTCGAAGAGCAAAAGGGCTGGACCGACAAACCCTCCTTTATAAACCCAAAAAAGATAAGAATCAGCAGGGCCCTGCACTTATAATGACATACAACAACTCACACCAACAAATACGGCAAGTGTTAAAAAAACACTGGGCGATTCTTCTGAATGATAATTATTTAAAGACCTTCTTACCTAGGGAACCTAGGATAATATTCAGAAGACCAAGGAATATACGTGACTGTCTAGTCCATAGTCACTACAATATCAACAGAAAGGAATCCTGCTGCAAACAGAAGGGGACGTATAATTGTGGGGGGTGCAATATGTGCCGGTATATTAGAATAGGCAACACTGTAACTGTCCCAAATAAGGGGGAATATGCAACAAAACATTTTATAAACTGTTCAACTACCAATGTCATTTACATCCTAACATGTGGATGTGGGTGCTATTACATTGGAAAAACAAATCGTCAACTTAAAAAACGTATTTACGAACATGTTTATAGTATAAGAACGGGGAATCAAAAAACCCCAGTGGGCCGCCACTTTTTCACACATCACAATAAAGATCCTAGTTCTCTTAAATTTCAGGGTTTAGATAGAGTGCATGACTCACAAAGAGGTGGAAACATTGCCAAGACAACACTGCAGGTGGAGGCAAGGTGGATCTACAGACTCGGGGCCTCCCGATATCCGGGACTAAATGACACACTGAGCTATGCCCCGTTTCTCTAGATCCACCCAACTCCAAAAAAATGAGATGGACCCAATTAAGGGCCACCTTAAGTACGAAGTAGGGAATAGAAAGAGGGAATATCTGTCCAGAGGTGCATGTAATATTTATACTGATGAAACAAGATGGTTGTAAACTCAGTGTATACAAAATCTACATATGAGAAAGGTATGAATGTAAACCCGGAGAAATCAGGATCCTCACCCGCTTTGCAAAATATACACTGGCGACCTCAGTGGGGGAAAGCCAGATGTGAGCCAAACATATATAAAAAAATATAGATCTCAAGAAATATAGTAGTTCTATTAAGACGAGCTGGGGGGATAGAGAATGGGGGAGTATCACAGGAGAGCTAGCTCTCAGGCAATGGGACCCATGTAGGCACGGGCCATAGCAAAAGAGGAGGATACTACTCCACTGTGGCATATAACATGTGAATTTATCCCCTATAGAACCCGCACATAGAGTAGCAAAGGCAATTGCCAAATGTCCAGACGCATGTATATACAGTGGAATCATGGAAGACAGTACAAAGTTTCCCTGCCCCATTCAAAGAATAGGAATAAAAATAAACCCCCTTTTTTCTTTTTGTTACTATAATTTTAATTAGATAAGTAAAGAAGTAGGGGCTCTAAAAAGATGGCGGTGCCCATGCAGACACCTAGTAATATCATATACATGAATTGCATACAGACAAACAACGCCGAGAGACAGGCATACACACTGGGGCTCCGGAACAATGGAGGCGCTTGCGCAGACGTTTAGTCTGCATCGCGCACCAAGGCCGAAGAGGGGGAGGGCCGGTGTGCGGTAACCAGGCAGTGGGTGACGCCCCAGGGGGGGCGTGGTGCCTGGTGGTGTGCTGTGCGCTCCGGGGCCTGGGACGCACGCGTCACTTCCGGCGGAAACCGGTGCGGCGCGGCGTCCCGGGTCCCGGAGCGCACAGCACAAAAGCGCCTCCCGGAGAGACGCCAGCGCGCCCCTAGACAGACGAGCAGTGGAGATTTTGGAGGCCCGGGAGGGTCCCGGAGCACGCAGTAGAAGCGCCCCCCGGAGAGACGCCAGCGCGCCCCCAGCGTGACGAGCAGCACAGACTCAGGAGGCCGGGAGGGTCCCGGAATCATAGCCCAAACATCATATATTTAAAGGTACAGTGCGTTTTTGACTTAAATAGGGTGAACCACCAATGTTCCACTAAAAATGAGTGATGTGTGGAGGGCCGGCATTGACAATCGAACCCTCTTTTTAAATACAGAACTGGGGAACAGCCAGAAGGGGAAAACAATATCTAGGAGTCCGCGGGGCCCGTCAGGAAGAAACAGGTAATTCCACCATGTGTATACATGATTTGTTTGGGAAAGATGCAAGCCTAGACACACACAGACCAATGATATACTATACCTTGAGGGTAATTTAATATTCTTATCCCTTAAAGGATGGCAAAATTCTAGATCTGCAATAGACGGGGTGTATGAACCAGATTTCTCTGAGGTATAAGAAACAACAACCTGTGAGATAACCTGTACAAAAATTGTGATGCAAACAGATGAGGAAATTATAGAGAGCACCTGAAACTTCCTTAAAGAGGTATATAAGCAAAATGAAAGATATTGTGATGATATTGCAAAAACAAAATGATATGTGATAATGTAAATGCTCTCATGTAATGAGAATCCCGTTTCTTTTAAATAAGGGCACGGAGGAAGCCAAAGGCGAAACATGTCTGCCCAATCAGGAAGGAATTATGAATCCAACTGATTACAAAGACAGTAGGGAGAAATGTATTTTATACATATTTGAGAAAATATGATCAGTGCATCATGTACATATCAACATGTTTGAACACTATGTAAATATGAAAATCATGTAAACTATGAATTGAGAGCTCAGAGAGTATGAATTTGTAAATAGATGTATTTTAAAGATTAAGGTATTAATAAATCAATTTTGAATATCATAAGGTGTGGTCTAGGTCAAAAGCATATGTAGAATTCTGGGGAGAGCCTGAACCCAGACTCAGCAGTGTGTTCAGAACGCTTGACCGTGTACCAACCGATACTTTTCTTACATATATGTGGGTCACACAGTCGGAGAACCTAGAGATAGGTCGCTCCATTTTCCAAAATTTGACTGTACCAGCTAGACTGCCAGTAAAAGTTCAGTTGATCCTAACCTGGCCTCCGCTTGTTATTGCTACCCAACACCTAGCAAGGGATCTCCAGGGACCCCCGGTTGGTAGGGTAACCGATGCCACCAAACTCTCCTGGCATCACGACACCGGGCCCTCATACCATCTGGGCCTACGGACTTTAACATCTGTCCGGAACCTAGGCTCCAGCCTGCCACCCCAAAAGCCGGTGACCCACAGCTGCCTCCCAGCTTCCCTAACCTGGTCACCACACTATGACTTCATGAGCCTGATTTACTAAATGTGCCAAGCACAGTGAAAAGAGAAAAGACTGGCTAGCAGGTCAGGCTGTGCTGGGGTTATGTCTAGTTCATAAATAGCTCGGCTTACATTGGCCGCTCATAGCAATACAACCTCACACAAATCCAAATCAGCAATATAAATGTTTATGTAAAGATTTATATAACTGCTTGAATTGATAACATGTGCTCTCTTTATATAATTTTACCCTTGGTATAAAAGGCCTAACAGACAGGTTCTTTAGTTAGTAGACCACCCATGGAGCATATCACCTGGGATTCCTTACCAGAAAACTGTGACCTGACTGAATAGGGATAACAAGTTAAATCAGTTGACTGGATATGGAATCTGCTTTTTTATGGTGATGTATCTGCATGAAGTAGTTAGTATTTTTAAGTATATTGCTTTAATTGCTTTTTTACTTACTCACGCAGTTACTAAATAGCATATTCAAAATGCTTTATTAGTTAATTGTATTGCTCAGTCATTTAATACATTTTTTCTATGTTTTTATTTCAAGCAGTAGTAAAGTACTGTAAGCCCTATTTGCTCTGTTTGGCAATACATTGGCAACGTATTACATGAAGTCCTCATTCACACTGTCCTTTCATTGCGCTGGAGTAGACTTACTAAATGTCATGAAAGAATAGAGGAAGTCAGGCTAATTGAAACCAGTGGGTTCTTTCAATTTTATGAGCTGCACTGTATTTTGCAGTATTGCCCTACATTACACAGCACCGAGATGTCTATGTACAGTGCAGAAACAGAGCATATATTGTGTGTTACCTGTGCTGCATTGTGATTTAGCTAGGTACTCATCACCATCACTCATTGTGTTGGTCCTGCTGCTGCTAATTTTTGCAGCTGACTTGTCCTCAACACCTCATCACTGATGCCCTGAAACCTCCTGCTTTCACTTCAGATCTGCATGTTGCCTGTTGCCACCACAACCACCTTTAAATCAACCCGAAATTGTATAGAATCTCTCATAGAGACACGCATGACTGGTGGTAGCCATGGACTTTGCCAAACCTATTGGTAGCCAGAGGAATGGGGAATGCACCACCAGCTATGGACCAAAAATGAGGGGGTATTCAAGGTTCCTTTTGCTCTTTACCAGGAGGGACATCTCAAATGAGGTTATGGGAGGTAAGCAGTCATTCAGTAATGGCAAAAGTAGTTTAAGTAGTAGTTACGGGAGATCTGCCTTAAAAGTAGACCACTCTGATAATGTGAGAAATCTCAAGAAGTCCTGTCCCCTGAGGTATGAAGACCTCTCCATGTCATTCCTCTGGCGATGCAGGTGCGGATGACCTCACCACATACCACCACCGCCACCTTGTATGCTTCCTTTTCCCCCACTGTTATGCATGTTGCCTCCTGTTGTCACTGTCTTGGATGTTGCCTCCTGCCACCTCCTTGGTTTTCACCTCCTGCCGCCACTGCCTTGGATGTCCCTTCCTGCAACTGCTACATGGCCAGTCAGCAAATGCTGTCACCTTGGAATTCGCCTCCCTCTGCCATCTCCGATGCCACTGCTGGGTAGCTTGCTCCTCCATGACTAAACACCTATGGGCGCTGCTGGGCAGCTGCAGTGCATTGCTAATAGGGTCACACTACAATGTACAAAAGTGTACAGTGCTGTGCTTCAATTTTGCCTTTCCACCACCGTGCCTTGTGTAATTGCCCTTAAACTGGGCAACATTACGTCTTGGTAACATTACGTCGTAACCAAGATTACGTCTTGGTTCAACAATATTGTGTTTCCACAATAATAAACATAATAATGCATTTCTGAAATAAATAATATACTGAACAAAACATTTTATTGTTTGATATTAACGTCAATACAATGACACTAATGATCACACTTGTTATTAAAAGCTGAATTACAAGATCAAGAACATGAACTTCGTGATAAATGCTGCCAAGATTTAGATCCAGCACTGTCAAGGTTTTACTAGACCATTTATATCAATATAGTATTCCACTGCTTGTATTAGGAAAGCGGCATTTTAAATATATTGTAGCTATGGTTACACAGTGATTGCTTTGCCGAACCCTGTTGGCTTTTTCTCCCCTTTAATCTTTCTATTATATGTATGCTGTTTTTTCACTTTCAAACTGAACATGTCTACTCTTGCCTCTGCTACCTGTCTTTCCAATTATTGCAGTGGACAACATAGAGAATTAACCTATTATAAAATCAAGCTAAGCTTAAAGTGGACCTCCAATAAAATATTACAGAAGCTACATGAGCATGAAATTTCGATTTACCTCCCTGGTTGAAGACTGAAAAGAAGGCTGGGAAGAATCACTAATCAGGTTCACACCACTCTCCTCCTTCACTGGTTTCCCACCTGAATGGTGGGAGCTAGCAGCTTTGCTAAACCTATTAGTAGCCAGGGGAGTGGTGAATGCACTACCAGCAATGGGCTGCAAATGGGTGAGTATTTTTGCTATTTTCTAGAAGGAGCATCCCAAATTGGGCTGTGTAAGAAGACACAGACATTTCCCACCGGAATATGCCTTAGAAGTGGGAAATCCCAAGAAGCCAAGCCCCCACACTTTCTCTAAGAGGCTGATTTATTAATAGCGACATGTAGGGACAGTTGAGCGACTGTAGCGGTATTTTCACAGCGCCCGCTAGTAGTCGCTGTGCTTGGCCGTTGTTCGGTTGTTGACAGCGACTCAGTCGGTGTGGTGTAATGTTGAATACAAGGTTACGAGTCGCTATTTGACAGGTTCCGCGATGTATGGGTGCGCATGATAGCGACTGGTCAGAGCGACCGGCTTCCACCATATTCATCAAAAAATCACACTCAAAAAATTCAAGCGCTGTGAAATGCATGTTTAAACCCCAGAGCGCTGGAGGCGATGTGTTAAAAGTAGTTTTTTAACCCCCAAACCACCATATTTTTGGAAACCAAAAAAAAAAAGTATTTTAAATAATTTAGTAATATGAATACATTAATATCAGACCTGTAATATCAACTCTGTACAATTTTTTTCTAAAATGGCAGAAGTGGTCACAGAATTTTTCACATTTAAAAAAAACATTAACAACAATTAATTATTAATATTTAAAGATTGTTCCATTGAAATGCATTGGAGTGCACCAGGTAGCGAGTGGTCATACCTGTCGCTGTTCAAGGTCGGACGCTGGCGCTGTGGGCTGAGGCTGGAATAATGATGAATGAGTCGCTATATGGCGCTATCTCAGTCGCTAAGCCGGATTGGCTTGATAAATGTGTGATTGTGGTGGGGAGCTGGCGTTCTCGTGGCGGGGCCCGTCATTACCGGCCGCTCACCAGTTGCTACCTGTCGCTATTCCTTCATAAATAAGGGCCTAAGTGTTCCAAAGAGTCAGAGAAAACAGTACATTTTTTCCATCATATTACTACTTTTTATTTGTTTTTTCTTTACTAGCGAGGCCCCATAAATGTTACACTTGTTTTACACTTTGTCAAATAATATTTTTTTCAGAATTAAATACAATTGTTAACCTGCTTAAACAATTCTTCAATACGGATATCTGTAAAATGTATTTAACTATTTGGCTTCTGTGAGAAACCCAGAAGATAAAATAGTAGCCATTATAATTGTCCTTTGTTGTAGAAAATGGTAGCGGTTTTATTCCTTTTTTTAGTCCTGTTCAAAAGCATAAAGTCATCCTCTTGCTTCCATCCTTTGATGCCACTACAGAAAAGCGCATTTTACTTTGTCCGGGAAAATGTAAAACATCCAGTAACTACATTAGATTGTCAAATACTTTGCAGTTAAGATATTTTATTACCACGGTGTCATTTTCACATGTTACCGGCTCTCATTGTGGAATGTAGTTCATTCAGTTGATGCACACACAAAGGGACAAAGTGCCCAAGTTATTAGAAGGCTTACAAAGCTTTCCCCACCATTATTGATACAGGAAATGAGTTCATTGAGATAAATACTGAATTTTGTTCCATCTGCTATTAATCTGTTACATTATGGTTGTTTTTCAGTGACATTACTGTCCTTGGAAGTATTAAAAAATGCAAGTTTTATCGGACGCCAATTTGAAGGAGATGAGACAAACATCCCATTATTCGACTCTGTTCTACAGAAAATGTGAAACTTTTTGGATATTTTTAAACCTAAAGCTGAACACAATTTAAAGATGACCAAAACCCACCCAGAGTCTATGAGACTCAATGGCAGGCATACTCCCCTGGGGCAACCGCTAGGTCGCCCGAAAACTCACCTTTGTTCCTGGTCCAACGTTGCATGTGTGAGCAACAGCCATATCACCGCTATCCCTTTAGCAGGGTGCGTTCCAAGCGCGCTCCCTGTTAGAGGGTAGCAGGGGATGCCAGCCACCAGAAAACTTGGATCTGTTTGCATTAGACGAGCTCCTGGACGAAGGGGCTTGAGCGGATCCGAGCACGCTGATTGGAGAAAGGCCGCGTATGTGGCGTAGGGCCGGGAAAAGGTGAGAGTGTTCAAGCGACCTGGGGGTCTCACACAGTGGGGCACCCCAGACAGGGGTGCCCCGAGGGCAAGGACCAAAACTCAGGATAGTCAAAATGCTGGGTTTTGGTCCACTTTAAATTTATGGATGGACAAAAACAGCGCTCAGATACCAGTATCCCCAGGGCTCAGGGGAAAAGAACATGATATGTACAGTAACTATTGCCAAAAGAGGGATGCCCAACTTTGAACACCACATGGTTGTTTAGCTTTATCCAGATAGGGATGTGGCAACATTTTCTCCTCTGGGTTGAAGCAATCACCAGCAGGAAAAGGCTGGATGCTGTGATGCCATTTTCTCTCTGCTCATTGTTTCAATCCGGAAGAGGAAATGTTTGCCACACTTTCAGCTGGATAAATATAAATAACCATAAGGTGCTTAAGGTTTCCCAAAGTATCTGGAGCTATGTTGACTGCAGTGCTTCCCATGGCTGTTGGAGGGGGCATGGGAGAGGATTCATTTAGAGAACACAAGGATCAGGGTGGTCCCACAGATGCTTAATTGGGTTCAAGTCTAAGGAATTAGGAGGCCAAGGTATTACTTAGAAGTCGTAGTCATGCTCTTTCAACCAATGTCACATTTCTAGCCGTGTGAGATGTCACATTGTCTTGCTGGAAAATCCCATCTGCCTCAGAGAAGACAATAAGCATGTGTTGGTGTAATGCTGATGAAGCAGAAAACATGACTGATCAGATAAGACAATCTTATGCTAATCAGCATTTCCAATTCTGATTTTCTACTGATGTTTTTGACTTTGCTAGCAGAGGCACAGTGACTATCTGTCTCCTTCAAAGCTCCATATACATTCAGGTATGCTGCATAGTCATTTTAGCCACATGTTTGGAAGTCCCCTGGTTCACTGGGGGGAGTAGCTCTACTGTAGCATGTCAGTAAAAGGTGGGTGATTAGTGAATATTAATTTGCAATGGAGGTTGAACATTTTGATTGCAACTGATTTTCATAAATTGGAACGTTATAAGCCTTATAAACAAATGTATTCAAGAAGTAAGTAGAATGGTGATTCCATAACTTACTTTCATAACTTACAGATATATTAATGGCCTTAATATATATATTATATATATATATATATATATATATATATATATATATATATATATATATATATGTGATCTCTAATTTCTTTTTTTTTTAATTTGTAAAATGTCCCTTGGATCTTTGGCAGGCTTTGCATTCGACTGCTTATGTCACTTTTCAAAGACCGGAACACACAACCTGAATTTTCCCTCTAGAGAATTGAATGCAGATTTGGATGCTGAACCAGAATATTCAAAAATATTTAGCTGGACTGTTCCAGAACAGTGGCATTTTGTAGTAACGCACACATTTTTTAATTTTTTATTTCACATTGAAAACTGACTGACACAGTTTCTTTAACATAGAAATAATATTGATAATGAATTTCTCTATGACAAAATGGTTTATGGACACAATTCATGCCCAATGAGTTAAATAAAAAGAAAATACAAAAGTAATGTAGAGAAGAGAGCTGCCAACATTATTGTGAGAGACCGTCCAAATGATCTTAATAATGAGATGATCTCACCCAAGCAAATTGCAGTAAATAGATAATGCAAGTTAAGATAGCATGTTTTTGACATTTTATTGATATCTATTAGTATGCTGTTTAGACTCGGATTCTGCTATTTTGTTGTTTCTTTTGGGAAATCAGGCTATTGACTTCTGACATTACACTACGTGCCTTTGTATTGGTATTTCCACTTATATTTATAATCTTGACAAGTTTGCTTTTCTCACAATTTACTAAGTTGTTATGTGCTCAGCTGATTCACTAAATGAGCTGTATCCGTACATGTCCTCGGGTTTGTTAAAGAATGTGTTGAAACAATAAGTCTCTGGAAAGGCACTTTTCAAACGGTTGGTGAACCAGTGTTCTTGTTGTGGAAGGAAAGGTCAGCATAGACAAGACTTGAGCCAACTGTGCTCACTGCAACATGTAAACAATTTGTTTTTCTATATTTCACTATAGGGTCAGATGCAAGGGAGGCTTGTGTTTGCTTTTTATTACATCGCAAGTGTTTGGAATTCTTAAGATTTCTACCCTTTGGCAGTCTTGGAAATTCTTATAAAATATATCAATAGTTTAAATCAAGTATATTAAAAAAAACATTAAGTATACAGTGGCAGACTGGGCATAAAATGACCTGAAATATTATATTCCACCTAGGTGCCAGGTCCTAAGTGGAGGTGGAGGGGTGGATTTGTGGTGCAAGGTGGGTATGTGGGCAGCAGCACTGAGCTGCATGATTAATGTGATGGACATGAATCGCATGGAGCATGCCTAAATGTCCACAAGAGGGATGCCCAACTTTGAATACCACATGGTTGTTCAGCTTTATCCAGATATGGATGTGGCAACATTTTCTCCTCTGGATTGAAGCAATCACCAGCAGGAAAAGGCTGGATGCTGTGATGCCATTTTCTTTCTGCTCATTGCTTCAATCTGGAAGAGGAAATGTTTGCCACACTTTCAGCTGGATAAATATAAATAACCATAAGGTGCTTAAGGTTCCCCAAAGTATCTGGAGCTATGTTGACTGCAGTGCTTCCCATGGCTGTTGGAGGGTGCATGGGAGAGGATTCATTAAGACAACACAAGGATCAGGGTGGTCCCACAGATGCTTAATTGGGTTCAAGTTTAAGGAATTAGGAGGCCAAGATAGTACTTAGAAGTCGTAGTCATGCTCTTTCAACCAATGTCACATTTCTAGACGTGTGACATGTCACATTGCAGAAGTTACTGTACATAGTTGTGAAATATTATTATGACCACCAGCAAATTTCCAAAGTAACGGCTTTGTGCATCATGGGCAGCAGCTAGACAGGCTGGGAGTGACTCAGTAAAGTCATGATAGGTTGTCACATTTATCTGGAGCCATGCTGACTGCAGTGCATCCTAAAGCTGCTGGAATGTGCATACGGGAGGACAATGATCAACATGGCCTCATCTCACACTGTCTCAGAAAGTAGGGGCAGGATACTCTCAGTTTTGCTCATTTTTATCTATGTTACATGTTGAATTTTCTTGCTGATTCAGTCCACTCCAAGGAAGGCATTCAGCATGTATGGATGTATGTGAGTTGAAAGGTTGGATTCATACTCAAATTGGTTGAGATCTTTGTCCACATGGATACGTGGGACCAGAGAATGCCACCACTACATGCTGCAGACCACAGGGAATGCAGATGATTAAACATTACCCAGACAATAATGTTTCCACCTCCAGCTATGGTTGCAAGGTATTTGTTCTCTTCTATTTCTTTCCTGACACACCAGCATTCATCTATTCAATGAAGGGTAAAAAATAACTGATCAGAGAAGGTAACCCTTTGCCAGTGGAGATTTATTCAGAAGATGAAAGGAAAATTGAAACCTTTTCTACTGATGCAACTTTGTTAGCAGAGGTACAGTAACCACCCGTCTGTTTCAGAGCCCATACGCAGCAGGGCTTACTGGGTAGGCACAAGTCTGGTAGCTACCTGGCTCATTTTGGCAGGCGACTGCTTCTCTGTGGCAGGTTATTCTGCCCTTGCACAAATTCAGAGGTGATTTTTTTACATCAATAGCACGACATTTTAAAGAAGTTGAAGGGTTGGTCGTATTTTTCCAAAAATATATAAATTGGCTAACCTCTAACTTTTTGTTCCATCACGACAATATTTCCTAGGGGTTTGGTGGTCTAGCCATGCAATCTGGAGGCCTTTGGCTGCCCTGGTTCCTTCCCAATGACCAGACACAATAATAAATTCTCCCTTTAGACATTTAAACATTATTTGGATCAGGGTAACACTAATTCAGAATATTTCCCCAAAAATCATCCAAACCGCATTGGAACAGAACAGAGGCACTTCTTGTAATGGTCCAAAGGAGCAACATAATATGCCTAAATGCTGGTCAATGGTGGTATATTTAGCTGGCGGGTGGCCTGCACATCTGGCAGTGAATATCCGCAAGGATTTGCCTATTACTGAGGATTGTAAAAGATTTAATGAAGTATGTTTTATGTAATAATTAATTGTAATTGATTCAAGTGTATGGGTTTATTATAATCTGATCGACAAGTTAGCTCTTAAAATACTTCTGTTAGAATAGCCTCACCAGCATGGCTAACAGATGTTAGAAATTACATGGGTTTTGTTTTAATCCTTGTAAAACCCAAACGCTTTGATTTTAATATTCATCTGCCATCTGCTCACCAATTTCAACAGAAGTCTTGATAATGCACATGCAGTAATAATATTTTTTTTCTTTTTTTAATTGTGGCTGTTATAACTTATCAAATAATACCTATTAAACACTATAATATACCTTGATTGAAATGTTGTGATGTCATATTTTGGTATTAGTTTTGTCATATTTCTCCTGCTGTCTGTCACGCTGTCACTCACCTGGTTCTCGCTCCAGCCATGTCCTTGCGTGGTGCACTGAGCCGACCGCCCCCCTTTCATCGTCTCAGCTGCAGATGCTGTACATGCAATGTTTATGCCCCCCTGGCGCTATTCAGTACAGCCGCCAGAGGCTTATTCAAACCGGCCAATGAGCCCAGCGTTCCTTGTGGGCTCTCAGCCCTTGGTTATTGTGGACTAATCAGCCCGGGTGTTATTGCTGGGCCAATGAGCCCTAACTTTCCTCAGCAAATCCCTGCGCACCATACCCTATTAAATTGTCCCAGCCCCTGTCAGTAGTGCCCGTGATAGCTTATGCTTTGGGTTTGTTCAGTGTGCTGTCTCTTGCTACTCAGGTTTTGACCAAAATTGATTGATCTTGACCTCCCCTCCTCTGTACCCCCCATTGCTGACCTCAATAATTTTTGACCTTGCCTCTGCCGGCTCCCTTTGATACCTCTCTAACCTTATGGGCATTATCGACTAACCTGGACCTGCTAACTGGTGAGCCTTTATTCCTTGTCACTCCTGTGAAAAAAGTGATTAAATATGTAAATAATTAAAGTAGATATAAAGTCAGAGCTGAATTATCTCTCCCCGCCCCTCAGGGCATCCCAGTTTATGTTTCCCTACTAATACTTGTCTGGTCCGATAAAGGACTAATACGCACCCCTGCAATAATTTGATTTGGGGGTTAAAAAAACGATTCCACTCAATTCCACAATGCCTCTCACTGAATTTGCTGCAGATAGCTTTAGTAACCACAGCTGCACCGATTGAGTGACTAAACAGTCAGTCATGGTGGCAGCCTGGGAATCCAGAATCACAGCTACAAGGTTCTTCTCCCACACCTAACATCGATAAGGTTTTTTTAATGCCCTTATCGGGCTTATTGCTTGAAAAGGGTGGGGGTTTACAACTGTTAAAGTGGGTGGCCAATGATGCCTCCAACCGCTTCCCTAGCTTCCTTTCCCTGGCGCAGGACAAGGGGTTAAAAAAAAAAAACACTCTACCTGTCACAGGATTCCAGTGCTGTCACTAGCAGCTGCATAGAACAGTGTCCTCTATTCTGTGCGTGCACCTGCCAGTCCACGGGCTTTATGCATCATGTCCACAATGGCCCTGTCCAAGGAGGAGAGTCCAGATAAGGTTTATTTTATACCCCCCATTCTGCCTTAGGACCCTTGTGAGGGAGGCCTGGGTGAGGATCTAATTTGACAGCTGGATCTCATTTGACAACCCCTAGGAAGCCTGAAATAAGCTTTTAATGCTTACGCTTTCCGAATCACCATGGTAACAAGTCATTCGTCCGCTGGCTCTGTGCAGCCTATCCAGGATAGCCATGCCCAGGGAGGAGGGTCCGAATAAGGTGTTTTATTTTAACTCTTTTTCTGCATTAGCACCCAGAGGAAGGAGGCCAGAGTGAAGGGTGGGGGCATGATTGGACCTCATTTAACAACCCATAGGAAGCCTAAAGAAGAGATTTCAATGTTCACACTTTCAGGATTACTATGGTGACAAACCCAGCTTTCACATGTGGCCATTTTTTCATTTTGATTTGAGGGTCTGCTGTGCATAAGAGGTGTATATCTACTAGAAGGCTGCTGGCTGCCACTATCTCACAATGCCAAAGGATGCCAGGGGTGCTGAGTGATGGGCTAGGTGAGTATTCAGACCTAACAATACAATTTTGTTACACAGACTCCTAGTTAGCCTGTTTGATTTTCAAAATGCAAATTCTGCCTGTTCCCACACCCTAAATGTAACTGTCAACTGTCATCTAGGTGGTTTCTGTGATTTCTGTGCTCTGTTACCAATGTGATCTACCATATAGCTCATTTTTATCTATCTGTTAAAAGAAACAAAAGACTGATGTAGTTGTTTTTACATTGTACTGAAATAGCCTGTATAATTTAATAGCTTCTTTAGCTTTAGATCTATCTTTGTCTTGTCTGAATGTATAATCTTAATTAATGCAATGACTAGTCATATGAAACAAATGATGATTCTCTCTTATGAATACTTTCAAACATATTATAATTTATGAAATGAAGTAGGGAACACGTCTTAGTATTACTGCATAATTACAAAATGCATAGAGAATAAGAGAAGGGGGTATCACATGTGTTGGTCTGGGTGCCATTGCAATAGAACAAGCATTGCACCACCCCAGAATGCTCGTTATTCTTACCGTATCCTCAAGCCTTCATCGGAAATAGAGCCCCGCATGGGCAGGGCTTTCTGCCATCTGGACCCGAAGACGCGACCCTTACCCACGTGACAGCCCTGCAGCCAATCGTGGAGCTCTATTTCAGCAGAGGCTTGAAGATACGGTAGAAATGGCGGGCATTCTGGGGGGGATGTGCAGGAGGGCTCCAGCAATCTGGATGCTCCTCCAAGCTTGTTTTATGGCACTGGGATCAAGCTGGCATGGAAACTAGAAATAGTATTGGGCTGCAGACTTGGGTTAAAAGGACTGTAAACCTAGGTAAAAGAGCAAATAGACACCCCCCACAGTAACTTCCAGCTAGTCCACTCCTGGATTCTGAAAACGATGGGCACCTTGAGTTTACAATTTGAATTCTTCAAGCCATGACCAATGCTCACTGTAGATCATTGACTCATCAATCCCACCAGTCACGGGGGGTCATGCTTAATATTTGGTGAAGCCAGTGTGACTTGTGGTGTGGATTGCAATCTGCAAGTTTTAAAAAAGTGCGAAAAAAATGTTTTTTCTACCTTTTTCTCCCAAAATTACATTTACCTATAATGTAATAATTACAGGTTAGGCACATCATTTTTCCAATGAGGTAAGGGTATTTGTTTTTTAATTTTGGAAACAAAAGAACCCTCTGGGCTATGTAGAAAACATTGGTGAAATCTTTAACATAGCACATAGGGTGCCATTATTTCCAAACTTTAAAAACATATCCTTACATCACTGGAAAAATAATGTACCTAAACCATAAAAATGTGCAATCACAGGTACAGGTGATTTTTTAGGGGGAAAATGTAGGACTACGTTTTTTTTCTGCACTTTTTTTGTGTATTGTCTAAAAAGCTCACTGGCATGCAGGTTGTAATCCACACCACAATGCACACCGGATGTCACACTGGCTTCATTGAATATTTAGCATGACCCCCGATGAGCCATTATGATGAATAGACAGTGCTTTGCACTGGCATAGTAATTGACTTGAGGGACGGAACAGTGCGCAAGGACACCGGGAGCCCTGTTTCTGAAAACCGGAAGGAGCAGCAGGCTGGCCAGAATATGTTGCGATGGAGATAAGGTAGGTGCTGGTGTCCCTTGGATTAAAGACCCTTTACATTTATCCTGCATTTTTCCAAACCCTTTAAGCCTTATAGCCAACTGATGAATTTAAAAGTGAAAAAGAATAGAAAAATTAAATTAAACTTCTGCATTAATGCTAGAGGTTCCCTTTAGCAGCATATATATATGCTTTAGTTGCTTTCCAGATAGCCAAAAACACATCCCAAATGTTCCCCCATAGACTTAAGAAGGTGGCATAACTTGAGGGAGTGCAGGGGGTGTGACCGTACCAGGGGCCCAGAAGGTCGAGTCACACCTGCAGGGGGTGCTCGTCCACCATATTTATCATATTTGTGCTCACTTGGCATCAATTAAATAAAGTAGGCAACATTTGTTTCCGATTTTCAGTCTTTGGTTGTCTAGCTGCATTAAAAGAAAGAAAAAATTACTGTATGAGCCAAGAAAGTGCCCCATTTATTGTTCGCATCAGGGCCCTATCACATTTTAGTATACCACTGCTTTGAAGCAGTACAAAACCTGCACCTGAACCTCGCCACCCACCCTTCCTGTCCTGCCTGTCTCAATGGCTGAGCACGGGAGTGCACCTCAGTTACAGGAAAGCCAGGAATACCGCAATGGGCAGCAGAAGCGCTGTGGGAGCCGCCGGAAAAGGTGAATTTACCAGCGAACCTGATTTTTCACAGAGTGGGGCATCCTGATTTTGGAGGAAATCTAGCGGTTTGCCCTGAAGTCTTTAAGGCCCACTTTAATGGGATTCAGATTAGGGTAAGGTAGAACCAGAATATTGCAAATAATTCGGCGGAACAGAATAAAGGCAGATCCGGCTCATCACTACTAGAGACATTTCCTATCTTTCATTATGCTGACATGTTCTGCAATCCTGGAAGCTGTCTACAATTCTAAGTGATTCCAGTGTATAAAAAAATTCAATTATTTTTGTGCCTTTAATATATATTACTCAAGCTTACAAATGACAGGTCTCTGACTGATCCATTATGCCACCCGCTACTAGCCTTCCATAATATCACCATGTATAAGGGCTTCTCTCTCGTCTTCCACCTTGGAATTCTACAACTCATCCCCAGGCATCCCTTGTGTGTTTAAATCAGCTTAACGGCTCACTCGGTGAACTGATTTCCTCACAGGCCTGTCTTTTTTTTTATTTGTATAAAGTGATCACCTTTTCCAGATGCCCCCAGGATTAACAGGACATTCGACTCTTCCTTGTCTGCAATGGCGCAGCACCGTTTGTACTCAATAAAAGACTAACTCAAAAAGACCAAGCTGATAATAGAATCAATCTTCTGGAAGCCTCCCCACAGTTTTCTCATCATTCTGTGCCTTGTGTCATCTTTAACTGTGAAATGGAAACCAAAACTCAGTGTGTAGTCAGATGTTCTCAGTGCACCTTGTTAGCAGAAACAGTAAGACCAAACGTTTTGAAGAAGTGATTGTGCCGATGGAAAAAGATGGTGAGATTGTAAGAAAGTGCACCCATGAAAGTTTTTACTTTTACGTGATAATATGTATTGCCTGGTTCGGTAGCAAGCAGGCTCAGCCTGGACCATAGGGTTACCAGGAAGAACCTTGGATATAAGGACCTTCAGTACCAAAACCTAAATAATGGGCCTTATTTATCATAAGTGCCATTTAGCATCTTTTTTTGTGGCTATAGCGCCAGTTCTGGAGCGCCAAAATTTTGGTCTAATCTGGCGCTGTAGACTACATTGGCGCTAGCAGTCACTGTGCAGAATGCTAACTAATAAGCTTTAATTGTTGCACTAGCTATTGGTCGGCCTATGTCAGCGCCTGTTGGACCCGGCTGCCAGTGAGCACCATTTTGGACTGCCGTTTTTCTGGCGCTCAACAGCATATTGATGATTTTTTTTTCCACCTTAAAATCTTTGGCACTGTATTTCCCAGTGCTGCACGCCATGTCATTATTATAGTTACAAGAAATCACTGCTGGGGAAAAGGGGACAAATTTTACAGTGCATTTAGGCTTCGAGTTAGTTTTCCAAATTACACAATGTTAAGCAAAAGAAACCATTAAAATCAATGTTAAACCCCACCCCAAAAAAAATCATTTTGAGTCTGATTCACTACTAGTGCCATGTATTGCCAGATGAGCGTCTGCATAGTGCTAGTAAATGCTGTAAGCGGGAATTGGGCGCTGTAACCTAGCATTGCAGTCGCTGTAGTAACCTGGCTGGCATTGATTAATATGAATATGATGTGGGTTAGGCGCTCTAATAACAGTATAACGCTGCAGCGAGTGAGAGGTAGCGCCAGCTCAGTGCATCTGGCACTCGGCGCTCAACACCATATTTAAAAAAAAACTACACACATACAGCGTCGGCTGGGCTCTGTAGCATGTTGACACATATACACCAGTAACAAAGCGAAAACACATGGAATGAAATTGTTTTAACACTGGGATAACAACACTTTAGTGCCAGACCTGTAAGTAGAATTTAGCAAAAAAATATAAAAAGTCAAAAAAATTTATAAAAGTGTTTGTTTGCAGTCAGGAGAGGTCACACAATGATTTGAGCAAAAAATAATTTTAATTGCCAAACACGCTATTTAAACACAAACAAATGAACGCCCATTGAAATGTATGGGAGAGCGACACTGAGCGAAAGGTTATACATGGCGCTCTTGAACCTAGAGCGGCGGCGCTATACGCTGAGCCGCGTCTAGTAGTACATGTGACGCTAAATGGTGCTGTTAGAGGCGCTCACCAGATTTGCTTTCTTAAATGTGGTTTCTCATACAGCGCCGGTGTTCACCAGACGCTGCTTGCCGCTACAAAGCACTGTCTGGAGCTATCCCTTCTTAAATAACCCCTTTAGTGACACCTCGGACCTACGTTTTAGTTATTGACAATTCCCAATGCAAGTTCTGAACAAATAAATGTGTGTAATATTATTTATAAGCATTAAACACTTCAATCCAGTTCTGCCCATTGTGCTCTATGGGATCTTGACCTACAGCGCCAAGTTTCATCTGGCGCTGCTCCAACCAGAGCGTCTGGTGCTGCAGCATTTTCAGTGCTAGTGTTAAATAAGGTGCCGCATTGGCACTGACATTTTTTTATTTCTTTAATCAGATGCTGAGTGTAGAAAAACCTGAATCTATGTGTGGGATGGGCCCCCAGAGTCAGTTCTACTTAAAGCTGACAGATCAAACCAGCAGCCATGTAAAAATCATCACACACCTCCCCTGACGCTAAGCACAATTGGAGGAAAGGGCTGGTCCTTATTGCACTAATAATGACCGACTGCTTATCATTGAGCAGCATGCTGCCACAGCTACACTGATTAACTGGCTAAGCAGTTAGTCATGATCAGTGCGGCAGCTTGGATGGCAGAAGCAGGCCTTTACAGAGCTACTCCTGGCAACAATCGGGGACCAAGGGGAGTCATTTTTTATTTTAATTACCCAAACTGGACCTAGGAGACAGATGGATGTTTTCTTGCCATGCTGGACTACCACTTTTTTTTTTTTTTATAATTCTTTATTTAAAGATTTTCGCATAACAAAACATACAAGGGGTAATACAAGAATACCATATAAAACAATACACATTAGACAATGGGGTAAGGGCTCAGGGGCAGGGGGGGCTGATGGGGGGGGGATGGGGGAGCAGCTAAATGATTTATATGCCACTTATGTTCACGGGTAAATGGCTCAACTGCGCGTATGAGTCCACAGAGGGGCCACTGTCGATGGACCCGAGGTGTTCCCATCCGGGACCCGGAGAAGGTGGGGGAGGGGGCTGGAGTGTACTCCTTAGTCAGTAGTCTAACATGGCAGTATAAATCACGATCCCCGGGTTTCCGGTTCCCTGAAGGACTGTGTGAACTCCTCAGATTCCTGGTAGATTAACCAGGGCATCCATGTGCGCCTATACTGCTCATCTCTATCATGCATCGCCAGAGTGAGGTCTTCCATTTCCGAAATGCTCAATACCTCCACAACCCAGTCTCTCACCGTGGGGGCTCTTTTTTGCTTCCAGTATCTCGGAATCACCATCTTAGCTGCATTCAACAAGTGGGCCCACAGGGACTTCTTGTACCTGCTTATGGGGTAGTCCGTCAAATGCAGCAGGATCTGGGCTGGGTCAGTAAGAACTGGGTCCCCGGTGAGACGAGAAATTATGGCTAGTACACCTTCCCAATATTCACGGATCTTGGAGCAAGACCACAGTATGTGCATAAGTGTGCCTCGCTCGGTCCCGCACCTCCAACACTGGGGGTCCACCGAGGCTGATATTCTATTGAGTCTATCGGGGGTGTAGTACCAGCGGGTCAGGACCTTGTAGTTGGACTCCTGGACTCTGGTGGCTATAGAGGATCTGTGAGCGAGGGATGCAATCTTCTCTCTCTGTGCTTCATTAAACTCCGTCCCTAATTCGGCTTCCCATTCCCTCCAAAATGACGGGGGGCTATCTCGTTCTCCCACTAGTTGCAGGTACAATTTGGAGGTCAGGTGTTTATTTGGGATTTCGCCCAGGCAAATCCTTTCGAGGTCGGTATGGGGCCTGCACTTTTCTCTCTTCAATCCCTGTTTGGCTACAAAGGACTGTAAACTAACTAGAGTCCATGGGTCGAGGTCTGCGTTTCCCCATCTGGATCTCAGGTCCGCCAGGGACGTCCATCCGCTCTCCGTAATCAGGTCCCCCGCTCTCAACTGGGTCAACCCACCCCATTCTCTAAGGCCCGCACCGGACGACCCCGGGGTAAGCAACGGATTAGTGATAATGGGTACCATGGGACAGGGCAACGGGGAGATCTCAGAATAGTGTCTATATTGTCTGAAGACTCCCAACGTCGCCGCGATCGTCGGGTGGCTCTTTAGTTCTACAGGGATGGCCCCACCACCCCACATTGAGACGTCCGGCGGAGTGCGGGCCACGGCTCGTTCCAGCTGGACCCATCTTTTCGTGTCCTGGCAAGTAGCCCACTCACATGTTCTCTGCAGGTGCGTGGCCGCCCAGTAAAGCCTGATCTCTGGCAAAGACATACCCCCCTGGTTCCTGGGCCTGTAGAGTGTACGTTTCCCTAATCTCGCTCGCTTTTTATTCCGGACGAAGCTCATGAGGGACCTGTTAAGGTCTGTAAAAAAACCTACGGGAATTCGAGTCGGCAGGGCCTGGAACAGATACAGCAGTCTGGGCAGAATCGACATCTTTATTATGTTTACCCTCCCCATCCAAGAGAATGTGGGAAGGTCCCATCTCTCCAAATCGACCCTAATCTTCCTGGCCAACGGGAGGAAATTCAGGGGTACTATATTAAACAGGGAGCTTGGTAACTGGGTCCCCAGGTACGTCAGGGAGGCCTTGGCCCACCTAAAGGCGAAGGACTTACGTAAGGTCCCAACTAGGTCCCTCTGGAGGGAGACGTTCATGGCCTCCGACTTCTCAAAGTTAATTTTTAGGTAGGAGAGCCTCCCGTACGTTTCAAATTCCCTCATTAAAACTGGGATAGTCACAGAGGGGTTGGTGATGAAGAAGAGCAGGTCGTCTGCATATGCAGCAACCTTGTGGGTGCTCTCTCGGGAGACGAATCCCTGGATATCGGGGTCATTGCGGACTGTGCACAGGAACGGCTCAAGTGATAGGGCAAAGAGGAGGGGTGAGAGGGGGCAGCCCTGGCGGGTTCCATTCTTGATCCACACCGGGTCTGAGAGATGGCCGTTAATTCTTACTCGTGCCGAAGGGGTGGTGTACAGTGCCTCTATGAGCCGTCTCATGTTGTCTCCCAGGCCAATATACCAAAGGGACTCCCTCAGGAAAGGCCAGCTCACCCTGTCAAATGCCTTTTCGGCATCCGTAGAGAGGAGCATCAGGGGGGTCCCCGAGGTCCTGGCTGCGTGTATAACGTTAATGGCGCGGACAACATTATCTCTGGCCTCTCTATGTAGCACAAATCCTGTCTGGTCTAAGTACACTAGTTGGGGGATCAATGGAGCCAGTTTATTAGCCAGGATCTTGGTGTAGAGTTTCATATCTACGTTGAGCAGGGAGATGGGTCTATAGCTTTTACATGATAACGGGTCCTTTCCCGGCTTGTGTATAACCGTAATGTGGGCTTCTAATTCCCTGCATGAGAAAGCCCTTGGGTTTTCCTCATTCAGTATGGTGTTCCAGGCCCTAACCAGTCGTGGACCCAGCAAAGGTTCAAAGGTTTTATAATATCTGGCTGTAAAACCGTCCGGACCTGGTGCCGTGCCCCCGGGTGTAAGTTTAATAGCCTCCGCTAGCTCCCCCGTGCTGATTGGGGCTTCTATTAGTGCTGCAGCCTCCATGATTTTTGCCATGTTAGAGCGCATCAGGTATTGCCTGATTCTTTCCAACAACTTTGACCCCGGTGTGTCCCCGCCCAGGCCATAAAGGCCCGCATAGTAGTGCCTGAATGTTCCCGCTATGGACTCTGAAGTGTGCTTTTTCTGGCAGGCTTCATCTACGATCTCAGATATGAAATTCTGGGCTTGCTGTTGTTTGAGGGCTCGCGCGAGGAGAGCGCTACTTCTGTTGCCAAACTCATAATAGTGTCTTTTACACCTTCTAATATCGTGCTTGGCTTTTTGTCTCAAATGTGTGGTAAGGGCGATCCTAGCCTGTGTGAGCTCACCTAATACATTCGCCGCCTCTGACCGTTTGTGGGAAAGCTCCAAAGCGTTGACCCTTTCCGACAGCTTCTCTAGCAGAGCCTTGCTTTCTTTTTTCAGTCGCGAGGCATGGTTAATCATAAAACCTCGAATGACGCTTTTGTGAGCCTCCCACAGGGTCATGGGTGAAACCTCCCCATTGTCATTTTCATTGAAGTACGAAGTAATACCCTCTCTAACCCCCTGCAGGACCACCGAGTTTTTCAGCAAAGATTCGTTCAGCCTCCAGGTTAGTGGGGGGGGGGGGGTCTGTTTACTAGGTCTAGATCCAGGTAGATCGGAGCATGATCGGAAAACGAGGTGGGGTAGATGCCATCTCCTGTGACTCTCTCTAGCAGGCTATGGGAGATACAGAGGTAATCAATACGGGAGTAGGTCCCGTGTACCTTTGAGTAGAATGAGTAGTCTCTGGCTGTGGGGTTTCTAATCCGCCACACATCTACCAGCTGTAGACCCTGTAGCCTCTTCCTCAGGGATCTCAAAGCTGGTTGGGAGATTGTTGACCTGCCCGCCGAGGTGTCGATGTGAGGGTCCATCGGGAGGTTGAAGTCTCCACCGAGGATCAGTTCACCCCCCGCAAATTTTTCAACTTTATCCAGTGTCTGCTTGAGGAACTGAACCTGACCCTGGTTAGGGGCATAGATCGAGACCAGGGTGTATTGCTTCTAGTTGATAGTGCCCTTTACCATGACTACTCTTCCCGAATCATCGGCCCAGGAGTCCAACAATGAAAAGGGGGTGTCTCTCGCTATCAAGATAGCTGCTCCTTTTTTTTTACTTTCAGAGGAGCTGCTGGTGAAGACGTGAGGGAAATATTTACTATTTAACTTTGGGGAGGCCCCTCTTTTGAAATGTGTTTCTTGAATAAAGATTATTTTCGCCTTATGTCTCCTCATAAGGAGTTATTTGCAATACTCTGGTTCTACCTCACCCTAATCCATGGGGTTAGGATGTTTCTTTTTCTCTCTTATACTTGGAGACCGTGGAGGGGTGTTAGCACTAGAAGTGCCTAGAGCAGCATAAACACCATATACGACCCTGATTGTAGTTTATGGTTTGTTCATTGTGTTTTTGACTCTAGGGAGGTTGTTTAATCCCTGTCTGTGTCAGTGTATGGGCCCTTTCACACACTGGGATTAATTGCGGTTTGATTTTGTCAAACAGTGACATTTCTGGAGTGGAGGGACATGGAGGGTGATTCCCTGGGAAATCTTTCTCTTTTTTATGCTCATCCAGTGATGTCATAAGTCACATGGGGGATCCCACAGAGGCTCCTCCTTTAGGTTGGTGGGATGCTTGGTAGAATGCCAAGGAAGGAGAAGAGAGGACCTGTTTCCCTCCTCCCTACAGATGCTTACATGGCAGCTGCCATAGTGTCTCCCCAGAATCAAGAAGATTACAGCCTGCCAGACCAGGAGGGAGCCCCTGACCCTGAGGACTACTGCTTGGCAATGGTCCACCTGCCAGCATCTGCCCTGGACCTGAGCTGGATCTTGCCAATATCCTGGATGAAGTGAACTGGACAGATTTGTCAAGATCTGGGTCGGATCCAACTTTGGTCTGAAACTACGTGTGATATGCTTTAACATAGAAACATAGAAACATAGAAGGTTGACGGCAGAAGGAGACCATACGGTCCATCTAGTCTGCCCTTATGTGTATACTGTATGTAGTCTTTATCTTAGGATAGATGTGTGCTTATCCCAGGCATGTTTAAATTCAGTGACTGTTGATTTTTCAACTACCTCTGCTGGAAGTTTGTTCCAAGCATCTACTACTCTTAGTGTAAAATAATATTTTCTAACATTGCTCCTGATCTTCCCCCCCGACTAGCTTCAGGTTGTGCCCCTTGTTCTATCATTAAGCTTCTTCTTAAAAACACTTCCCTCCTGAACCTTATTCAATCCTTTCACATATTTAAAGGTCTCAATCATGTCCCCCCTCTCCCTTCTTTCCTCCAGACTGTACAAATTAAATTCTTTAAGTCTCTCCTGATAAGTTTTAAGTTTAAGTCCCTCCACCATTTTCGTTGCCCGCCTTTGGACACGTTCTATTTGAATAATGTCTTTTTGCAGGTAATGTCTCCAGAACTGCACACAGTATTCTAGCTGTGGCCTTACCAGGGCTCTATACAGCGGCATCATAACCTCCCTTTTCCTACTGGTGATGCCTCGAGCTATAGTGGTGCAGGGGGTGCAAGGAGGCCAGGGGGCCCCATCATTGTTGCTCCTCCACCTTATTTATCATATTTGTGCACACTTGGCATCATCTATTGATGTCTCTACTGTTTCAGTCTTTAGTTATCAAGCTACATTAAAGTGAGTTAAAAGAAGGAAAAATGTTTACTGTATGAGTCTTGGCCCCATTTAAATGTAATGTTTGCACCAGGGCCCCATCACAATCAGTCACGCTACTATATTTTAATTTTTAATATTTGTGATATGCTTTAGGATTTGCTGGATTCTTTTTAGATTAAGGGGGTTATTCATGAAGGGATAGCGCGAGGTAGTGCCTCGTAGCGGCAGGAAGCGTCTGGTGAACGCCGGGCGCTGTAGGTAAAACCACATTTATGAAAGCGACTCTAACGGCACCATGTAGCGTCACATGTATTATTACATGTGGCTCAGCATTTTTATCCCTTTTCCCCCCTTTTCTCTAAAAGCTTTTCTATGCAAATTTCAAATGAGAAAGCTGACAATTGACAATTAAATTATTTAGGAACACACTTACCTTTCTAGAAACTTACTTCTTACTTCTTACTTCTTACCTATTTCTACAGTTCAAATTTTCCTACGGCATCACATCTGCATTATTAGTTTTACAGCTGGGCTTTGAAAATGTTAACCAGATCATTTTTTCTTCTGATTGTTTTAGTCTTTTTTCAAGTTTGCCGTTAATTGGGACTTTATTTATAACAGCTGGTCTGTTGATTCCAAATAGAAAATGCCATCCCAAGTCTTGTTTTGTCAGTAATTGAGTCCCTGTTTGGCAGATTTAATAGATCTTGGCAAAGAAAGTCCTACTGTATGTTTGAGTTGTAAATATGTTTGCATTCAGTTTAAACATCTTCTGTTCAATCAAGAGAATAGCAAAGCTTTCCAAGTTGGAATTTTTCCATTTAGAATGGCTCTTATATTACAGGGGTGTTGCGCTCACCTCTTTAAAGATAGATTATTATTTTTAATTAACCCCAATTGTTATTGAAGTAGTCAACTTAAACTCAGGACCTTCAGCATGATTTAATGAAAATCCCAGGCCCCTAAAACAACTATTCCCCAGCATCCAAAATTAATATATTTTATGTTTTTAGTCACTTACTTAATATTATTTCCCCCACCGTGCTGCAATTGAGTTCAGGACTCTAGGATATGGGCGCCACCATCTTGACTAGCATCACACATACTGAACAGGGTCAGGAAAAGGAAAAGGACAGCAATCCCAGAATGCAGAGCGACACAGTCAGAAGACTTCCTGTTTGCAGGCTGCCCGATGCTCCATGAGCCGCCATCTTGGATGTTTAAAGGCTCATAACATGCAGTAGATTCAGGTAGGATGATTTTTAATGTGAGCAATCTGTATGTACAGGGTGTGGAAAACATATAAAATATGCTCTTATTCATGCCGAAGGTCCGCTTTAAAGGGAAAGCCCCCACTCAGTTTTGAGAAAAAAGGGTGTCTTTCATCTTATGTTAGCAAATATGTGTTTTACTACCTACAATATATAGCTAGTGGAAATTTTACACCAAAGGCCTGATTTACAAATGGGAATGCCACTTTGCGCTATTGTATGCGCTGTTTCTGCAGGTTTGTGCCATATTTATTAACCTAAAGTAGGCCCATCAGCTTTAGCCTAATTTTCTACTATGGGGCAGACAAGTGGTGCAGTGTGATGGAATGGGGCACTAGAGTCTGGTTTTCTAGTTGCTGACACCTATCCAGCCATTGAAATCCATTGGTTATTGAGCTATTATATATTCTTTTTGTTTTATTTTTTCAACATATTTTATATATGAGTTACAGGTAGGTCCATTTTTTGGGGGGGGGGGTTGAATTTGTTTCAAAAACATGGCTGCACAACAATCTGTAATGTAGGCATATGTAACTAAGTTAAATATGCCTTCCAAACGTATGTTGCCAAATGTATATGCCAGTATAGTTTTGATACGCTGCTGATGTGTGCTCAAGTGAAAATAGTGTCAAAACTAAATAATGTAACATAGTTTGTGCAGGGCTCATGAGCGAATACCGGTGCAAATTTACGGAAAGTAGTTGAAGGTGTATTGGCAATGGCCCCAAATAGATGTACCCAGCATTACACTGTTATCCACTGCAGCCAATTTCTATTGCAACAATCAATGCACATTAGCTAGCATCAGGCGCTGTGACTTTCAGCGCCATTGTAGTCCAAAACGCAGCAGCAGAAAAGACAAAGATGCCGGCGCTCTAAAACTGGCGCTATAGCAACCAGGAAGATAAAGATAAATAAGGGCCATCATTTTTCTAGATTTTGCAAAAGCTGACACTATCCCTCTTCTTAAAAATTAGAACATACAATTTGTAGCTGGAATAAAATTGGCTGAAAGACTGTGGGCAAAGAGTTGTGGTTAATGATTACTACTCGGAATATTCCCTGGTTGTAAGCGGTATACCCCAAGGTTCAGTCCTGGGAAAACTATCATTCAACTTGTTCCTAAATTATATACTGTAGAAGATGGAATAAATGGCACTGTCGGTATATTTGCAGATGACACCAAAATACTGTATGGATCACAGTGCAGTGTATTAAGGATGCTGACAAGGCAGACTTGGACACTTTGTGTCTGATTTATCAAGTGTCAGTGCCAGTCAATGCCACTCAGCACCATTAGCCTCATTGGATTCAGTGTGAGATTTAACAAAATGCTGTGTCGAATTTATCACTAGTGCCATGTAAGTTGTTGTACCGTGTCAATAGACTATCTGCAATTGGACCTTTACCAGAGGGAACCATCTTGGCCACCATGGTTGTAGAGTCACTTTATACCAACATCCCACATGACGGTATAGCTGCTTGTGCAAGGTACCTGCAGGAACACAACCTACCTGCAGATGAGATCACCGAAATAATTCATTTCATCCTGACCCACAATTACTTCTGTTTCGGCCAAGATCTATACCTGCAGCAGATGGGTGTGGCAATGGGCTCAAGATTTGCACCACAATATGCAAATGTATTCATGGCAAAACTGGAAGAGGAGTTCCTATCACAATGCGCCACTAAACCAATAGCCTATTTTCGCAACATTGATGACATCCTAATCATCTGGTCTGCAAGCCAGGAAGACCTCATTGACTTCCACATGAATTTTAACGACTTCCATCCCACAATACGTTTGAAACTCACCCATTCACCAACAGAAACCAATTTCCTTGACACCACCATACGTGTTAAGGGAAAGGCTCTACAAACATCCATCTATCGGAAACCCACAGACCGACCTACATACCTTAACCATCACAGCTTCCACCCAAACCACACCAAGAGGTCCATCGTATTCAGCCAGGGAATCAGATACAACAGAATCCGTTCTGATACCATGGACAGAAACGCACATATGGACAATCTAAAAAGGGACTTTATTAGGCAGGGCTACAAACCATCAGAAACAGAGGCCCAGTTACAAAAAGCACTCCACATCCCCAGAGACAGACTCCTGCAGTACAAAGAATCCCAAAAAAAGAACCGTGTTCCTCTGGTTGTCACATACAATCCACGTCTGGAGATTCTAAGGAAAATTGCGAATGAGCTCCAACCCCTTTTACACAGGAATGAGAGACTTTCTGAGATTTTCCCAGATCCTCCTCTGTTGGCATACAGACAACCTCCCAACCTCAGAAAACTCATTGTGAGGAGCTCCCTAAGTGACCCAGCACAAAATGGAACATGGCCTTGCCTGCAGAAAAGGTGTGAAACCTGCACACACATCTACACCACTGACAGAATAAAGACACCAGGTATTCAACATGATTACAAAATACAGGGTAATTTTACATGCAAATCCCCTAATGTAGTATACCTGATCATGTGTGTGCAGTGCCCCTCAGCATGTTACATCGGGCAGACATGACAAGCGCTAAGAAAGCGACTGAATCTGCACAGGTTTACAATCAAAAATAATAAAACTGATGTGCCTGTTGCAGCCCATTTCTGCAGACCAGGCCATGGCCTATGTGACCTCAAACTCACAGTGCTCAAGGGGGGTTTCCGCTCACAAAAGGAGAGATTGGAATGGGAGTGCAAATGCATCTAAATCGATGGACTGTGGGCTAAACAGGGACAATAATTATATGTGTCATTATGACATGGATTGAACAGACAAGACTCATCACAAGGTCTGATATTAAACAGACTGTCTGGCCTGGTGTGGCAGTAAAAATTCCACACACTTTCTATCCCCCTCTCATTCTTATCAGCCCACCATTAATTGTTATAATCCCCCTGATCCTTATCTCACAGTATACGATTTTACGACTTAGCTATTTTTCATGTGTGTCAGTGTAAAAACAATTGTCACTCCTTTGTAGTTTTTTGTATAAATGTGTGTCTAAGTTACAGATCTGTATTATGCCTGAAGAAGAAGCTTGAACAGCTTTGGAAGCTTGCATTTTCAATCTAAATGAGTTAGCCAATAAATGGTATTACCTTAACCTTGGATTTTCACTAGTGCCATATAGTTCATGGTGACTTGTAGGGATGAGCGAATCGATCCGGACGAACCCGGATTCGATCCGAATTTCAGGAAAAATTCGATTCGGATCGAATCCGAATTTCCCCGCGATTCGATCACTCGAAGTTTTCCTTTAACATCCATTCATTTACATTTACAGGCATTCTAAGATGGCGGACGGGACATGTCTGGACATGTATCCCGCGCCAGTGCAAGCTGGGGCAGTCACATGCAGCCTATCAGCAGCCAGCAAGCCCGGTGACGTCACACAGCGGTATTTAACGGCGGCCATCTTGCTTTTCCTCATTTCTCTATTGCATTCGTGACAGACAGACAGAACGCTGTGTAGCTGAGGCAGTTAGACAGGCTGGAGACAGGGACAGACAGGGACAGGCAGGAGACAGGCAGGAGACAGACAGGAGACAGACAGAAAGCCAGGGAAAGGTAGGAAAAACGGAGCTGGCTGACAGGGAGATTTTTTTTTTTTCATCCAGCCTTTGTTAGCATTTTCAGGCTGCTTATAGTAACTAACTGTGCATATATACTGAACTGATCTTAAGTCTGCTGTGAGGCATCCCATTCTGTGACTAAAGCAGCCTCTGTTTAAGACCATATAAGCATTTGCTCTTATCATATTTGAAATTAGGCCTGATAAAGACACTTTTGCTGGCCAAAGCACTACTGGACCCTGCCAGGTCCATTCCTGCCCAGGGCATCCCATTCTGTGACTACAGCAGCCTCTGTTTAAGACCATATAAGCATTTGCTCTTATCATATTTGAAATTAGCCTGATAAAGACACTTTTGCTGGCCAAAGCACTACTGGACCCTGCCAGGTCCATTCCTGCCCAGGGCATCCCATTCTGTGACTAAAGCAGCCTCTGTTTAAGACCATATAAGCATTTGCTCTTATCATATTTGAAATTAGGCCTGATAAAGACACTTTTGCTGGCCAAAGCACTACTGGACCCTGCCAGGTCCATTCCTGCCCGGGGCATCCCATTCTGTGACTACAGCAGCCTCTGTTTAAGACCATATAAGCATTTGCTCTTATCATATTTGAAATTAGCCTGATAAAGACACTTTTGCTGGCCAAAGCACTACTGGACCCTGCCAGGTCCATTCCTGCCCAGGGCATCCCATTCTGTGACTAAAGCAGCCTCTGTTTAAGACCATATAAGCATTTGCTCTTATCATATTTGAAATTAGCCTGATAAAGACACTTTTGCTGGCCAAAGCACTACTGGACCCTGCCAGGTCCATTCCTGCCCAGGGCATCCCATTCTGTGACTAAAGCAGCCTCTGTTTAAGACCATATAAGCATTTGCTCTTATCATATTTGAAATTAGGCCTGATAAAGACACTTTTGCTGGCCAAAGCACTACTGGACCCTGCCAGGTCCATTCCTGCCCAGGGCATCCCATTCTGTGACTACAGCAGCCTCTGTTTAAGACCATATAAGCATTTGCTCTTATCATATTTGAAATTAGCCTGATAAAGACACTTTTGCTGGCCAAAGCACTACTGGACCCTGCCAGGTCCATTCCTGCCCAGGGCATCCCATTCTGTGACTAAAGCAGCCTCTGTTTAAGACCATATAAGCATTTGCTCTTATCATATTTGAAATTAGGCCTGATAAAGACACTTTTGCTGGCCAAAGCACTACTGGACCCTGCCAGGTCCATTCCTGCCCGGGGCATCCCATTCTGTGACTACAGCAGCCTCTGTTTAAGACCATATAAGCATTTGCTCTTATCATATTTGAAATTAGCCTGATAAAGACACTTTTGCTGGCCAAAGCACTACTGGACCCTGCCAGGTCCATTCCTGCCCAGGGCATCCCATTCTGTGACTAAAGCAGCCTCTGTTTAAGACCATATAAGCATTTGCTCTTATCATATTTGAAATTAGGCCTGATAAAGACACTTTTGCTGGCCAAAGCACTACTGGACCCTGCCAGGTCCATTCCTGCCCGGGGCATCCCATTCTGTGACTACAGCAGCCTCTGTTTAAGACCATATAAGCATTTGCTCTTATCATATTTGAAATTAGCCTGATAAAGACACTTTTGCTGGCCAAAGCACTACTGGACCCTGCCAGGTCCATTCCTGCCCAGGGCATCCCATTCTGTGACTAAAGCAGCCTCTGTTTAAGACCATATAAGCATTTGCTCTTATCATATTTGAAATTAGGCCTGATAAAGACACTTTTGCTGGCCAAAGCACTATTGGACCCTGCCAGGTCCATTCCTGCCCAGGGCATCCCATTCTGTGACTACAGCAGCCTCTGTTTAAGACCATATAAGCATTTGCTCTTATCATATTTGAAATTAGGCCTGATAAAGACACTTTTGCTGGCCAAAGCACTACTGGACCCTGCCAGGTCCATTCCTGCCCAGGGCATCCCATTCTGTGACTACAGCAGCCTCTGTTTAAGACCATATAAGCATTTGCTCTTATCATATTTGAAATTAGGCCTGATAAAGACACTTTTGCTGGCCAAAGCACTACTGGACCCTGCCAGGTCCATTCCTGCCCAGGGCATCCCATTCTGTGACTACAGCAGCCTCTGTTTAAGACCATATAAGCATTTGCTCTTATCATATTTGAAATTAGGCCTGATAAAGACACTTTTGCTGGCCAAAGCACTACTGGACCCTGCCAGGTCGATTCCTGTTGGGGCATCCCATTCTGTGACTAAAGCAGCCTCTGTTTAAGACCATATAAGCATTTGCTCTTATCATATTTGAAATTAGGCCTGATAAAGACACTTTTGCTGGCCAAAGCACTACTGGACCCTGCCAGGTCCATTCCTGCCCAGGGCATCCCATTCTGTGACTACAGCAGCCTCTGTTTAAGACCATATAAGCATTTGCTCTTATCATATTTGAAATTAGCCTGATAAAGACACTTTTGCTGGCCAAAGCACTACTGGACCCTGCCAGGTCCATTCCTGCCCAGGGCATCCCATTCTGTGACTAAAGCAGCCTCTGTTTAAGACCATATAAGCATTTGCTCTTATCATATTTGAAATTAGGCCTGATAAAGACACTTTTGCTGGCCAAAGCACTACTGGACCCTGCCAGGTCCATTCCTGCCCGGGGCATCCCATTCTGTGACTACAGCAGCCTCTGTTTAAGACCATATAAGCATTTGCTCTTATCATATTTGAAATTAGCCTGATAAAGACACTTTTGCTGGCCAAAGCACTACTGGACCGTGCCAGGTCCATTCCTGCCCAGGGCATCCCATTCTGTGACTAAAGCAGCCTCTGTTTAAGACCATATAAGCATTTGCTCTTATCATATTTGAAATTAGCCTGATAAAGACACTTTTGCTGGCCAAAGCACTACTGGACCCTGCCAGGTCCATTCCTGCCCAGGGCATCCCATTCTGTGACTAAAGCAGCCTCTGTTTAAGACCATATAAGCATTTGCTCTTATCATATTTGAAATTAGGCCTGATAAAGACACTTTTGCTGGCCAAAGCACTACTGGACCCTGCCAGGTCCATTCCTGCCCGGGGCATCCCATTCTGTGACTACAGCAGCCTCTGTTTAAGACCATATAAGCATTTGCTCTTATCATATTTGAAATTAGCCTGATAAAGACACTTTTGCTGGCCAAAGCACTACTGGACCCTGCCAGGTCCATTCCTGCCCAGGGCATCCCATTCTGTGACTAAAGCAGCCTCTGTTTAAGACCATATAAGCATTTGCTCTTATCATATTTGAAATTAGGCCTGATAAAGACACTTTTGCTGGCCAAAGCACTACTGGACCCTGCCAGGTCGATTCCTGTTGGGGCATCCCATTCTGTGACTAAAGCAGCCTCTGTTTAAGACCATATAAGCATTTGCTCTTATCATATTTGAAATTAGGCCTGATAAAGACACTTTTGCTGGCCAAAGCACTACTGGACCCTGCCAGGTCCATTCCTGCCCAGGGCATCCCATTCTGTGACTAAAGCAGCCTCTGTTTAAGACCATATAAGCATTTGCTCTTATCATATTTGAAATTAGGCCTGATAAAGACACTTTTGCTGGCCAAAGCACTACTGGACCCTGCCAGGTCGATTCCTGCCCGGGGCATCCCATTCTGTGACTACAGCAGCCTCTGTTTAAGACCATATAAGCATTTGCTCTTATCATATTTGAAATTAGGCCTGATAAAGACACTTTTGCTGGCCAAAGCACTACTGGACCCTGCCAGGTCCATTCCTGCCCAGGGCATCCCATTCTGTGACTAAAGCAGCCTCTGTTTAAGACCATATAAGCATTTGCTCTTATCATATTTGAAATTAGCCTGATAAAGACACTTTTGCTGGCCAAAGCACTACTGGACCCTGCCAGGTCCATTCCTGCCCAGGGCATCCCATTCTGTGACTAAAGCAGCCTCTGTTTAAGACCATATAAGCATTTGCTCTTATCATATTTGAAATTAGGCCTGATAAAGACACTTTTGCTGGCCAAAGCACTACTGGACCCTGCCAGGTCCATTCCTGCCCGGGGCATCCCATTCTGTGACTACAGCAGCCTCTTTTTAAGACCATATAAGCATTTGCTCTTATCATATTTGAAATTAGCCTGATAAAGACACTTTTGCTGGCCAAAGCACTACTGGACCCTGCCAGGTCCATTCCTGCCCAGGGCATCCCATTCTGTGACTAAAGCAGCCTCTGTTTAAGACCATATAAGCATTTGCTCTTATCATATTTGAAATTAGGCCTGATAAAGACACTTTTGCTGGCCAAAGCACTACTGGACCCTGCCAGGTCCATTCCTGCCCGGGGCATCCCATTCTGTGACTACAGCAGCCTCTGTTTAAGACCATATAAGCATTTGCTCTTATCATATTTGAAATTAGCCTGATAAAGACACTTTTGCTGGCCAAAGCACTACTGGACCCTGCCAGGTCCATTCCTGCCCAGGGCATCCCATTCTGTGACTACAGCAGCCTCTGTTTAAGACCATATAAGCATTTGCTCTTATCATATTTGAAATTAGGCCTGATAAAGACACTTTTGCTGGCCAAAGCACTACTGGACCCTGCCAGGTCCATTCCTGCCCAGGGCATCCCATTCTGTGACTACAGCAGCCTCTGTTTAAGACCATATAAGCATTTGCTCTTATCATATTTGAAATTAGCCTGATAAAGACACTTTTGCTGGCCAAAGCACTACTGGACCCTGCCAGGTCCATTCCTGCCCAGGGCATCCCATTCTGTGACTAAAGCAGCCTCTGTTTAAGACCATATAAGCATTTGCTCTTATCATATTTGAAATTAGGCCTGATAAAGACACTTTTGCTGGCCAAAGCACTACTGGACCCTGCCAGGTCCATTCCTGCCCGGGGCATCCCATTCTGTGACTACAGCAGCCTCTGTTTAAGACCATATAAGCATTTGCTCTTATCATATTTGAAATTAGCCTGATAAAGACACTTTTGCTGGCCAAAGCACTACTGGACCCTGCCAGGTCCATTCCTGCCCAGGGCATCCCATTCTGTGACTAAAGCAGCCTCTGTTTAAGACCATATAAGCATTTGCTCTTATCATATTTGAAATTAGGCCTGATAAAGACACTTTTGCTGGCCAAAGCACTACTGGACCCTGCCAGGTCCATTCCTGCCCGGGGCATCCCATTCTGTGACTATAGCAGCCTCTGTTTAAGACCATATAAGCATTTGCTCTTATCATATTTGAAATTAGCCTGATAAAGACACTTTTGCTGGCCAAAGCACTACTGGACCGTGCCAGGTCCATTCCTGCCCAGGGCATCCCATTCTGTGACTAAAGCAGCCTCTGTTTAAGACCATATAAGCATTTGCTCTTATTATATTTATATTATAAGACACTTTTGCTGGGCATAGGCTTACTGCTGCCTGCCAGGTGCACTTCTGTTGAGGCATCCCATTCTGTAACATAGCATACCCCTCTTTATTTACACTAAGCAGCTCTCTTATTTACACTAAGCAGGCCTGTTGGAGGCTGAGTGTTACTGCTCACTTTTGGTGTGCATTATATTCTGTTTCATATAGACCCACCGCTGCCCGGGGTTTTTTTAAATATCACCTACTACCACGCCAGTTAGACTATGTCGGGCAGACAAGTGCCTGGAAGTGAAAAGAGGAGTGGCAGAGGCCAAGATTCCGCAGGCAGAGCTCGCATCAGACTGGGGGCCAGTAGCAGCAGGAGTCACGCTGAGAGACCTAATCTGCCAGTATCTGCTAGCGGTCGGGTCTCCACCAGTAACGCATCTGCCGTGGTAGATTGGTTGACGCGCTCATCAACAACATCATCACAACTTACGTCTGAGACCCCCAGTCTAGGGTCGGTAGGTTCCTCTGACACAACCCTGAGTTGGCATGCCCCGAGAGCAGTCCCTGTCCTCCCATTGCCTCTGGCCTACGCCGTTCCCTCCCCCAGCGACGTATCCTATGCTTTGGGTTCAGCTCCACTCTTTAGTGAGGAGGACCATCAGATAGAGGACAGTCAGCAGCTACTGCCCAGCCAAGAAATGGAGGTGGCTTCTTTAGCTAGGCAGACAAATAGTGATGTGGACAGTGTCGTGGGTGCTGCGAGCGTTCCAGCTCCTGCGCCAGACACTGTTGACGAATCCACGAACATCAGTGACGTACAGCCACAACTCGGTGATGATGATGATGATGACGATGAAGCCGATCGCACTTGGGAGCCGGGTGATGAAGGGGCTTCATCGTCATCATCAGGAGAAGAGGGGTGCAGGTTGCCCCGGAGTCAGCAGCTGAGGCAGCAAGGTGGTAGCAGTCAGCATGGGGGCACAATTCCAAAGGCTGGAGCCGGCCGGGGCCGGGGCCGGGGTAGAGCACCTGCTGTGCGGCAGTCTACCTTATCGGGAGGTAGTGGAGCAGGGGTTCCTGGAGTTGGCAACAGCAGCAGTGAATCAGTGAGGCCAGGGGGTGGGAAAAGTAGCTACTCGGCAGTGTGGCAGTTTTTCCTGAGGCATCCGCAGGAGGGTAACATGGCCACATGCAAGATATGTAGGCAAAAGGTGAAGCGTGGCCAGGGTCCAAATGTTGGCACCACGGCCCTGCGTCAACATATGATGCGTCACCATAAAACGACCTGGGAGAACCGAGGCTCCCAAGGGGTGGTCCAGTCTGCTTCCTCACCAAGTGAGCTCCCAATTTCTGCCAGCCAAGGCTCCAGCACCTCAGCCGAAGGCAGCTGTGCGTCATACCCATCCTCTGTCGCTCCTGCTCCTCCTCCTCCAAGTCATGCATCCCGCCAGCAATCCATCAGCGAAGCCATGTCCAAGAGACAGCAGTATGCGCCCACTCATCCTACGGCGCAGAAGCTGAATGTGCTCCTGTCCAAGTTGCTGGTGCTGCAGTCGCTCCCTTTTCAGGTGGTGGAATCTGCACCTTTCAGAGAACTGATGGCTTGTGCCGAGCCGAGGTGGAGAGTCCCAAGCCGTCATTTCTTTGCCAAGAAGGCAGTACCAGCGCTGCACACTTTTGTTGAACAGAAGGTGGGCCAGTCCTTGAGCCTGTCGGTGTGTAGCAAAATACATGGCAGCGCCGACATCTGGAGCTGTAACTACGGTCAGGGGCAGTACATGTCGTTTACGGCCCACTGGGTGAATGTGGTCCCTTTGCAGCAGCAACTTGGACAGGTCACGCCGCTTCGGCCTCCGCGCTCTCTGCCCATTGGGCCTGTGACACCGTGCGACTCGGCCTCCTCATCCTCCGCCATCTCCTCACCCTCCACTGTAGGCTCAAGTCTCAGTGCCCCTCCAGTCTACCATGTGTGCAGGGCACGGAGGTGTCACGCAGTGCTTCACATGGTTTGTCTTGGCGAACGGAGTCACACAGGGGAGGAACTGCTTAAATGTATTCATCAGGAAATCCAAACATGGCTTACTCCGAGAAAACTTAAAATGGGAATCATGGTTACCGACAATGGGAAGAACATTTTGTCTGCGCTGCGCCAAGGAAGCCTGACCCATGCCCCCTGCATGGCTCACGTCTTCAATCTGGTTGTCAAGCGGTTTCTGAAGTGTTCCCCCCATCTGCAGGACATCCTAACAACTTCACGGAAACTTTGCATGCACTTCAGCCACTCCTACACCGCCAAACACACCCTTCTTGAGCTACAGCGTCAGAATGGTATCCCCCAACATAGTCTGATTTGCGATGTTTCCACCCGTTGGAATTCCACCCTTCACATGTTGGACCGATTATATGAACAGAGAAAAGCCATCACGGATTTCCTGATGATCCAAGCAGATAGGGGGACTCCCCTGTGTAACTTCAATGTCAACCAGTGGCAGCTCATACGTGACACCTGCCGTTTGCTCAGGCCCTTTGAGGAAGCCACTTTATTTGTCAGTCGGCAGGATTACGGGATGAACGACGTGATTCCACTGCTTCATGTACTACAGCACATGTTGGAAACCATGGCTGGTCAGGGCACTGGAGACATGGCGTTTACATCTTACGGCCACATGAACCCCGTTGGAGCTGAACTGGAGGAGGAGGAGGAGGAAGAGGAGGAGGAGGAGTTGCCCAGCGAAACACAGTTTAGGCTTGGCGAAATGGCTGGTTTATCTAGTCAGCGGACAGGAGAGGAGGAGCAGGAGCAGCCAGAGGAGCTAGAGGTTTTTGAGGAAGGAGAGACAGAGGACCCGGGCACACCGTGGCAGTATGCAGTGGAGATGGAGACAGGTAGTCCATCCGAGTCACTTGCGCAAATGGCACGAAGCATGCTCACATGCTTGCGTAGTGACCCCAGAATTGTTTCCATCTGTCGGCGGGATGACTTCTGGCTGTCCACCTTATTGGACCCTCGCTTCCGGCACAAAATGGGGGCATTTTTTAAACCCACCGAGAGGGAGGACAAACTCAACTACTACAAAGACATTCTACGTAGGCAGTTGGCCGATGCCTATCTGCGCCATGGTCCATACTCTCGCAGGTCTGACTCGAGGGGACCTCTGCGCTCACCTTCCACTGCCATGGCCGCTGGGGGGGTTGGCAGCAGCAGCAGCAGAAGCTCCATCAGCAGCAGCAGCCTCAGTCTTCAGTCGCTAATGAGTAGCTTTCTACACCCGCATAGTGAGGCTACTCATGAGCAGCAGGAAGACCTGGAGCAGGACCTGAACCAGCAGGTCATGTCATACTTTGACATGACCATGCCAACACACCTTGAGGATCCGCTGGACTTCTGGGCAGCCAAACTTGATTTGTGGCCGCAACTAGCAGAGTTTGCCCTGGAAAAGCTGTCCTGCCCGGCAAGTAGCGTGCCATCTGAGCGGGTGTTTAGTGCGGCGGGGGCCATAGTTACGGCGAGGAGAACTCGTCTGTCAACTAAAAATGTGGAGAGACTCACCTTTGTCAAAATGAATCAGGGATGGATCAGCCAGGATTTCCACCCACCAATGCCTGATGCATGCGACTAGATTCAGCATGGTGCCACGTTTTACACTTTCCAAATGGTGCAAAACATATTTATGTCTTTAGGCCATTTTTTGGGCTCCTGCTGCTGCTGCTGCCAACTCCTGCCAACTCCAGGGTGTGATTCATCCAATTTTTGGGCTCCTGAGGCCAACTCCAGTGTATATTTGGGCTCCTGCTGCTGCTACTGTCAACTCCTGCCAACTCCAGGGTGTGATTCATCCAATTTTTGGGCTCCTGAGGCCAACTCCAGTGTATATTTGGGCTCCTGCTGCTGCTGCTGCCAACTTCTGCCAACTCCAGGGTGTGATTCATCCAATTTTTGGGCTCCTGAGGCCAACTCCAGTGTATATTTGGGCTCCTGCTGCTGCTGCTACTGTCAACTCCTGCCAACTCCAGGGTGTGATTCATCCAATTTTTGGGCTCCTGAGGCCAACTCCAGTGTATATTTGGGCTCCTGCTGCTGCTGCTGCCAACTTCTGCCAACTCCAGGGTGTGATTCATCCAATTTTTGGGCTCCTGAGGCCAACTCCAGTGTATATTTGGGCTCCTGCTGCTGCTGCTGCCAACTTCTGCCAACTCCAGGGTGTGATTCATCCAATTTTTGGGCTCCTGAAGCCAACTCCAGTGTATATTTGGGCTCCTGCTGCTGCTGGTGTCAACTCCTGCCAACTCCAGGGTGTGATTCATCCAATTTTTGGGCTCCTGAAGCCAAATCCAGTGTATATTTGGGCTCCTGCTGCTGCTACTGTCAACTCCTGCCAACTCCAGGGTGTGATTCATCCAATTTTTGGGCTCCTGAGGCCAACTCCAGTGTATATTTGGGCTCCTGCTGCTGCTGCTGCCAACTTCTGCCAACTCCAGGGTGTGATTCATCCAATTTTTGGGCTCCTGAGGCCAACTCCAGTGTATATTTGGGCTCCTGCTGCTGCTACTGTCAACTCCTGCCAACTCCAGGGTGTGATTCATCCAATTTTTGGGCTCCTGAGGCCAACTCCAGTGTATATTTGGGCTCCTGCTGCTGCTGCTGCCAACTTCTGCCAACTCCAGGGTGTGATTCATCCAATTTTTGGGCTCCTGAGGCCAACTCCAGTGTATATTTGGGCTCCTGCTGCTGCTGCTGCCAACTTCTGCCAACTCCAGGGTGTGATTCATCCAATTTTTGGGCTCCTGAGGCCAACTCCAGTGTATATTTGGGCTCCTGCTGCTGCTGCTGCCAACTTCTGCCAACTCCAGGGTGTGATTCATCCAATTTTTGGGCTCCTGAGGCCAACTCCAGTGTATATTTGGGCTCCTGCTGCTGCCAACTTCTGCCAACTCCAGGGTGTGATTCATCCAATTTTTGGGCTCCTGAAGCCAACTCCAGTGTATATTTGGGCTCCTGCTGCTGCTGGTGTCAACTCCTGCCAACTCCAGGGTGTGATTCATCCAATTTTTGGGCTCCTGAAGCCAACTCCAGTGTATATTTGGGCTCCTGCTGCTGCTGCTGCCAACTTCTGCCAACTCCAGGGTGTGATTCATCCAATTTTTGGGCTCCTGAGGCCAACTCCAGTGTATATTTGGGCTCCTGCTGCTGCTACTGTCAACTCCTGCCAACTCCAGGGTGTGATTCATCCAATTTTTGGGCTCCTGAGGCCAACTCCAGTGTATATTTGGGCTCCTGCTGCTGCTGCTGCCAACTTCTGCCAACTCCAGGGTGTGATTCATCCAATTTTTGGGCTCCTGAGGCCAACTCCAGTGTATATTTGGGCTCCTGCTGCTGCTGCTGCCAACTTCTGCCAACTCCAGGGTGTGATTCATCCAATTTTTGGGCTCCTGAAGCCAACTCCAGTGTATATTTGGGCTCCTGCTGCTGCTGGTGTCAACTCCTGCCAACTCCAGGGTGTGATTCATCCAATTTTTGGGCTCCTGAAGCCAACTCCAGTGTATATTTGGGCTCCTGCTGCTGCTGCTGCCAACTTCTGCCAACTCCAGGGTGTGATTCATCCAATTTTTGGGCTCCTGAGGCCAACTCCAGTGTATATTTGGGCTCCTTCTGCCCCTCATAGTGATGCCACTTCAACTCTCTGCAATTGTGCCGCTCTGCGATTCTATTAGCGATGCCTCTGATCTGCATGTGATATTTCTTCAAAGTATTATTTAACTAACCCAGCACGCATCCTGTGCGTGTTACAGCAAGGCTGAATGGTTTACAACCCTATTGAGGCTGTAGGAGGCTCAGAAATAGCCGTTTTTAATAGCGATTCGTCGCGAATTTATTCGGGTCGAAACGATTTTTGTCGGAAAATTCGGCGAATCAGTCGAATCGAATTTTTCAAAAGTTCGCTCATCTCTAGTGACTTGATTAAGCTGTGCCAGTTTAGGGTGGCACTGTAGGTTTAGATCCCATAGAGAACAATAAGCAGAATTGTATTGGAGTGTTAAGATATGCTTAAATTATATTACACACATTTGTTTGGACAGAACCTGCATTGTCACTTGCCAATAATGTAAATGCAGGAGTAATGGAGTCAGATGTCACCAAATGTCATTTTATTATTTTACTGTAAAATATATTATCTCTGCCCAGTTACAAAAAGCACTCCACATCCCCAGAGACAGACTCCTGCAGTACAAAGAATCCCCAAAAAAGAACCGTGTTCCTCTGGTTGTCACATACAATCCACGTCTGGAGATTCTAAGGAAAATTGCGAATGAGCTCCAACCCCTTTTACACAGGAATGAGAGACTTTCTGAGATTTTCCCAGATCCTCCTCTGTTGGCATACAGACAACCTCCCAACCTCAGAAAACTCATTGTGAGGAGCTCCCTAAGTGACCCAGCACAAAATGGAACATGGCCTTGCCTGCAGAAAAGGTGTGAAACCTGCACACACATCTACACCACTGACAGAATAAAGACACCAGGTATTCAACATGATTACAAAATACAGGGTGATTTTACATGCAAATCCCCTAATGTAGTATACCTGATCATGTGTGTGCAGTGCCCCTCAGCATGTTACATCGGGCAGACATGACAAGCGCTAAGAAAGCGACTGAATCTGCACAGGTTTACAATCAAAAATAATAAAACTGATGTGCCTGTTGCAGCCCATTTCTGCAGACCAGGCCATGGCCTATGTGACCTCAAACTCACAGTGCTCAAGGGGGGTTTCCGCTCACAAAAGGAGAGATTGGAATGGGAGTGCAAATGCATCCAAATCGATGGACTGTGGGCTAAACAGGGACAATAATTTTATGTGTCATTATGACATGGATTGAACAGACAAGACTCATCACAAGGTCTGATATTAAACAGACTGTCTGGCCTGGTGTGGCAGTAAAAATTCCACACACTTTCTCTCCCCCTCTCATTCTTATCAGCCCACCATTAATTGTTATAATCCCCCTGATCCTTATCTCACAGTATACGATTTTACGACTTAGCTATTTTTCATGTGTGTCAGTGTAAAAACAATTGTCACTCCTTTGTAGTTTTTTGTATAAATGTGTGTCTAAGTTACAGATCTGTATTATGCCTGAAGAAGAAGCTTGAACAGCTTCGAAAGCTTGCATTTTCAATCTAAATGAGTTAGCCAATAAATGGTATTACCTTAACCTTGGATTTTCACTAGTGCCATATAGTTCATGGTGACTTGATTAAGCTGTGCCAGTTTAGGGTGGCACTGTAGATTTAGATCCCATAGAGAACAATAAGCAGAATTGTATTGGAGTGTTAAGATATGCTTAAATTATATTACACACATTTGTTTGGACAGAACCTGCATTGTCACTTGCCAATAATGTAAATGCAGGAGTAATGGAGTCAGATGTCACCAAATGTCATTTTATTATTTTACTGTAAAATATATTATCTCTGCCAATGATTCATTTGGAAATCGACATCCAAAACACAGCCTAAACCCAGTGTAAAGTTTGTCCCCAGTGATGATATCCTGTGACTGTAATGAAGAAACGCTGACCAGCACCTGTTATATACAATGTCAATCTTTTCAACATGCCAAAAATTACTAAATATGGTGTGCAGCACCTAATATTTGGAAGTACAGAGTGGCGCTCACTGGTGTTGTTATAATCGGCATAGGGGCCAACAGACACCGACACAGGCTGGCCAATAATTAGTGCACAAATCCAGGCAGATAAGTTAACATCCGGCATTGAGACTTGCAGCACCATTCTGTACAAATAGAAATAGCCGGGCCGCAAAAAGGCGCAATTGTTAAATAAGGCTCTTTTTGAGTGTCTGGGCATTCACTTGGCAAATTAATGAGGCGATGATCCTTTTTCTGCCATAAGAACTATAACTCTTTGGAATAGCCCCCACAGTAGCTTGTTACAGAATCAACAGCTGACAGCTACAAAAAAGGATTAGACTTAACAGTTACTATTATCTGTAAATAATAAAAAATAACTTTCCTCAACCCTGCCCCTTGGTTGAATTTGACAGATGTCTTGTTACCATCATTCAATTAACTATCAGGCTGATTCATCATTAGCGGCAGGTAGCGACAGATGAACGTCTGTAGCAGGCATTTTCAGAGCGCCCGCTAGTGTTCAGTAATGTTGAATACATTGTGAGGAGTCGCTATTTGACCAGTACAGCGCTGTATGGGAGCGCATGTTAGCAACTGCTCATAGCGACCGACTCACACCATATTCAGGAAAAAAACAGCTTCACAAATCTCTGGCGCTGAAAAATAGTTGTTTGAAGCCCAGAGCGCAGGAGGCGGTGTGTTTAAAGTGTGTTTTCACATATGTAACAACATTGTAACATGAACACTTTAATGCCAGACCTGTAATGTCATTTTTGAGGAAATATTTAAAAAAATGAAAAAATTATGAACAAACTGCTATTTCAGTGCCAGAAGAGGTCAAAAAATTATTTGTGATTTTTTTGAAAAAAAAAAAAAAAAAAAAAACCCGTTTAAAGAGAAGAAAAGGATCGTCCATTGAAATGTATGGGAGAGCGTCAGGTAGCGAGAGGTCATACCTGGCGCTGTGCAAGGCTGAACGCTGGCGCTGTTTGCTGAGGCTGTGAAAATGATGAATCAGACGCTACATGGCGCTATTCCAGTCGCTAAACAGATTCTTCTTGATAAATGTGCAATTGCGTGCCGTGTCCGGCGTTGACCAGTCGCTATCTGTCGCTACCTCTCATTAACCAGGCGCTACCTGACGCTATCCCTTCTTAAATAAGGGCCTTAGTCCCTATTTAAAACATGTGTGTAGATTCCATTTGATGGCAGTGTGGAGGGGCAACCATGCATACCTGCTGCAAACACAGCAACTGGCTGCCAGTGGTCACATGGCCCAGAAACCTCTCACTTATTTTAAAATAGGTGTTGTATATCTTTAAAGAGATTTTTTTTTGTGAAATTTCTGAACAGCGCCACATCTGGTCCTGTAAATCCAGCGTTATACTTGGCAGAAGTGTGAGGCAGAGTACAAAGCTAGACCAAGGAATAATGAGCACCTTGTATGGACCAGATATCACATAATAACATATAACAGATGGCAGCGGAATAGCTGCTAGTAACAGTCACATACCAAAATGGCAGTTCTGGTCTGGAATCTGTTGGGAAAGCCCAAAACTCTTACAAGATATCTCCTGGCCCACAGGTTGAGTTAATAGACTTAAAGTGATTGTCCAGACATAATCAAAAGTATTCCTATTGTGTAAGACTACATATGGCAACTGTACTATCCTCTGTGATGGGAGTGGCAGGGCTGAGTGATGCAAGCACACTGTGTGCATTGCATTAAAGTGAGCTGAAATTGATTCTAGTATATCACTAGCAGAGGGGGTGTCAACCTGGCACGAGCCTCAGGATTGTGTGCGTGATCAGGATCAGGTAGGAGGTGCTGGAGGCAGAGGAAGGAAAAAAGAAATCCTTTCTATGGTCAGAGCAAAGAGACAACATGAGCCCTAACATTGCATCAGGTAAGACGCCAGGAAAATCATTTTAAAGTTTGATTGGTCAATCTCTTTTAAAGGAGCAGTATCGCGAAATTTGCATTAAAAAAGATAAATAATTAGATAGCCACACAATAGCTTCTAACATGTGTAAAAATAATCTGGCGATAGAAAAAGGAAAAAATATCTGCCTTTCTTTTAAATTGTATAATTACAATGGCTCAGTCCATTTGCTGAATAGGGGGATCTGCTGGGTTGTATTTAGTGAGCTGCTTCATTTAGCCCACTGGTCTCCTAGCAACACTTTACCTCAGAGGCTGACACTGTAATCAGTGGTAACGGCTGTGTGTGTGTGTGAAGTGCTGCTTTTGTTATGAGACCAGGTGACTCAAATGTGTAAAATCTATACAAAATAAACTAAACTGACTGAAAATAACTGAAATTCGTCTTTGAATAACTGTGCAGGAAAATCTAAAGGTATTAAAGTGGAACAAAACTCTGAGTTGCCGACCCTGAAGTCTATAATACCCGGCCATTGACCTTGCTCCTTGGGCATTCTAAATTGGGATGCCCCACTGTGTGAAACGACCCCTGGATAACCACAGATCCCCCCATTTTTCTGGCGCGCTCACGCAGATAGTCATTTAGACAGGCCGGGCGGCCAGGAAGGTTACGGCTCAGGCTCCCCATCTGCGTGCAAACAGAGCTGATTGGATGAGAGCCTGCGCATGCGCTGTGGGAAAGGGAAAGGTACGTTTTCAAAGGCGAACTTGGGGATTTCACATATCAGGGCATCCCAAGTTGGGATGCCCCTAGGGGCACAAAACAAAACTCCAGATAGTGAAAATCCTGGGTTGGGCTTTGCTCAAAACACACAAAGCTGAAAGAAAGATCATATGGAAAAATGAAAAATAAGAATATGAAAGAGAAAATGGTAAACTGAAAGATTCTGCAGCAGAACCAACATGAAGGGAAAACTGTCAAAATTAGCTAAATTACTTCTAGAGCTTTTCTCTCTGTTTTAGATATATAAGTTCTGGCCAGGCAATGTTGCAATGTTGTTATCTTATGCTGGACTGCTGCCAGCACTGAACAGCTGATACTTTGATACATTGTTTCACCCCTCTCCTCAGCATGGAACAGGCCAGAGTGTCGGGCTCCGACACTCAGAAGACATAAACATGAGCTATTAGTCTCCAGCTGCTCAACACACATCATTTTTTTCTAAATTTGTAATTCTTACTCCAACACTTACCTACATTCAAAGTACCATTTAAATATAAGTCACCAAGAAAAATTCGCGATACTGCTCCTTTAAGTACACTTCAACAAATGTAAAAAAAAAATCTTTATCTGCTCCTCCCCCATCCCCCTGATAAACCTGATTTGTCACATAAAAGAGACCTGGATTGAGCTCATAACCCAAACCCACACCAAGGTCCAAGCACTGTAATCTCAGCCTTGCGGACCGCTGATGCTTCAGTGACCTTAAGAGATGGGTTTGTTAACCAACCACTGCAGCATGAAAGTAATGCAAGTACTGTATTCTAAGATTTTTTAATTTGACTAATCATAGTCATGTGTACTGATCTCCCTACCTGGGTTCCATTGAGTTCCATTCATTTCACACCAGATATTGTTTTCTTTTCCCTGTAGTCCAGATATAATTTCCTTTTTTAGTTCTAAATCTAGGGAAATTATCGTTGGGAAATAACATGCAGACTTTGGTTGCTGTACTGTAAAAGAGTATTGTTTTACTCACCTCTATAATATATTGATGTAAAAACAAACTGTTAAAAACGAACAGTCTGTCTATTTGTAAACCTCATATATAACATGTAGCATAATTATATATCTATAATACAAGTCATACATAGACAGTATGGAATGATAAATGGCGTCTTGAAACTGTTAATGAAATATTTATTTAAAACTTAGTCATTTGCAATCACACTTGTGTTTGAGTTCTATATTTGGAATTTGCTGAGATTTACTGGAAGCTGCTGGGGGATTGATATTCTCAGCACTATTGTATTGCGATCAATAATTAAATTTAGCGCTGACATGAATCTAGTTTATGCAGCGGTTTGTGACAATCTCATCTTGCAAAATTAATCCTTTCCAATTTATTTAATAGAAGTCTTCAACAATAAAAACAATTCTGATGAATATCGTTGGTGCATTATCTCTGGAAAGTGTGACTTTATTCTAAATTAAGTGCAGATCTTCATTAGTAAATTAACTGTCCGACATGGAACTAGTTTCAGTGTTATTGTTTTGTTAAGGTAATTGCTGCAGAGGGAAGAAATAAACGTGAACTGTTGTGTACTTTCCTCCAGAACTGGATTGTTATAGCTGAAGATTTTTATGAGCTCCTCCAAAAAGCACATTATCATTTTAAATGCAGCTGCAGAGAATAGTTTAATTTTTTTTTTTTTTTTTTTAGGAAAGCTTAGGGCTACTTTAATATTTTGGCCAAAAGGTTGGTAAAATGCACAACATATGGGATTTCTGGCCTTAGAAACCCTTCTTTTTTCTTTGACACTGATTGGTTAACTACTGTACACTGTAGTTTCCTGTTCCTTCTTAAAGTGTCTCAAAAGAAAAAACTTCAGAGCCAACTGTCCCACCCCCTACTCCACATATCCTCTGGATCTATGTGGGGCTCGACAGGCAGCTAAACTCCCTCCAACAGATCAACAAATTAGACAGGATGACGGTCTGTGGATTTATTAATCAGCTGTGGCAATGATATAAATAAACTGAATTACATAACATAGTACAGCAGATTATACAGTGAACAGCAACTAACTGCAAAAACTGGTGACAGTGGCTGACCATATGCCTAGGCCTAGTTGCAGACTACAGTAAGTCTATATAGTAGCAAGATGGCATGTTCCTATATCTACATTCTAAAATTGCAGACAGTTAGAAATGCAAAAACAACCAACCACTTACTGCTTATGCACTAACAAAGAGGTAAAAGCAGATGGACGCTCCCTCTTTTTTGTAAGCATGGAGATAAATGGTCTTCGTCTTTCCATAAGCCTCTGATTTTATTTTCAGGAAAAGGAAATAATCTAAGGTGCACCTAAAAAATGATTCCCTCCAGGAAACTTTCCAGCAATGTCTATGCCTGGCTATAGCAAGTAATGACCAGTAGGTGGGGTAAGCATATAAGAAATACATTACTGCTAGTAATGACTGTGAGGAATAGGGCAAATATTACATTGCATTTTATCGCTGATGCCCGGCTTCCCCCTTTAAGATTCTCTATTCTTAGCAAATGTCTGCCATTACAAGGCCAGCAGGAAAGGAAATCCATATATGGGCATGGAGTTCTGGTTCTGACACTCACGAAAGACAGTTTGAGCTTCAAAGCCCCCCCCCCCCCCCCGTTGCTCTCCTGCTGATTCTCACACCTCCAGCCTGTGGAGACTCCAGTGGGTCTGCAGCTAGCTGGACCCCTGGCTGTGAATTTGTCACATCAAAAGTTGGGGCTGAAGACAAGTGGCACCAACACAAATCTCACCATAGCGGTGCCACCATGTGTCCCAGCACCAAGCCAGGTACAGAATCAGACCCGGCTCACAAAACCGCACATGGAGGTAGGTTACTGCGGGCTCGGCAATAAAGAAAAATGGAGATCTAAGGTTCTGACCTACTTAGGGACCCCATTTCTGGACTCATCGGATGCCCGGCATCCAGCCCAATCGTTTGGTGCCGTATCAAAAGCCATACGACCCCCCTGCCCAAAGTTATAACCCCTAAAGCGTTTTATGGGATAAAGTGGTAGAGTGAGTTACACAGAGAAACAATAGTCAGTTACCTTAATATGCAGTTGCAGAGTAGTGGTGATGGAGAGCTCCCACAAGAGGTAAGTGAAGAGCTTACAGATGATTTGGACACCTCCAACCCGCTGCAGCGAGACCCCTCCAGAGAAGTGACAATGTTCTCATCCCCTTGGCCTACTTTTAAGCAGGTGTCTACCCTCCACCCCTCCCTTCTGTGGGACGGGTTGTCACCTCCCACTGTTCTGGAGAGTGCTTTAACCCCTAAAACCCTTTAGGGGTTTTAACTTTGGGCAGGGGGTCGTATGGCTTTGGATACGGCACCGATTGGGCTGGATGCCGGGCATCCGATTAGTCCAGAAATGGGGTCCCTAAGTGGGTCAGAACCTTAGATCTCAATTTTCCTGGTTTTCCTTTATTGCCGAGCCCGCAGTTACCTACCTCCATGTGCGGTTTTGTGAGCCGGTTCTGATTACCTGGCTTGGTGCTGGGACACATGGTGGCGCCGCTATGGTCCAATTTGTTTTGGTGCCACTTGTCTGCGGACCCAACTTTTGATGTGACAAATTCACAGCCAGGGGTCCAGCTAGCTGCAGACCCCCTGGAGTCTCCACAGGCTGGAGGTGTGAGAATCAGCAGAAGAGCAGCAGGGGGGGGGGGGGGGGGGGTTGAAGCTCAAACTGCCTTTCCTGAGTGTCAGAACCCCATGCCCATATATGCCCTATTTCTCACAATGACAATAGAATGCAATGAGATACTTAAATGCTGAAAAAACATTCATATGTCCAGAGACAACAGCGACCACTAGCCTATCCCCAGGGCATCAGAAATTTAAATGCACTGCTCTGTTAAACTGCCAGTGCTGCATTTGCTGCTGACTAAATCACCTGCTTTGCTGTGGTGTGCTCCTGTGCCCAGCCATTCTGATTGGTTGGGGGGCGGGAGCGCCACCCAGACTACAGGGAAACTGGGGATGTGGCCAGCAGGCAGGTCATGTCAGCCAGCATTCTCCTAATCAGCCAATTCGCAATCTCAAAAATGGCAGGTGGAAAAAATGTTTTAGGTTATATTGAAACTAGGCCACCACTGAGCCAGCTGCATCTACAAAGGTACTCTGTTGGGTATGGCCGGTGGGCAGTGTGGGGAGGGGGAGGTGGGTTTTGTGTCACTTTAAATTCATTTTTGGTCGCACAAGCTCAAGTATACGACTGTACTGAGAAAATGCTAAATATATTGATAATATTGGGTTAAATGTACACCTTATTGCAATACTTAGACAGAGTAAACATAGAGGATCAGCATTGACCCCAACATGTATGAACAAATAAGGGCGAGGCCATTCTACTATAGTTGGAGCTTGTGTCATTCATTATTCACTATCCATTATTTCTCCAAGGGGGTAGACAGTGAGATCATGAAGTAGCATTGCTTATTACCAGGATATTTGTCTTGTATAGGTTGTGATGGGGGGGGGGGGGGGGGGGATTTGTGGATAAAACATTGGGCAGTGTTGCCAATGGTGTAACATGTGTGTGGCCTTATAATTTGTAGGCACAGCGTCCTGTTGGCTGGGGGGCATCCTAAAATCTTGAACTGGGCACCACAGCCTGAGACCTGCTAGGCACTCCAGCAATGCAAGAAGTCCACAGGATCTTCTGGGAAACTCACAGGAGTGGATTTTAAGAGTCAGTCACAGGAAGAATGGTAAGGTAGAAATAGTAGACAGCATCTAGGGGTCAATCTTTGCAGAACGCTGCAGAATACCAATCCATCTTTATCAAATCCTGAAACATGCATTCGATAACCATCACAGAATCACAACAAATCTCATAAAATAGGAAGAGTAAGTTATTTATGGGTTTATAAATGATTAATAATGCAAATGGACCTACCTGCAACTCACTCTTTTGTGTCAGATATATATCTCCTGTCCCTCCACTCCTGTGCCTTCACCAAAGCCTGTCAACAAACAGGTGTGCATCAGTAAGTCACCCCCAAGCTAGTCCCTCCCCATCACAAGCATAGTGTACACAAAAAGCTGTTTGAGAAACCTTGTTTCTAAAAACAACCCTCTACTCCCTAGAAAAGGTGCCTGACACATTAGGAGCCACCAGTACACACAGCCAAAGAAGGCAATTAGCTTTGGATATTTAAAAATATCAGTGAAAGACTTGGCTGTAAAAAATGAAGTTCAATTGATCATGCATCCTATTCTCAGTGGGACAGTCCCAAGGGGAAGAATTTTGTCCCATTAACTCCTTGAAAATCTATGGAGATGCTTAAATGGAGTTTCAGGGGATTTGCTTTGAGCATGTGACCGGGGACGGAGCTACACTTACTGACACAGAGAGGATTTGCATGGAATTATGTAAGGATAAAGCATAGAATAAGTTACACCCATTCATCCTATTAACTAGGCAGTTTAAGCTCAATGTCCAATTTTGAGCCCCCCTAAAAATGGTCACATATAATGTCAAAAGACAAAGATGAGAGGGGGAGTGCCAGTGCATGCATAAAGTGAGGTGAGACAGATGGCTCATGTGTTCAGATGAGGCCTTCTAGAAAAGAATGTCTGAGAGTAACTGATATCAATAATATATATATATATATATATATATATATATATATATATATATATATATATATTATTGTTTAAGATTGTACTGTATTCATTTCCTAAACTTGCCTTTATTGTAGACAAGTAGGTGGATTGGGCTGCATTATCAACCATATCTTACTTGGACATTGTCCTCCATAGCCCACTGTTGTTTGTTTTTCGAGTTAATAAAGAAAACGATTTTTGAGTATGCCACCCTCAAACTTTATTTTAATGTTCTCTTTACAAAAGGTTTTTTTTTTAGACTTCCCAATGAAAATTTCTATCAGGGAGCCATATGATGCTCCCTCGCTTTTATTTCACTTGGTCTCATGGCACTGAACACCACTTCTGGCTCTGGTCTTAAATAGGTGTGTGTAGTAGCATGAGCCCAAATCGAGGCTCCCGAAATTCTATGTTGGCCAGCTGGAAGCCAGAAGTGCTGCATTTGACTTCAATGGATGGAAGGTAAGCAGGAGAGCCTCATGCCCATGTTGTTGGGGAGAAGCTATTATGTTAAAAAGGACAGTCCAGCCAATAATAACGCTGCAAGGAGCTCACCTGAAGCCTGTCCCACGTGCCTCTCCTCCATTTTCTGCAGCCCAATGTAGATGCTGTAGCAAGGAGAGGTGGGGCAAACTTTAAAACCCTGCTACAGCATCTGCAGTGCACTGCAGGAAATGAAGGAGAGGCACATAAGATGGATTTCAGGTAAGCTCCTCCCGTCTTATTACTTCCATTTCCTGGACTATCCTTCTAAATGCATATTTAAATATTTGAATTATATCAACTCCTTGTGAAAAAAAAAACATACTTTGTTTTACCTGAGACGAAGCATAGTAAACGTTAATTTGATTTTTATTTTTAAGCAAAAATAAAGGCATATACAAAATGTACGCACCAACTTGCTTTAAAAAATCAAATAAAATATCTCTTTAAAGCCATTAAAGCTTTAAAAAAATAGAAGAAAGAGATGACAAATTAGAAAAGACCTCTATCAAAAGTGAATTCACAAAAATAAATGGATGTGATAGTATGCATGACACTGCCACGCGGTAGCAAATCTGCTTTAGAGCAATCCAGATAGTATTGTTATCAAAGGAGCGCCATGCACCCTTTCTCGATTAACACTTATAGTCTAATCTGTCGGCATTGTTATTGGGAAGAATACATTGACCATGTTTCCCTGTTTTCACGTCTACTCTCATTTCAAAGGTCTGTCATGACTAGAATAGAAACAGCAATTAGGAAAATTAGAAGCAATTGATTAATTTAACTATCAGCCTGCTTGCTTATCACAGGCATGCTTGTTTCAGAGTATACAAGGAAGCCATTTTTCAGTGTGGAGTGATCTGACACCATTTGTCATATACATTGTATTATTTTAATTTATTTTAAATTCTTAAATAGATGTATGTGAGGAAGTTTATTTTCACAAATAAAGTTGCAGTTGAGTTATTGCCAGTGACACTCATCAAAAACTTGAAAGCACTGACCACAATGTTGTTTGGGGACTTGGGATTAGGGATGAGCGAATCGATCCGGACGAACCCGTATTCGTTCCGAATTTCATGGAAAATTCGATTCTGAACGAATCCGAATTTCCCCGCGATTCGATTAATCGAAGTTTTCCTTTAAACTCCATTTATTTCAATTACAGGCATTCTAAAAGGGTGGATGAACATGTCCAGACATATCCCCTGGGGCAAGGTATCATGGGTAAGTCACATGCAGCCTATCAGCAGCCAGGAAGCCCGGTGACGTCACCGTGCTATATAAATCGGCGGCCATCTTGCTTGTGCGCATTTCCACCTTGCATTGCCGCCAGAGCCCAGCTAGTTAGAGACAGGGACAGAGAGTTAGAGATAGGTAGGGAGAGTCAGAGAGGCAGACAGAGAGGTAGACAGAGCCAGGGAAAGATAGGGAAAAAACGGAACCATCCAGCCAGGGACAGCTTAGAAGTGACAGTGAACATTTTTTTTTTCATTAGCCAGATCAGTTTTCAATTCGATTTTAGTTCTTTGTGCTGTAAATCTGCCTTGCCACTGTGCATGCCATCTATGCAGTGGCTTATTTAACCCTATCTGTTACACACAAGCATTTATCATAATATATAACTGGATTAGTTTAAATATTTTTTGGTCTGCCTTTAACCCAAGAAACGCCAGCCCACCTGGGTATCCCAAACCTGCACTTAGCAGCCTATCTGTTATACTAAATACGCTTGTTGATCCTTCCTCAGCTGAATCTAAGTATTGCATTTTGAATTGGTTTTTGGTCTGCCTTTAACAAAAAAAACACCAGGCCTCAGGGCATCCCAAACCTGCATTAGGCAGCCTATCTGTTATACTAAATACGCTTGTTGATCCTTCCTCAGCTGAATTAAAGTATTGCATTTTGAATTGGTTTTTGGTCTGCCTTTAACAAAAAAAACATCAGGCCGCAGGGCATCCCAAACCTGCACTAGGCAGCCTATCTGTTATACTAAATACGCTTGTTGATCCTTCCTCAGCTGAATCAAAGTATTGCATTTTGAATTGGTTTTTGGTCTGCTTTTAACAAAAAAAAACACCAGGCTGCAGGGCATCCCAAACCTGCATTAGGCAGCCTATCTGTTATACTAAATACGCTTGTTGATCCTTCCTCAGCTGAATCTATGTATTGCATTTTGAATTGGTTTTTGGTCTGCCTTTAACAAAATAAACACCAGGCCACAGGACATCCCAAACCTGCATTAGGCAGCCTATCTGTTATACTAAATATGCTTGTTGATCCTTCCTCAGCTGAATCAAAGTATTGCATTTTGAATTGGTTGAATTTGGTTTGAATTTTTGGCCTTTAACAAAAAAAACACCAGGCCGGAGGGCATCCCAAACCTGCACTAGGCAGCCTATCTGTTATACTAAATACGCTTGTTGATCCTTCCTCAGCTGAATCAAAGTATTGCATTTTGAATTGTTTTTTGGTCTGTCTTTAACAAAAAAAAACCAGGCTGCAGGGCATCCCAAACCTGCATTAGGCAGCCTATCTTTTATACTAAATACGCTTGTTGGTCCTTCCTAAGCTGAATCAAAGTATTGCATTTTGAATTGGTTTTTGGTCTGCCTTTAACAAAAAAACCCAGGCCGCAGGGCATCGCAAACCTGCACTAGGCAGCCTATCTGTTATACTAAATACGCTTGTTGATCCTTCCTCAGCTGAATCAAAGTATTGCATTTTGAATTGGTTTTTGGTCTGCCTTTAACAAAAAAAAATCAGGCCGCAGGGCATCCCAAACCTGCACTAGGCAGCCTATCTGTTATACTAAATACGCTTGTTGATCCTTCCTCAGCTGAATCAAAGTATTGCATTTTGAATTGGTTTTTGGTCTGCTTTTAACAAAAAAAAACACCAGGCTGCAGGGCATCCCAAACCTGCATTAGGCAGCCTATCTGTTATACTAAATACGCTTGTTGATCCTTCCTCAGCTGAATCTATGTATTGCATTTTGAATTGGTTTTTGGTCTGCCTTTAACAAAATAAACACCAGGCCGCAGGACATCCCAAACCTGCATTAGGCAGCCTATCTGTTATACTAAATATGCTTGTTGATCCTTCCTCAGCTGAATCAAAGTATTGCATTTTGAATTGGTTTTTGGTCTGCCTTTAACAAAAAAAACACCAGGCCGGAGGGCATCCCAAACCTGCACTAGGCAGCCTATCTGTTATACTAAATACGCTTGTTGATCCTTCCTCAGCTGAATCAAAGTATTGCATTTTGAATTGTTTTTTGGTCTGTCTTTAACAAAAAAAAACCAGGCTGCAGGGCATCCCAAACCTGCATTAGGCAGCCTATCTTTTATACTAAATACGCTTGTTGGTCCTTCCTAAGCTGAATCAAAGTATTGCATTTTGAATTGGTTTTTGGTCTGCCTTTAACAAAAAAACCCAGGCCGCAGGGCATCGCAAACCTGCACTAGGCAGCCTATCTGTTATACTAAATACGCTTGTTGATCCTTCCTCAGCTGAATCTAAGTATTGCATTTTAAATTGGTTTTTGGTCTGCCTTTAACAAAAAAACACCAGGCCGCAGGGCATCCCAAACCTGCACTAGGCAGCCTATCTGTTGTACTAAATACGCTTGTTGATCCTTCCTCAGCTGAATCAAAGTATTGCATTTTGAATTGGTTTTTGGTCTGCCTTTAACAAAAAAAACACCAGGCCGCAGGGCATCCCAAACCTGCATTAGGCAGCCTATCTGTTATACTAAATACGCTTGTTGATCCTTCCTCAGCTGAATCTAAGTATTGCATTTTAAATTGGTTTTTGGTCTGCCTTTAACAAAAAAACACCAGGCCGCAGGGCATCCCAAACCTGCACTAGGCAGCCTATCTGTTGTACTAAATACGCTTGTTGATCCTTCCTCAGCTGAATCAAAGTATTGCATTTTGAATTGGTTTTTGGTCTGCCTTTAACAAAAAAAACACCAGGCCGCAGGGCATCCCAAACCTGCATTAGGCAGCCTATCTGTTATACTAAATACGCTTGTTGATCCTTCCTCAGCTGAATGAAAGTATTGCAATTTGAATTAGTTTTTGGTCTGCCTTTAACAAAAAAAAAACACCAGGCCGCAGGGCATCCCAAACCTGCACTTGGCAGCCTGTTATACTAAATACGCTTGTTGATCCTTCCTCAGCTTAATCAAAGTATTGGATTTTGAATTGTTTTTTGGTCTGCCTTTAACAAAATAAACACCAGGCCGCAGGGCATCCCAAACCTGACCTTGGCAGCCCATCTGTTATACTAAATACACTTGTTGATCCTTCCTCAGCTGAATCAAAATATTGCATTTTGAATTGGTTTTTGGTCTGCCTTTAACAAAAAAAAACACCAGGCCGCAGGGCATCCCAAACCTGCATTAGGTAGCCTATCTGTTATACTAAATACGCTTGTTGATCCTTCCTCAGCTAAATCAAAGTATGGCATTTTGAATTGGTTTTTGGTCTGCTGCCAAAACACTAGGCCACAGGGTATCTCATATTGCCAATTTTCATAGTATCTGGTGGAGAGAAGCAGTCCCTCACTTTATTTAGCTTCTTCTTTTAAAAGTAAACACATTTTTTATCGTACCTATTGCTCATTTCAAATACATAAAAATGTCAGGCAGACAAGAGCAAGGATGTTCAAAGAGGAGTGGCAGAGACCAAGATTCAGCAGGCAGAGGTCGCAGCAGACTAGGAGCGAGTGGCAGCAGGAGTCACGGTGAGAGACCTGAACTGCCAGTATCTGCTAGCGGTCATGTCTCCACCAGTAGCGAATCTGCCGTGGTAAATTGGTTAACGCACTCATCAACATCATCACAAGTTACATCTGAGACCCCCAGTCTAGGGTCGTAGGTTCCTCTGACACAACCCTGAGTTGGCATGCCCCGAGAGCAGTCCCTGTCCTCCCATTGCCTCTGTCCTATGCCGCAGCGACATATCCTATGCTTTGGGTTCAGCTCCTCTCTTTAGTGAGGAGGACGATCAGATAGAGGAAAGTCAGCAGCTACTGCCCAGCCAAGAAATGGAGGTGGCTTCTTTAGCTAGGCAGACAAATAGTGATGTGGACAGTGTCGTGGGTGTTGCGAGTGTTCCAGCTCCTGCTCCAGACACTGCTGAGGAAACCGAGAACATCAGTGACGTGCAGCCACAACTCGGTGATGATGATGATGATGAAGCTGATCGCACTTGGGAGCCGGGTGATGAAGGGGCTTCATCATCATCATCAGGAGAAGAGGGGCGCAGGTTGCCCCGGAGTAAGCAGCTCAGGCAGCAAGGTGTTAGCAGCATGGTTGGCCGGCAACATGGGGGCACAATTGTAAAGCCTGGAGCCAAACGGGGCCGGGGCCGGGGTAGAGCATCTGCTGCGCGGCAGGCTACCTTATCGGGAGGTAGTGGAGCAGGATTTCCTGGAGTTGGCGACAGTAGCAGTGAATCAGTGCGGCCTGTTGGTGGGAAAAGTAGCTACTCGGCAGTGTGGCAGTTTTTCCTGAAGCATCCGCAGGAGGGTAACATGGCCACAGGCAAGATATCTAGGCAGAAGGTGAAGCGTGGCCAGGGCCCAAATGTTGGCACCACGGCCCTGCATCAACATATGATGAGTCACCATAAAGCGGCCTGGGAGAACCGAGGCTCCGAAGAGGTGGTCAAGCCTGCTTCCTCACCAAGTGGCACGCCGCTCCCAATTTCTGCCAGCCAAGGCTCCAGCACCTCAGCCGAAGGCAGCTGTGCGTCATACCCATCCTCTGTCGCGCCTGCTCCACCTCCTCCAAGTCATGTATCCCGCCAGCAATCCATCAGCGAAGCCATGTCCAAGAGACAGCAGTATGCGCCCACTCATCCTACGGCGCAGAAGCTGAATGTGCTCCTGTCCAAGTTGCTAGTGCTGCAGTCGCTCCCTTTTCAGGTGGTGGACTCTGCACCTTTCAGAAAACTGATGGCTTGTGCCGAGCCGAGGTGGAGAGTCCCAAGCCGTCATTTCTTTGCCAAGAAGGCAGTACCAGCGCTGCACACTTTTGTTGAACAGAAGGTGGGCCAGTCCTTGAGCCTGTCGGTGTGTAGCAAAGTGCATGGCAGCGCCGACGTCTGGAGCTGTAACTATGGTCAGGGACAGTACATGTCGTTTACGGCCCACTGGGTAAATGTGGTCCCTTTGCAGCAGCAGAAGCAACTTGGACAGGTCACGCCGCTTCGGCCTCCACGCTCCCTGCCCGTTGGTCCTGTGACACCGTGCGACTCGGCCTCCTCATCCTCCGCCATCTCCTCACCCTCCACTGTAGGCTCAAGTCTCAGTGCCCCTCCAGTCTACCATGTGTGCAGGGCACGGAGGTGTCACGCTGTGCTTCACATGGTTTGTCTTGGCGAACGGAGTCACACAGGGGAGGAACTGCTTAAATTTATTCATCAGGAAATCCAAACATGGCTTACTCCAAGAAAACTTAAAATGGGAATCATGGTTACCGACAATGGGAAGAACATTTTGTCTGCACTGCGCCAAGGAAGCCTGACCCATGCCCCCTGCATGACTCATGTCTTCAATCTGGTTGTCAAGCAGTTTCTGAAGTCTTCCCCCCATCTGCAAGACATCCTAACAACTTCAAGGAAACTTTGCATGCACTTCAGCCACTCATACACCGCCAAACACACCCTTCTTGAGCTACAGCGTCAGAACGGTAGCCCCCAACATAGTCTGATTTGCGATGTTTCCACCCGTTGGAATTCCATCCTTCACATGTTGGACCGATTATATGAACAGATTAAAGCCATCACGGATTTCCTGATGATCCAAGCGGATAGGGGGACTCCCCTGTGTAACTTCAATGTCAACCAGTGGCAGCTCATACGTGACACCTGCCGTTTGCTCAGGACCCTTGAGGAAGCCACTTTATTTGTCAGTCGACAGGATTATGTGATTCCACTGCTTCATGCACTACAGCACATGTTGGAAACCATGGCTGGTCAGGGCACTGGAGACATGGGGTCTACATCTTACGGCCACATGAACCCCGTTGGAGCTGAACTGGAGGAGGAGGAGGAAGAGGAGGAGGAGTTGCCCAGTGAAACACAGTTTAGGCTTGGCGAAATGGCTGGTTTATCTAGTCAGCGGACAGGAGAGGAGGAGCAGGAGCAGCCAGAGGAGCTAGAGGGTTTTGAGGAAGGCGAGACAGAGGACCCGGACACACCGTGGCAGTATGCAGTGGAGATGGAGACAGGTAGTCCCTCCGAGTCTCTTGCGCAAATGGCAGGAAGCATGCTCACGTGCTTGCGTAGTGACCCCAGAATTGTTTCCATTTGTCGGCGGGATGACTTCTGGCTGTCCACCTTATTGGACCCTTGCTTCCGGCACAAAATGGGGGCATTTTTTAAACCCGCCGAGAGGGAGGACAAACTGAACTACTACAAAGACATTCTGCGTAGTCAGTTGGCCGATGCCTATCTGCGCCATGGTCCATACTCTCGCAGGTCTGACTCGGGGGGTGCTCTGCACTCACCTTCCACTGCCATGGCTGCTGGGAGGGTTGGCAGGAGCAGCAGCAGCAGCTCCATCAGCAGCAGCCTCAGTCTTCAGTCGCTAATGAGTAGCTTTCTACACCCACATAGTGAGGCTACTCATGAGCAGCAGGAAGACCTGGAGCAGGACCTCAACCAGCAGGTCATGTCATACCATGACATGACCATGCCAACACACCTTGAGGATCCACTGGACTTCCGGGCAGCCAAACTTGACTTGTGGCCGCAACTAGCACAGTTTGCCCTGGAAAAGCTGTCCTGCCCGGCCAGTAGCGTGCCATCTGAACGGGTGTGTAGTGCGGCGGGGGCCATAGCTACAGCGAGGAGAACTCGTCTATCAACTAAAAATGTGGAGAGACTCACCTTTGTCAAAATGAATCAGGGATGGATCAGCCAGGATTTCCATCCCCCAATGGCTGATGCATGCGACTAGATTCAGCATGGTGCCACGTTTTAAACTTTCCAAATGGTGCAAAACATATTTATGTCTTTAGGCCAATTTTTAGGCTCCTGCTGATGCCAACTTCAGGGTGTGCCTTGCAGCCAATTTTTGGGCCCCTGCTGATGCCAGCTTCAGGGTGTGCCTTTCAGCCAATTTTTGGCCTCCTGCTGCTGCCAACTCCAAGGTGTCTTTCAAGCAATGTTTGGGCTCCTGCTTATGCTGCTGCCAACTCCAGGGTGTGCCTTCCAGCTAATGTTTGTGCTCCTGCCAACTTCAGGGTGCCTTCCAGCCAATTTCTGGGTTCCTGCAGCTGCTGCTGCTGCCAACTCCAGGGTGTGTCAGTCAATTTTTGGTCTCCTGCTGCGGCTGCTGCCAACTCCAGTGTCTCTTTAAAGCAATGTTTGGGCTCCTGCAGCAGCTGCTGCTGCTGCTGCTTGCAACTCCAGGGTGTTATTCAGCTAATTTTTGGGCTCCTGCTGCCAACTCCAGTGTCTCTTTAAAGTAATGTTTGGGCTCCTGCTGCTGCTTGCAACTCCAGGGTGTTATTCATCCATTTTTTGGGCTCCTGCTGCATACTTCAGTGTCTATTTAAAGCAATGTTTGGGCTCCTGCTGCTGCTTGCAACTCCAGGGTGTGATTCATCCAATTTTTGGGCTCCTGCTGCCAACTCCAGTGTCGTTTTCAAGCTATGTTTGGGCTCCTGCTGCTGCTTGCGACTCCAGGGTGTGATTCATCCAATTTTTGGGCTCCTGCTGCCAACTCCAGTGTCTCTTTAAAGTAATGTTTGGGCTCCTGCTGCTGCTTGCAACTCCAGGGTGTTATTCATCCAATTTTTGGGCTCCTGCTGCATACTTCAGTGTCTATTTAAAGCAATGTTTGGGCTCCTGCTGCTGCTTGCAACTCCAGGGTGTGATTCATCCAATTTTTGGGCTCCTGCTGCCAACTCCAGTGTCGTTTTCAAGCTATGTTTGGGCTCCTGCTGCTGCTTGCGACTCCAGGGTGTGATTCATCCAATTTTTGGGCTCCTGCTGCCAACTCCAGTGTCTCTTTAAAGCAATGTTTGGGCTCCTGCAGCAGCTGCTGCTTGCAACTCCAGGGTGTAATTCAGCTAATTTTTGGGCTCCTGCTGCCAACTCCAGTGTCTCTTTAAAGTAATGTTTGGGCTCCTGCTGCTGCTTGCAACTCCAGGGTGTGATTCATCCAATTTTTGGGCTCCTGCTGCCAACTCCAGTTTCTCTTTCAAGCTATGTTTGGGCTCCTGCTGCTGCTTGCGACTCCAGGGTGTGATTCATCCAATTTTTGGGCTCCTGCTGCCAACTCCAGTGTCTCTTTAAAGCAATGCTTGGGCTCCTGCTGCTGCTTGCAACTCCAGGGTGTGATTGATTCATTTTTTGGGCTCCTGCTGCCAACTCCAGTGTCTCTTTCAAGCTATGTTTGGGCTCCTGCTGCTTGCGACTCCAGGGTGTGATTCATCCAATTTTTGGGTTCCTGCTGCCAACTCCAGTGTCTCTTTCAAGCTATGTTTGGGCTCCTGCTGCTGCTGCTGATTGCCACTCCAAAGTGTGATTCATTCAATTTTTGGGCTCCTGCTGCCAACTCCAGTGTCTCTTTCAAGCTATGTTTGGGCTGTTGCTGCTGCTGCTTGCAACTCCAGGGTGTGATTCAGCCAATTTTTGGGCTCCTGCTGCCAACTCCAGTGTCTCTTTCAAGCTATGTTTGGGCTCCTGCTGCTGCTGCTTGCAACTCCAGGGTGTAATTCAGCTAATTTTTGGGCTCCTGCTGCCAATTCCAGTGTCTCTTTAAAGTAATGTTTGGGCTCCTGCTTTTTGCAACTCCAGGGTGTGATTCATCCAATTTTTGGGCTCCTGCTGCCAACTCCAGTGTCTCTTTCAAGCTATGTTTGGGCTCCTGCTGCTGCTTGCGACTCCAGGGTGTGATTCATCCAATTTTTGGGCTCCTGCTGCATACTTCAGTGTCTCTTTAAAGCAATGTTTGGGCTCCTGCTGCTGCTTGCAACTCCAGGGTGTGATTCATCCAATTTTTGGGCTCCTGCTGCCAACTCCAGTGTCTCTTTCAAGCTATGTTTGGGCTCCTGCTGCTGCTTGCGACTCCAGGGTGTGATTCATCCAATTTTTGGGTTCCTGCAGCCAACTCCAGTGTCTCTTTAAAGCAATGTTTGGGCTCCTGCAGCAGCTGCTGCTGCTGCTGTTGCTTGCAACTCCAGGGTGTAATTCAGCTAATTTTTGGGCTCCTGCTGCCAACTCCAGTGTCTCTTTAAAGTAATTTTTGGGCTCCTGCTGCTGCTTGCAACTCCAGGGTGTGATTCATCCAATTTTCGGGCTCCTGCTGTCAACTCCATTGTCTCTTTCAAGCTATGTTTGGGCTCCTGCTGCTGCTTGCAACTCCAGGGTGTGATTCGTCCAATTTTTGGGCTCCTGCTGCCAACTCCAGTGTCTCTTTAAAGCAATATTTGGGCTCCTGCTGCTGCTTGCAACTCCAGGGTGTGATTCATCCAATTTTTGGGCTCCTGCTGCCAACTCCAGTGTCTCTTTCAAGCTATGTTTGGGCTCCTGCTGCTGCTTGCGACTCCAGGGTGTGATTCATCCAATTTTTGGGCTCCTGCTGCCAACTCCAGTGTCTCTTTCAAGCTATGTTTTGGCTCCTGCTGCTGCTGCTGCTTGCCACTCCAAGGTGTGATTCATTTAATTTTTGGGCTCCTGCTGCCAACTCCAGTGTCTCTTTCAAGCTATGTTTGGGCTCCTGCTGCTTGCAACTCCAGGGTGTGATTCAGCCAATTTTTTGGGCTCCTGCTGCCAACTCCAGTGTCTCTTTCAAGCTATGTTTGGGCTCCTGCTGCTGCTGCTTGCAACTCCAGGGTGTGATTCATCCAATTTTTGGGCTCCTGCTGCCAACTCCAGTGTCTCTTTCAAGCTATGTTTGGGCTCCTGCTGCTGCTGCTGTTGCTGCTTGCCACTCCAAGGTGTGATTCATTCAATTTTTGGGCTCCTGCTGCCAACTCCAGTGTCTCTTTCAAGCTATGTTTGGGCTCCTGCTGCTGCTTGCAACTCCAGGGTATGATTCATCCAATTTTCGTGCTCCTGCTGCCAACTCCAGTGTCTCTTTAAAGCAATGGCAATCGGCGAATCAGTCGAATCTAATTTTTCAAAAGTTCGCTCATCTCTAATTGGGATGAAAATGTGACCCCTGTTTAAACAGCCACAAAGAGTTGTGCTTCTATGCTCCCTTTTTTCTCTTTCCCCTCTTATTTCAATCTATCCTTTTTCTTTTTTCTTCTTCTTTTCACTTACAACATACATACATATATGCAGGGTTCTAGGGAAATGATGATGTTTATAAATATCTGAAAATAAAAGATAAGAATGAATATAACAGTGAAGCTAGATTGTCCCAAAATGGATGTTGTTCCAGGTGAAGGGAGGCATCCTGTGGTTTAACCCCTGCACATTAGCGACAACAAAGTTGACAAAAACAGAAGTATTACCTTTTTCCTAAGACCCCCAAAGAAATCCAATGCTGGGCTGGCCGTGCGCGGTCACGTGGTTGCCAGTACTCGGCCAGCAGGGGTCATCCTCAATCAGGGCATTGTTCTGCATCCAAAACCACACCCATTTTGGGAAAAATGTATGTTGTTCCTGTTTAAATATGTCCATCACTTATGTAAAGCCATATGTATATAACTGGCATATGGATAGTTGGATAGTGGATAGATTGTAAACTCACCAGGACGGGGCTTTCTCTCCTAACATACTTCTGTGCCAGTGTGTTTTATTGCATCTAATACTGTGTATATATGCATTAATTTTCATATTTTACTTCCACAATGACATGTCTAATGAGTGATTTAGGTTCACTGTGCATAGGGGTAGCCTGGCCATAGGGAGACCTAAGAAAATTCCCTGTGTGCTGTACTGCTGCGGGGATGGCGGGGTTGCATTTAGCCATCAGCACGCAGCCCAAACCCCAGTGGAATTCACTCTCTTCTGCTGGTACACTCCTGCTTCTAATACCCTCCTCCACTCTTTGCCTTTTAAATCCACCCCAGGTCCTCCCCCAAAACCTGCCTCGCTATACCACCCATCCAAGACTCCCCAGCTCTTGTCTTGCTCCTGTAATGCCATGGCCTAGGCATCAAGGCTGTGGGGAGCTATACCTAACACTGATACATAATCTGCCTCACAGTCACCACTGGTCATAAATAATCTGCCTCTGCATCATGGGGGGAAACACTGGGAGCAAGGCTCACTGGGGTGGCCATGGGCTGGACAGGGGTCAGTAATATCCCAGGTCATGATGAAAAGGGATTGGATGCACTAATTTTGTCAGTATTAGGTATAGAACAGAGGAAGTAAAGTATTTCAGGCTAACATACTGAGGGACAGCTAGGGAAAAAGGAACCTCTGCTAGTTGTACCTTTCAGGCCACTTCCAGGGACAGGCTGCTCATATACTGAGGGGGAGAGAAAAACATCTGCAAATTGTCCTTTACAGGCCACTTCCAGGGACAGGTGTCCGATATACTGAGGGGGGCAGGCCGCTGTTAGTAACAAAAATGAAGAAATCAGCCAATAAGGGACGGGGACATATCAGCCTCTAACTGGAGGATGTGAGACAAACGCTGCCACCACTACTACCACCAAGGTAGAAAAACTCATGGCTGCAGCTGCCCTGCGATACATCATTCCCAGCTGCCACAACTTTTCTTGGGTGTGCACTGCGCAGTGCTATATGTTGCAAGGTCCACATGACAACTTGCACATGGTTGCTGACGCTGAACCTAAATCCTGGCAAGGTGGTGTGCAACAACAGGCAGAACCTATTAGCAGCCTTGGCCCGAACTGGGTTGAGGCACATCCGTTGGCTGGCACATGTGCTCAACTTGGTGGTGCAGAGCTTCTTGGCAAATTATCGAGACATGTTGGAGCTGCTGCATAAAGTGCAATGCAGAGGAACTTTATCGTTCACACCTATTGCCTCATAGGTGATTTGCCAACCAGGTGGAATTAAATTTTACATACTGTATGTTGGAAAGGGTGTGTGAGTAGCAAAAGCAGGCAATAGTGGAGATCCAGCTGGCTAGCCGGTAAATTGGATTTGTGGCAAGAGCTTGCCCTCTATGCCTTGGAGGTGCGGGGCTGTGATGCGGCAACTGTCCTATCGGAGCATGTGTTCACCACAGGGGAGCTGGCATCACTGACAAGAGAATCCACCTATCCACAGCTAACATAGACATCGTTACATAAGATAAACCGGACATTGATTCCACAGGACTTGGCTGTGCCAGCACCTGAGCGAGCGGTTGAAGTGTTGACTACTTCTATCTCTTCCACCTACCTGGCAGACGGACTGGTGGAAGGTATAGAATATTTTTCATGCATAATGAAACATCAACATGTTAAGGGTGATCTGTTTTCTTGTTAGTGTGGCAGCCTTCCTGCCCTTTAATGTACAGACAAATAAAGACTCCTTTTGGAAAGGCGGCAATACTGCGATCAAGAGCTGAGGCAGCACATGCAGGTGTTTCAGCAAATATGATGAAGAAAAGGACCTCTCATAAGAAACATTGCTATAACATGGGACCAAGGAAACCAATATCTCATTCTAGGAAAAACATTGATGGCTGCAGGATACAACATGGTTGGAAAGAAGGCAGTGTCACAATGACACAATGGAAAGGATCTGTTACTGGAAGTACCAGTCAGCTCCACAAGGATGAAAGGGTGTCTGCTCTTGAAGTACATCCAGACAGAGGTGCTTCATATAGGATAATCATTGGAAGGAATGCAATATCCCTGTATTACTGGTCCCACCCTGCAGTCCCTTCCTCCAATAAACTTTCCTTTGTGGGAGGGGCTGGATCCCTACTGTATGGGTATACATGTAAACACACCTAAAATGTGAGATAACCCACTTACTCCTCTCTAGATTGGTACCAGACACTTACTAGCACTTGATACTCAATCAATATTTCCACATTTTTTTCTTTTTTGTCAAAAAAGTTTTTTTTCTTTTTTATTAGAATCATGCATACTTTAACATCTTACAGTCATACAATTTCCAAAAGCATTGTTGTAACACATAGCTGTGTCTTATTTAGCGGATGTTTCAAAATCGTGTCGGAATCCTCAAGGAAAATTTTTGGAAATATTGATTAATTATCAAGGTGGTAGTAGGTGGCTGGTACCAATCTAGTGATGAGTAGGTGGGTTATCCCACATTTTAAGAGTCTTCGTCCAGGATAAGAGATGCTCATTTGGCTGACACAATGATTGGAAAAGCTGTGGAACCTATAGTTGAAATAGAAGACGGTTTCAATGATGAATGGCAAGGGATGCTTTTAGCCGGAGCACCAATCGTAAACACTTGGTTTTATATAATATATGATAAAGACCCTGTTCTATACATGTATCAGCTTTTAGATGACGATAAAGAAGGAGATCTCCGCATCATGCCTGACACTAATGATTCTTCTCCAGTGGAAAGAGAGCCAGGAGAGGTTGTGGAGCAAGTGGAATATGCCAAAGAAGATGGCTCAAAAAGGGCTGGCATTGTGATTCATCAAAGGAAGCCAAACCTTCAATGTACTTCATTAAGTTTAATGACCTTTTTCACACCCAAGTGGTTGGAGCCAGTGGAATTATAGTGTACTCACATCCACATGGTCTGAGACAGTTGTATTGAAGAATACTGACACCCAAGTGGTTGGAGCCAGTGGTAATAAAGAGTATTCACACCCAATTGGTTAAAGCCAGTGGTGTTGAAGAGTACTCATATTCCAGTGGTTGTAGCCATCGGTATTAAAGAGTACTCACACCCAAGTTGTTGGAGCAAGTGGTATTAAAGAGTACTCAACCTCAAGTGGTATAAAAGAGTACTCTCACCCAAGTGGTTTGATCTAGTGGTATTCAACAGTACTGACACCCAACCTATCCAGCCCTCACTCCAGCTCCTTTCCTTGAATAAATATGCTGAAAAGGACAAAATCGTACTTAACAACCTATCTAGCCCTGACTCTAGCAGCTTTCCCTATATATATCTCCTGAAAAGGACAATAGCATGCTTAACAACCTATCTAGCCCTGACTCTAGCCGCTTTCTCTATATAAATGTCCTAAAAAAGACGATAGCGTGCATAACAACCTATCTAGCACTGACTCCAGCCACTTTTCCTATATAAATGCTCTTACAAGGACAGTTTTAGTAAAAGAAGAAAGCCCTATCTGTACCTTAGCTGCAGCAGCAGCACCTTTCCTTAACTACTGCAGACTTGAGCATCAGTGTGCTTAGCATGACGCAGCGTGATGCGCCCCCCGCCTTTTATACGGCGGGGTAACGTGTCCCATCTGGCCAACGGTTGCTGGAGAAGGGAGAAGGCTGATTGGCTCCTGAAATTTGGAGCAAACTTGTTTGCTTATCTCTACCATCCACCTTACAGTCCAGACCTGGTTCCCAGTAATTACTTTTTCTTTCCACATACATGTGCTCCCCTCATACATGTGGATGTATCCTTAAAGCGGCACTGTAGTTAAGTCAGCCACCTTCTGCATTCATGACATAGCTGCAAATTACATGACTGCAAGTAACCAATTGGATTTGCCAAGTGGGATTGCATATCAAACCTGAATGGTTGCTGGTGGTTATGTGATTGGCTGCCATTTGCTGCCAAACATGTGGATGAGGAAGTGATGACTTGACTATAGTGTCCCTTCAAGCGTTTGTATTTAATAAACAAGTTTGCCTCTTAAAAAATCCAATTTGGATAACTAATATAAAGATATAATTTAGAAATTAGGAGATACATTTGTTGAAATGAAGGATAAATGAAACAATTTCATATTTCAATACCTCAAAGATTAGATCAATGATTAAAACCTTTGCAATTTGTCTGATGCTTTTAGAAAAATCAGCTTGATCAATTACAGCGATGCGTTAAATAGATGAAATAATAATATCAGGAGTCAAATCAATAGATCTAATTTAAAGCTTGATTAAAAATGTTGAATCTGCAATTTGAGGAGGGGGGTCAGTCTGGAAAAAATAATCATCTGAAATGCATCAGATTTCCCAAGTGTTGCCAGACAGTTATTGGAAAAAAGGTGCATTTTACATACACACAAATGTCCATCAAGATCTACAACTGAATCATTTCAGTAAATATTAAAAATAAATGCACCCACCCATTCTATTAAATTAGTATTTTGATACCTAAAAAGCATGCTTAAACTGGAACACCCTTACAAGAAAAAGTGTTCATATGCATGGGCAAATCAGATTACTGAATCTAAACATTAATTTACCTTTTTGTAACTCCTACATGGTTGATTTTCCCCCTCAAAGGTGTCCTATGAGCAGTAGCCTGCAAGGAGTTGCTGGTGCCACTCTGCATTGTGGGTTATGCTGGTTAAATCCAGGCAGCAGCATGGCTGGAATGCTGGGAAAGGAAGCCTTCCGGGTGCTCCAAAATTGCCCCGACCAGGTAAAAATCTGTGATATCGTGTCTCAGCTTTCATTGGATGCAGGAGCAAATGTAAGTGAGGACAGTCACTCAGTATTATGCAGGCAGATGGGGCAAGTGAATTTTGTGGAGTTTTTTTTCAAATGTGTAGTGTAGACATGTCACTGGAGAAGTGATCGAGGGGGTGTACATTTCACCTAGGTTACTACGCTGGGTGAGATGGTAAGTCCAGGGTTGATTTGTTTCCCAGCAGTGGTATGCTGCTGAGGTGTTGTTCAATTTTGCCGGGCCTGGATTTATATGGAATGGCAGGTAGGTTTGGTAGAGGGACCTGTCATTCCACACCCCTCCGATCCGGTTTGGGTTTTGAATCAGGTGAGCTCTGATCCTAATTAGCCTGGGAGGTAAAAGCTCTGCAGAGACTGCAGGCTATTGCTCTCAGCCTGAAATGAACAGCCTGTGTGTGTCTGTGAAGGAAGCTGCGAACGCAGCCACTGCTGGAGCTAAAAACTCACCCTGCGATGTCCAGGCGAACGCTGTATTTTGAAAGTGTCAGCTAGGTGAGAAGAACCTGCTAGTAAGCGCCCAGACGGGCTAGGTCTTTATTTTGTTTTGTACACTAAAGAAGCACGCTGCTGCTGTATGTTTTGTTTACTGGACTGTTTATGCCATGAATAAACGCCAAGACCTGCTTTTATAACACCTAAGTCTGTCGTGAACTGTGTCCAAACACACCATCCCCCGGGAAGATCCCTACAATTGGTGGAGGATGCGGGCAAAACGGTTGCTAGGGGCAACGGTGTGGACAGACTTGGCTACAGCTGCCTATGTCTTGGGTGAAAGCTGCAACTACACTCCAAGAACAGTCGGGCAACATGGAGGAGATGCTGAAGCAGTTTATGCAAGTAAGTTTGCAACAACAACAGGCCCAGATAGAGGCTAATAGACGCCATGAACAGACCATGGCTGCCCAACAACAACTTATTGAACACCTGATTGCAAAACAAGAGGCGCCTGTGGTTGCTAACCCCCACACAGTGGTGCGAGCCGCTCCAGAGACTTTTGATGTGAAAAGAGCTGTGCAGCGAGCGCTGCAAAAGATGACTGCTGAGGATGATGTTGAGGCCTTCCTAACTGGGTTTGAGCGTGCGGCTGAGCGAGAGAAGTTACCCGTCGCTGAGTGGGCAGAGGTAATTGCGCCCTATTTAACAGGGGAACCTCAAAAGGCCTACTATGACCTCAGTGAGCAAGAGGTTAAGGACTATACTCGGCTAAAAGCGGAGATACTTGCCCGGCTAGGCGTTACTACTGCGGTCCGTGCCAGGAGGGTACGCAACTGGAGCTACAGTTTGGACAAATCGGCGAGGTCCCAGATGTATGACCTGATCCATTTGGCGAGGAAGTGGTTGGAGCCAGACACTTCTACTCCTGCACAGATCCTAGAGAGGGTTGTGATGGACCGCTACCTCCGAGCACTTCCTGCTGACCTGCAACGCTGGGTGGGACAAGGTGACCCTAAGAATGCAAACGAACTTGTCAACCTTGTGGAGAGATTCCAGGCGACTGAGGACTACCTCCGTGATGTTTCTGCAGCCTCCTCACCTCCCCGGAGTGCCAGATCTGTGCCATCAGCTGGTAAGAGACTTCCATCTATTGGGGGAGTGTGGAGGGGTGCTGAGGGAGGAAAAAGGGCTCAAGTGGTGTCTCAGGGGCAAAAGACTGGAGATGGTCCCGGGTGGCTAAGTAGCCCTAAAAAGGACTCCTGGCCAAGGAGAACAGGCTCTATCCAGTGCTGGAGATGCCATGAGATGGGACACGTGTCTGCCCATTGCCCTCTTACCACTGAGCCCATGGACTGTGAGGTTAGTCGGCGTCAGTCGCTATTTGCGGAACCATCTTGTGTTGCAGTTCCTGGACTAGAGACTGAACCGCAAATCTGCGACATTACAATTAATGACTTTCCTGTTAAGGCGTTGCTGGACTCAGGAAGCCTCGTAACCTTGGTGCATGCCAGCCTGGTGGCTGGGGACTTTGAGTGTAAAAAGCATATGAGTGTTGTTTGTATACATGGGGATACAAAAGTGTACCCTATAGTGCTGGCTGAAGTCGGGACTAAACAAGGCACCGTACAATATGAAGTGGGTGTGGTTAAAAATCTCATGCACAACGTAATACTGGGGCGCGATTTTCCACTATTCTGGGCTCTCTGGGGAAAAAGAAAATCCCCCGAAAGGAGTGAGGATACTCCTAAGGTTGTTGCGTTACCCCCTGTAAATGATAAAAGTGTGCAGGATGAAAATAATTGTTTTCCTTTGCAGGTCCTGGCTGGAGAGGAGGAGGCTCCTCCCACTGAGCAAAATATACCCGACTTAGAGGTGTCCAGGGATAATTTTGGGACTGCACAGTTACAGGACCCCACTCTCAAAAATGCGAGAGAGCAGGTTGCTGTCATGAATGGGGTACCTCAGGAACCAGATGCTGAGAAAAGATTTCCACATTTTTCTGTGACTAATGATCTTTTCTATAGAGTCACTAAGGTTAAGGATGAGATTGTGGAACAGCTTCTGGTGCCTAAGCCGTACCGGCGTCAGGTGCTGGACATGGCACATAACCATGTTCTTGGGGGACACTTGGGGACTGACAAAACGCAGGAGAGGGTTCTCCAGAGGTTCTACTGGCCGGCGATATATGGTGATATTAAAAAGTACTGCGAGTCGTGCCCCACATGTCAGCTTAGTGCCCCAGTGTCACATTTTCGCAGTCCTTTGGTTTCGCTCCCTATTATAGAGGTGCCTTTTGAGCGTATAGCCATGGATTTAGTGGGTCCCATTGTAAAATCCGCTAGAGGACACCAATATATTCTGGTGGTCATGGATTATGCGACCCGCTATCCTGAAGCTGTGCCCTTAAGAAACACCGCATCTAAAACAATTGCACGTGAGTTGTTTTATATGTTCTCTAGGACTGGAATCCCCAAAGAAATCCTAACTGACCAAGGTACACCCTTTATGTCAAAGGTGATGAAGGAGTTATGCAAACTATTTAAAATCTCACCCATCCGTACCTCTGTATACCACCCCCAGACGGACGGATTGGTGGAGAGATTTAACAAAACTTTGAAACATATGCTGAAAAAAGTGGTGGAAAAAGATGGCCGTGACTGGGATCATTTGTTACCCTACCTCATGTTTGCTATTAGGGAAGTGCCCCAAGCGTCCACAGGGTTCTCACCATTCGAGTTGGTCTATGGTCGTCACCCTAGGGGTCTACTGGACATTGCAAAAGAGACATGGGAGAGCGAGTCCACCCCATACAGGAGCGTTATTGAGCATGTAGCACAAATGCAGGACCGTATAGCCGCTGTAATGCCCCTAGTAAGGGAACACCTCCAGAGGGCGCAAGAGGCCCAAAGTAGAATCTACAACCGGTCTGCAAGAATCAGGACATTTAACCCAGGCGATAGGGTCCTTATACTAGTTCCCACTGTTGAGAGTAAATTCCTGGCGAAGTGGCAAGGTCCCTATGAGATTGTGGAAAAGGTCAGTGAGGTGAACTACAAGGTGCACCAACCAGGTAGAAGGAAGCCTTTCCAAGTTTACCACGTAAACTTGATTAAGCCCTGGAAAGACAGGGAATCCTTGGGGGCGACAAATACTGTTAATAATTTGTCACAACCAATCCCTCCAGTCAAGGTTGGTGATACCCTATCAGTGTCACAGAAACAGGAGGTTCAGGAATTTTTACAGAAAAACAAAGACAAGTTTTCTGACCTTCCAGGGCGTACACACCTCATCTGTCATCACATTGAAACTGAGCCTAGAAGCAGAGTAAACCTCAAGCCCTATAGGATCCCAGAAGCCCGTAGGGAAGCCGTATCTGCCGAGGTAAAACGTATGCTTGATCTGGGAGTAATTGAGGTGTCACAGAGTGAATGGTCCAGCCCGATTGTATTAATCCCAAAGCCTAATGGAACTTGGAGGTTCTGTAACGATTTCAGAAAGTTGAATGAGATCTCAAAGTTCGATGCCTATCCTATGCCCAGGGTAGATGAGTTGATTGAGAAGTTGGGTAATGCCAGATACATAACCACCCTCGATCTCACAAAGGGCTATTGGCAGATTCCACTTACTAATGAGGCTAAAGAGAAAACTGCATTCTCCACCCCTGATGGGCTATTCCAGTATGTAGTGATGCCGTTCGGGTTACATGGAGCACCTGCGACTTTCCAGAGGTTGATGGACTTGATTTTGCGACCACATCGTGATTACTCAGCTGCCTACCTCGATGATGTGGTCATTTTTAGCCCTGATTGGGAAAGTCACCTCTGTAAGGTACAGGCTGTATTGGATACCATAAGTGATGCGGGGTTGACCATAAATGCCGAGAAGTGTGCAATAGCCCTAGAAGAGGCCAAGTATCTGGGCTACATTATTGGAAGAGGGTTGATTAAGCCACAGCTTAATAAAGTGGAGGCAATACAGAATTGGCCTAGACCCCTGACAAAGAAACAGGTCAGAGCTTTCCTTGGTATTACGGGCTATTACCGTAGATTTGTACCGAACTTCGCCTCAGTTGCTGCTCCCCTAACGGACTTGACCAAGGGCGGAAAGAGAGCCATGATCACGTGGACTCCAGAGGCCGAGAAGGCTTTCCAAAGCCTTAAGTCTGCCTTGTGCCAACAACCTGTGTTAGTTACCCCCGATTTCAGGCGAGAATTTCTGGTCCAGACAGATGCTTCTAACACAGGCTTAGGTGCAGTACTCTCACAAGTAGTAAATGGTGAGGAGCATCCGGTGATGTACTTGAGTAGAAAGCTAACCCCGGCCGAAAAAAATTATGCCATTGTGGAGCGAGAATGTTTGGCAGTGAAGTGGGCCCTCGAATCCCTAAAATATTACTTGCTAGGAAGGAAATTCAAGTTAGTGACAGACCATGCCCCCCTAACATGGATGAAGTTAAATAAGGAGAGAAACGCAAGAGTGACTAGATGGTTTCTGTCCCTACAAAACTTTAATTTCACTGTGGAACACAGGCCAGGGAAATTACAGGCAAATGCTGACGCATTGTCGAGGGTACATTGTCTGTGGGGACAAAATGCTCAGCCCTCCGGTCTGAAGAAGAGGGGGGGGATATGTAGACATGTCACTGGAGAAGTGATCGAGGGGGTGTACATTTCACCTAGGTTACTACGCTGGGTGAGATGGTAAGTCCAGGGTTGATTTGTTTCCCAGCAGTGGTATGCTGCTGAGGTGTTGTTCAATTTTGCCGGGCCTGGATTTATATGGAATGGCAGGTAGGTTTGGTAGAGGGACCTGTCATTCCACACCCCTCCGATCCGGTTTGGGTTTTGAATCAGGTGAGCTCTGATCCTAATTAGCCTGGGAGGTAAAAGCTCTGCAGAGACTGCAGGCTATTGCTCTCAGCCTGAAATGAACAGCCTGTGTGTGTCTGTGAAGGAAGCTGCGAACGCAGCCACTGCTGGAGCTAAAAACTCACCCTGCGATGTCCAGGCGAACGCTGTATTTTGAAAGTGTCAGCTAGGTGAGAAGAACCTGCTAGTAAGCGCCCAGACGGGCTAGGTCTTTATTTTGTTTTGTACACTAAAGAAGCACGCTGCTGCTGTATGTTTTGTTTACTGGACTGTTTATGCCATGAATAAACGCCAAGACCTGCTTTTATAACACCTAAGTCTGTCGTGAACTGTGTCCAAACACACCATCCCCCGGGAAGATCCCTACAGTAGGTACTCACCTTTTGTCCCCCACAGCTAATCAGTCCTACTCTGGTGATCAGCAACTCACCCAATTGCTGGATCACATCCTGCTCCGGCCCTCTTACAACTCCATTCACTGACACTTCCATATTAGACTCATGCCCCAATGCCATCAATCTCAGAGCCATGGCCACTCCTTTTCTACTTCATATTATGGAGTGGGTATGTCAGACCTCGGCACACCCTCTCTATTGCAGTGAATAGACAGGATGTGGCCGCGCCTCTGTGACTGGTGGAGGAAGGTTGCAATCCTGACATGAAAGGTCTGGTAAATGGGATTCTGATCTGGCCAGCATGAGGTGAGTTGCTAATCGGAGTAGGATCTATCAGTTGTGGGGGACAAAATGTGAGTACCCTCTTTTTTTTTTAGTTCGAAGGGGTGGTTAATCAATTTAAACCCCCTGATTTCGTAAACCAACTGCATAAAAGCAGCGGCGTAATGACTGGGGTCGCAGGGGTCGCAACTTCCCCAGAGCCCGGTGACAGATGTCATGTCTAGTTGACTGCAGAGCAACACCCTTTATCAACCTTGGATGTTATGCAACCATTCGGCGGTGGGTCTGCCTCTGAACTGCGGGGGCAAAAGAACTGTCAGCAATGTCAGCCCTCTTCTCTATCTCTCTCTCTTCCTCCCTCCCCCTCCCACTCCCCCTGGCATTGAGTAAGCACCAGCATGTGACTGGCGCTTGCTTGCCAAGGGGGAATGGTCACCTCTCGGAAGCAAGAGACGCGCTCACAGGCAGCAGACTCTATCCTCCAGTGGCCATGCAGAGTTGTGGAATCCCTCCATTACTCTTACAGGTTCTGGAATGTTCAAGGAGAGGTTTGGGGGAGCCGTGACACAAGCCCCAGGCTATGCCACCACACAAGACCTCTGGGCCCGGCAACCCCTGCAGCCACCATCAGGACCACTGGCCCCTGCAAGCACATCAGGTCCCCTGGCTCCTGCAGCCACCATCAGGTCCTCTGGCCCCTGCAGCCACCATCAGGGCCCCTGCAACCATCATCAGGGCCCCTGCAGCCACCATCAGGGCCCCTGCAGCCACCATCAGGGCCCCTGCAGCCACCATCAGGGCCCCTGCAACCATCATCAGGGCCCCTGCAACCATCATCAGGGCCCCTGCAGCCACCATCAGGGCCCCTGGCTCCCCCACAGCCATGACACAGGACACCTGGACTCCTGCAGTGACCGTCAGTGCTCCTGGCCCCTGCATACACCATTAGCACCCCTGCAACCCCCTCACAGCTACATAGGTGCCCGGGCCTCCTACAACCAGTTTGGATGTCCCATTGTATGAAACCCCCCAGATCGCCCTAAAAACATTTCCACTGGTACCATGGCACATTCAGGGACAAGTGGCAGACTGCAAACATGGTGTGAGAGCCCCAGGAAGGTGATTGTATGCAGGGCGCACCCTGGGGTTCGCACACAGGGGCATCCCATGTAGGTTGCTTCAGGTGGCATACCAGCATTTTTTGGGCTGGGGAGGGCATCCACGAAAATTGTTGTGAGTGTGTGTGTGGGGGTCCAGAGTTTGCTCTGGGGAACATAGGAATGTAGTTATGCCACTGCATAGAAGATAGCAAATAAAGGTATAAAAAGACACTAGTGCCCAGAAATTCTGTCAACTCTACTTTTATTTAAAAGTAATGCAAGGTTTTGAGTATCCTGTTTGGTCAACATTCTATTGAGTGAAAAAGTATAATTGTATTTAATTTTAGTAAAATAGTAATGCTAAAAAATAAGGCATCCCTTCAAACCCCCACTAGCTTCAGTAATTTTGAAAATATTTTCAATTTACTTTTTTTAACATTTTAACTTTTACAATGAAAGCAGATGAGAATGAAATGTTTTGTGCAGTTTATTGCACACTTTCGCTAAATAATTTGTGGCTAAAGGGTACAGTATAGGACCCCATGCAAAAAACATAGGAATACAATTTAATAGGAAGGGTTATCTAAATGATTTGGGATTTTTCTGGGATGGCAGACAGTCAGTTTAGGACAGTTGGGTACAAATTATTTTTATGGTAGGTAGCCTATGGGAAATAATATACCAAAGATGAGCCTCTCCAAATTTTTTGCATTCACCATTCACCATATACTGATGTTATTTTGTAGCCATAGGCTGTTGTTATTTTGCAACTTCTAAAATAAAAATTTTACTTTTTTTGTCCATGCCAAATTTTTCACAAACCCAAACGCGGACTTTTGTTGGAAGTTTGTGCCCGGGTTTGGAGTTTGATCCAATGCTAAAGCTGCTGAGCAGCCCATCAATCAGCTTCCAGGCCCTCCCTGCAGTTAACCAGGTCAGCCAGGAGCCCCCCAACCAAACAGGAAGGGGAGTAGGTGGGGCCGGGTCGCAAAAAGGGGGTGGCCACAATCTAGGACACAGTGACCAGCCCGGCCAGCAAGCAGTCGAGCGCTTAAAGTGCTCTGCCTGCAAAAGAAGATGAGGGCTCTGTCACAGTAATCTATAGGATAATGGGGGTTGTTCTGCAACAGTCTGCTATGGGAGAAAATTGGGGCTCTGTCACAGTCTGCTGTGGGATGATGGAGGTTGTTCAGCACCTCAGTCTGCTAAGGGAGACAATGGGGGCTCTGTCCCTGTTGCTATGGGATGATGGAGGTTGTGCTGTAACAGTCTGGAGAGAAGAAAGGGGCTCCTTCACAGTCTGCTATGGGATTATGGGGGTTGTTCTGCAACAGTCTGCTATGGTAGAAGATGGGGCTCTGTCACAGTCTGCTACAGAATGATGGGGGTTGTTTTGCAATACAGTCTGCTATGGGAGAAGATGGGGCTTTGTCAAAGTTTGCTATAGGATGATAGGGTTTGTTTGCAACTCAGTCTGCTATGGGAGAAGATGGCACTCTGTCACAGTCTGCTATGGGATGATGGGGGTTGTTCCACAATAGTCTGCTATAGGAGAAAATGGGGGCTCTGTCGCAGTCTGCTATGGGATGATGGGGGGTTGTTCTGCAACAGACTGCTATGGGAAAAGATGAAGGCTCCATTACAGCCTGCTATGGAATGATGGAGATTGTTCTGCAACTCAGTCTGCTATAGGAGTAGATGGGGGCTCCTTCACAGTCTGCTATGAGATCATGGGGGTTGTTCTGCAACTCAGTATGCTATAGGAGAAGATGGGGGCTTTATCACATAGAATGATGGAGGCTGTTCTGCTATGGAATGTTGTTGCTCTGCAACTGTCTGCTATGGGAGAAGATAAGTGTGCTGTTATAGTCTCCTATGGGATGATGGGGGGATTCTTTCACACAGCCTGTTATAGGGTTATGGGGGGTCCTTAGTACTGTTGGTACTGTCACATTTTGTGCAGGGCAATCTCCATGGTGTTTCCCCCCCCTCCCCATTTGCCCTCGGACATCCTGATGGAAACTTTTATGGGTCCACTCATCAATACCGGTGGGTAAGGTGACATCAGCTCACTCCGCCGGTATTAAAGGCCCTTCCCTGCAGTGGTGGAAGAGTGAGCAGCAGAACAACTCGGTCGGCTAAAAACAGCAGCAATCTGCATAGGACAGCACCGGCAACAGAAGGAGGTAAGTAGTAAAAAAAAAAAACTAATACTAATATTTTAAAGGTTTTTTTTTTTACACTTAACCCTTTGTGAATTGGTAGGGGGTCCTTGAGACCCCTATACCAGTTAAAAGGGCAGGAGTGGCCAGCAAGTCACCTGCCAGCAAGAATCCCCTGACCAATTACTGTACCTGCATCCCCAAAGGCCGGGGGTGCAGAGGTGCCAGGTCTCCATGTGGGGACATGGGCCTTGGGGCACTAGCTATTGGGCTGGTAGACCATGGTACAGAAGCCAAGTGGCTGCCCCGTCGCTAAAGGTTACCAACCCACATAGTTGGTGCCTGGGCTAGTTTTGCTGGAGAGGGGGGATCCCATGCCATTTTCTTTTGAACTTTTAAGGGTTTAACCCTTACAAAAATTTAAAAAGTGTGGTAATTGATTTGCACATTGCAAGTTAACTGCAAGGTGCATCTCGTAAAGCAATCTTTTCAGCTTGGGGGAGTCTCCTGGGCAGGAACTGGTGTCTACCCATACGTATGTGGTACCGTTGTAGTCGGGGGGAATGGGACTTTTACAAACAATATGATTTTCTTGAAAAACAACATAATTTGAAAAAATGCATTCTTTAATTGTTTATACATATTTAATCTTTTCAGAAATAGAGAAAGCACTGAAAAATTGACATAAAGGACATTTCATGTTAAAGCCTGAATGCTGCTGAAGAACAGTGTATAATTTTACTGGAAATTCATGTACAAATCACAGATAAACATATATAGTCCAAAATGCTTAAAAATTGCTCGCCAACAAGTGGTGACAAACTTTCTAGGTAAGCTGCCAGTGAATTAATTAAAGTCTAGATAGCAGAGAACTCAAGTCAGCAGTGATTTTGTGATGCAGACAGGATAGGGGGAGGGAAAGTCCATCTATTATCATCATCTTAAATCCTCTGTGCCCTCAGTTTGGTTGCAATCCTCTGGTCTTTGGTAAACAGGTGATACAAATATTATAATAGGTTTTGGACACAGAGCCAATGTTAAGGGTAGGCAGCCCAACAATAACCTAGGGCCCTATACCCAAAAAGATCACATCATCCTAATCACATCATCCTAATCCACTTTTTAATGTATTTTATATGACTTTTGTTAGGTAAGTTTCTGTTGTGATGAGAGACATATTTATGTATATATATATATTGTGAGCAATTGGGGCAAAGTAGTGTAGTGACACGGACGACAGTTCTTTAACAGCAAAGGCGGTTTTATTCAGAAAATAAAGTGTTTATCAGCAAAACAAAACTTATCTCTAGAGAACGTTGCAGCACAAATGCAATACATCAAGCGGTTAACTTCACCAGCTCCTGTGAAAGTCCTTGGTTTGAAAGACCAATAAACTATAAGTCCAGGTTACAGGGGCGTCCCACATCACGTTGCTCATCCAGAACTCCAAGTGCAAAGTCACAAGCAAAGTCCTTCCGCTGCATACAGGTCTGTCATACACTTTCAGCAGGTACTGCCTGGGTTCCTTCCTCCAGGCTATTCAACAGCCCACTGACAGGCTCAGTGGCTCCTTTTATTCAGGCTTCTCCTGCAATCAGCCTCATCACCTGTGCAAGGCCTGAGATCAGGGAACAAACCTGAAAAGGACTGGGGAATGTGACCTGGGTCATGAAAACCCGGCATGGATCGTGTCTGACACAGCACAGCAGGGGAAAAATACACACCATTTATGAAATTTCCATACACTTTACCACTATATATATATATATATATATATATATATATATATATGCCAGTTGGGGATAGAAAGAGGAATAGATATACTGAATTTATTGTTGTTAGGGAAGGGCTTTCCTAAATTACGTGTAAATAGGGAATGTTGTGCAGTTCCAGGCCCCGGAAGCACAATTAAGCACAGGTGTTGCTATGGGTGGATGGATTTCTATGCTATGGATTTCTGATCATTTTACAAGGGCCACAGTTTGTCCAAAACCTGCCCTGCTTGGACCAAAGTTTAAAGTTGACCGAAACTCTTGAACTCCTGAAATTGGGATGCCTGGGTGTGTGAAATCCCTGGTAGTCCTCTAGTTGATGCATGTACCATTTAGCTGTACACAAGCTTCTAGTTTGCTTGGACAGTTTAAGTATCTGGCCATCCACTTGGCAAATAAAGTTCAATGTGGCTAAAATTAAAGTAATGCACTTGGGGTCCAATAATCTGCAGGCCACATATGTCTTTTGGGGGAAATCTGGGTGAGTAACGTGTTGAGAACGATCTGGGGTGCTAGTAGACTGTATGCAATGTCAAGCAATAGCTTCCAAGGCTACCAAAATATCATCATGCATTAAAATGGGCATGGAATCTTTACAAAGCACTGGTGCAGCATCCTCTAAAAATGTGGTTCAGTTGTGGGCACCATAGAAAGGTGTCCTGGTTTTGGAAAGTGTGAAGTGGAGAACCTCTAAACTGACAAGGGGAATGAAGAATCAAGGGTTGCAGTTATTACATCTATTTGATCTTAAGAGAAGACACCGTGTGTGTGTGTGTGTGTGTGTGTGTGTGTGTGTGTGTGTGTGTGTGTGTGTGTGTGTGTGTGGAGGGGGGCATGTATAAATACATAAATGGGCAACACAAACAAATCAGCTATTTAATGTAAAACCCTCTCGGATAAAAGGGGGCACTCCTCGGTCTTAAGAAAAAAAGATTGACTTTTCAGAGGTCAATATCCTTCTTTACAATGGGCAGGGGTGAAACTATCCCTTCTGCTGCCTGAGGCAAACCATAGAAAGATGCCCCTCCACAACAGAGCAATGTGTGTATAGAGAGTGGAGGTGGGCTGTAGCAACTGAGCCGCCAATTAGGGATGAGCGAATCGATCCGAACGAACCCAAATTTGTTCCGAATTTCAGGAAAAATTCTGAACGAATTCGAATTTCCCCGCGATTCGATCGATCGAAGTTTTCCTTTAAACTCCATTTATTTCAATTACAGGCATTCTAAAATGGTGGATGAACATGTCCAGACATATCCCCTGGGGCAAGGTATCATGGGAAAGTCACATGCAGCCTATCAGCAGCCAGGAAGCCGGGTGACATCACCGTGCTATATAAACCGGCAGCCATTTTCCTTGTGCGCAGTTCAGCGCTGTATTGCAGCCAGAGCAGAGCTGGTTACAGACAGGGACAGAGTTAAAGATAGGTAGGGAGAGTGAGAGAGACCGACAGAGAGGCAGAAAGAGAGTTAGACAGAGCCAGGGAAAGATAGGGAAAAAACGGAACGATCCAGGCAGGGACAGCATTGAAGTGACAGGGAATTTTTTTTTTTATTTTCATTAGCCAGATCAGCTTTCAATTCAATTTCAGTTCTTTGTGCTGTAAACCTGCTTTGCCACTGTGCATCCCATCTATGCAGTGGCATATTTAACCCTATCTGTTACACACAAGCATTTTTCATAACTGGATTAGTTTTAATATTTTTTTGTCTGGTTTAAATACACCAGCCCACATGGGCATCCCAAACCAGCACATGTCACCCTATCTGTTATACTAAATAAGCATTGTTCAGCCTCATTTTAATTAAGCTATTGCATTTTGAATTGGGTTTTGTCTGCTTTAAATGCACCAGCCTACATGGACATCCCAAACCAGCACATGTCACCCTATCTGTTATACTAAATAAGCGTTGTTCAGCCTCATTTTAATTAAGCTATTGCATTTTGAATTGGTTTTTGTGTGCTTTAAATGCACCAGCCCACATGGGCATCCCAAACCAGCACATGTCACCCTGTCTGTTATACTAAATAAGCGTTGTTCAGCCTCATTTTAATTTAAGCTATTGCATTTTGAATTGGGTTTTGTCTGCTTTAAATACACCAGCCCACATGGGCATCCCAAACCAGCACATGTCACCCTATCTGTTATACTAAATAAGCATTGTTCAGCCTCATTTTAATTAAGCTATTGCATTTTGAATTGGTTTTTGTCTGCTTTAAATACAGCAGCCCACATGGGCATCCCAAACCAGCAGATGTCACCCTATCTGTTATACTAAATAAGCGTTGTTCAGCATCATTTTAATTAAGCTATTGCATTTTGAATTGGTTTTTGGTCTGCTGCCAAAACACTAGGCCGCAGGGTACCCTAAACCTGCACGTAGCACCCTATCTGTTATACTAAGTACGCTTGTTCATCCTCAGCTTAATCAAGCTATTGCATTTTGAATTGGTTTTTGGTCTGCTGCCAAAACACTAGGCCGCAGGGTATCCCAAACCTGCACGTTGCACCCTGTCTGTTATACTAAATACGCTTGTTCATCCTCAGCTTAATCAAGCTATTGCATTTTGAATTGTTTTTGTCATGCTGTCAAAAAAACACCACGCCCAGGGTATCCCAAACCTGCACGTTGCACCCTATCTGTTATACTAAATACGCTTGTTCATCCTCAGCTTAATCAAGCTATCGCATTTTCAATTGGTTTTTGGTCTACTGCCAAAACACTAGGCCACAGGGTATCCCAAACCTTCACGTAGCACCCTATCTGTTATACTAAGTACGCTTGTTCATCCTCAGCTTAATCAAGCTATTGTATTTTGAATTGTTTTTTTAATTAAGCTATTGCATTTTGAATTGGGTTTTGTCTGCTTTAAATACACCAGCCCACATGGGCATCCCAAACCAGCACATGTCACCCTATCTGTTATACTAAATAAGCGTTGTTCAGCATCATTTTAATTAAGCTATAGCATTTTGAATTGGTTTTTGGTCTGCTAACAAAACACTAGGCCGCAGGGTACCCTAAACCTGCACGTAGCACCCTATCTGTTATACTAAGTACGCTTGTTCATCCTCAGCTTAATCAAGCTATTGCATTTTGAATTGGTTTTTGTCCTGTTGCCAAAACACTAGGCCACTGGGTATCCCAAACCTGCATGTAGCACCCTATCTGTTATACTAAATACGCTTGTTCATCCTCAGCTTAATCAAGCTATTGCATTTTGAATTGGTTTTGGTCTGCTGCCAAAACACTAGGCCGCAGGGTATCCCAAACCTGCACGTAGCACCCTATCTGTTATACTAAATACGCTTTTTCATCCTCAGCTTAATCAAGCTATTGCATTTTGAATTGTTTTTTGTCCTGCTGTCAAAAAAACACCAGGCCGCAGGGTATCCCAAACCTGCACGTAGCACCCTATATGTTATACTAAATCAGCTTGTTCATCCTCAGCTTTATTAAGCTATTGCATTTTGAATTGGTTTTTGTCCTGCTGTCAAAACACCAGGCCGCAGGGTATCCCAAACCACCACGTTGCACCCTATCTGTTATACTAAATAAGCTTGTTCATCCTCAGCTTTATTAAGCTATTGCATTTTGAATTGGTTTTTGTCCTGCTGTAAAAACACCAGGCCGCAGGGTATCCCAAACCTGCACATTTGACCCTATCTGTTGCACAAAAGCAGCTTTTAAAGGCTATCTCTCATAAATATATTGCAGTTTGAATTGTTTTTGTGTGTGCTGTAAAAACACCAGGCCGCACGGTATCCCAAACCTGCACATTTGACCTTATCTGTTACACAAAAGCAGCTTGTAAAGGCTATTTCTCATAAATATATTGCAGTTTGAATTGTTTTAGTGTGTACTGTAAAAACACCAGGCCTCAGGGTATCCCAAATCTGCACATTTGACCCTATCTGTTACACTAAAGCAGCTTTTAAAGGCTATTTCTCATAAATATATTGCAGTTTGAATTGTTTTTGTGTGTGCTGTAAAAAACAGGCCTCAGAGTGTCCCAAACCAGCACATTTGACCCTATCTGTTACACTAAAGCAGCTTTTAAAGGCTATTTCTCATAAATATATCGCAGTTTGAATTGTTTCTGTGTCTGCTGTAAAAACCCCAGCCCACATGGGCATCCCAAACACTAGCATAAATATCTCAAGACTACCTGTCTAATAACTGCTTGCATTTTATAATTAACATCACTTTTCCACAATCAAGGGAGGCCTCCTCTGTATGCGAGGAGGGGGAATCCCAAACACTAGCAGTAATATTTCAAGAGTACCTGTCAATTAACTGGTTGCATTTTGTAAAGAAAGTCACTTTGTCAAATTGCCAGCAGCCATTGCCTTTAACCAGGGGGCATCCCAAATATGCTAGCATGCGTCTTTTAACAGTGCTCACATTGGAGTTGGCAGCAGCAGCATTAGGAGCCCATATATTGCCTGAAAGACACACATATGAGCTGGCAGCAGCAGCATAGGGAGCCTATATATTGCCTGAAAGACACACCCAGGAGTTGGCAGCAGCATAGGGAGCCCATATATTGTCTGAAAGACACACCCAGGAGTTGGCAGCAGCACAGGGAGCCCATATATTGCCTGAAAGACACACCCTGGAGTTGGCAGCAGCATAAGGAGCTACCATGCACCAGCTACTACCATGGATCAGCCATTGTTGGCTGGAAATCCTGGTAGAACCATGCCTGATTCATCTTCACAAAGGTGAGTCTCTCCACATTATTCGTGGACAGACAAGTTCTCCTTGGCATGACTATGGCCCCCTCCGCGCTAAACACCCACTCAGATGGCACACTACTGGCCGGGCAGGACAGCTTTTCCAGGGCAAACTGTGCTAGTTGCGGCCACAAGTCAAGTTTGGCTGCCCAGAAGTCCAGCGGATCCTCAAGGTGTGTTGGCATGGTCATGTCAAGGTATGACACGACCTGCTGGTTCAGGTCCTGCTCCAGGTCTTCATGCTGCTCATGAGTAGACTCACTATACGGGGGTAGAAAGCTACTCATTAGCAACTGAAGCCTGAGGCTGCTGCTGATGGAGCAGCTGCTGCTTCTCCTTCACCCCCCAGCAGCCATGGCAGTGGAAGGTGATCGCAGAGGTCCCCCCGAGTCAGACCTGCGAGAGTATGAACCATGGCGCAGATAGGCATCGGCCAACTGACTACGTAGAATGTCTTTGTAGTAGGTCAGTTTGTCCTCCCTCTCGGCGGGTTTAAAAAATGCCCCCATTTTGTGCCGGTTCAGTTCTGACATGGCTTGACCATTCCTGTCTGCTGCCTGTACCGACCTCTGCTTTGTCTGACCACGAAGCTGCCTGCCCCTCTGGATACCCTGCGATCTCTGACCTCCTGGCTTGACCCTTTGGCTACTCCTGACTACGCACCTGTCTCATCCCTGTACTCTGACGCACCCTCCGGATTGACTACCTGTGAACGAGCTTGGCTTCGGGATACCCTTGTGGTTCATTGGCCTTCACCGTAAGCAGCCATCCTTTGCGCCTATTAAGACCTGGGGGCAACCGTGTCCGGTGAGGCGTACCTATCGTCCCGCCAAATGGGGGCTTGACTATAGGCAGAAGCGGCGGTGGAGATTGGGGGTTGCCTGCTTACAGAAGGCTGGTGTCCCGCTGGGCATCACAGTATGGACCATGGTGCAGATAGGCATCGCCCAATTGACTACGTAGGATGTCTCTGTAGTAGGTCAGTTTGTCCTCCCTCTCAGTGGGTGTAAAAAATGCCCCCATTTTGTGCCAAAAGCGAGGGTCCAATAAGGTGGAGATCCAGAAGTCATCCTGCTGAAAAATGGAGACAATGCTACGGTCACTACGCAAGCACATGAGCATGCATCGTGCCATTTGTGCAAGTGACTCGGAGGGACTACCTGTCTCCATCTCCACTGCAAACTGCCACGGTGTGTCTGGGTCCTCTGTCTCACCTTCCTCACAACCCTCTAGCTCCTGTGGCTGCTCCTGCTCCTCCTCTCCTGTCACATGACTAGATAAAATGGCCATTTTGTCAAACCTAAACTGTGCTTCGCTGTGCCCCTCCTCCTCCTCCACTTCAGCCCCCACAGGCTTCATGCGGCTGTGAAATGTATGCGCCATGTCTCCAGTGCCCTGACCAGCCATGGTTTCCAACATGTGTTGTAGTACATGAAGCAGTGGAATCACATTGTTCATCTCATAGTCCTGGCGACTGACTAATAAAGTAGTATCCTCAAAGGGCCTGAGCAAACGGCAGGTGTCATGTATGAGCTGCCACTGGTTTACATTGAAGTTACACAGGGGAGTCCCCCTATCCATTTGGATCATCAAGAAATCCGTGATGGCTTTTCTCTGTTCCTATAGTCGATCCTGCATATGGAGGGTGGAATTTCAACGGGTGGAAACATTGCAAATCAGACTATGTTTGGGGATACCGTTCTGACGCTGAAGCTCAAGAAGGGTGTGCTTGGCGGTGTAGGAGTGGCTGAAGTGCATGCAAAGTTTCCTTCCCGTTGTTAGGATGTCTTGCAGACGGGGGGAAGACGTCAGAAAACGCTTGACAACTAGATTGAACACGTGTGCCATGGCAGGACGCATGGCTCAGGCTTCCTTGGTACAAAATTTCACAAAATATAAAAAATAGACAATGGAAAAAAAATATTTAAAAAAATAAATAAATATATGTTTTTAAAAAATACAAAATATGAAAAAAAAAAGAAATATCCAACAAAAAAAAAAAAAAAAAATTGATAAATTTTATGTTACTGTTATTATGTTAAATGTTATTGTTGCTATGTTATATGTTATTATATGTTATTATTATAAATATGTTCAAATAAGATAAATGTTAACTATTAATATGTAATTGACAGCCACTTTTTTCTGTGACACCATTGCTAAGTGCAAATGCACTGTCACAGGCACAAAGGCCTAGGAGCGTGGAGGCCACAGCGGAGGGACTTGTCCAAGTTGCTGTTGTGGTTGTGCAGGAACCACAATCACCAAGTGGGCCTTAAAGGATATGTATTGTCCCTGACCGTAGTTACAGCTCCAGACGTAGGAACTGCTGTGCACTTTGGTGCACACCGACAGGATAAAGGACTGGCCCACCTTCTGTTCAACAAAATTGTACAGGGCTGGTACTGCCTTCTTTGCAAAGAAATGACAGCATGGGACTCTCCACCTCGGCTCGGCACAAGCCATCAGTTCTCTGAAAGGTCCACCAACTCAAAAGGGAGGGACTGCAGCACCTGCAACTTATACAGGAGTACATTTAGCTTCTGCACGTTGGATGAATGGGCACATACTGTTGTCTTTTGGACATGGCTTGGCCAATGGATTGCTGGCAGAATGACTGACTCGGATTAAGAGGAGGAGGAGCATCTGGAGTGACAGAGGATGGGTATGACACACAGGAGGTGGTGGAGCCTTGGCTGGCTGGAACAGAGAGCGGCGTGCGACTGAGTAATGCAGCAGGCTGGACCACCACTTTGGAGCCAACTCTCCCAGGCCGCTTGATGGTGACGCTGCAAATGTTGACGCAGGGCTGTGGGTCCAACATTGGGACCCTGGCCACACTTCACCTTCTGCCTGCACATCTTTCATATAGCCATGTTAACCTCCTGATGATGCTTGATGAAAACCTGCCACATGGCCTTGTAGCTGATTTTTTCTACCAACAGTCCGCACTAATTCACTGCTGCTGCCGCCGCCTACTCCAGGGACCCTCTTCCACTACCTCCTGGGAAGATAGCCTGCCGCGCAAGTGGTCTACCCCGAGCACATTTGCCTCCATACTTAACCCTTCTGCCACCATGCTGGCCGCTAAATCTGTCACTCTCCATCACTCCAAGCCTTTAAAAGTGCCCTCAAAACTCACTGATGTCCTCCTCAGGTTCCTCAACAGTGTCTGCTTAAGAAGCAAAAATGCTTGCAACACCACCTCCCATGCCACTCTCCTCATCACTACTTTCCCGCCTAGTGGAATAAGCGGCGAGTGTCTCCTCCACTTCTTGACTGGGCAGTAGCTGCTGATTTTTCTGATTATCAGATCGTCCTCACTGAATAGTGGAGCTGAACCCTAAGCATAAGACATGACCGACAGTTGGGGGTGTCAGATGTCACTTTGGATGCAGTGGATGATCATGTTAACCAATGGATGATGGCAGATGGGTTGCTGGTCAAGACACGACCGCTAGCTGATTGCTGGAGATCAGTCCTCTCACTGAGACTCCTGCTGCCACTCACCCCTAGTCTGCTGCAACCTCTGCTTGATAAATTTAGGCCTCTGCAACTTCTCTGTGCCCATTCTGCCACTTCTCTGCCTGACATACTTAGTGCGTATATGAGGGGAGGACAAAATGCTACACTACACTTAAAACAGGATTTGTCTATAAAAGCAGCAGGTGTGTAACTATCTATTGTCTTTCACTAAGTATTAACTAGGCCCTGAAGACTTTAACAAGAACAAAGTGATGAAACTCTTAGATGTGCGTAAGTGATGCTCTGATGAGAGCAATTCAATGTGCTCCAAAAATGTTTTTTTTCAGAGAATGGCCTGCGTGGAAATGAATCAGGCATAGATCAGCCAAGATTTCCACCCACCAATGCTTGATGCATTAGAGTAGATTGATCATGAGGCCAGACCAACACTAAAGAAATATGGATCGTGCAAAACAGATTTAAGGCGCTGCTCTCCAGTTACAGACATTCCTCCGCATCAGACCACAAGTAATTATTGAGAAAATGCTTTACGTTACTCTTACTTTTTATTAATATTCTTCGGATAAGATATCTGTGCCGAAAATCTGTATATGTTCTCTTAATGCTGCTGCCAACTTCTGGCAATTTTGGGCTCCTGCTGCTGCTGCTTGCAACTCCAGTGTCTCTTTAGGCCAATTTGTGGGCTCCTGCTGCCAACTCCAGTGTGTCTTTCAAGCAATGTTTGTGCTCCTGCTGCTCCTGCTGCCAACTCCAGTGTCTCTTTCAAGCAATGTTTGGGCTCCTGCTGCTGCCAACTTCAGTGTGTCTTTCAAGGAATTTTGGGCTTCTGCTGCTGCTGCTTGCAACTCCAGGGTGTCATTCAGTAAATTTTTGGCCTCCTGCTGCCACTGCTGCCAACTCCAGTGTCTCTTTCAAGCAATGTTTGGGCTTCTGCTGCCCTTGCTGCCAACTCCAGTGTGTCTTTCAAGCAATGTTTGGGCTCCTGCTGCCCCTGCTTGCAACTCCAGTGTGTCTTTCAAGCAATGTTTGGGCTCCTGCTGCTGCCAACTCCAGTGTGTCTTTCAAGCAATTTTGGGCTGCTGCTGGTGCTTGCAACTCCAGTGTGCCATTCAGCCAATTTTTGGCCTCCTGCTGCTGCTGCTGCCAACTCCAGTGTCTCTTTCAAGCAATGTTTGGGCTCCTGCTGCTGCTGCTGCCAACTCCAGTGTGTCTTTCAAGCAATGTTTGGGCTCCTGCTGCTCCTGCTACCAACTCCAGTATCTCTTTTAAGCAATGTTTGGCCTCCTGCTGCTGCTGCTGCCTACTCCAGTGTCTATTTCAAGCAATGTTTGGGCTCCTGCTGCTGCTGCTTGCAACTCCAGGGTGTCATTCAGCCAATTTTTGGCCTCCTGCTGCTGCTGCCAACTCCAGTGTGTCTTTCAAGCAATCTAGTCAAAACCACTGGTAAGGGGCACTACTATGATAATGATACAAGATAAATCCTGCTTGGGTGCTCCTTTTCTCTTTTTTGGTGTTCAATAATTGGTGGTGTCTTTCAAGCAATGTTTGGGCTCCTGCTGCTGCCAACTCCAGTGTATCTTTCAAGCAATGTTTGGGCTCCTGCTGCTCCTGCTGCCAACTCCAGTGTCTCTTTCAAGCAATGTTTGGGCTCCTGCTGCCAACTCCAGTGTGTCTTTGAAGCAATGTTTGGGCTCCTGCTGCTCCTGCTGCCAACTCAAGTGTGTCTTTAAAGCAATGTTTGGGCTCCTGCTGCCAACTTCAGTGTCTCTTTCAAGCAATGTTTGGGCTCCGGCTGCTGCTGCTGCCAACTCCAGTGTGTCTTTCAAGCAATTTTAGCCTCCTGCTGCTCCTGCTGCCCACTCCAGTGTGTCTTTCAAGCAATGTTTGGGCTTCTGCTGCTCCTTCTTCCAACTCCAGTGTGTATTTCAAGCAATGTTTGGGCTTCTGCTGCTCCTGCTGCCAACCGCAGTGTGTCTTTCAAGCAATGTTTGGGCTCCTGCCGCTCCTGCTGCCAACTCCAGTGTCTCTTTCAAGCAATGTTTGGACTCCTGCTGCTGCTGCCAACTCCAGTGTCTCTTTCAAGCAATGTCTGGGCTCCTGCTGCTGCTGCTTGCAACCCCAGGGTGTCATTCAGACAATTTTTGGGCTCCTGCTGCTCCTGCTGCCAACTACAGTGTGTCTTTCAAGCAATGTTTGGGCTCCTGCTGCTCCTGCTGCCAACTCCAGTGTCTCTTTTAAGCAATGTTTAGGCTCCTGCTGCTGCTGCTTGCAACTCCAGGGCGTCATTCAGCCAATTTTTGGGCTCCTGCTGCTCCTGCTGCCAACTCCAGTGTGTCTTTCAAGCAATATTTGGGCTCCTGCTGCCACTGCTGCCAACTCCAGTGTCTCTTTCAAGCAATGTTTGGGCTCCTGCTGCTCCTGCTGCCAACTCCAGTATCTCTTTCAAGCAATGTTTGGGCTCCTGCTGCTGCCAACTCCAGTGTGTCTTTCAAGCAGTTTTGGCCTCCTGCTGCTCCTGCTGCTCCTGCTGCCAACTCCAGTGTGTCTTTCAAGCAATGTTTGGGCTCCTGCTGCTCCTGCTGCCAACTCCAGTGTTTATTTTAAGCAATGTTTGGGCTCCTGCTGCTCCTGCTGCCAACTCCATTGTGTCTTTCAAACAATGTCTGGGCTCCTGCTGCTCTTGCTGCCAACTCCAGTGTCTCTTTGAAGCAATGTTTGGGCTCTTGCTGCTCCTGCTGCCAACTCCAGTGTCTCTTTCAAGCAATGTTTGGGCTCCTGCTGCTGCCAACTCCAGTGTGTCTTTCAAGCAATTTTGGCCTCCTGCTGCTCCTGCTGCCAACTCCAGTGTCTCTTTCAAGCAATGTTTGGCCTCCTGCTGCTGCTGCTTGCAACTCCAGTGTCTCTTTGAGCCAATGTTTGGGCTCCTGCTGCCAACTCCAGTGTGTCTTTCAAGCTATGTTTGGGCTCCTGCTGCCGACTCCAGTGTGTCTTTTAAGCAATGTTTCGGCTCCTGCTGCTGCCAGCTCCAGTGTGTCTTTCAAGCAATGTTTGGGCCCCTGCTGCTCCTGCTGCCAACTCCAGTGTCTCTTTCAAGCAATGTTTGGACTCCTGCCACTGCTGCTGCTGCTGCTTGCAACTCCAGGGTGTGTCTCTCAGTCATTTTTTGGGCTCCTGCTGCTGCTGCTGCCAACTCCAGTGTCTCTTTCAGCCAATGTTTGGGCTCCTGCTGCTGCCAACTCCAGTGTGTCTTTAGGCCAATTTTTGGGCTCCTGCTGCCAACTCCAGTGTCGCTTTCGGCCAATTTTTGGGCTCCTGCTGCCAACTCCAGTGTGTGTCTTCAGGCCAATTTTTGGGCTCCTGCTGCCAACTCCAGGATGTCTTTCAGCCAATATTTGGGCTCCTGCTGCTGCCAGCTCCAGGGTGTGTTTTTCAGGCAATATAGGGGCCCCTCACAGTGATGCCACCTCAACTCTCTGTAATTGTGCCGCTCTGCGATTCTAATAGCGATGCCTCTGATCTGCATAATTATTTACAGTATTATTTCACTAACCCAGCACGCATCCTATGCATGTTACAGTAAGGCAGAATGGTTTACAACCATATTGAGGCTCTAGGAAGCTCAGAAATAGCCGTTTTTAATAGCGATTCCTCGCGAATAAATTTGGACCGAAACTAATTTTGATGGAAAATTCGGCGAATCAGCCGAATCGAATTATTCAAAAGTTCGCTCATCTCTACCGTCAATAATTGACTTACAAAACATGACAGAATGCAGCGACACCACAATCACCACTAAACCAATAATAAGAGAAAATAATTTAAAATATAAAAGATATTAAATAAATAAAAAAGCAAGTTGATTGTTGCCCCCTCTGCAGTGGCCTTATACAAGTGCATCTCTGACAATAAGAACTGTAAATCTGTAGAATAGACTGCCATGGGAGCTGGTCACAGCTTCCAAAAATAATTTTTGTTTAATCGCTAATAAAATTGCCTGTTACAGTTATCTGTTATCTACATGTAGGTATAACATATTTCTACACCCTATCCCTTGGTTGAAAAAAACCTGGGAATTTGACATTTTGTTCTGTTCCACTGTGGCATCCCGATTTTAATGCCCTCCTGTGTGAAACCCCTGGGAGGCCCCAAACAACTCCCCTCCTCCATGATCCAAGGGCGCATGCGCGGGTGCTCAGCCATAAGGAGACGTTTGCTGTGTTTACCTCTTTCAGCAAATGGCTCTCATTGACTTTAATGGGGAGCTATCTGAATGACTGGGACATAAGCACGTGCACGCCACTGGGTATAAAGGAGATGCAGCAGCACTAGCTCCCAATTCAAAACCGAATGATGTAGTCACAGCAGGTGGCTCTCATTGGGTGAGAGCCAGCGCATTTGCATTTGCCATTGGAGCGTGGAAAAGTGAGTTTTTAAAGGTGCCCTGAGGGATTTCACACACCCAGTGGCAGGCTCTGGAACCTTTAAAATTCCAGGCCGGCTGCTGGTGGTTTTTTTCCGCATTAAACTAGACCAAAAGCCATGCACAGCTGAAAAAAACTGCCCCATTTGAAAGCATGATATTGAATGATTGTCAGCACTATTTGCTCCTGCATCCGCTCAAAGCTAATAAGAGGTAGGAAACCCATCAGCACTTTCTCTTCTCTCTTTGCATTTAACTTCGAAGTTAGCTTTAAGATATATTTTTAATGGCATCTGCTGTGACATATGTTATAAAATCATTGTTACAAATGGAATACATGTTGACAGTAAAGAAATGCAGATTTCATCATCTATTGTACATTTAAGTCTATTGTTGATGATGTGTTTTAAAGAGTCATTTAATAACTTAAAGCTTTCAATTTACAGTGTTTGAAATTACATTTGAAAGAATTTTAGTAATAATCATAATTACACCTCAATCACAGACATCTAGTTTGTATTTTTACAATGACAGTTACAATATATAATAAACTTAAATCAAGTATTTTTTAAAGAGGCTTTCATAATGTCTCAGTGGAGTTCCGTCAGTTATTCTATCATAATAGGCCCTTTTCTTCATCATTTGGCATTTAGCAATAAACGGTGCTAAAACATGTGATAAATGTAGCAGTATTACACAAATAGCCCTTTTATTTCCCATTACCTCTATGTAAAATGGCCGAGGAGTAATTTATGGTTGCAGTTTAAGACGGAATTATGCTTAAACATTGAACAAGCTCTTTTTAGACATGAAAGAATAAACCAGTGCCAAATGATCTTCTACTTAAACGTAAAAAAATGAAAGGGGCAGATCATTTTATGATAGATTACAGTTGGACTTTTATATAAACTACACATTTAAAAAGAAAGTCAAAACTTCAGTCACACATAAACGGAAGCCAATACAATGGTGGCCAAGATAAGGCTTTTGAGAAGTTGCTGTACTGCTCTTACTCCCTCATTTTGTAGTAATGATGGCAGCGTAGAAGGGGACCACAAAGACATTTTTCATCTTAATTATGTGTTAGGTGAGAAAAGCTCGCAAAGTTGTACCATTTTCCACAAGTTTTCCAGAACCTTTGGATAAACACTATAGTGGGCCAGCTAAGAACAGATTGGTCATTACCATTATTAATGTATAGGCAGTCTCATAGCCCTAAAGGAAAACTCAATTTCTGTGAGGCTTTTGGTGTTCTGCTTTATTGTTTTCTTCTTGTGGAATGTAAAATAAACCCGTGATACCTGTAATTTACTTATCTGCTGGTCCCCTTCCACAAGTCACAATTGACACCTGGAAGACAAGACAACCTGAGGGGCTAAGCCCTCACACCTTAATTCACATATCCCCTCTGGGAGGGGATACAGTCCTTTACACTTCTGCAGGATTAGCTCAAATCCCTAAAAATTATTATGGGACATAACTTTTTGACAGAAAGTCGTAGGAGGCTGGTTCTGGAGTCAATGAGTCCAAAACATTTTCTGAACACGTTGAGTCCAGCTTTTAGCCAGAGTTCTTCAGAACTCAGTCCCTGTACCCCTAGAGTGGCTTTAAACCTATATATGGATGCTGTCATGAATGACTTACCTTCAGTCCTAAGGCGGCTGGCTGGGGCTTCTCCTGCCCGGCAGCCGCTCCCAACTCAGGCGCCGGCACCTTGCGCGCCCTCCTCCCTTGCCCACTGTCATTCGGCTCGTGCTTGCGCTCTAGCACAGCCAGCTTATGTCCTCCGGTGGCGCTGCACACAGTGCAGCCGCCAGAGGCTGTTAAAAGGAGCCAAAACTAGGAGGTCCAGTTCTGGGCGGTACGCCTTTAAAGTTCAGATGGGGCAATCAGCCCAGAGGTCTCCAAGTGCACCAATCAACCCACAGATCCGAAGTGCACCAATCAGTCACTGCCTCCCTGTCCAATCCGGTCAGGTTCAGTCCTAAAAAGGGATTCTCACTTCAGTGTGTCAGTGCCTGTGATAGCGTTTAGCTGGCTTTGTGATTTTGTCTGTGATTTCCTGATCTTTGTTATTGACCAATTGCTTGAATCTCGACTACGTCTCTGTCTCATCCCTTTGTACTGCGCAGCTTTCTGACCTCCTGGTGTGACCCTTGGCTTGACTGTTCCAGTACTTACCTGTTCCAGAGCACCCAAACTGTTCCAGTACTTACCTACTTCGCCCCGGTCTGACCTTTGGCTTATCTGTCTTCACTCCCCGTGAGCCTACAATCTTTGAGCCATCAAGTCCTGCGGGCAACTGTGGCCGGCGAGGCGTATATAACGTCCCTGCAAACAGGGGCTTGTCTAAAGGTGAAGCTGGCTGTGGAGATTGGGGGTTGCAGGCTCACAACCAAGACAGGTATTCTCGGGGTCTGACAGATGCTTTATATTTTGCATTGTGTTTAGCTTATGATTAATGTTCACTACAACTTTGTAATTCTTTAAAAGGTGCTGGCACTTGTACAGCCAGGCTTACACTTTGCTGTGTGCTCTCAGTAGGGGTTGATCTTCATGTTAGACCTTCCAACTCAGTCCCCAGCATCAGCTTTGTATCAGGCATTCTTTGAAGAAGCTGGGAGGTTGGTGTTTACCGACATCAGCCATCTGTGGAAATAAGTGCCAATCTCCTCCCATCCAAGAAATCAGATTGCATTAAACTCTGGTCTTTGTTACAGAGGAATTGGGCATATCAGAGATGGGGTGTGATATTTTGTCATACTCCTCACACCCAGAATCCTTCCACTGTCAAGAATTGACCACCACCCTCTCCTCATATAGTAGAGTCTTGAAATATCAGGCAGCAGTAATGATAGGCATCTCTCCCCAGGTTAGAACTTGGACGTTAACCCTTTAGCTACTGGAACACAAGATTTTGGTCCCCTCTTTTCAAGAGACTGAATTAGAGCAGGAGGGGTTAAACCTGTGAGCTCAGGAATGTGGAGCATCATCTCTGCCTCAGCCAATCAGGCGAGTAGCAAGTCACCAGAGTCAGGAATTCTCTGCTTCATACACCAAACACACCAGTTTCTGTACTATTTCTAAGTTAAACACATTGTTGTTTATTAAAGAGTTACAAACAAATAAAATAATAAAATAGCAGATAAGCTCAGCATCCTGAGGACATCATTTTGGCTCACAATGATGGGCACTTTCAAAAAATGCAGTTGAGAGTAGATGAACCCTTAAAATCAGCCTCTCCAAATTTGAATTCTGTATACACTGATGGAATTTCCAAACTTGTAAAAAAAAAAAAAAAACTATCTACCATATTAGGGCTGGAGTGGAGCCAAAATTCATACCCATCCAGTCCGCCACTATCCTACGCGCTGCTTAGCCCTGCCCCAAAGGTACATCTTAGACAGTCAACAAGTGTGTTTATAAGCTGTGGCTAAAGTATTGTAGGGGCATATCGTGGGCAGAGGTGAATATGGATGGTAAAGGTGTCAAACCTTTAGTATTGTAGTGGCAGATATTGTGGCAGAGGTCGGTACTGCCAACACAGTCATAATGCTGGGCTACAGCTTTGCTGAAGCAGAACATGGACTGTGTGTCTGAACTGGGTGATGGAGAGAGGGGTTGGGGTGCCTTGGGATGTAGGGAGTGGAGAAGGATGTAAGGAGTCACAGTGTATAGGTTCTGGATACATTCGGTTGCACACTCAATCTAGCCCAGGTGGCCACATTTACAGCTATGGCTATTAGACCACTGGAAGGGGTGAACTGAATGGAATAATGTCTTTATTAAGCCTTACATACTATGTTACTATGTTGCAAGAAACAAAGCAGTCTGGCCCATGGGGGAATTTTCCCTGTGCTACCTTTGGCCAGTCTGCCTCTGTACCTCATTGGAAATAATCTGCACCACACCTGCCCACATATTCTGTGGCAAGCAATGACATCTACTCAGGGAAAGTTTTATCAGAGGCACCATATAAGAAGCATGAAGGAGTAGTAATGAGCGAGCCTGTGGAAGTTCGGGTTCAATGAGTACTGCCAAACTTTCCCCTGAAGTTCGTTTAAGGACTTTGGACTTGACTCGAACCTGAACCCCATTGAAGTCAATGGGGATCAGAACTTGGGGCTGTAAAATGGAGGTAACAAGGGTTAGAGGGCTACAAATCTAGGAAAACACCAGGGTAATTGCCCTGCACAAAATGGACTAGGGAATGTAATCAAAAGAACAACAAAGAATACACATTTTAAAAAAAATAAATAAAACATAACATTAAAAGAAAAAAATTAAATATTTTATTTTTTTTACGGGTGACGGATGCCAAATATTGCCCTTCCATTGACAGGTGGCTCACATACTGAGGGACAGCTAGGAACAAATAAACCTTTGCTAATTTTCTTTTTCAGGCCTCTTCCAGGTACAGGTGGCAGATAAATTGAGGACAGGCCACTGTCAGTAACTTGCTGCTGCTTCTACTGTTGGTGATGGAGCTGGTGCTGCCGGCAGACGATGTGGTAGATATGTGCCTGCTACACCAGCCTCTGATACCAGCAGGTGCCAGGGTTTGCAGCGTATTTTTGTAGGCCCCAATACTGCTGCCAGAATGGTGAGGTCAGACGGCACACAGTGCTTCGAGTTCCAGTTCACCAGGGACCTGCAAAGCAAACAAAAAAACAATATTAATATTATTATTGTTTATTTATACTGCACTATTGTATTTTGTGGTGCTGTACAAACTAAAATTTGCCGGAGGGTGGGACACTGAATAATCTTCATCACATCCATGCCCAGGAACTGTAAGGCCGGGGATTCCATCCTTACACGGAGCCTTGCAGATCCCCTAGTTCGTCACTCCACACTACCAGCAGGTGTCCCTGCTGGCCCAGTCTGCCAGCAGGTCTAGTTAACCAGCACCTGGGCTTGAGGAGGCTGGATCTTTATTAGCTAGCTAGCCCTCAGCCCAGGTGCATGTGCTTTAATTGTCATCTTGAGCTGCTGGCTGTGCATCATGGATATTGCTTCTCAGCTTGTATTTGTTTCTAGCTTTTGGATTTCACACTCTCTGGAATTTGCATGAACTTTGTGGAAGGACTTTCATGGACACTTCCTGCTCATGAAACCCTGCACCTTGGACCCATTGCTGTGATTATTATCCCTGGACATTGAACTTGGCTGAACACCCACGCCCCTGGTAAACCTCTCTATTCAGTTCCATCCTGTCCAAGCACCCCCATGCCATTCCCCTGTGCTTGTGTATTATTATCATTGTCACTGTATGCCTTTAGCTCTGGTTACTTTTCAAAATGTCAGCATCCGTTATTAATTAAAAAAGATTCCTCACAGTACAGGTTTGTTCTCAGTGTTTCAGTTTCCATTTACCCACCCTGGGGAGCCCAATCATTGAATCCCTGATAGGAACCTGCAAAGCAAACAGAAAAAACATTGTTAGCATTATTTTTTTTCTTAATTTTTTTTTTACCATCCCTTCCCTCCAACTGCCCCTGCCCCAGTTGCAGACATAGGGGTTCCAAGATACCCAACAATTTGTGTTGGAGGATGAGAACATGGACACCGGACAATCACAGTTCATCTACAATGTCACCAGACAATCACAGGACATCTTATCTACGATAAGGAAGAAAGCCAGGCACTGACTGCTGCGGCTTTCTGCAATGTGGAAGTTGAGAAGAAGGGTAGCGGGGAGGAGTGGGTGAAATATAATCCAAGGGGTGATGATGAAGTCCTAGACCCAACGTGAACTTAAGGCAATCAGATTTCGGTGGAAGAAGAGTTGGCCATGCAGCCCCAGGCAGCCAGCAGAAGAAGGAGAAGGGTGGTCAGCACCTTGCTACTACTGCCCACTATGCCTTGGGGACCAATTTGGCATTTTTTCAAACAGTGCACAGATGACAAATATTGGGTCATTTTAACGCTGTTCAACTAGTCACTGAACAGGAATAATTGAGAATAATCTCTGCACGATGTCTGTCACCAAGGATCTGCAAAGCAAACAAACATTGTTATTATTATTATTGTTTATTTATAGAGTGCTATTACAGGAGGGTGGGTCACTGAATAATCTTCACCGCGTCTATGACCAGGAACCTGCAAAGCAAACAGAAACACATGGTTAGTATTATTATTTGTCTCCACTCATTGCCCCCTGTTGCCTCCTCCTCTCCTGCCTCCTCATCCAGTGAGCGCAGCGCCTGCACCACCATTTTGAGTCCAGCTATGGTGAAATGATATCATATGGTGCCGAAACTCATCTTTCTGGGTGAAAGACCACACCTCCCAGGAGCTGTCGACTGGCATGCAGCAGCAGACAGATGAGTGGTTGCTGCAGTTGAACCTGATGCCTGGCAAGGGGGTGTGCGACAATGGGTAGTACCTATTAGTAGCCTTGGGCCGAGCTAGGTTGAGGAGCATCCGTTGGCTGGCACATGTGCGGAACTTGGTGGTGCAAAGCTTCTTGGCCCATTATCCAGACATGCTGGAGTTGCTGCATAAAGTGCATGCCATGTGCGTGCACATGGATACACACCCTACTGCCGCCCACCTATCTACACAGCAGAGAAACTTTGGCCTTCCCACCCACTGCCTTTGGCCTTCCCACCACTTTACATACTGTATGCTGGAAAGGGTGTGAGCAGCAGCAGGCAATAGTTCCAGCTCCAAAATGCCAGCAGACTTGCCAACAGCACTTCACCCCCAATGGGTGGGCCTCCATGACGGAAATTTGGGCAGTGCTGCTGTGCTTCCAATAAGCCACCAATATGGTCAGCGCTGATGAATGATGTCATTGTCAGATCTTCCACCCCCATCCTTTCGTCTGCTAGAAACAAAACAGGCCGTGACACAGACTGAAGGACATTACTGGCAGTTCCCATCTGACACTGTTGTCTCAGTGGCGGCATGAGGGTGAGGGGAAGGAGATGTTTTTAAATGCGTCCAGTTGTTGGCAAGCCCTGGACATGCAATTAAATGGACAAAGAGCAGATGTTGTCTATGCCCATCGATTGCCAAGAAAATGGGCACAGATTACTTGTATTATGTATGATGTACAATCCAGGTGATGGCCAGAGGTGAGTAGTAGTATCAAACACCAAGGATTTACAATGCAGGTGATGGCCAAATGTGAGTTGATATATCAAACACCCAGGTTTACAATGCAAGTGATGGTCAGAGGTGAGTAATAGTATCAAACACCCAATATTTACAATGCAGGTAATGGCCAGAGGTGAGTCGTAGTATCAAACACCCAGTATTTACAATGCAGATAATGGCCAGAGGTGAGTCGTAGTATCAAACACCCAGTATTTATAATGTAGGTAATGGCCAGAGGTGAGTCGTAGTATTAAACACCCAGTATTTACAATGTAGGTAATGGCCAGAGGTGAGTCGTAGTATCAAACACCCAGTATTTACAATGTAGGTGATGGCCAGAGGTGAGTAGATTTATCAACACCCAGTATTTACATTACAGTTAATGACCAGATGTGATCATATTTATCAACACCCAATATTTACGATGCAGGTAGTGGCCAGATGTGAGTAGATTTATCAAATACCCAGTAGTTACAATACAGGTAATGACCAGAGGTGAACAGATTTATCAACACCCAGTATTTACAATGCAGGTAATAACCAGAGGTGAGTAGTTGTATCAAACACCCAGTAAGTAGAATGCAGGTGATGCCCACAGGGAGTAGTTTTTTCTAATCCCCAGTAAGTAGAATGCAGGCAGTGCCAACAATTGAGAAGGTTTTCATAACACCCATTAGGTGTTATGCAAGGGGTGCCAACAAGGGAGCAGCTCTTTCTAACACCCAGTAAGTAACTAGTTTTATCAAAGTGTCTAATTCAAGGTGTGCCCACAATTAAGTAGTTTTATTAAAGTCCAAAAGGGTCTAATGCAAGGTGTGCCCACGAGTAACTTGTTTTATCCAAGCCAAAAGGGTCAAATGCAAGGTGTGTCCACAAGTAACTTGTTTTATCAAATGTGCCCCAGCAGCTCCCCATTCTCAGGGTGCAATGAGAAGAGGCAGATATGCTGCTATGTCCCTCTTCCTAGCCGTCTCTCACTGATGCCATCCACTATCCATAGCCCGATGCCCTAAGGACAGTTTGAGATGCAGCCAGCCTCCTCTTCCCTCCTATGTGGGACAATTGGGTTTTTAATTCCAATTTACACAGATCCCTAATCTGTCCCTGAAAGAGCAGCAACCCCTCCCTATCTGCTACACAGTGTCTTGAGATCGGCATGATGCACAACTCAGCCTTTTATAGTACTGGGTCAGGTGTTCCACCTGGCCAATTACAGCCATGCTTACCATTGAAATGGCTGTGATTTATAAATGTAAAAAGCTGGTTGAGTGAATTGCTCAGCACCCAGTCAACCAGTTCCCGGTTTCTGGGTTCGGCTGAACTTACCTGAGCACAGACGTTTTGCTAATGTCCGTGCTTGGGTTCGTGGGCTCGAGCTCGCAAAGTTCATTACGAACATAACATTTGCAGCTCGGGCTCACTCATCCCTATCAATGAGTATTTAAAAGCATAAGGTTTTATTTAATTTTTGAGGTTTGATTTGATTTTTTTCTTTAATTAGGGTTGGCAATGCAAAACAATATGTTCTTTAAGATTAGGGTATAATAAAAGAATAATTAGGTTCCAAAGCTGTTTGGCAGCGAGTATGAGACTATCATGGCATTTTAAACCCAAATCCAAGCACCATTAACGACTACGGTGGAAATAAAATGGCCTATTTTCTTCTTTTTTCAAAATAACTCTTGTGTCCCCAACCCATCAGGGTTGATATCTCCACAGCTCAAAAGCTTTCCTCTATGCCCTTTGACACAGGTCCGCTCCTTTGTTGCCAGCATCTTTGTTTTGCTCTGAGGCAGATTGGCTAGCAGAGCTCTGATTTGCGCCCCCCCCGGTGATTTCTGTTGTGTTCTTTGGGCTCTTCCTGGAGATCCTCCCATCTCCATCTCCAATGCTTTTACACCTCAGAGATTTGACATCTGGGGATTTGCCTACAAAGATTTTTCTGCTTGTGAACTGGAAAGCGGGCTCAAGGATCTCTATACCAACTTAAAGAGTAGCAGGGCTAGCATGTTGTAGGTGTTTTGAAGATAACTATGTTTTATTACAAAAAACGTAAATACCATGCTGTAAAGCTATTAAAAGATTAGTAATTGGAATAGTCACTATAAAACATGCAGTTTAACTTAAGATTACAAGTATGATCCTAAATAAAACAAACAAACAACTAAACAAAACAAAAAGACAATAATGCATGGAGCATAGCCTCCTATTCCTTCCACAATATTACACTACTCATATACCAGTACATCATTCAATTATTGTGCTTCTAAGATTAACTGCGTGCTCTGTTTGCAACACCCACGGTGCTCCTCCACCTTACATACAGTCTGCTTACCAGATGGAAATCAGTCTCAAGCTCATCTCATCATCCTCTCAATCAACAAATGTAGCTTCTTATCGAAGGATCTTATTATCGATCATTTCAATTCAATAAACTGTGCTCTTCAAATTCGTATCAATAAATGAGTGTGCTGTGCACAACTCTCTCCACTCATTCACTGATAAAACCATATTCATATGATAACATTTGAAAAAAATAGAGTAGTCTTGCAAGATCCACTTTTTAATAAATTTAAGAATAGTATTACACTTACAAACATTCAAGATAACTGCTTATCGAGACATCAGTCTCTGTAAATTGCATTGAACCTCAGCCCTTCTTTGATCACCTTACTTGCAGCCTCCAAGCTATTAAGGTGCTTTAAGTGCTAAGAGCAGCTGGTTAACGTCAACTGGAACCGGGCCCCCCAATCCCCCTCCCCACGCTGACACGTTTTTTGCTCTGAAGTGAACTTTATCAGGGCTAACCAGGTCTGAAAACTAATAAATAAAAAGTAAATCACTGTAGGAAGGGCAAGACTTAGCCAGTACACTTTATGTTGTTGCTGAAAAAAGTTAAGTTTCCAATTTATATCTTTTCATTCAAAATATTATTTACCTATTAACATCCTTAGGAATATACTTAAAATGCATGTACAATATCCTTATATAAAGAAATTCTTCCTTATTTCAGCTTCTGTTAGTCAATGCGCAGCCAGATCCATTTGAAACCGCAGGACTACCGCGGCATAGTTAATAGTTTTTCTGACTCTCCATTGCCTATGCAGCTATTGCGCATGTGTACCAATGTAAAATTATGGCAAATCCTATACTGTGGCAACTTCTATACATAAATGAGTAATTGGACCAATGCGCATGCACTTCTTATAGCTCTTTGTCCCTTTTTGTGTTCTTCTACCGTAGTGTATTAATCCCTTTTTCTTCTCACACTAACAGTGCTATCTATATTGTGGCATATTTGTTCCATTTTTTCATACCAAACCAGGAAAAAGGAAAAATGCTACTGATACCCGCTAATATTTAAATACCCATTAAAAGGAAAATACATTTCTAAATAATATCTTTAAAAGTTTAATCTTGAAATCATTTCTTTAAAAAAAAATGAAAAATTAGGATCATAGTTAAAAAGGAGAATTTTATTCAACTACACAATTTATATGTTTATGACATGGCCCTGTGCTATCCACACCAGGCATGTAGAAGAGCCAAAGTTTGTGGCATGGGCCCTATGTTCTTCCAGCACTCAGAGGCCATATATTCCAATGTATTCCCAGGGGCAGGCTTACCCTAAAGGCAGGGTGGCAGCTGCTGCTGGGCCCATGTAAAAAAGGCGTCTTGGACTTGTGGACCTGTGGGCCACCTGCTGTGGGTCCTGCAACACAGAAAAAAAAAATTAGCAGCACTTTGGTTACCGCACCGGGGAAATCAAGGTGCTGCCATCTTAATTTTGTACTGTGCAATCTATGTCGCACACCCCCAGCGATCCCTTTAGAAAGTGCTACAACACCCCATAGTGAGATGGCACCTTGGACCAGAAATGGACCACACTAGGATCCACAGCAGTATCAGTAAGTATATTATATCTCCATTTTGAGGGGGGCACTATGAACCCTGTGGACCCTATGACAGCCATAAGCCAATGCTGCATTGTCTAGCTAAGTCCCACAATGTCCATTGTCATTTTGTAGCAGCAGGCAGCCTCTGATGTAAGCAGGAGCGCATGCTGATATGAATGCTTGTACGCAGGAGCACACCGCAGCTACAGGTAAAATATGATAGCTGCATGCACTCTTACCATAATTTTTAAATCTTTATGTAGAAATAGGTGTTTTTTTGACAAAGGCACTGCAGAATCCAAAAAAAAAAACAAGTAAGTACCACAGTGGGGCCAGCTGATCCATGAACCATGCACTGTATCCTAAGAGATTATTGGTTTGGTGGTTCATGCGTTCCGAAGGGCAGCCATTTAACCCCTTGGATGCTTTCACACTGGAGCTGCTGAAGTGGCGATTCGCACTCCTGTCGGTGTCTGGATCCTGGACGGCCCTGTGCCCACCCCGAATGTGGTGGGTATGTGTGAGCTGTCTGGTCTAGGCACAGCCCGGTGTCCTCTAATTAGAGGGCACCTGGAACCCCAGACAGACCTGAAAGGTTGATGATGGCCCTCTACTATTAGCACTGGTGTCTCCTAGTAACCAGGCGCCACCATGAGGAGTGGTGGTGCTGCTGGTTGGGCTCCCAAGACACCAGAACCTCTGGACAGCATTGATGATGTCACTGTACTGGCAGCTTTTGATTGGTCCTCGTGCATTATAAAGTGTTTGACTGTAAGGCATCTGGTTGTTTGTTCCTGGTCCTGGGGAAGGGGTCCAGCATGGCCTCGAAATGAAAAATTGGAATACCTATGTTTATTTTGGATTTACAGTATAGACTTGGATTTATAACATGATTGCTGGTTCCTTACTTGTTTCTATATCTACAGGTAAGACAGGGATGCATTCGCCAGAAAAGACAGCGCCTTGGGAGCAGCTGGGAAAGGTAACCTTACTGGTTTCACAGACTGCAGGATGAAGTTGTGCGGCTTTTGTGTTGCTTTAAGCGTTTTTATACCCAGGCTTGTAACTAAAATTCTATCTCATTCAGGGGATTTATTGAAATACATTTCTCGAACCACAGTAGTATTTAATGTGACTCTCACTCCTGGGGCATCCCAGTTTGGTATACCTCTACAGTTAAAGGTTCTTAAAGACGAACTATGGTCAGGAATGACCATAGTCCCTCTACTGCATAGTGGGACAGCCTGACCTGGGTATCTCCACTATGCTTCGTGCTACTAAAAACAAAAGGCCATCCGGATACTCACTTCTTCCGGGTTGCACGCCCACATGACCCTAAACAGCCTATCAGTGCAGCCAGTCTATAACTGTGGCCAGTGCAGGCCATGCAAGCTGATAGGAGACAGACAGCTATAGAATGATCCTGGAAGAGAAAAGTATCCGGGAGAGCGTTGCCTCCTATTGGATGAGCTGCAGATTCAGCACATGTGTTTAGCTATTAAACTATTTAACAAAATTGATGTTGTTCTCTGCGAAGAGGAAAATCCAGATTTCCAGTGTCTCTTCTCTGTAACGCCTGGAAAAAATAAAATCAAGACGCTCCTCAGCAAAACTGAGCCCCACCACTGGCCGCCGTGGTCATGTGGTTGCCAGAAACCAGATACTGAGGGAAGACCTGAAGACCATGACTGTGGTGGCAAATCTCTCTTGATTTCGCCTGGGGAGCATTTTAAAAAGGATGATTTTTGTTTTTAAAGGGGGGCACAGGCAATTGGGATGCCCTGCGCACAGGAACAACACCTATTTTGTTAAAAATGGTGTTGTTCCAGTTTAACTGTTCCCCAACAGACACAGCTCTGCTAGGAAAAATGAGTATCTCTCTAATACAGGGCTTACTAATAGTATAAGGGGGTAGTTTAGTTTAATGTCCCTGTGAACCAGAACCCTCCCTGATAAGTGGAGGCTGATTCATTACTAACTGCAGGTATCGGCAGATGAGCCTCTGCATAGCAGCGCTTAGAGCAACCACTAGTAGATGCTGTAAGCGGGTATCGTAACCTGGCTGGCATTAATGAATGTGATGTATGTTGGGCGCTCTAACACCAGTACAGCGCTGCAGGGAGCGAAAGGAAGCCCCAGCTCAGTGCGACCGACTCTCGGTGCTCCACACCATACTTATCAAAAAAGGACACACACAACGTCGGTGCTCTAAATCTGGTCGCTATTGCATAGGGCGCCAGACGCTGTGTGATTAAAGTCTGTTTTTGAACACATATCCACCAGTAACAAAGCGAAAACACATGGAATTACATTGTTTTAACACTGTGACAACACTTTAGTGCCAGACCTGTAATGACAATTCTGCAAAAAAATATAAAAAGACAAAAAAGTTTATACAAGTGTTTGTTTGCAGCCAGGAGAGGTCACACAATGATTGGAGCAAAAAAAAAAAAAGAAAAAAAATTGTCAAACACGCTGTTTAAACACAAGCAAATGAACAGCCATTAAAAGGTATGGGAGAGCGACAGTGAGCGAAAGGTAATACCTGGCACTCTGGAAGCTAGAGCGCCGACGCTATACGCTGAGCCACCTGTAGTGATACATGGCGCTGTTAGAGGCGCTCACCAGATTCGATTTCATAAATGTGGTTTTGCATACAGTGCCCGGCGTTCACCAGGAGCTGCCTGCCGCTAGAAAACACTATCTGGTGCTATCCGTTCTTAAATAACCCCCATAGTTGCAAGGGAAGGTTTTGGTCTGCTTTCATTTTATGTCCTCTGGCAGTAATTCAGAAATAGATGTGAAAATGTTAAGGTTTCTTAAAAAATAATTATTCAGCTTTAGCTTAAACATGTTAAATGCATTGCAGAATTTGCTTTCAATGTCACAATTTAAAGCTGAGTGTGTTTAATGACTGCTATATCTAAAGGGTCTTTAAAAGTTTTAGTAATTGTGGGTGCAAGGTGTTAACTGTAAATATGCCAATTCCATTTGTCTGATGACTGTCAGTTTTATGACAATGATTTATCAAGCAGTAAAAGTTTTGTGAACATTGAAAAATTGGCAATAAACTGTCAAAAATAATTCTTAAATATCCTAAAAAGATCTTTGACTTATGCAAATGTGCCCAGTGCTTTCATTCATCATCTTAATAAAGGTGAAGGGATGAGGCACAGCAGTCACCCATCCACTAATCATTCCAATAGCAACAATCACCATATTAATGTATATTAATGTTTTAAAGCATGTGTAATTTGTATTGATCACCTAAACCTTGAAGTTGACATTGCTTGCGTCTATGTCAATCAAATGCAACTGTTCTAAGGCAAATTGTGGGTAAAATAAAAAAAAGCTATAATGGTTACTTTACCTCCCATAGCTTTGATCCCACACAGCCCTGACTGCTGACAGACAGTTGATCTTCTGAAAGCTGTCAGCTCACTCCCTGTTCAGCTGCTCTGGGATATTAATCAAGTCCCTACTGGAGGGTGTGGTGCATCCAAACCCAACCAATGCTAACCTGTAGTAGATATCAGTATCAAAAACACAGAGAGCTAATATTAATAGTAATGTAAAAGTCTCATGAAGATGGCAATCCCAAGGTGCATGCTCATAAACACTTCCTGACGTCCACCACCGATAGTGTTTAGACTCTTACCAAATGGTTGTTAGGTAATACAGCAAAATCACAAATATTGTCAATGAGTGTTCATAGGTTCCAATATCCAAATGACAAGGTGTAAATAACATAAATTTAAGATAAGTGGCCGGGCTCCAACTCGTTTCGTCGCCATAGCGACTTTAACCAGGATGCTCAGCACTAGTAAACACCGGCATTTATACCGGAAGGATGGTATCACTGTAAGGCGCACGTGCATCAAGCTCCCACAGCTCCCCTTTAATGTAATTATCTTACATATAGTTTTGCTTTAAAGTGGATGTAAAGTCTGCAAAGTCTTCAGTTCCTCTACTTGTCTCCAAATGATGACAGCATAGGGCATCCCAGGTTAAGATGACCCCCTATGCAGTGCTCTCCCACAAACTGGATATAGGACACGCTGATACTTCCATGATCCCGTGATATCAAGCATATGAAAGACCCCCCGCCATTCAGGTCATCACTGTACACTTTATATCTCCAAAAACAAAATAGTGTGTGTTTTCCTGGAACACAGAAGACATGAGAATCCATATGCCCCATGGCGAGGCTTATTAGGCTGTGCTAGGATCCGGATGTCCCATGCGGCCCGTATTTGGGGACATGTACCAGCAATATAAGGGCATCCAGATCCCACTGTTTTCATTATTTATTTCCTTTTTATTATGCCGCTTTTGGCTCTATGTTGGTTATATTAAGATGGTGTAATCTGTGCATGGTATTCACTAAAATATGGCAAGCTTCGCAACTCATGTGGGAGAGCATGTTACTAGAGAGGAGCGAAGCCAAACTGCTAAGTTCTGGCTTGCACCAAGCTTTGCGAGCTTGGGTTCCCAACTTCAACCAGAAGTCTGTGTTCAATTTCGGCACAGAACGCAGAAAAGGTGGTTAAAGGACTGCTGAACTCCACCTAAGGTTGCAGCAGCAGGCAGCTGCTTTTACTCACTTGAGCCTCGATCCTTTTCTGTCAGCGGTTGCAGAGCGACGGTGGCAGCAGTCGTGGAAGCAGCGGCATACCAAATTGGCCTAAGCCGGAGCTACAAAAAGATGTCCACCGGCTCCCTTGAGTGAGGACATTTTTTTGTAGCCCTGACTGGGGTCAGTCTGAGACGCCGCTGTTGCTGCCACCAAGAGAATCGGGGTTCAGGTGAGTTACAGTAGCACTTCTGCTGCACACTCTGCAAGCCTCCCACCACTGCCACCTCCAAAGTTCAGGTCCTCATTGATTTCAATGGGCCTAACCAAAAACGCTTTTCCTAAATTTTTTCCACACCACATTTAACAAGAAAATACACACACACAGTGTCGGCGCTATAGCATAGAGCACCAGGCGATATTTTCTGAACAGACATCTGCATTCTGAACACATATCCACCAGTAACCAAGTGAAAACACATGGAATGACATTGTTTTTACACTGGGACAATAACACTTTAGTGCCAGACCTGTAATGACAATTCTGCATAAAAATATAAAAAGTTAAAAAAATTATAAAAGTGTTTGCAGCCAAGAGAGGTCACACAATGGTTTGAGCAAAAAAAAAATTTAATTGTCAAACCCGTTATTTAAACAAACAAATGAAAGCTATCGAAATGTATGGGAAAGCGACACTGAGCGAAAGGTAATATGTGGCGTTCTTGAACCCAGAATGCCTGCGCTATGCGCTGATCCGCCTCTGGTAATACATGTGATGCTACATGGCGCTATTAGAAGCGCTCACCACATTCGTTTTCTTAATTGTGGTTTTGTGTACAGCACCTGGCGTTCACCAGACGCTACCTGCTGCTACGAGGCACTACCTGGCACTAGCCATTCTTAAACAACCCTCCAAACATCCTGAAAAGGACAATGGCCTGCTTTAACACCTATCTAGCCCTGACTAAGCGCTTTCCATAAATAAATGTCCTGAAAATGACAGTTGTCTTAAAATAAAAAGAAGCCTTGTCTGTCTCTCAGCAGCAGCACCTCTCTCTAACTTTTCTGCAGAGTGCACAGCAGCGTTGTGCGGCCTGATGGGAACCCCGCCTTTTATACATCAGGGTCATGTGTACCGCTGGGTCAATGGAGGGAGGGGAAGGAAGAAGGCTGATTGGCTGTCCTGCAGCCAATTAGCCTTGTTCCATTTTTGGGGTAAACTGAAATACGGTATCAGGGACCTGAGCATGCAAAATTCTGCACAAACCTGAATTTTGCGGTTTGGGTTTGCCCAACCCTACTTATAATTAATATTACACACATTTATTTGTACAGAATTTGCATTGGGACTTAAAGGAAACGCAGGACAAAGCTGTCACGAAATGTTTTTTTGGGGAGTTATTAAAAATGGCTTCTTTTGCTTAAGTTTGTGTAATTTGGAAAACAACAAATAAAATGCAGCCTAAACACACTGTAAAGTTTGCCCCCTTTGTCTCCAGTAGTGAGTTTCTGTAACTGTAATGATGAGATGCTGACCAGCGCTGGAAAAACAGCGCCAAAGATTTTAAGGAGGAAAAAAATCATAAATATGCTGGGGAGCGCCGGAAAAACTGGGGTACAAAGTGGCACTCACTGGTGCTGAGATAATCGGCAGCATGGTCCAACAGGCGCTGAGATAGGACAGCCAATATCTGGTGCAACAATCAAAGCGAATTAGTAAACCTAGTGCACAGCACAACTCCAGAAAAATTGCCGCCGTTCCGAAACTGGCTCTATAGCCACAAGAAAGATGCTAAATGCCGTACATAAATAAAGCCCTTAGTCATTGAATGAATCACAATAAAATGTATATGTGTCACACAGTGATTTGTATTTACCACTTTTTCTGTCTCAAAGTCATCAAAAAGTAACATACGAGTTCTAATTTTGGACATCTTTTGAAGTCTTTATTTTTCCAACAGCTTTTATATACCCTTTAATGATATAGTTAGTTGAACATTTTACAAAGTCATCGCGGCTCATATTTTTTTTCTAATAAAAAGATTAAAAAGATTTTTCCCATTACCTCTGGAAACTTTTTCAAGCTTGTTTTTCAAAGAAGTAAATATATTCAAAAGACAAAAGGTTTGAATGCATTTTCGCAGAGAAAAACAAGAGCACTGCCATTTGTTTCTTTCAAGGCACATTTATAAATTACAGCAAAGAGCTAATACATTTCTAAGAACATATAAAACAAAATACTGGTTTTGAAGTCTTATAATGAAACAACTCTGTTCTTCTCATGCCCAGTCTATTTTTTTTAATGAAGATCTTCTGGCAGTTCTTGAATGTATAACTAGTTTGTATCAGTGAATAAAGCTGTCTGTTCAGATGATTGACATGAGCCCACTTTATAGTGGGATTCTGAAAATTAGTCCACAGAGGTCCATTTTTTTTTCAGGTAATTTCAGTCTGAGAGCTGCCCTCCAACTATCTTGGAGGCTTCTTAACCCCTCTCATTGGTATTCTAATCTGGCACAGTTGTCCTGCTTTTTAAAGTAACTCAGAGATTCTTGATACAATCCCCCCTGACACATTACTTAGCCAAAGGATTCAAATGAGATTCAAAAAACACGAAATACAGCACAAAGGGATCGCAAAGTGCACAATTAATAATCATACGGTTAATTCATTTTTAATGCATAGATTTTCTCGCTATTCCATTTCTCATTCAAATGAGAAACAAAATCATGAAAATGTTTTAGAAGATTTGAAGACACTATCATACATCTATAAATATAACATCTCAAGGCATTTTTTGTGCCTTACAGTATTTTATTTTGCTAGACAATAAAAAGCAAAGTATAGATTTAAATTCACTTTGAAAACATAAAGCTTCATAAAAAGAACATGTAGTGAAGATATTGTTTAATTGTTTTAATTAGCTACTTCTCACATCCGGGTCCATTCATTGCAATGTCTTGTCCATTCGGGATTTCTTTTAATGCATTCAAATAAAGTCATTTTATCCTTTTCATTATTCATGGTAAATACAATCGGCAATCAGCTAGCTTTCAAGTGCAAGATTTTGCAGCCATTAAAAACGTTTTGCTCATCTCATGTTAGAGTACTAATGTTGCTGTTCAAAATAATGTTATAATTAAGTTAATCTAGAATCTTGCTGATCTGGTTCAGTTCGAAGAAGAGAAGTTGGCAATATTTGGCTACAAATCAGCAATTTATTTAGATCAAAAGTCTCCTTTAGATATCAAATGCATTTTAAGTAAAATTAAGGGAGATTTAAAGAAGCATAATTTACCTATGTTAACACACCTGTATGTAATTCTCCTTAAGAAAAGGATTCTTAATTCACTCTAATGTCACCACTTCACACTAAATAATTTTTAATTGGTCCAATGTTCCTCTGACATTTGGTGGTCTTCCCCAGCAATTCAGGGGCATTTGATGCTTTTGTTGCTTTTCAAAAACCAATGCATACAGCCAAAATATCCCCCCCTGTAGATTTGAATGGCAATAAAATTCAGGTGATGCAGAAATATAGAAATAGAGTGTTGACAGTAAAAGTAGACCATAAAGTCCACCTAATCTGCTCTTATATGCATATGTTCTCCTCTTAGAATTACTTTAGATGTATGCTTATCCCAGACATGTTTAATTTCACTTACTGTTGATTTTCCAACCTCTTTTGGAAGTTTGTTTCAAGGGTCTACTACTCTTTCGTTAAAATTCTCTGACATTGCTCGTGATGATCTTCCACACACATCGGAGTTGTGCCCCCTTGAAATAGCATTACGTTTCTTCTTAAAAACACTTTCCTCCTAAGCTCTATTCAAACATATTTCTAAGGTTTTAAATACTTAAACTCTTTCCTTACTTTCCTCCAGATTTTACAATTTAGGCAGTTTAAGTCTTTCCCAATACATTTAAAGTCCTTCCAACATTTTTGCAGCTTGCCTTTGTACCTGTTCTTTTTGATCAAAAATGTTTTGTTGGGGGCGTGGCCGCGGCATGGCAGAGTAGAGTCGCTTGTATCGGGGGCTCCTGCACAACCCCAGCCTACAACGTGATTTTGTGGGGCTACAACCCCAATCAAACCCCCCCAGGGAGATGGGGAAACATGGAGGGTCACGGAAGACTTCCAGAACCGGCGAGGGGCAAGCGATTACCCGCTTTCTACGGGTGGAAGATCCCGGGACCAGGAGCCTGCCCAAAATGGCGCCGGATCGGGTTGAGGAGGGGGAGCGTGGTGAGCGGTCGGATGCGCCATTGAGGACAGCTGAGTCGCCTGCTGAGGGGAGCCGTCAGCGCGAGGAAGAGGTCGGCGCTTCACCACCTAACCCCCGACAGGGCCAGCGGCGGCCCGTATCAGGCGAGCCGGCGGGGAGCGGAGGAGCAGTGACCGCTGCTCGTAGCAGCAGTGCGGCGGCGTGTGAGGCACGGGAGAGCCGTCGTCGCGAGGAGGTTGGCGGCCCCCCCTCGCAATACCCACAGCAAAGCCAGCGGCGGCCCGCGCCTGGTGTGTGGAGCGGAGGAGAGGAGACCGTCGCCGGTGACACCAGCAAGATGGCGGCCGTGCTGAGACCAGAGCGCGGTGACCGGGGGGAGCGGGAAGCTGAGGAGCCGCACACAGCAACCCGCATCAAGGTACTGGGGGAGGCGGGCGGGTGCTCTCCCCCGAGCAGAAGGGGAAGCCACAGTGCGGGGAAAACAATGGACCCAGGGGTCGTCCCGGGGATCAGCTCTCACCCCCCTAGCCTGGGAGCTTCAAGTATGTGCTCCCCCCACAGCGCAGAGAGCTCAATGTGTGAGGAGGAGATGGAGCTTGGTCTGCTTCCCGGCTCACAAGCAAGCCCAACTAGGTGGGAGCCTGGTCTGCATAGCCCAGCTTGGAACAGCAACCCGTCACCCATTAAGCTGCCACTTAAAGGGCCGGAGACCCTCTCGTGTGGGGCCCATATCCACCATCCCTCCCCCTCAGGCCACACAGTCTGGGATGTGAGCTCGGGGGGACCCCCTGGAGGCCAAGAACAGGCGGACTGGGTCGCACGGTCGGCCCAGGAGGGCATCCCAAACCTGTGGTTTTTGCAGAAACAGGCCGCTCCAGATTCAAGCCGAGACGGGAGGAAGGAGGGCCAGTTCTCCTCATCAGCCTTGCCACGGCAGATGACACCCTCGGACGGGCTATTTACCTGCCTGACGCCACCTCGACCCAGGGAGGAAGGTTACAGCACAGATTCCTGGGATCCGAGAAGGGGCAGTCCCCAACCCTCACACGGGATGCAAGACCCTCCAGCTAACACCGAGACCATACACCGGGCAATGATACACGCTCCCCAGCAGGGCCTGGACCTCGATCTGCGCTCAGTCCTCCTCTCACTCCCCACTAAAGCAGACCTTGAGGCAATCCCCACCAAAGCAGATATGGAAGCCATGATTTCTAGGATAGAGAAAACCTTTCGGAAAGACCTAGAAGTTGTTCAACACAATGTGGCGGCGGTGGAGGATCGAGTTTCCACCTTGGAGAACGCAAACACTGTGACAGAGGAACGTCTAACCCGCCTGGAGCGATCGAGTGAAACGCAGGCTGCCCAAATCACCAATTTGAAACTACACTACGATGATTTGGAGAACAGAAATAGGCGGAACAATCTGCGCCTCAGGGGGATCCCCGAAACGCCTCAGTTCATGGACCTGGACTCTGTTGCCACCTCTGTCTTCAATGGGCTCCTGGGGAACCCTCCGGACACTGTCATAAAGATGGACAGAATACACAGAGTAGCAGGCCGACCGCCGGGCATCCCGGATGGCCCCCGGGATGTCCTATGCAGAATACATCACTTCAAGATAAAGGAAGAGATTCTAAAGAAGGCGTGGGAGGCAAGACAAGTTGTACATGATTCTGCGCATATAACCATTTTACCGGACTTAGCCCGATCCACGCTCTGGATGCGAAGACAACTGAAACCACTCCTACAGAAGATAAAGGACAGCGGTGCAGTCTATAGATGGGGATACCCGTTCCATCTCGTCGTTAGAAAGAATGGAGGCTCCTTTACACTTCGAGTCCCCGGGGACCTGGATAACCTCTTTGCGTTTTTGGACACTCCCCCCTTGGAGGTCCCGAATTGGTTGGACTTCCCTACGTTCCAGCCCCTGCCGCAGAGGATTCGACGCCGGAGGGCCCCGATCGGCCACGGACGTCGACGGGGAGATGATCCCCCCCCCGCGGCTGAGTAGCTTTTGGGACTACTTTAATACAATGCGGTGGACCTGATCCCCTCGCCTGGACTTCTCCCCCTCCCCCCCCCCCATGGGGGTGTTCTCTCCTACCCTGTGCCGGGCCCCCCGGCGGACTTGCAGGTTGGCGGGACAGCCCTCTCCCCACCGGTTATGAGTCTGAACAGGACATTTTGGGTGTGTTGATGGCCGTTGTTTCTGTGACCTGGGGTCCCCCCCGCTCGCGCCCCCCCCCTCCGTTCCCGTGGCGCCTCGTCGTGCTCACCCTGACGCCTGTGGCGTCGGCTGGGCCGTTGCTCGCCCGGGGGGGGGGGGGGGCGGGGGCGGGTGGCGAGCCGAATGTGGATCCGCCCCTGCGCGGGTGGACTGGGACGAGCTGCTGATGCTGCACCCCGCCGGGGGATGTGGTTCAACTGCATCCGGTGACGGGTTGTGGTCTCTCGTGGGGGGCGGGTCTCCACTGAATGCCTACGTCTCTGTGCCCGGTTGTCGGGGCGGCCTGCTGTCTCCTCGGTCGTCATTATACCCGGCTGTCGGGGCGGCCCGCCGTCTCCTCAGTCACCATTATGCCTGGTCGTCGGGGCGGCCTGTTGTCTCCTCGGTGACCATTATACCCGGCGGTCTTGGGGAGGCGTGGGACTCGGACAAAGTGCCTTGGAGTTTCCTCGTGGTTGGGGGGGGGCGCCCCGCCGGTCCCGGGCTCCACTAAATAGATTGATCGGCCATTCTGGGGGGGGCCTTGGTGGGTGGGGGGCGGGCCTTGGTGGGTCCTCGGTCGGGTGCACGGGACTGACCGCGGAGGGGTGACCCTGGTCTTCCTGGCTGCCCCCGCCCCCTCCCCCCCCGCCGTCGGGGGCAATGAGCTGCGCTCGGCTCTCTGGCCGCCCCGGTGGCGCTGGGAGCGGTGGCTGTCCTGGGGGGGGGGGTTGGCTGGCGCTCACTGCGCGGGTTCGGGGCGGGGAGTGGTCCGGCTGGCTGGGGGATGATTGACGGGGGTAGGGAGGGCTACTGCATAAGTGTTTTCGGCAAGGGTTGATCAGGTTAACCAGGTTGTCATAGAGTTAAACAGGTTACTTAAACTGTTATAGAGTGTTACTATGGAGTCGAAGATGGCCCTGGCGTGTTATCTTGTTTACAGATTGTTTTCCTTTTAACCCCCCTGGGGGAAATCAAGTCTTGGACCGTCCCTCGTTTGAGGGGCTGAGCTGGGCTGGGGAGGCGGGGGCCTCCGTAGCCTTGCAGCGCCACAGTTTTTCTACCCCACATAGGCCTGCGCGCCTAGGCTAGTTCGGCCTTAGGCGGGCGTTTTCTCTCTCCTTTTTCTTGTTTTCCTTCTTCCCTTTCCATCAAATTTCCTCCCTCCCTTCATCCATCTCCCCTCGCATAATTCCTCCCTGTTCTGTCATCCCCCCCCCCCCCCGTAACCCACCTTTTTTCGGGTCTTGACAGACCATCCGTCTCCCATTTTCCTTCCCTTGGGCCGGGCGGCCGTGCTCCTGCTGCTCTTGAGGGCGCATTGATCCCCAGTATACAGTTGCCTTGGCTCTGGGCTCTTCTCTGCGGGGCCGGCGCGTGTGGTCCGGATCGGGCGCAGGTGACGCGATGGATCTCAGGATCGTCTCCCTGAACGCTAAAGGTCTCAATGTCCCAGAGAAACGGAGAGTATGCCTGAACCTATTCTGGAAAAAAAGGGCGCAAATAGTATTTGTACAGGAAACACACTTCCGGAAGGGGAAAGCTCCAAGATTTTCGGACAGGCGCTTCCCGATTGGATGGCATTCCCACTCGCCGGATTCAAAATCCAGGGGAGTGAGCATTTTGATTGCGGCCAACACTCCATGGACCTTGATAGACAACATACTTGACGAGGAGGGTCGTTTCATTTTCATTAAAGGGAAAATAGGTACCCAAGTATTCACGTTCGCTAATATCTACGCCCCCAACTCGGATCAGATTCACTTTATTGCGCGTGCCCTGGATGCTCTTCAGACGTTCTCGGAGGGCGTCCTGATTTTTGGTGGCGATCTCAACGTGGCCCTGGACCCATTGCTGGATGCCTCCAGAAAGGCTTCCCATCTATCGTTCTCGGCTCTTAAGAAACTAAAAAGTTCCCTACGACTCTCCCAACTCATAGACCCTTGGCGTTTACAAAACCCTTGAGGTCGAGATTACACATTTTACTCTGCACCCCACGACTCCTACTCGAGGATAGATTACCTCTTCTTGGAACACAGATACCTGGAGATTGTCCAAAAAGCGGAAATTGACCCTATCTTGGTCTCAGATCATGCCCTGATCTCACTGTCCGTGAAACTCCCCGAGCGGTTGTCCAGGCCGAGTACCTGGGTGCTCAACGAGTCGTTACTTCAGGACCAGAGTGTGAAAGAGGAGATTAGGAAGGATCTACAGTCATACTTCACAATCAACGCCAATCCGGAGACGTCTCCCCTAAACTTATGGGCAGCACACAAATGCTACATCAGAGGTATCATCATAAAAATAGCTTCCAGAAAGAAGAGGGAGCGAGAGAAAATGACGGCAGATTTAGTACAGAAAATTGCCCATTTAGACTCTGAGCACAAAAAACGGGGAGCTGAGGAGACCAGACAGGAGCTGGCAGCGACACGTGAAAAACTAAGAGACCTCTTGCTAACCAAAGCGAAGGTTGCGCTTGTTAAGGCCAGACGCTCCTTCTATGAATATGGGAACAAATGTAGTCGTATGTTAGCTAGGGCACTCAGAGAGCAGAGAGCCTGCAACTTCATACCTCAGATAATGGGGAGTGGAGGACGTTTGCTCGCCAAACCGGCAGATATTGCTGGGGTCTTCAGAGACTTTTATTCCAAGCTTTACAACCTGGTGGAGGGGCGCCGGGCAAATGGGCTACAGGAGGCCCGAGGGTATGTCACGGCGTCAGGCTTGCCCACATTGAGCCGAGAGGTGGTGGAGGCCATGGAGGAACCCATAACGGCACAGGAGTGGTCGCTGGCAATAAAATCGTCCCAAACGGGAAAGTCTCCAGGCCCAGATGGATTTACATTGTCCTATTACAAATGGATGGAGGACATCTTGACCCCAAGAGCAGTGGCGGCCTTTAACTCCATATCCCCAGAGCAAGCTTTACCAGCGGATATGCTGAGGGCACAGATAGTGGTTATACCTAAACAGGGAAGGGACCCACTGCTCTGCTCCAACTACAGGCCGATATCGCTGCTTAATGTGGACCTCAAGATGTTCGCGAAAGTCCTGGCGACCAGACTCCTGCCTTACCTGGGCAACCTAATAGGCCTGGACCAGGTGGGGTTCACTCCGGGTAGAGAGGCGAGAGACAATGTGACCAGAATTCTCAACTTGATTCACCTGGCACATGAGCAAGGGATCCCTGCTATGATGCTCTCCACAGACGCTGAGAAAGCGTTCGATAGGGTCCATTGGGACCTTATTCGCGCCACCCTTGAGCACATAGGCCTGCAGGAGAATATGAGATCGTGGATGCTGTCCCTGTATTCCTCTCCCTCGGCATGCGTCAAAGCCAATGGTGTCCTGTCCGACTCATTCCCAATAACCAATGGCACCAGACAGGGGTGTCCCCTGTCCCCGATTATTTTCATTTTGACGTTAGAACCCTTCCTCAGGAAGGTTAGGGCGAACCCAGACATTAAGGGGCTGTCGGGGGGTGGCACGGAACATAAAGTTGCGGCCTTCGCTGACGACCTGCTTTTTTGCATCTCGCAGCCTGAGACGACCATCCCCAATCTTCTGAGAGAAATGAGAGAGTACGCGGAGCTGTCGAATTTTAAAGTCAACTTACAGAAATCTGAGGCACTCAATGTCTCTCTCTCTCAGAGACACCTGGATAACACTCAGGCCAACTTTCCCTTTCGATGGGCATCTGGAGCGATCAAATACTTGGGAGTCCAGATAACACCCCAGCTCAAAGACTTGTTCGCCCAAAATTTTCCACCTCTCCTAAACACCATTAAAAGAGACCTCCAAACATGGCAGGACAGGACACTGTCCTGGTTTGGTAGGTGTAACGTACTGAAGATGAACGTCTTGCCGCGCCTGCTTTACCCTCTTCAGGTGCTGCCCATTCACATACCATCTGCCTTTCTGAGAGATATCCGATCGGAATTTATACGGTTCATATGGGGGGGCAGGAACCCGAGAATTGCCCAACAGACACTGACGCTGCCGAAGGTGAGGGGAGGGGTGGGACTCCCGGACATCAGAATGTATTATGTAGCAGCGCATCTAAACAGGATCGTGGACTGGAATCGTCATAAAAATAGCAAACGATGGGTTCAACTGGAGCAATCATGGGCTCCGGTTCCACTGGTGGGCCTCCCTTGGTCCCCGGGAGAATTACCGGGCCCGCTCAAATCTCATCCTACAATAGGCCCGACCCTGCGGGTGTGGGCAAGACATATGACGAAAGATAACATAGCCCCGTCGCCCTCCCCGCTTCGCCCGATCACGGGGGCATTGGACTTCTTCCCGAACCGGCTTGATGCGGGCTTTGCGAGATGGAGGGCGCCTGGTCGTGGCGTCGCCTTTGAGTTCCTTAGTGGCTCCAACTGAAAGTCCCTGCAGGAACTGCTGAGCTGGGGGGATGCCCCCCGTCTGTCATATTGGAGGGCACTGCAGGTATCGCACTTCCTGGCGAGCCTGCCCCCGCCCAAGGAATTCGCCAGAGAGCTGACCCCATTCGAGCGCTTATGTGCGACAAACGAAACTACCAGAGGTACATTATCCACGATCTACAAAATACTGGTGGACCCAGGCGAGAACCACATACCGAATTTTATTTCTGCGTGGGAGTCGGAGCTCGGGGTCACATTTACCCCACCTCAAGTGAAGAAAATGCTGGAGCTTGCACAACGGGCCTCAATAAGTAACCAGTATCAAGAGGCGGGATACAAAATACTGAGTCGATGGTATAGGTCACCACAGACACTCCATCGCATCTTCCCATCGGTTCCTTCCTTATGCTGGAGATGTGAGTGCGACACGGGCTCCCTCTCACACATTTTTTGGGGATGTACAAAGATAAGGGACTTCTGGGAGGAGATCGTTAAGTGGATCCATAAGATAACAGGAGAACCAATAGAACTTTCCCCGGAGGTCCTCCTTCTGCATTCTACCAAAGCCTCGGTAAGCAAATACAAGAAATCCTTGACGGTCCACCTGGTAAACGCTGCCAGAGCATGTATCCCCGCCAGATGGAAGTCGACTACCCCGCCAACCATCGGCTCTTGGATCAGGAGGGTGGAAGACATCAGACGAATGGAGGACCTGACAGCCCTCCTCCAGCGCACTGAGGAGAAAAATAGACGCCGGTGGATGCAGTGGTCCCTGTTCATGGAGTCGGCGGCGGGCAAGACTCTGAGGGACGAGGCCTGAGGTGTTTAGGAGTCGCTCGGGGGCCGTTGTTGGGCGGGTGTGCTCGATCCGGTCCGGGGGCTATGTCCCCTCGCCTGTGGCAGCTCTCTCTCCCCTCTTGGCGATGGAGGCCTGGGCCTCCTCCCCCTGGCCCCCCGCGGCCCCCCACGACCCTTCCCCCCTGTCCGGGCCGCCCATGGGGTTGCGGACGAGGATGCGCCCCGTGGGGGTGCAGGCGGGAATGTGGGGGATTTCTCCCCCTTCGTCGGGGGGGGCGTGGGGGGGGTCGGGGGGGGAGTATGGGACTATTATTATGAGTTGCGGGGCCGCCCGTGCCCCCCCCCTGCCCTGGGGCCTGTCCCCCGACCTCCCCTCCCCCTCCCTCCTCGATTTTTCTTGTTCCCCCTCATCCTTTCTCTACCTTCCCCCCCACCTTTATTCCCCTCCAGCACACACCTTCCTCCCTTCCCCCTTCCTGGTATCATTGGAAAAAAGTGAGGGGTCGGGGCGTTGAGACATGATCCTTAACTGAATTGTAGTTGACGGGTAGGCCATACACATAGAGTAGTTGCCAAATGCTGTAATGTTGAATTCAAGTGTTATATTGTATCTGCAATGCTCAGTAGCTGTTATCAAAATGTATAAGTGTGATCTGTCTTTTCGCCTTTACTCTTTTCAATAAAGATCTATTGTTAAAAAAAAAAAAAAAAAAATGTTTTGTTGTTGAGGTGTCCAGAACTGTACACAGTATTCCAGATTTGGCGCCTTTAGAGCTCTATACAAGGGCATCAAAACCTCCCTATTTCTACTCGTGATGCATTGGACATTGCAGTTGAGCATCCTGCTTGTTTTCCCCACCGCCTGGCTACACTGTTCACTCATCTTAAGGCTGACAATAATCAGTATGCCTAAAATCCTCACTTCTAAAGTCCCGTCTAACGAAGTACTGCCCATGCTCCTTCTCAACACTTTTGTTCGAACTGTATTAGAATTAAGGCACATTCCAACAATACTGTTGGGACCCAGTTTCCCTGTAACAATATTTGAAGCGGGCCAAAACCTTTTGTTTTGACTAATATCTCCCACATCGCTCATTTCACAGGAAGTACATTTTGGATGGTTTGCTTTCTGTTTTTTCTTTCTTCTCCCTGCTAATCTGCTATTATACGTTTTGCAGTTGCAGTTGTACACTTGTGCACTAGAATCAGAAACATTTTGCAAAGCAGTTTGCTGTACCTGAGGCAAGCAAGACTTTTTAGCTATACTCCGAATGCATGGAGAGTGTGAAACGACCTATAGATGATATTTCTTGTGACTTTTTGCGGATTTTCTACTTTTAACTTAAAATCAGAAACTAGATCAGATCTGAATGTAGCACAGTCTTTGTTAAATCTTCAGTTTCACTCTTATTTTAATATGCTGGTCTTCGCACTAGATAGTTTCATCATCTCATTAGATAGATTTTCCATCTCAGCTGGCTAGTATATAATAAAGTTTGGAAAGCTTATCCTCATACATGCCCATGCTCATCAACTTTTCCTTCCCTTTGTGTATAACCTGGTTTGTTACAGCTTACATCTCTCAGCTGCCTAAACTGACCTCCACTTTCCGGCTTGCTTACTTCCATTGCTTGCCCCGATCTTGGCTCGTCTGACCTGTCTTCAGTTACCTTAACATGGCCCTTTAGTGTGCACCTATTCCTGGCATCACTATAGAGGGATAGGATAAGTTTGGAATGCACCAGTCGATTTGGGTGTGGTGAGGGGCAAATGATGAGAGGTGATTCTTGAACAGGGACAGTTTAGGAGAGGTTCTTCCAGGGCCAGGTATCAGGCTAGTTGTTGTACTCACTCAGATCCAGATTGGGATCCACGAGCAGAATGCTCGGTGACTTCAGGTTCGCTTGACAGAAAAAGGTAGGTACAGTCCTCTGCATGCAGGGGATTGTTATGAGGACTGTGACCTGGGTACCACTCAGCCAATTCATATCCTACCTTGAGGCCTACTGGTGCATTTTCATTGCTTCAAACCTAGGTGAAAACATTGATTGCTGTTGTTGTTGCTGTCTATAAATGCTACCTTATTAAAAGATAGGTGCTTTATTTGTTGTATTGTTTGCACAGAATACTATAGATCTCAGATCTTTTATTTTATTTGACATAAATTATAACTGAAGAATGCATTAAACTCCATGTTCCAAGCATTTAGTATTGGTAAATGTTACTTTTCTTATTGTTGTGTGAGACCCTACTGGATTTATTTGCACATTAAATCATGAATGGAATAACATAATCTTGCAGGACTTGGTGGACCATTTGGTCAAAATGCCATGCCCCAAGGAAGCATCTTGTCATTCTGTGAATGTGAACTGGTTCTTTATTGGTTAGAGTCACTAATAAGTGTGCCTTAGGGATTCCAACAGAGAATCTATCTTTAATGAGCAGTTGAGCATGAAAACCTAACCAAATATTAAACATAGTATTACTACCCTTGTATTCAGTGTGTGTACAATACCTAACACCTTATAATATATTCAATGTATTATTCATTCCAGAAGATGCACGTAGGGTTTATAGAGAAAAAAATAAGAAAAAAATATTTTGAACCAAATGGTATGCTAAACTACCCCCACATCACAGAGCCCAATAGCAGCATGCAGTGTGCAGACCTCCCAATCCCCCTATAACAGGCAGTGTGGCAGAATCCCCCCAATCACCCATAACAGGCAGTGTGGCAGAATCCCCCCAATCACCCATAACAGGCAGTGGGGCAGAAGCCCCCCCCCCCCAATCTCCCTATAACAGGCAGTGTGCAGAATACCCCCAATGCCCTACAACCGACAGTGTGGCAGAATCCGCTCCAATCCCCCTCATCATGCATATGAGCAGGGTGCATCGGACAATAGAGGCCTGTTGCACAGAAAGCAGTTATGCTTCCACATGCTACTGCCCACCTGCCTGCTGGTCTTCCATTGTCCTGCGCTAATCACACAACCTTTTTTTTTTTTTAAATAACCTGGGTCTCATATGTAACAAATTACAATAATACATTTTATGCAGCTCTTGGATAAATGAGACTCATAAGAAAAGGTATGTGTTCAAAAACAAGACAAAAAATCAGTAAACAAAAATAACACAACTGAAACGTGTTCTAAAGTTAACAAGTTAACATTATTTTAACAGTGGGATGCATGTTTTGTTTTGTTAGGTAGGTTTAGTTCCTCTGCTGGGAAAACCTATTTGAAACATAAGGGCTATATTGTAACCAGTCTATGCCTGCCATTTTTCTTCAAATTATTTATTTTTCTATTTCAGTTTTGTACAAACATTTATAATAAAAATATATAAAAGAGATACACATTAGGCACTAAACTAAATACAACACACTAGGAAGAGTGTATGGCATATTGTATGCTGCTTAATTTTCTCTTTTACATATTCATTAAAGATTTTTTTATTCAATAATATGTAATAACATTCACATTATATTAATATATAGTATTAAAACAATATATAAAAATAAGTACAGAAAGATTAGGCTAAAATTAGCATTCAGCTTAAGCAAGAACTTTAAAAACCAAAACCAATGAGTTTTTTTATTGCAATTATGTATTAATCAGTGGTTAGTTGTGGCATCCTTGAGTCTTCACATCCCATCTGAACTTTCTGTACCTTTGGTTAAGTAAAGACATAAATGGAACATCCCTGTGTAACTAGAGCTCCAAGCCACACATGACATTTATGGTACTCTGCCTATTAAAATTTTACAGGTCAAAAATCCAAAACCTGCCTATTAAAAAAATGTTTGCAATCATCACAAGTGACAAGACAGAACAGGTTAATGTTTGCAATAATAGTCTGGTAATTAGGACCTTTGTAGTTGATAAAGCGTGACTGTTAATCAATGCTTGGCTAATTAATCAATATTTTAATCATTAGACCTTTAAATTAGCATTTCCTCTAATTCCCTTGATCATTCAGCTCCAAGGCACTTTCTATTATGGTTAAGTATTCTGAAAATATTGATATAAAATTTCATTTAGCTGGTTCACTTTTAAGTAGCTAAAGAAATTAGCATCTTACCAGACTTACCTGCTAAACCCTTTAAGGTTCCAGATTTAGCAGGATGTTCCTGCGCATTTCCATGCTACAAAGTTTTAAATTCCACATAGAGAAGGAGATCTGTACGGGGCAATTCCAGCTCCCTACTTTTTATTTTTGTGTGCAGACTACCCCATCTATATATGAGATAATGTGATTAGCAGGGGTCTCAACTAGAGATGAGCGAACTTCTTGAAAGTTCGATTCGGGCGATTCGCCGAATTTCCCCAAGAAATTCGGGTTCGCCCGAATCGAACTTTAACGAATCGCTCATCTGAAAAAAAAAATGCCGGCATGGTGGGAGCAGGCAGGCCGGCTACGCCTGTCAGCGGGCCGCCGCCGCGCCCTCTGATGACGCGTCCTCTGATGACAGCTGAGAGCGACGCCGGCCTCCACGCTCCGAGCATGCAGGTAAGTGTTTGCTTTTTAAACAAATGCTGGCATGGTGGGAGCGGGCAGCTTCCGCCGCCCGCTGACAGCGTAGCCGGCCTGCCCGATCCCACCATGCCGGCATTTTTTTTTTTTTATTTCAATTTAAATTCGGGTTCGCGCCGAATCGAATTTTCCCTGAAATTCGGAGCGAATTCTGGTTCGTCCGAACCGGTTCGCTCATCTCTAGTCTCAACCTTTTGATGAGCACGGGCTACTTAAATAATTTGGAACCGGGTTGCAGGCCTCATCGAATAGGTTCAGAATGTTTTCATTCGGGAATGGCATAACGAAGATTTTCGTCAACAATCAGGATAATCACTGTCTCCACAAACTCCACTTGTATTTCCTTCCACCTACATTCATATGTAGCAATCCCCACATGCTTGCAATGCACATGCAAACTGGTTTACATCTCTGGATATATTTTACCCTTTCTTATAACCTCCTCATCAGTCTCACTTCTTAACCATGTTCTAAATACTTTACCCATCCACGGTAAGCACACATCAATGCTAAGCATGCAATTATTATTGAAAAAATATTTAACCAAATTATTCTGCCAAAGATTTCACCCAGAGGTGGTGGTGTACAATAAATTCACCATGTTCTTCCAAGTCATGGCTGTCACCCCTTCTCTGTGCATTCAACAACACTTATTGTACTCCTATTTAACTTTCTTTGCACGCCAACAGGGCCGTATTTACCACTAGGCACAGGTAGGCACGTGCCTCGGGCGGAGCTACAGACAGGGGCGGGTACAGGGCAGCGACCAGCAACAATTTAATTTAAAAAAAGTCACTTGCAATCAGCGATGCCCCTTTCTTGGTCAGGGATGCAGGGAGGACGGGAGAAGAGAGACGGGAGAAGTGAGCTGTTCTTCACAATACTGCACGCTGCTGCCCCCTGTGGACACAGGCTGCTACTGATTGTATAAGCTGCCTTCAGGAAGCAGCACACAGCCAGCACATTATGGAGGCCGCCCTCCCATACACACAGGTGTGTCACAAAACTACAGCTTGGTCCCAAAACGAAGGAGAAATGGAAGCTCACAGAATGAATCCAGCATCGGCATGCTGCATGTGAGTTTAGTAATGGAGGGTGAAATGGAGTCTGATTCTGCCTCGTGTGACTGCTGAGTAGGGCTGCAGGCAGAGCTGCACATTTCTCAGCAGGCAGAGTAACCCTTTAGGAAGCCTTTCTCTGTGTCCCAGATTATCTCACATTGCTAGATGCTGCTGTGCCCTGCCATTTGTCCAGTCACAGAGTGTGTGTCAATGCCGCCACACTTTCTTATTTTACTTGACAGCAGTCCCTGTCATCAATAGACTTTTTATCTTGCCACCAGTTATAGAGGAAGTAAAGTCAGCATAGAATTGGGATGCCCCTCTGTACAGTGTCACCCTACAAACATGATGTCAAGCCAATACTGCTGATGCAGTGCCCGTACTTAGCAGAAGGTACTTCACAGCGGACATCATTGATTTGGGATGTTCTATGCAGCCAGTTTTGAGAGACTTTACTCACTTTAAAGCAGCTGACTGCCATACCATTCTGGGATCCCAGAAATGACATCCCAAAGTATGGCGACCAGTCAGAAGGGGTTTCCAATGATAGAAACTATTATTTGGTTTTGGGATGCCCCTGAAAATTCTCTGTCTGGGCCAAAAGTCTAAATTAGGATTTTGCTCTTCTTAAAACCCAATAAAGTGACTTTATTGGGGTCTCTCCTTTCCTGATTTTGATGCCCCATTGTGCATGTCCCCCTGGATTACCTGTAAACTCACCCTCTCACCATCTCCATGGTGCATGCGCAGGGTTCTCAGCCAATCAGCATTGCTCACTCCATACAGATTCACTTTGCTGTGCTGACGTCAGTGCAGCAAGTAAATTTGAATAGAGTGAGCCCCGCAGCCGGATCCCCGCCACTACCTCTAGCTGTGGGTGTGATCGTGCAGGCCATTCAGAAAGGCCTGGCATATATGCACACCTAGCTACAGGTATGCTGGGGATGCAGCTGTGGCACAGAGATGCTGCGTGTGCTGTTGGAAGAGGTGAGTAGATCGGGCAATCCAGAGGGTTTCACACACTGGGACATCTCAATTTGGGATGCTACATAAAGAGGTAGACCAACCCCCCCCCCCAAAAAAAAATCTTATAGACTCAAGGGAGTGCTCTGCTTTAACTTGACTCTAGAGGGAATTTTAGTTGAACTCCTCACACACTGTAGATAGGATGATTCCCCTTAAGTAATCCATCTGCTTTGGCCCCTCATCTCCAATGAAAAGAATGGTAATTCAGGCATTTATTAAAATCTGTCAAATTATTGGAGTTGGGCTTTAACACCGATACTTGGGCTATGAGAGAGATAGATGGAATGGCGGACTTATCTCCACATGAGGTTAGTGGAATGGCTGAGAGGGGCACCAAGGTCTGATGAAAGCCCCGGCAAAAGGGCTAGGTGTCCCCACTGGTGGTAATCAGTGGACAGTGTGGTCTCTGAATGTATGGCTGGGGGCATCCCTTTTTGAATATATCTTGGTCTGCTGCTTTACACATGTTGTGAAGGACAGCCACGAGGCATGTTGGGGTGCTGGGCATGGTGTGAATGTTGTCAACCTCTTGCCCTAGGGGATTATTGCAGCAATATTTTTCATAGGCATGTCAGGTGATTCAGGGTTATGCCATCTAGAGTGCGCAAGTACAACTTATTTGCTCACTTTCCAGATCTCCCACCTTTGATGGGAGATCACCTCTGATGAACTAACTCCATTCAATCACTGCTAATCCCTGCAGACCTTGTTTCCACCACCTTAGCTGACTTACTCTCTCACTGCATCTCGCATTTACTCCTCTACTGGGTGTTACACTCACTCCACACTCCCACTTGGTGGGGGGGGGGGGGGGGGGGGCAGATGCACAAATAGTGCCTAGGGCAGCATGAACCCTAAATACGGCCCTGCACGCCAGTTATACTTACCCCCAGCCCCCCCCCCCCCCCGTACAGGAGCCACATCAGATGACACTGAGAACTCCATGTCCCTTTCAGTGATGTAGATGGTCACTCTGGGTGGTCCCCCCGTGGCCACCATGAAGGGGGACAAATCAGTCTGCCTGATAATAGAATCCTCTATTACCACTAACTGTCTAGTCCTAGCTGCAGGACCACCCATCCAATTACTAGCTGGGCTGTCCTCCCTGCTGTTAGGGAGAGCAGTAACCACTAGTGCTGCCATTTTTGAGACTGACACTTGGCAGTTTTGCTAGGGTGCACAGACACAGGTATAGCCTTCCTTTTCTGCACTCCCTTTCTACTCCCTCTATCGACATTTACCAAGCTATATGCTCCTCCTGACCCATTACTCACCCTCTACCCTTTCTACCCCACTTAATGCTCGCTCATGAGCAGAATGTCCTTTTCCATATTGTCAGTCTCCCTCAGTGTTGCATTTTGCACCTCGAGATCTCGAGCTTCTAAGGCTGCAATATGCTCACATTTATCATGGTGGTATTTACCCTGGAACTGTTGCTTAAGTAGTCTAGTAGTGTATATATAGTGTTGCAGCAACGTCAACTCTCATTTTAAAGTTCTACTGCAGGCAAAGGTAATTGTTCCACCATTGCATCGGGCTACATTTGGCACTGTCCTAAACTGTTTTCCATTTTTAAATTGAAGAAGAAAGGGCTGAGATATCTAGGTTTACAGGTTCAGCCTACGACATTCCCCCTTATATCCCATCCCTCCAATCAGCTCAGCAGTGAGGGACAGGATTGCTGGTCCCTTTCCTCCTGTCGCCCCTCGCTCCGCCTCCTCCTCCAGCTTTAACTCTATCACACTTTAACTTTATCCCACTTAAAGGAGCACAAAACTGCTCCAATTATAAAAATCCATGTAAATATGCCAGATGGTGGTGGCAGGATGGGTCACTTATACATCTGGCATCCAGAAATATGCAGCCAGGCTTGTTTGTTTCTTTTAATGGAAGAAAGAGGAAATCAGGGGTGACAGACTCTGTAACCCTGGATAGACTAAGCCTGTCACCCCTGGATCTTATTCCTACCATGAGAGATTAATCCACAAGCTTGGCAGCAGTTTTTTTTTGGCTGTATAAGTGACCCCTCTTCTCGTTAGCCGATGTGTTTATATGGATTTTTAATATTACAATTTCGTGATAGTGCTCCTTTAACCAAGCAAGGCAAACGAAAAAAGAAAAAAAACTACTTCATGCTCTTAAGCAACACTTAAAGTCCCCAATAAAAGTCCTCAATGAAAAGTTCACTCACTTATAAATAAAACCTCACTTGAACATACAACCAGTGAATCTCAAAAGCTCCTAAACTCACTTTAAAAGAATCTTATTTATAGCAAAGCAATACCTCCCTTCACCAGTGTGAGTCTCTGGCTAGTCTGGCAGAAATCATATAATAATACTAAAATATTTGTGATGGATATTAATGCAAGTATATATTAGCTCATCTAAATTACTTTTGTAAAAAGATAATAAAAAAAAGTTTTAGATTGTACAGTTATTCCACGCTCTGTTCAATGGTCCTCCTTTTCATATTTGTATGTACTCAAGGTTCCCAGAACGCATATTATATACTATGGGGTTTTATTCCCATTGATACAGGAAAACCTTGGTATTATTGGCATTATCAATGTTTGCTAATGGAGCTTAATTTCCAACTAATTACTGTAGACAATAGACAGGCACATCAAAAACACATTATCCAAATAAGACAAAGCATACAGAGAAAAACAAAAACCTTTAGAATTAAGAAATATAGTCCAGGTACTTTAGTTTAGAAAGATCCCCTGTCTGCTAGCAGCCCACTCACTGGTGGCGTTAGGGGTCTCAATGGAGTATCCAAATTGACTGATTACGGGGAGTTTTAACTGTTTCAAAAATGTAATTGTCTGAATCAAGAAATCGAGAAAAAGTAATTTACCAGTTTGACAAAGATATTCTTTCCATTTTTCTGTAAGTCTGTAAGCCTGGCTATCCTGACAATCAGATAGAAAGGTGGAGTTTTCTCATCTATGTCGGGCCATATGCTAGGTCTATACTCTTAACTCCACTGTTGTTAAGTGGACTAATGCTTTTAAAGTAGACAATTATTTAATGGGTCTGTAAACGCAAGCACTAGGTAGATGCTGTAGCATGGCCCAACACCTCTTTTTTCAATTTCATTCCACCAGAACCACTCAGAAAAGCGGTCTACCAGTCTTTTGGTCCCCCTGGAGCTATCAACATGGGTGAATACATCAATGGTCCTTGACCACAGCAGATAATGCCAAGAATCTCAGAAATTGTAAACAAGAAAAGTAATTGTAAACAGTGTTTACTAAAATTTCCGAAATACTTTCCTAAAAATGTTAGTATTGTTTTTTCTATTGTCCAGTTTTCTGTGAATTGTAATCTGCTGTATTAGGAGGTAGTAGTCGTCTGTAGTCTGGTTGCTTTTACACTCCTAACATGCTGTCTGTAACTTTTATTAATAAGACCATAACTATATTCTGCACAATATAGCTAAGGGCTTTATATTCAAGTCCTTGGGCCTGATGCAGAACCTCCTCTGAACTGCCCTTAAAACCTTCCGATTGTCCGGGGCTCCCGTTTGAATCGTGGCTCAAATGTGATGCAGAGCCTCCGTCGGAATGGCTCCCTAACTGATCCGTCATTTTCACTTTACTCGGAAAGCTTTTTTTGCTCTCTCGGGTGCCTTCAATTTGATCGGGGCTCCCGGTCACGTTCACACGGGCGGCCCGTTTTTCCCTGATTTTTCCTGCCTTTTTGAACGTACCTGCTTGGTTTCCGTCGTATTTGACCTTGCATTTTGGTGGTTTTAGCAAGTATACTTACATCTCCATGGCTCTTCAGTTGCCAATCTGGCTACACGCAAGCGCACATCCCTAAACCTCCATTGGAATATGCATATGGCACCAACTGCCAATTTGACACATATATATATATATTTCTGTTAAATTTTTGGTGTTCCTTTTTCCTTGCCATTAATGCATACCTTAATCTCCTTTGTGTTCCTTTTTCCTTGCCATTAATGCATACCTTAATTCTTTCTGATTGTTTTTGATTTATTGTCCCATATCTAAACCTTTTGTGTCATGTAAATGTGTGATGATGTTGTGTGATTGTACATTTGCAGGAAAGACAACACACCAAATCTTTGTATTTGTTTTTAATTCAAACGTTGTTTTTTTTTTTTTTTGGATTTGGATTTTTCATATTATTTTTTTTTTTGCCAAAACTAAAAAACAATTAAAATTTTAATGCAAAATAAAAAACATTAGGCCTCGGGGTCTTGTGCCTGTGGTTTTCTAGTATCGGTGAATGATAAACAACATTAGTTTAGCATTGTTTTTATGGTTTGGTTGGGCGTGTTTTTTTTGGGGCACTTTTTAAACCGGACCTTCAGCGTGATTTAATGAAAAGCAGAAACTCTTAAAAAACGATTCCGCAGCATCATCTGTTAAAAAAAGATACAAGGACCCACCATTAATCCACAAAACAAGTTTCCTGGCCTAACTAAAGTCACTTTATTAACCTCTTGCTGCCTCACATTGCCCTAGTTCTTCTATCTGCATGTAGGCTAGTTTGTAGCTGCGTACATGTGTTAAACTAAGGTGGGCTGGTATGTAACGTGACAAACTAAGTTGTTTCAGACTATTCTTGCACTTTGTTTTTTTTTTATTATAAGGAATGTGTGCGCGCACATAAACGCACGCTCGCATACTCACGTCCATGATGATGTCGTCCTGCTCCTGTGTAAAGATGGCATAGCTCCTGGTATAGCTCTGACGTTCCCCCGCAGTGACATGCAGGACATCCCAAATTGGAATGCCCCAGAGACATGATGCCTGTAACCCAACCCTGGATTTCTTCACACTCCAAAGGGCTGGGTTACATGGGTTTTGGTCTGCTTTAAAACATCATGACCAAATCAGGTTAGGATGGAATAACCCACTTCCTTTACATTATTATTAAAGTAACACAGGTTCCCTCACATAAAGCAGAACAAAACCCAGAGCGGCCACTGGTCTTCCCCCTGGAAATCCCAGATCGGGATGCCCCACTGTGTGAAACCCTTTTTACTGAGACTTTACTCAGAAATGGCAGACACCCTCTCTTAAAGCGGAACAAGCCATGATTAGTTTAATGACCTTTGCAGGCGTATATTGTAGTGCCCCCCCCAGTCTGATCAAGACAACGGAACCTCATCTTCAAGAGACCAAAGGCTCGCTCCACCACAGAGCGAGTCCTCCTGGGGGCAGTATTGTAGGGCTCCTCTGCCTGTGAAGATGGGTGCAGGAATGGGGTCAGCAGCCAGGGGAGCAAAGGATAGCCAGAGTCTCCCCCCCCCCCCAAAAAAAAAAAAAAAAAAAAAAAAGGTGTGCATTGCAACAATAGAAAAGAGGGACAAATAGGTGAGCGGGGTAGGGTTGGAGTAAAGGACATTTGTAATGAGCCTACATGCACATCCAACCTGTACACTCAATAAAAAAGTCTGGGGAATACTACTTACATAAGAGGGCAAGAACATGACGCAATAGGGTTCGATCACTTAACCCATTTAATTTAAAGTTAAAAAATTAGGCAAAAAATATACTAACAAAAAAATTACCAAATAGTGTGTTAAGGGAAAAAAAAATAAAAGACAGGGTGGGCAACCAATACACGTTTCATACACATACCCAGTAAGGCGGGTGAGCTCAAATAGGTGCAGCCTGGTCTCTGCCATACTCAGCAGGACAAGACCGCGGAGCTGGCGCCGCTGATGTGCTCCAACAGAGGACTGCATATTATTGCCCGAGTGCAAATACGGCTGCTCTGACTTGCCGTAAGTGAAGGCTCGGCGGCCCCGTTTCATTAGGGTGATTTCAATCGGAAAACAAGGCTCTGCATCACTGAAAAAAACGGAACAATGAACGAGGCGTCCGTTTTGCCGGTAAACAGCCTCGTGCGAGCCGACAAACGGAAAGGCGGCTGAGCGCACACCTGAGCGCATAAACGCACACTAAAATCAACGTAGCACCCTTTCCTGACCCGATCAAAGCCCAAAACCAACGGGAAAACGCACGGGAGAAGTGAACGGGGAGGCTCTGCATCAAGCCACTTGTCCTTGTCTTGGAAACAGTGTAAAAAGCAATTTCAAAGCACCTGTAAATATCTGATTGTATGTAAATACCTTATGTATTCTAGGCAAAACTGATTTCTATTTTTCAATTTTTAGGTGTGCTCTTCTGTGGTCATATACAGGTGTGGAGCCACTGTGGCTTGTTTTGCTTGTCCACGCTGAGAGCAGTAGCTGTAACACCACTTTTTTGTGTAGTCCTGGACGAATGAAATTGAAAAGCTCCTGCTTGTACCCTGCGCTTCTGGAAATGAAGTAGAGGCACATGGGACAGGGCTCAGGTGGGCTGCATTCTGGATAAATATTACAGTTGGGTTTACAGTTCCTTTAAGAATTAGGCACTGCATGTTAGTTTAGGTAGAGTATTTGGGGGTTCAGTGCTTGGTAATTATACAAAGCCATCCTAAAACTGGTTCAGCCTTTCTACAGGGAGATACTCCTATATAGGATTAAAAATCCCAGGTATACAATTATAACAATTATAAATGATAACTATTGCAGCATGCTGACCTATTTAGGCCCTTATGGAAAATAAGAGGCTTATTCATGTATAGCGGCGCTTAGAACGATCGCTAGTAGACGCTGTAAGCGGGTATCAGGTGCTATAACAGAGCGCCTCAGTCGCTGTAGTAACCTGGCCAGCATTGATGAATGTGATATATGTTGGGCGCTTTAACACCAGTACAGCGCTGCAGGGAGCGAAAGGTAGCACCAGCTCAGTGCGACCGACTCTCAGCGACCATACTCAAAAAACTACACAAACACACATTCAGTGCTCTAAATCTGGTCGCTATAGCATAGAGCGCCAAATGCTGTGTGATCTGTTTTTGAACACATATCCAGTAACAAAGCGAAAACACATGGAATGACATTGTTGTAACATTGTGACATTAACACTTTAGTGCCAGACCTGTAAATACAATTCTGCATAAAAAAACAAAAAATCTAAAAAGTTTTCAAAAATGACTTTTCCAGGCCAGGAGAGGTGACACAATGATTTGAGAGAAAAAATAAATAAATAAATAAATAAAACCCTGTTTAAACAAAAGAAAAGGAATGTCCATTGAAATGTATGTATGGGAGAGCTAGCGACAGGTAATACCTGGCCCTCTGGAAGCTAGAGCGCAGGCGCTATACACTGAGCCGCCTGTAATGATGAGTCAGACGCTACATGGTGCTGTTACAGTCACTCACCAGATTCGCTTTCATAAGTGTGGTATTGCGTACAGCGCCCGGCATTCACCAGATGCTGCCTGCCGCTATGAGGCGCTACCTGGCGCTATTCCTTGATGAATAAACCTCAAAACTATTTCTGTCTGCAATGAGTGTGAAAATGCTAAAGTAGTAAATGCATTGAATGCTTGAGTCACATTGCAGCAGAAAGAGGTTTTAGACAAGATAAAGGTAGGCTTCTATTAATGTGACCTTACAGCCTAAATAGTCAGGTGAGGGGTGACCGTTCCTTTAGTGGGCATTTTAGCTTTTGTAATTGATTTCAATGGAAGCTGCATTAGGCCTCCTCCAGTGTCCCCACACCCTTCCTCCGAGTGTTTCTTGCCAACCCAGGAGAGGTAAGCTAAATGTTGCACTACATATGAGAAATGTAGAAAACGTTTGGGGATAGTTAGAGGATAAAAAATATAACACATTGAGCTGGACATCAATATCTATAGTTACACTGTATCCTGTGATGCTTTATTTGCAGAAAAACAACTTATTATAGGGGCAGGCCTTTGGGGTGTGCAGCAGGATGCGATCTCAATCCCTTCATGAGTATCTGCTGGGAGATCCTACTCAGATGCCATTAGAGAAAAAGCCACTGTCTTCGGTCTACCGATCTCACGTCCCCTTGTTTCTGCCATCTCTCTCTTTTTCTTTGTTTTTTCTCTTTCCATTGTTTCCTCCATCTTTCTCTTTTTTCCTTGCCCACACAATCTCTTCTCTCTCTCTTTTTTTCATGCCCCTTCCATTTCTTTTGCGCTTATTCCCTTCATCTCTTGCTTCCTCTTTCTCGCTCTCTTTTTGTCATCCCATTGTGGGCATCATCATGAAATTTTGCACAGGATTTACCTTAAGGTTGACCCTATTTAGGGCAGCTTTTCTCAACCCTACCCTCAAGTACTGTACCACCAACCATTGGGGATCTCTACAAATCTGTAATAATTAAAGATTCAGCATGACCATAGAGCTACTTTTGTGCAGATCCAAAAACATGACCTGTTAATGATACTTGAGGACAGAGTTGGAAAACACTGTCATAGGATATTTTATTGTGTGAAATATGCTGGCATAGGGTCAACCTTAAAGTGGACCAACACCGAGAGGTGATCGGCCCGGAAATCTATAAGATTCCCGGGCCGATCACCTCCCACCCCGCGGGACATCCGAGATCGGGATGTCCCGCGGGGTGAAACCCCCCCAGACACCCCAAATCGCTTACCGCCGCCTCCCTCGCGCCCCTGTAGGCGTGCGCGTGCCCGCACCGGCCGTCTGCGAATGGCCGGCGGGGGCGCGCGCGCGCCGAAAGTGACGCAAGGGAGGTGGCGGCGGCAGCCGCTTGGACGTTCCTGATCCCCGCCTGGACGTTGGCGGGGATTGGACCGTCCAGTCACGTGGGAGCGGGGACAGGTAAGATTTTGGGGCTTTCTGGGGGGTTTCACACAGCGGGGCACCCCCGATCGGGGTGCCCCGCCGAAGTGGACCAAAACCCAGGATAGTCAAAATTTAAGGTAAATGTTTTCCTGTGCAAAATTTCACGATGATCTGGAGAAGGCTACCCCCATCACCACTCTGGAGGTGTCAGGGCATCTGTATTCTGGCACCCAGAGCCGTGCTGAATAGTCAATCGGCTAGCACCTGGTTGACTCTTCTTTATCCTAATATGTGTTTGTTTTGGTTATGTTTTGTTACTGATTGTTACTGATTGTTGTTCTTTGCTGCTGCACCCCCTTTGTTCTTTTTGTTTGTGACTAAAGAAACATATCAAACAAATTGGTTTTAAAGTGGACCAACACCCAGGATTTTGACTATACTGAGCTTTGGTCCATTTCCCCAGGGCACCCTGATCAGGGCTGCCCCGCTATGTGAAAACCCCCAGATCACTAGCTTCAACTCACCTCACCCCGCATGTGCGGCCGCTCGTCCAACCAGCGCGCTCGGAGCCGCTGAGCTATGCATGTCAAAGCAACGTCTTTGGATGGCGACAGCTCCGAGCACGCTGGCGGACGCATCTTGCGCTTCCCTTTAACAGTGAGCGCGCATGCTAGAGAGAAGCGCGAGATGCGGCCCGCGCATGCGCCGTTGGACCCGGATTCAAGTACGGTTTGCGGGCTTCCTGGGTGGTTTCACACAGCAGGGCATCCCGATTTTGGATGCCACACGGGTAGTGATTGCATCAACCCGGGAATCTTATAGATTCCCGGGCCAATCCTGCTGGGTGTTTGTCCACTTTAAGTGCCTATGTTTGGAGCTAGCACACTGGGTTCCACAAATTGTGCTCAGAATAAGCAACACAACAAAATCTATATATAAATAAACCAAATGGTTGGGCCCCCAGGCCCCTAGTCCAAAAAAAAGTTAAGAAAAGAATCTAAGATGCCAGATTAGGGGTAGCCTGATTCTCCATGGTGGCTGTCCAGGGGGGGGCAGCATTCTTTCTGTATTCGAACTTTGGTGCTCCTTTTGTGCCAGCAGACGCTCAAAATTTCTATTTAGTGCTCCTCATGGATGAAACTGGCAGTCCTCCGCACCACTTTAAAATACCAGATGGAACTCAGCAGAAAGTGGTGCTGTTGGCCCACCAGTTTGCCTCCATGATTTGGCAACCCCAAGCCATAGAGAGGTGGTGTCTGGCTGCAGGGTATGGCTGGCTGCCTCTGGGGAGCTCAGTGTCCTGGAATCTGGTGGAAGGCTGGCCTGGGTCCTGTGTGTGGGTTGGTGTTGTCGGTTTTATATTTGGGTACATCTCTACACTAAAGGTGGTGTCTGTGCAGATAAAGGTAAACACAGCAAGTACATGACTTAATTTAATTTTCCTGAGCCTACACATCCCCCATGTCCCTTTCCATCTGCTCCTTGCGGCCCCACATGTATCTCATTTAAGGGTTGGGTTCCCTCACTGTGGGTAGGGCTGGTGGATGGGCCAGGTCTTGCAGGTGGTTCCGGTGGTGAGAGCTGGAGTTGCTGAAGGCCCAGTTGTTGCCAGAGGTGGAGGCAGGACTGGTGGCTGGGTGGTTGCTACAAAGCAAGGGGAAAACAATGTAAACAAAACACGTTCCTTAGCTACACTCCTTAAGCTATTCAACATGGGGTACACACTGGGCACCACAACGACTTGCGCCGCCCACACCTTTGCAAGCTATTAAATTTACTGTTTGGCATGGCAATTGTAACCCCATTTGGGCTTGCCAAAACATGCGTTTCCCAGGCAAGCACTTCTTGTTGTTGCATGCGTCTGGCCACTAATGTTTCTGACAACTGTTTGTGATTTGCCACCTCCCCCCCTCTCAAATTCAGCATTGTGGAGGAAACTCTTACCACTGGTGTTGATTAATGTCAAGGGTCCCCAACACCCTCCCGGTAGGTGTCGGTGTGCAGCATATCATAGACAGGCTTCTCAGTATGAGTAAATTCAAGAGTTTTTGAGAGCCCTCCACCAGTTTGCAACTTAAAAACAAACACAAATGGATGAGGGTCTGAGTGATCAAATGTGTGACCCAGAAGCAGCCCTCTTGGCCCTCTCCACTTATCCTGCAGCCTGTCTCTGGGTCAATTGTGTGTAGACAGAGGGGATAGACTTTGCCTAGGTTCATCAGCGAGTCCAATCCGATAGTAATGATGGGCTGGAGAGATGGGTCTGCCAGGTTGCCTAGCTGCTTCAGTGAGTCCAATCAGCCAGTGATGGCGTGCTGGAGAGCTGGGTTAGCCAGATTACCAAGCTACATCAGCCACTTCAGTGATGGCCGGCTGAAAATCTGGACCAACCAGTTTGCCTAGGTGCGACAGTAACTCCAATCCACCAGTAATAGCGGCTAGGAGATCTGGGAGCTTGGAGATGCCTAGGCACATGCTGGTTGGAGTAGTGTCATGCGCCTAATCAGTGGTACATATGAACATACTGGTGAGGTTACTCGCCAGCCCAAAGGGCTAGGCCAGTACATGCATTGGCCTTCTGCACATGGGGGGGATGTGAGAGATTTTCAAGGGGAAAGTTAGTGTGCACGTGGACAATACATGAACAGTAAAGGGACATTTTACTTGTGTTTTTATATTGCATAACTATTATGACCAAACAGTATGACTTCAAGCACAACATCCACGCTAAGAGGACATTGGCATTGGAGGTGACAGAACATCTTGGCCAGGGACCAATGGCTTACACCCACATGCATATTTACAGCACTGATCAGACCTTAAAAGAAGACAGAGGCCCCAGGTGAGACGTTTCTGCAGAACTTCCAAGGTAAGTGGATGCTCCATAGATAAATTGCCCAGTCATGCTAAACTGAATTGTGCTTCTCTTCTAGCTTCGGGGTTCTGGCAGAGAATCAAGCCCATCTGGAGATAAGGGGTCCGCCAAGTGATGCAACAAAGCCAGGATTTGCGTGTAAGTCTTCGGCCACAACCATTGCCAACATCCTCATTTACTCTTAGGCTCACCACCACCACCACCACCACTAAAACCAGATGAAGAGAAGGAGGCCCAGGTGTTGGGTTTGGAGTCAGACCCAGCTCCAGATAACTCAGGTGGGACAACAGACAAAAATACACAGCTCAAGGCAAGGAACTCCCAATAACATGTCTGCTAAGTGCTGGTGTTTTGTGCTTCTATTTCCCAACAGACTCCTTGGACTAGGGAGAATATGCAGCTATGGAGCCACCCAAGTCCGAACCCTCAGAAAACTCATGAGAAAACAAGATGCCCCCTTCAGGTGCAGAACCCACAACACACATCTGCCGAGTTCTAACATCTGTTTTCATGTCCTTACAGACCCAGGCATGTTGGACATGCTGCCGAGGCAGAGGTTGGCTCCATAACATGCACAAATACAGGGATGCAGTAAGTATTGATCATTTGGGGGGCATTGGCCAGGGAGAACTGGAACACGTGTTTAAGCAGATGTTGACATGCCTTTATTTGGTCTTTACAGGTGCCAAGGAACAGAGGCAAGGGCCAACACCCTGAGGGGACCCAAAATGCCAACAAAAGTTTTAGAAAAAAATGTTGTAAATGTTTTAAATTGTATACAATTTTTCCATATATATTTTTCAAACCAAGTTTTTACCACAAAAAAAAAAATACTAAAGAAGTCCAAAGGGGCAAAAGTTACATTTTTTAACAAATAAAAGATAAATGTTTTACTAAAAAAATATGCAGTTTTTAATCCAAACAGGCTTAAGACAGAGTGCAGAAGGTCAAGCTGGGGAGGGGGAAGGTGGTAGAAAACACTAGGGGGAAGCAGATAAGAAGAAGGTGCTTGACAGTGCGGGGATGTCAACGATATGGGTTGCCTCTCAAGGAACCAACGGGGAGAAGGTAAGTCACACTACAGGGATGCAGACAACATGGGATGCTCCTCAAGGAGCCAACAGTGAGAAGGCAAGTAACACTACAGGGATGCCGATGGCATGGCATGCCCCTCAAGGAACCAACAGGGAGAAGGTACGTCACACTACAGGGCTGCAGACTACATGGGTAGTCCCTGAAGGATTCAACAGTGAGAAGGCAAGTCACACTACAGGGATGCCGATGGCATGGGATGCCCCTCAAGGAACCAACAGGGAGAAGGTACGTCACACTACAGGGATGCCGATGGCATGGGATGCCCCTCAAGGAACCAACAGTGAGAAGGCAAGTCACACTGCAGGTAGGCACACAAATATGGGATGTCCCCAAGGTAGGATGCAGCAAGGGAAAAAAATAACAACCCTTATGCATAAGCCGACATGCAAGCGAAATCACAGACCACCAAGGTTCAAGGACTCCACGACAACATACGGCTGAAAACAGGTACAATCTCGGCTAGTTTGTAGTCCAAAACTATAATTGATTGGCTAAATCAAAAGTGTATGCAAAACATACACATATACATATGGTCGAAAAAATCTCGTGACGCGGCTAAGAATAACACTAGTGTTCGTAACTTCCGGTTTCCAAGTTGACTTTCACAAAAAAAAATGAGCAATCACTGTGAGGCTTTGAATAAAGCTTTATGTCTCACTGCCCTTCAACAATAGTCTAAATGTAGTTTATATTTTTGACATTTAGATGAAAATGTTCAATTTCTAGCACAATAGCATGCTCCAGAACAATAAACATTCCTAATATTAGAAATATACTCTCACAAGCCACAAACTCAAGGACTGAGACTTATAAGTTGAGGGTTAGTTCCATGTGACCTGTATAGGATGACCATAAATAGCAGAAGGCAAGTCATTTTCTCCATGGCAGGGCTGATCTGTCTAGTGCAGGACCAGGAGGCCGTCCTGGGTGTTGGGAAACAATCATTAAGTTACACGCTTGTCATTTCTTGTACATTCACTCAGAACTAATGCACATCACTTTTTCCAATTATAATCATTCCACCATTTAACAAGCACAAAGGAACTCGGATTTCAATTTGCCACTGATGCTTCTCTCTTATTTGCTCATTGTCAGAAATTTAGGACCGCTAATGCTTGAGCTTGTCTCTGTTTCTAAGACATGCTCTCTCTCATCAATAAGGCTTATCCTATATCACAATGTGAAGTCGATTTAGTGGTGACAAACTGAATGGTGGCTTTTGATGTTATATTGCCCTCCTGACTGATTTCTTGCAGGTACTGCTGTTAATGAATGTTGGTGGTATATTGTTGTATAAGTGAAGGCGAACACCCAACTTTGATAGAAAAAAAAAATTGATACAAAATGAATATGAAAAAAACAGGTTATATATTTCTTGGATATATGGAAGACAGTATGCACAGTCTCTCAGTTCTGTACTTCAAAGATGGGTTTGTGTTCTCTTTTTAAAGTTGGCCAAAACCCACCATAGATACTAGGGCAGCTAGATTCCCTCCTCCCAGGGCATCCAGAATTGGCATGTCCCACTGTGTGCGACCCCCGAGGTCACCCAGAAAATTTACACCTTCTTTCCTGGTCCAGCAGCGCATGTGTGAGCAGCGGCCGCATCCCAGCTATCCCTTGCCTGTGCCACGCATTTCTGAATATGGTAGAAGGTATGCGGCCATCAGAGCCCCATTACTTCAATTACTTTAACCCAACTATGATAAAAAAGAAAAATTGATACAAAATGAATCTGAAAAAAACAGGTTACATATTTCTTATATGGAAGACAGTATGCACAGTCTCTCAGTTCTGTACTTCAAAGATGAGTTTGTGTTCTCTTTTTAAAGTTAGCCAAAACCCACCATAGATACCAGGGCCGCTAGATTCCCTCCTCCCAGGGCATCCAGAATTGGCATGTCCCACTATGTGCGACCCCCAAGGTCGACCGGAAAATTTACACCTTCTTTCCTGGTCCAACAGCGCATGTGCGAGCAGCGTCCGCATCCCAGCTATGCCTTGCCACGACAGACATTTCTGAATAGGGTAGAGGGGATGCGGCCATCAGAGCCCCATTACTTCAATGGAGGGGCATGGCAGCTCACCATGACTGACGGAGGGGGCGTCGCCAAGCCATGACGGCCTGCGTGGAAGCAAAGGTGAGTATAGCTTTTTTTACTTTAAGTTAACAACAATCTTGAAATTTTCAATGTTTCAATTCTCAGGTCTGCTCTATCTGCATGTATATTCACAATAAAACCTTGTATATTTGCCGTAATCGTAGTAAGTGTAAGTGTAGTGCAGGTTGTGGATTTAGTCCACTTTCTGTTTGCAATAGTAGTTATTGCTGGAATGTGTTCATCTATTTTTGCAGGGCTGTGCAGCAGTGTGTTTTGTCTTTTTGAATTCCTGGGCAGGAACCTCCAGCAATAAATAGTGCTGTGCTCTAGAATCTCTTGTCATAAGCTGCATGAGGTCAGAGTCTTGGAGGTAAGGTGTGGATAGCTTTAGCATGAATTACCCCAGGAAGCGTGGAGGCTAATTCATTACTAACGCCAGGTATCGGCAGATGAGCATCTGTATAGCGGCGCTTAGAGCGACCACTAGTAGACTAGTAGACGCTGTAAGTGGGTATTGGTGCTATAACAGGTGTGTCTCAGTTGCTATAGTAACCTGGCCGGTATTGATGAATGTGATGTATGTTGGACGCTGTAACACCAGTACAGCACTGCAGGGAGTGAAAGGTAGCGCCAGCTCAGTGCGACCGACTCTGAGCGTTCCACACCATACTTATGGCGGAGCTCTAAATCTGGGCCCTATAGCATAGAGCGCCAAGCATCAAAGTCTGTTTTTGAACACATATTTACCAGTAACAAAGCGAAAACACATGGAATGACATTGTTGTAACACTGTGACATTAACACTTTAGTGCCAGACCTGTAATGAGAATTCTGCATAAAAATCAAAAGAATCTAAAAAGTTTTCAAAAATGACTTTTTCTAGGCCAGGAGAGGCCACGCAATTATTTGTTATAAAAAAACAAAAAACCCTGTTTAAACAGAAGAAAGGGAACGTCCTGGCGCTCTAGAAGCTAGAGCGCAGGCGCTATACGCTAAGCCACCTGTAATAATACATCAGACGCTACATGGCGCTGTTAGACTCGCTCACCAGAATCGCCATCTTAAATGTGGTTTTGCGTACAGCGCCCAGCGTTCACCAGAAGCTGCCTGCCGCTACGAGCACTACCTGCCGCTATCCCCTGATGAATAACCCCCTATGTTGAACTCTCTTGTGAGAGGTGTCACACAGCGCTGTATGTGGCACACAATAGGTGTTCCATCCATCGCTATTCTAGCTCAGCTTCTCCATCTTAGCATACACTGCTAAACAGGCAGAAAGGCAGAAAAGAGAATTCAATGCTTACAAAACTCAGTAGCAGATGTTTTCATTGGTGAGTGTCTCATAAATTAGAGGCTTGTCAGTGGTAAGTTCCAGCAGTAGCACACATTCCCCTTCCAAACACTGAGCTTACCAATGACATTTAAAATGGATTACACTGTGTGGTCTAGAGATATCAATGGTAGGGATTAAACATAATTGGATATAATAATTGCATTATTGTCATTCTAATTAACAGATGTAGCTATTGTGCAATAAAGTCATTCAGAATACATAAACATATTGCAGTCTTTATATATGTTTCAGGTGCCTTAAAGAGGAACTCCGAGCTTTTTGTAATAACAGTATAATAGACAATATAAAGGTACAGATTGCGTTAACATTAAAGTTTTAAATCCTCAATCACCTATCTAGGGTTGTCATTCTTCTAAGGGCGTTATTCATCAATGGATAGGTGCAGGTAGTGCCTCGTAGCGGCAGATAGTGTCTGGTGAACGCTGGGCGCTGTACGCAATACCACATTTATGAAGGCGATTCTGGTGAGTGACTCTAACAGCACCATGTAGCGTCCGATTCATCATTACAGGTGGCTCAGTGTATAGCGCCGGCACTCTAGCTTCCAGAGCGCCAGGTATTAACTTTCGCTACCTGTCACTCTCCCAAACATTTCAATGGACGTTCCTTTTCTTCTGTTTAAACAGGGTTTATTTATTTTTTTTTAATTGTGTGACCTCCCCTGGCCTAGAAAAAGTCATTTTTGAAAACTTTTGTTTTTTTATGCAGAATTGACATTACAGGTCTGGCACTAAAGTGTTAATGTCACAATGTTACAACAATGTAATTCCATGTGTTTTCACTTTGTTACTGGTGGATATGTGTTCAAAATCAGACTTTAACCACACAGTGTCTGGCGCTCTATGCTAGAGCGACCAGATTTAGAGCGCCAACGCTGTGTGTGTGTCCTTTTTAAGTATGGCGTGAGTCGCTGAAAGTCGGTCGCACTGAGCTGGCGCTACCTGTCTCTCCTTGCAGCGCTGTACTGGTGTTAGAGGGCCCAACATACATCACATTCATCAATGCCGGCCAGGTTACTACAGCCACTGAGGCGCTCAGTTACAGCGTCCGATACTCGCTTACAGCGTCTACTAACGGTCGCTCTAAGCGCCACTATACAGACGCTCATCTGCCGATAGCTGGTGCTAGTAATGAATCAGCCTCCACGACATTCAGGTGGGATTGTGTGAAAGTTGCATCAAAGTAATAAAGAGTAATCTTCAAGACACAAACCAATATAGGAGTATCCTTTTAAAGAATTATATAGGTACGGGGGGGTATGCCTTAAGAAAAAGAGGAGAGAACTGAGTGAGAAAAGGGGTTACATACATATAGAAAGAGAAAGTAAAAACAAATCAAGAGAGAAAAATACATTTATAATAATATCAACATTTTTGGACAACGTCACAAAGTACCCATGGGACCCATTTGCCAGGAAACTATAATACCTAATCTAATGAAATCATGGAGAGTTTTTGCCTGAATTCTATTTTAATATTAATCAGCAAAGTAGTGTTTTTCCCAGATTTCCAGATGGAGAGAGCGGAAACTTGTCAAAAACTTCACTGCATGAATTTTCCCTGTGATATTAGCAGGGTGATAGCAGCACACTTTTGTATCAGGATGCCACTCGTAACGCATCTTTAAACATTTAGATCTTAGTTCAGCGGTTCATTCAGTGTGACTTGGAAGGCTATGCTTCCTAGGCATGAATGCTTCAAAAGTCTTCTAAATATATAATAATATCTGCAAAACCTATCAGTCACAGTTGAGATAAAAGAGTTTTAAATAAGAAGAAAGCAGAGTTCTTTTATGGATGTCTGTTTGCTGGGTATGTTTTATATTTTGATTATTTTTGGTATAATGTTGGGAAGGAAAATGTGTATTTAATAAATTATACTGGATGGCTCGTGTACTAAAGAAATACACCTAGTATGTGCAGCTTTCTTACTAATAACGCCATCTTATTGTCTCTATTACTGACACGGTGCACTGGTCTAGTATGTTTTTACTAAATTACACTGTTCACTAAAGTTAACCCTAAAATGTAAATGTGCAAAAATTAATGGAATGGATTGCACACTTCATGTCAGTCAAAGTTTTATTGATGTGACAGCTGGCACTAGGGATGAGCGAACCGGTTCGGACGAACCGGAATTCGCTCCGAATTTCAGGGAAAATTCGATTCGGCACGAACCCAAATTTTTTTGGGTTTGTGCCGATCGAATTTTCCCTGAAGCGATTCGTGAAAGTTCGATTCGGGCGAACACGAATTTCTTGGGGAAATTCGGCGAATCGCCCGAATCGAACTTTCAAGAAGTTCGCTCATCTCTAGATGCCACCATTGAATATCAAATGTCCATGATGAAATCCTTAACTTAAAATATGTTATGTTAATGGGTACAGGAAGTACAGAAACTAGAGGCAATACGTTATATGGAGGACCTAATCGCTAGAGAGAGGGACTCCACAGAACCTGGACCGGGTGGACACTATACCGAGACTCACGCCTCGTAACTATGCTTCAACCCCCAGGACAGAGAAACGACTTTTTGTCTCCTCGGGTCACCTCAGAGAGGCCTCTGGGACCTTGGCGGGGGAGCAGGTACAGTCTATGGGTGCCAATGCAGTAGGCATGGTGAATGTGAGCAGAGCCTAGGGCTCTAGTAAATCTTGCTCCACCGCCTATGGATTCCCCAGGTGCCCCACAGCGCCACCCTGGCCCCATATCCTCTCACTGGCCCCCAACCCCCTCAGGTGCTCCACTGACTCCTAGGCCTACCCACCCTCTGCACAACACATTATAAGATACTCCTTCAAAATTGTTCCCTAGAGGTCGTCGCTTGAATTGCTTTGATGGAAATGACTCAGGATATGCATACGTTGTGGAATGTAATGATGTGATGTACCCCCTCCTGCTTCTCCCCCATCCTACTTTTTCGAAAACCAATAAAACTTGATTATAATAAAATATGTTGTGTTTCAGGACCATTCAGGACCTCTATGATGTAGCACAGTTACTTCTTGTTAAGGTCCATTTAAAGATCTAATCGTTTTGTAGATCTGCAGAAAAAGTAATGTAATGTATCCTCTATGGCTCCTTTCATATCTCTCTTTAATACAGTGCATTTAGAACAAAATCCTGCTTGATACGTTCTATACTGTGTCTATTCTATAGAACTGCAACTTCAAAAAAACGCAGTTAAAAAATGCAGTTCAACTGCAAAACTCACATGATCTGCAACTGCATAGTGTGATTGTTCCTAAAAAATTATTGCACCGCCACCCCACCCCAAAAATCTTATTGGGCACAGAACCTACTTTTCTGGCCTATGGCACATTGCATTAAGTCCCCCCCTTGAATCTGTGCAGGCCAATGTTACTGGTTTGCAATAAGGTCTGGTAACAAGGATGGATAGATAGAGCTCGGGGGGAGAGAGATGAGAGGCAGAGAAGCTGTAAGGAATAGGGATGGATTGATAGAACAGGAAGGGCAGAGAGGGATGGAGAGAGAGCTGGGAAAAGGGATGGATGGGCAGAACTAGAAGGACAGGAATGAATGGGCAGAACTGGGGGGGTGGCTGGCCAGAGCTGGAATAAAGTAATGGAATGGCACAGCTGGAAGCCTGGGGGCAGGGACTAGATAAGCAAAGCTGGGAGGACAGGAATGGATGGGGCAGAGCTGAGGGGACAGGGATGGATGGGACAAAACTTGGGGGACAGGAATGGATGGAGAAGGGATGGAGAGCACAAAGCTGGGGGGACAGGAATGGGTGATCCTGAGCTTGGGGGATGAGATGGTAGGACAGGGATAGATGGGGCTTAGCTGGAGGGGGTAAAGAAATGGGGCAAAGAGACCGAGAAACAAAGTTTGTGTGTACCTTGCAATGCCACTTGCAGCCCGTGCAGTACTTCATATTGCAATGCTTGGTGCGAGGAAACCATGACACTGGCAGGGAGACTAAGCACTACATTGCCAAACAAGGGGGCAGCTCTGAGCACGGCAACACAGGAGAAACTAAGTGCAGGGTTGTCAAGGCAGGGTTCTGGAAATCTGGTACCCGAGGTCCGGACTCCGGTCCGCTAGTTAAGTATCACTGATGTAGCATGAGACTCAATATAAATTTAAACGAACAGCTTTAAAAGGAAGAGTAAATTCAAATGCTTAAAGGATTATCAGGGAAAAATTGCCCAATGATAAAAATCCACACATATACTGTATGCTGGATGGCTGAGGGAGGGGTCATTTATATACTCGGCAATAAGAAATATCCAACCAGTTTTTTTTTAATAGAAAGGAGAGGAAATTAGGGGACAGGTATAGCCTTCAATGTAATACTCAAACATCTCACCCCTCGATTTTTTTTCGTACCAGGAGAAGGAACCCCTCCTCTCATTAGCCAATGTGTTTATATTATGGATTTTAACATTACACAATTTTGTCATACACGAAAGATCTCTCCCGCTGGGTCTCCTCTTCACTGGGGGGACCTCTGACCCTCCTCCCCGGGCTCATCTGTGGTGAGGAGAGGGCCCAAAAATAGACCTCCTCTACTTCCTACTTTGCTGCCGCTAGCCCCATGGGGCAGTATAATAATTAAAAAAAAACTAAAAAAACTATATAATCTTCCTGGAAATAGCGCAGAATGGTGAAAAATGACTTGTCAACAGAGGGTGACAAAATCTCAAGTAGACTGGCAGTTAAAAGTATCTTGGATATCGTACCTTACATAAGCATGTTGTATATTGTTCTGTTTGGACCCTGCGCTCTCAGATTTAACTTGTGTTTTCTTGTTTGCATATTGATATTTTAGAAAAAATTGTTTGTTATTCTGCTTATTTTTATACAATTTTTAGGGAAATCCTGTGCCCCCAAAGAATTATTTGAGGCATTACTTCCAGAAAGCTGAAGCCACTGCAACAAGCTGGGTCTGCTTAGAAAGCTTAACGCGTGTACAAATGTAAAGGGTTGTTTTGGTTTAAAAAGTGCAAGGTGCACACTTTGTCTGCAGAGCTGAAATTTTCAAGTAAAATTACCCTTACGCACATACTTTCCCTTGTCAGTACCTATGGATGTTGGGTATTGTTTTGTTTGGGGGACCTTGCCTTTTCAGATTTAACTTATTTTTTTTTATTTGTATATATTTTTTTAGAAAAATGTTACGGAAACCCTGTATAACCAAATCATTCATCAAGGGATTACTTCTAGAAAGCTGAGCCCATGTCAACAAGCCTGGAAAGCTTATAGATCTTGAGGTCTGTACTTCCAGAAACTATATTTTCAAATGAAGAGTGTTGTTTTTCTTGAAAAACTGGAAGGTATTTAATCAGAAAATCTCCTAAAGTGCTGTTTCAGTGCTGTTTCCTGGGCAGGAAAGGGTGTCTACCAATAAACATGTGATACTGGGAGAAATGGGGCTTTTACACGCAATATGAATTTTATTACAAAAAACACTACAATAAATGACAATCAAGACATTTCATTTTAAAGCCCAGACAAATTTTCTGGGAAATCCCTGCAAAAAACACAATTGAACATGTGTAGTACATAATAGGAAAAAATGGTCTGGCAACAAAGGGTGACAAAATCTCTTGTTGTTTCTTGAAAACAATTTCTTGTCATCATCACCTTTTATCCCCAAGCACTACAAGCTTAACTGCCATTGACCTGGTCACAACTGAACTGAAACTAAATGAAATAGCATATGGCTGCCATTCAACATCATACTGCTTCCTGTTAGTGTTTTTATGAATACTGGTCAAGAGCTTTAGCAAATAAAAACCACAGGCTGTTTTGAGCCACTGGGTGAGGGATAGAAGGTGACAACATAAACTTCCTATCTGGGTGTAGGTACGCTTTAAAGAAGACGTCCACCCTTTGGGAGTCTCCACCATCTCTAGCCACACTACCCAGCTCAATGTGATCCCCCAATGGCCACAACAGAAATGATCCCTGATTCACAGCTGCTGTGGATCCAAATTATTAAAGAGGGCCTTCAACCATTTGAGGTGCTCACCCACCCTACCCAGCTTTAAGCCTGATTTGGCAATTTAAAAAAAATGTACCCGATCACCATGTGCCCCCACTGGTCACAGCAGAAGCACAACCCTGCTTCATAGTTGCAGTGATGCTTGCAGTGTGAGTGACAAGTTAGTTATTCAGCAGCTGCTGCTCAGGGATTAACATGTTCCTTAAAGCGGACCGAAACCCAATGAACTAAAATTCATTTAGCCAAAGCCCTTGTCTAGGGTGTACAACTAGAAATAGATATTTTCGCTTTTCGAATTGTCTTGGAACATTGATTTTTTGGTTGTTCTTCAGTGTGAGAAGGCAGTTGATCAGTCATTGCATAGGTGTGGAAATGACATAATTGCCACGCACAACAGTAGCAGTAAATGGAGGAGCCGGAGCTTTACAGCTGAAACCGGCGGCATTATCTGATATTAGAGTGAAGCAGGATCAGTGAAAATTGGCAACAGGTGCGCATCATAGGGGGAGAAATTCAGGGGATGCTAGTTAAAAATGCTATACTCAGGCATTGCTTTAAGGTCTGATTTTATGCCCCACAGGGGTAGTTATTTGCCTAATTTGTGCAAAATGTCTGCCCAGAAATCAGATGTGTGGGATTGAAAACAGGCCAACGAACAAACAGCTCTCCCAAGGGAGAGTGAGGCTTACTATATTTCAATGAATTGCCCCCTTAATTGATGCCATGTTTATTTTAATTCAAAAGCCAGATAAGGGTCTCACTAGATGTGAATTCTAAAGACCAATTACACTAAGGGCCTTATTCATGAAGGGATAGCGCCAGGTAGTGCCTGTACAGCGACAGGTAGCGCCAGGTAGCATCAGGTAGCGGCAGGTGAACGCTGGACACGGCACACAATTACACATTTATGAAGCTGAATCTGGTGAGCGACTAGAACAATGCCATGTAGCGTCCGATTTATCATTATTCCAGGCTCAGAGTACAGCACCAGCGTTCTGCCTTGCAGAGCGCCACGTATTACCTCTCGCTACCTGGCGCTCTCCCATACATTTCTATGGACGATCCTTAAATCCCTTTCCTGATCCCAATTTTTTTTTCTTTTAAAAAACGCAAATCTTTCAGACATGTATCCTGGCCTAGACAATGACATTTTTGAAAACTTTTTTGATTAATAATATTTTTATGCAGAATTGTCCTTACATGTCTGGTATTAAAGTGTTCATGTTACAATGTAATAACAATGTAATTCCATATGTTTTCGATTTGTTACTAGTGGATACATGTTCAAAAACAGACTTTAATCACACAGCCTCTGGCGCTATGGGCTACAACAACCCGATTTTGAGCGCTGGCGCTGTTTGAGGCTGTTTTTTTTATGAATGTGGTGTGAGTCGGTCACATTGAGACGGCGCTATCGTTTGCTCCCATACAGCGTAGTACTGGGACGCACACATCATATTCAGCGATCTGAAACAAAGAACCATGGCCGAGCAAAGCGACTACTAGCAATCGCTCTGAAATCCGCGCTACAGACGCTCATCTGTTGCTATATGGCATTAGTAATGAATCAGCCTGTAATACTTACAGAGGCAAAAATGATTTGGTAGCAAAAAAGCCTAAAGTAATAGTCCAGCCAAGTAAAAAAACAGAAGGGCTATTCACTTTTTGTCTCAGCTGATTAGTCCGACTTTAATGACACAAAATCAACAGGATCAAGAGATTGAGTCCTACACTTTTCAGGCTGTATCTTTAGTCATCACCAGACTCTACGGTGAATGGAGCCCCCCGCCATCAGTCACAGTGACTCTAGCATGCTCACGCCATTCACTGCATAAGGGAAATTGATGAGACCTTGTGTAACATGTAAGAGGACTGCTATGCCTCCTTCAAAATCATGAATACAGTGGGGATGCCATCATCACTGTGATTGATAGCGGGGGGGGGGGAGGGGTGTAGCAGCCACCTACCATGGCAGCTGCTGGTAACTCGAGATTGGGCCTTGACAGCACAGACACTCAATTTTGTTGAGTTGTCTGGACTATTACTTTAACCTAGACCAGCAGTTCCCAGCCAGTGGCATTAGTACCCATGGTGGTATTATTAGGATTCTACCAGGTTGTACTTGATAAGGCTGCAGACTGACCTGTACCCCAACCTGATTTACTGCCATCTATAATTCCACCCAAAATTAATTTGTGCGGCTCTGAAAGATGATGCAAGCTATGTTTTATTTACTTTAAATGGCCATTTTGTATGGAAACATCTAATCAGAAAATCTCTGCACATCACTTTGAAAACCCCTTCATCTTCAACTGCCAGATGCTTGGGATTTGATCTGAACATACATATATCACACCGTCTGCTCCATAGGACACACCTTTCCCCCCAAAGTCATGGGGTGGAATGTCTGTGCGTCTTATGGGGCGACTACATGGTAAGCCCATGTGGGCCCTGGATTCGAAGCCCCAAAAATGTCCCCAGTAGCAGTGTAAAAAAAATCTATATCTGGTGGTTGGGCAGCTGGTGCAGAAGGGCGAATGTTGTATTAAAGCAGAGTGCACATTGGGAGCGGCCAGCATCTTTCTGTATAACTTGGGAATGGAGATTATTCCTCCAGAACCACCCGCAGTTGTTTCTGCTTTGTTCTCATGTGATGTACTGAAGTGATCAGAGAGTGGGAAATGCACAAAAGGTTTAGCATGGAGCAAGTCTTCCAAAAATAAAAAGGCTTATAGTCCTATATTACCAATAGTAAAAAAAGCAAATGTAAGTGCTGACAATAGTTCAGAATCATGCATGCAGATGGAGAAATGGAGTTTTGTGCAGACTGTTGGTCCAGCAGGTTGCAGCAGGGAGCAGGACAAATATAGGGGTGCAGCATGGGAGCCTGCAGATGCCAAGGGATACACACTACGAGCTTCTGGGGCCCAAGCCAGGCAAATCCAAGAAATGTGCATCTTATAGTGTGAAAAATATATTTATTTAATTGTGTCTTGAGTTGGTGTGGCTTTCTCAGCCATATTAGATAAACAATAAATTAATTAACCCCTTGGTTGTTCTTTGTTCACATACTTTGGACTTTTGGTTTTGTTTGCTGCAAATGTATTACACAGGCTAGACAGTTAAATATGTATGACGGGACTCCATGTTTAGACATGATGTAAGGCCACATTTGCAAATCTGATATTATTAATCCCTTTCATGATATTTGTCTTCCAAATGGCATGGATATGATTCAATTGCATTTTTATTGTCTTCCCACTGTGTATCAATTTGCTGAGCCAGCTTTTTTTCCCCCGAGTGTTTTCAATTGCAGTAAAGCTTTCAAGTAAATAAGAAAGAAAATTATTATGAGATGAGAGGTTTCAAATCTACCTGCAATGAAGGCAAGCTTGATAATGTCTCATAATTCGATTAATCTCTTTGGGGATCTTGCAGTGTGTTGAAGCAGCTTTTATTAAATCATGCCGTCATTGTCTATGACAGTAATATCCTCTCTGTCATCTTTTGTTTAGATTGAAAGTAATTGTATTGATTCAGTGAAAGTGCTTTTTTTGGGGGCAGTAAAAACATTTAAAGCGTTTTTGTCACCAAAATCTGACCCTCCGAGAAAACAGTCTGGAAGGGTTATTTAGGTCTTGACTACTTTTCATTTAAAAAAAATTTTCATCTCTAGAAAACTCATAACAACACCATTTAGTTCAGCCTGCCTTCGGCTGAATTGAGATTCCTTACTCTGACACTTTACACGTAATTTGACAATTAAAGTTCTTTTTAAAGTTTATTGTAATGTGATGACAATGTGAAATATGATAACATTACAATCATTTACATGTCACAAGGTTACATTTTATAACATTGCTATTAATGTACGCTGTTACCCTGATATAATACGGTCCGATATAAGCCAGATTCTGATATAACATGGTTCAGGCTTGGGTCCCAACATTTAGAAAAACAATGCATTTATTCTCCCGCTATGATGCTTGTGTTCAATATTTCATCTATAACGCTTTCCCCTTTTTTTGGTGGCAAACAACATTGTTATATTGAGGTAGCAGTGTACATTGAAGACACTTGTGCTGTGTTCCTGTCTTTTATTTTATTCATCAATGTCCTATGCATTTGGTGGGTCAAAGTTTAGCATTCAGAAAAAATGGATGGCACCAACCAAGGCAATAAAAAGCATAAGTGCACTGCTCTGGTTAACAGCCCCAGAAACAAATTGATATGTATACAAAGGAGGGGGTGCCCAGAAATCCACCTAAAAAAGTTGTGTTAATCCCAGAGACTAACAATTGCACTAAAACAATTCAATAAGAAAGACGATCAGCCAGCACTCCACAGAAGCACTCTTACCAAAACAGCATTGTGGTGGGTGCTGTGGTCGGCGGTGGTGCCGCAAACAAACAAGAAAGACGATCAGCCAGCACTCCAAAAGATATTGTATTCAAATCCAACAGGTCGATATCACAGCAAAGACCAAAAAGATCCAACAAAATCCAACGTTTTGGGGCGTCTAGCGCCCCTTCATCAGGGAGCAACAACAAGCAAGCAGAGATTCCCCTCCACTGAGGATTAAAAAACCTCCTCAGTGGAGGGGAATCTCTGCTTGCTTGTTGGATTTTGTTGGATCTTTTTGGTCTTTGCTGTGATATCGACCTGTTGGATTTGAATACAATATCTTTTGGAGTGCTGGCTGATCGTGTTTCTTGTTTGTTTGCGGCACCACCGCCGACCACAGCACCCACCACAATGCTGTTTTGGTAACAGTGCTTCTGTGGATTCTGACATTGAAAACAATTCAATAGTATTCCAAATATATTTTATTAACCCAAAATTGACAACAAGACATGATTAAAATATACCTTAAAAAACATACCCACTATCTACCTGAAGGGGGCACTAGTGCCAAAAACCACCAGTATACATAATAAATGTATAATCTATTCCAATTAATATCCTCAACATATATATATAATTATATAAAAAAACTTTGGTGGGCACTGTACCACATTTATGAAGGCGAATCAAGTGAGCGACTCTAACAGCGCCATGTAGCGTGCGATTCATCATTACAGGCAGCTCAGCGTATAGTGCTGGCGCTCTAGCTTCCAGGTAAGACCTGTCACTATCTGTCGCTCTCCCATACATTTCAATGTCCGTTCCTTTTCTTCTGTTTAAACAGGGTTTTTGGTTTTTATTTTTTTTTCTCTCAAATAATTGTGTGACCTTTCCTGGCCTAGAAAGAGTCATTTTTGAAAACTTTTTTGATTTTTTTATATTTTTTATGCAGAATTGACATTACATGTCTGGCACTAAAGCGTTAATGTCACAATGTTACAACAATATAATCCCATGTGTTTTTGTTACTGCTGGATATGTGTTCAAAAACAGACTTTAATCACACAGCTGCCGCTCTATGCTATAGTGACCAGATCCAGAGCGCCTACACTGTGAGTCTGTTATTTTGTTGAATGTGTTAGAACGCCCAACATACATCACATTCATTGTTGCCAGCCAGGTTACTACAGCGACTGAGGTGCTCTGTTGCAGCTCCCGATACCTGCTTACAGCGTCTGCTAGCGGTTGCTCTAAGCGCCGCTATACAGTCGCTGATCTGCCGATACCTGGTGTTAGTAATTAATCAGCTTCCATATGCGCACCTTGCAAATTTTCAACCAAAACTACCCTTTACATTTAAAATACCCACCCAAACCACATATTCTCTGAAAGTACACACATTAAGCTTTCTAGGGCTACCCAGTTTGTTGTAGTGGGCTCATCTTTCTGGAAGTAATCCCTCGAATAATTCTTTGGTTGTACATAATATCCTTAAAAAATGTCCTTACATTTTCCTAAAATATCAATATGCAAAAAGGAAAAACAAGTTAAATCTGAAAGTGCAAGGTCCTCCGAACAGAACAATACCCAACATGCTGAGCTACTTTTAACAGCCAGCCTTCTAAAAATGTTGCCTTTGTTTAACTGTGATTTCTGCAGGAATGTCCAAGAAAGTCCAATTTTTTTCCGGCAGAGTTTGGGCTTTAACATGAAAGAAAAGGAAAAAAAAAAAGGAAAGGGAAAGTAAATGATAGACAATTTAAGGACATGACAAGAAAAGTAAAGGAAAGAATAAGCATAAAAGAGGAAAAAAAGCATGATGTATCCCCCAGAAAAGACTGTGGGATGGGTTCATCCTGCAAGTCTATTCAAGCAGCAGCTGTGCAAAAGAGGGGAAGAGTTCCTTAATCATTTATACCAAGGGAATCCAAAGTTTACTGACTGTAAAAATCTGACTGATAGGGGGAGAGGAAACAGCAGGGGTGGGATGTATTTGGAATTACAGTCAATCTTTTTAAAACATGAACATGAACCTTAGTCAAAATCTCAAGGATCCGATTTACAATTCTCCTTCTGCTAATTTAACATAGATTACTTTTACCAGTCACCGTTACCACCACTGATGCCTCCAATACGATGATCAGGTCGCCAATATGAAAACTAGTGGAAATTAGCGGACACTGATAGAATCACATACTAACCTGTTCTTACAGGTAGCGTCATGGCAAATGTTACTGGTTTGTACCACTTTCCTCCATTACAACAAAGATTTACCAAAAAAAAGGACCTGGCAGGCTGGCATAGTGCGCCAGGGTAAAATGTGTTAGCTTAATGGCCAAAAACATTGTAAAGCCGAGTCAAGTCACACTCAAATGTATTCTCATTGTGTAGTTCTTTATTTTTAAAAACAGCTAAAGAATGTTACCAGGCAATTATAGATTAAAGTTTCACCTCCTGTGCTGCCCTCTGTGATGGAAGTGGCAGGACTGAGTGATGCAAGTAAACTGTGTGCATTGCATTAAGGTGATCTAAGATTGATTTTATCCTATCACCAACAGAGAGGGTGTCAACCTGACATGAGCCTCTGGATTATATTGGTGGTCTTAATCTTGGGGGTGGAGCTGGAGGAAAGGAAGAAGAAATTCTTTTTTTTATGACCAGAGCAAGCAGACAACACAGAACTGACAGTGCATCAGATAAGCTGCAAGGCAAATGTTTTTAAATTTTGACTAATCAATACCCTTATGGATGTGAAAAAAATGTTTGTCGTTAATCTGTTTATTTTATTAGAATAACATAAAATCAAGTAAAAAATGTGATCTTTTTCACCTCTGCTTGAATGTTTACTTGAGGTAGCTAGCAGTATAGATACTGAGTTGCATTATTATATGACAATGTGATTATTCTTTTTTTTTTGCTGTACCTTTATTACCTATCCATTTTTATCTTGTGATGTCAGTTCTATGGTGATTATATATAACTGCAGCTCTGAGCTATTTGAATATGAGTGTAGCTTAGAAATCACTTACCATAGATGCTTTAAGTGAGAGTGTTTTTCCAATCGCTTTATGGCTTTGTTGGCTTATATTGTACAATAATTTTGTACCTATATTCATTAACTTAATATATATTTCGTAATTGAAATATTGTATTTGTATGTGTGCTATTTATTTATCTGTGAATGTTTACTTGAGAAAAATAATTAAATAAATAGGCAAAGGCACTAAAATAACCAATGAAAAGCAAAGCCACTATTGATTTCTATGCTTTGCGTTTAAAAACTAGAGTAGCCCACCAATGTTGCTCGAAATCGCTAACGCCACATAGTACGTAGAGTCAGGTGAACGCCGGGCGCAGTATGTGAAAACCATATACATGAAAGTCAATCTGGCGAGCACCTCTAAAAGCGCCATGTAGCGTTGACTGTATTACTAGCGATGGCTCAGTGTAAAGTGAGCATACAGCGCCATGTAGCACCTGTCGCTCAGCAGCGGTGTCCCAAACAATTCAGTTGTGTTTTTTTGTGTATAAATAGCGATCAAATTATTGTGTGACATCTCCTGCCCAGCAACCAAACACATATTGTTAGATTTTTTTATTTATTTTTTTGTATGCAGAATTGTATGTGCAGGTTTGCCATAGCAGTGTCATTGTTACAGTGCTAAAACAATGTTATTCCATGTGTTTTCGCTCTGGTGCTGCCGTATATATGTTGACTTTTTTTATGTAGCGTCTGGCGCTTGACACTAGTGCACCCAGTTTTTGTGTCGGCACTGGTTTTCTGTTCAATTTTCTTAAATATGTGCTTCAGCGCCGAGCCGCACTTAGCTGGCTCTACCTATCGTTCGCTGCATCGTTGTTATGTTGTTATATGTGGTGTTGCAGAGCTTTTCCTCTGGGTGCCACATATACATTGATTCAGGGAGAGCATTTCTACAGTGGTTTCCAAACATCACATTTATCATTTCTGTACAGGATACTACAGCGTTACTTGTCCAGCCGCTAAGCTAGGTTTGGTTAGACACCCGCTTGCAGCATCCACTAGCGGATGTTCTAAGTGCCGCTACATAGACGCTCAAATGGCAATACGTGGCGCTAGTCTGAAATCAGCCTCCACACTAGCTTGAGGAGAGAAGGTTAAAAACTATTTAGGCTTGAGACTGGCGAATACAAGTGGAGGGGTTTGTAAATCAGGCCCTAAGTGCTATATGTGTAGTTCATCATCATACTGATACAGTAAAGCTATTATAGATAAAGGAATAGTTTTGTATTGTTTTATTCTTTTTTTTTTTGGGGGGGTGCTTTCCTTTGGTTTGCCTGGGGCCATTGTCCCTTTCCCTCTTTTAAAACTGACCCTGAACACATCCCAAAACTTTGACTTCATTTTGTATTGCTATGTCAGTTAGTACGGCAGATAAACAGACAGCAGCTGTGTATTTCGCTCCTGAAAAATAAAATAAGTAGAAAAACAATTCCTTAGTTTATTTCAGTTGGCTTGAAGCAAGACATTTCTTGATACAATTGCAGCCTGAACAACTACTGCTAAGCTCTTTGTAGTATGAGGCAAATCTTCACTGAGCTAGAACTAAAATCTGGAAGTAATCATCAGCGAGCACCGAACATCAGAAATTCCACAAAAAAATGGAGAAAAAAATGCAACACAGCTGGAATCAGCCGCAACTTGTGATAAGATTCAGGTACCCAGTCTCCAGAGGTTACATTGCTTTTTCCTTGTGCTTTTTGTCTTATATGTGGAAGTAAGGAGCACCAGGGTGTTGATGGTAGCAAGGAAACGATGGTATCTGACCCCCGCTGTGCGCAATAAATAAAAAGTAAAGCTGTCACTGTTAGTTTGTGCGTTCTTGCTTGCTATTGCCTTTAGGTTCTTTGATTTCTTTATTGTGCAACATGTATGGTTGTTTTAGCTTAAACAAGAAGGTCTCTGTAATGATGAGACAGGAAACTTTTTGATCAGTCATTTTTGAAAATGTATATTTATGAACCAGGTTGATCAGTTATTTTACTCAGCAGAAACCAAAGCACTGAAAAGGTTATTGAACACAGATGTCTTTTTTATTATTTTTATGGGTGCTTCGTGTGATCTGACCATCAGCGGGAACCCAATATTAATAGAAGGACACCTATGGAGGGACTGTATTTTTATCTGACCACCAGCAGGAATCCAGTATAGATATAGAGGGATTGTATTGGAGCGTCTAGTTGAGTATTTTTGTTCATGTTGTCTTCAGCATCCAATTGTTTTTAAACTGACTTTTGCCATTTATGTTGCTTGGATGGTTAACACAATTATTCATGTGATTTCTTTTCATATTGAGTAATTTGATCTGGTAAAAGAACATTAAAACAGAATTTAAGAACTTAGAGTATGGTCTTGATACAGTAAATTTTCTTTAAAATATCTCATGAAAATTTGGACTGTTACTTGCTTTATTCCAACAAAAGGCATGGGAAGTGAGATATAAGATAGGAAATTAAGATAGGAAATAAAAAAGGATTCAGTAAAGGGGGGAAGTTAAAACAAGTGCACCTAAAACTTTAACTAGAGCAATGTAACATATTCATATTTATTTGCTTTTTAAAGTAAAACATCTTTAAATCTTGAGTTTCACAGCCAGTGAATCTTTCAATGGCCTGAAATAAAAAGTTTTAGAAAATATGTGTACTTTTAATCATTCATAAACTCCAGTTATTTTATCTCTTCTTTGGATCATGCCATATTGGTTTCATTCCAAAATAAAGCATGAAACGGTCCTTATTTTTCTGGGGTATTTAGGAGAGTTTACTGAATCAAGGTCTATGTGTTAGAATCAAGGTGTGTTATGGGAAAGGATGAATTTGAGCAGTGTCAATTGAAATTTATGTTCTTTCATTTTGTCTATGGATTCCGTTTCCAAAAAATATTTTACCACATGCATGCCCATGTCGTGGGATATGCATGTGTATAGTGACTCCACATCACAGGTTATGAGTAGAGTACCAGGTGGTACATGCATTGCATTGAATCGACTAAGGATGTCTGTGGAGTCTTTTATGTAAGAATCTAAAGTCAGTACATGTGGTTGAAGAATGGAATCGAGATATACACAGGCGAATTCGGTTAGCCCTCCAATACCCGAGACTATTGGCCTACCCGGAGGTCTTACAGGATTTTTGTGTATTTTGGGTAGGATATAGAAAGTGGGAGTTCTAGGGAACTCTACCTCCAAAAATTCAAAAAGTATTCGTGTAATGACACCTTCTTCTAATGCCTGTTTTAGGATATTATCAAATTCAAACTTGTATTCTTTAATGGGGTTATATGTTAGCTTTTCATAAGTGCTGTGGTCCATAAGTTGGCGCTGTACTTCCTTACAGTAATAATCTCTCGAGAGTATGACCACATTTCCCCCCTTGTCTGCTTCCTTGATAATTATCCCCTCTTCTTTCTCAAGGGAATGAAGGGCCTCCAATTAATCTTTGTTTAAATTACCTCCCCGTTTATTAAGATTCAACTTTTTAATGTCCTCACTTACCAAGTTGAAAAATGTCTGGATTGCGGGACTGTTATTCCAGGGTGGTATAAAAGTTGAAGGTTTTTTTAGTATAGGCTTCCTCTGTATATCTCGCAAAGGATCTTGTTCTTCTAATAGGTCCATAAGGTCTGCCAAAGCTTGTGCATCCTTCTCATTCCAATTTGAATCAGATGGAATAGAAATGGAATGTGGATTATCAGAAAATTTTTTTAAGGATAATTGTCTACAAAATAAGTACACATCTTTGATAGTAAGAAACTTGTTGAGTCTATTTGTGGGTGCACATGGTTTTAACAGTGTTTTTAGATGTATGTTTGTCCTTTTTTGGCCTATAATAAACATGTACTTTTGAAATAATCTGTAGAGCGGCATATCTGTTTAGACAGGTGGGGGGCCTGGTGGGCTGTACTGGCAGTCCACCACCTCAGTATATACATAGACACCCTGTCCTTCGGGGTTTAGGTCCACCCCCAGCCAGCATCCAGAATAGTTGTTAGTATACCAGACAGTGCGGGATAATCCCTTGTTTTTTACCAAACATTGTAACATGAACACTTTAATGCCAGACCTGTAATGTCATTTCTGAAGAAATATTTAAGAAATGTGAAAAAACAGCTTTTTCAGTGCCAGAAGAGGTCACAGAATTATTTGTGATTTTTGGGAAAAAAAAAAACCTGTTTAAAGAGAAGAAAAGGTTCGTCCATTGAAATGTATGGGGGAGCGACAGGTAGCGAGAGGTCATACCTGGCGCTGTGCAAGGCTGAACGCTGGCACTGTTCGCAGAGGCTTTGAAAATGATGAATCAGACGCTACATGGCACTATCCCAGTCGCTAAACAGATTCTGCTTGATAAATGTGGAATTGCGTGCCGTGTCCGGCGTTGACCAGTCGCTATCTGTCGCTACCTCTCATTAACCAGGCGCTACCTGATGCTATCCTTTCTTAAATAACCCCCTAAGTTAGCTAGCTAGCCATCTTGCATATGAGAATGTAATTAAACCGGACCAACAGCCTGTCACAGTTGGAAAAGAAAGGTAGCGGCTATTTTTGAGCTTCCTCTCCCAGCACCTTAGCCATGCTGCTGCCTGGATTCAACTGGCATAACTGACAATGCACAGTAACAGGAAACCCAGCAGCACTTCCTGTTCGCAGGTGGCCTGCAAATGCATAAGTCACCATATTGTTTCTAAAATTGACTACAGAAGGAGTTAGAAAAAGTGAAATTAATTTTTATGTGCAAGCAATCTAAATTGCCCTGGAGAGGGATGCATATGGTCTGGTGTAAGTCATTTTGACTGTTGGTCTGCTTTAAATTGATTTTAGCAAGTAGAGAGGCTTTGATAAAAAGTTTTCAATATATATCTTGGTACATGATGATGACCATCTCAGATAGATATCCAATTGCAGCATAAAAAAAGAATAACATAATGATACTACTAAAATCATTAGCCTATTACTCTTGCTGCTGATGGAAGCGGAGGGATATGATGGGGGGAAAGGATGGGTAACAATCACTTTATAAAAATATTTTAAAAAATGTCTTTTATTTTATGTTTTATATCTTTGTTGACTTGGGGGGTTATTTAAGAAGGGATAGCGCCAGGTAGTGTCTCGTAGCAGCAGGAAGCATCTGGTGAACGCAGAGGGCTGTACGCAAAACCACATTTAAGAAAGTGAATCTGGTGAGCGCCTCTAACAGCGCCATGTAGCGTCACATGTATTAATACAGGCAGCTCAGCATATAGCGATGGCGCTCTAGGATCAGGAGGGCCATGTAGTACCTGTCGCTCTGTAGCGCTCTCCCATACATTTCAATGGGGCTTCATTAGTTGTATATAAATAGTGTGATTGGCAATTATTATTATTTTCTTGGGCTAAAAATCATTGTGTGACCTCTCCTGGCTGCAAACAAACACTTTTATAAATTTGTGGGACCTTCTATATTTTTATGCAGAATTGTCATTACAGGTCTGGCACTAAAGTGTCCCAGTGTTAAAACACTTGTTGTGTTACAAACACTTGCTAAACTCAATAAATAAAGAAAAAAAAACAATGATTTAGGCTTCAAGGTGCTGTATGGCAAAATTGTTAATTATTAAAAATTCATGTAAACATGCTAGATAATGCTAGATTCAGCTCTGTGTGAAAAATGAGGAAACTTCTCTCTTGCCAGAGGAGGCCGCCGCCCAGTGAGGAACAGAAGGTAGAAAATGCTGATCCGGTAAGTAGTGAAATTTAGAATATTACTTTTATTTTGGGTCGGCTGCAGTGGGAGACATTCCGGTACCCCCACCTCATTTTACGCAACTCCTCAGTAGGCGCTATTCTGTTCCAACAAATTATAGGCGCATGCCAGATTTACAATTTTTTTACACGCAGAAAAGCTTGGCGCTGTATTAAATGCTAGTCCGCATTTCTTCATTACACTCACAGGAAATCACTGCTTTGAACAAAAGTAAAATAGCTTTTAGGCTGCTTTTTTGTTGCGCTACAAAGTACACTATGAGTGAATTCAGAGCCTGGTGAGAAAACTCACTTCTTTTTTAGGAGACATATTGTCATTCACTTTCATTGTCTACCTTGGGGCTGATTCAGAGCCGGGTAAAAATTTACACCTGGTAGACAATAAAAGTGAATGGCAGTTTTCTCTCCTAAAAAAGAAGTAAGTTTTCTTACCAGGCTCTGAATCGACCTCACTGTTAACAAAAAACAGGCACAAAAATTGTTTCACAAGAAAATAATAACATCATAGTAACATAGTAACATAGTATGTAAGGCTGAATAAAGACTTTAGTCCATCCAGTTCAGCCTGTTTAACTCCTTCCAGTGGTCTAGTAGCCATAGCTGGTAATGTTATTACATGCCAGGAAGGCATCAAGGCCACTTTTGAACGTTTTTACTGTATCCATCATTACTACCTCCTCTGGCAGTCTCACTGCTGTTACAGAGAAGAATCTCCTCCTATGTCGGTGGAGAAAGCACCTTTCCTCTAACCTTAGTGGATGCCCCAGGGTTATGGTTACACTCCGGGGTATAAATAGATTGTGGGACAGATCTTTGTATTGACCCCAAATATATTTATACATAGTTATTAGATCACCCCTCAATCGTCTTTTTTCTAGACTAAATAAACCTAACTTGGACAATCTTTCCGGGTACTCTAGCCCCCGCACTCCTTTTATTAACTTTGTTGCCCTTCTTTGAACGTGCTCCAGTTCTGATATGTCTTTCTTAAGCACAGGTGCCCAGAACTGTACTTCCATATGGGGTCTGACCAGTGACTTGTACAGGGGTAAAATGATGCTCTGGTCATGAGCACCTATGCCCCTCCTGATGCACCCCATGATCCTATTTGCCTTGGCAGCAGCTGCCTGGCATTGATTACTACAGTTGAGCTTATTGTCAACTAAAACCCCTAGGTCCTTTTCCATTGTTTTACCAAGTGTTTCTTTATTTAGTGTGTAATCATGACACAGATTTCTCCTTCCCATGTGCATAACCTTACATTTATCTGTGGTAAACTTAATTTGCCGTTTAACTGCCCATGCTTCCAATTTATCTAAATCTGTTTGTATCTGCCTGCTGTCCTCTTTTGTTTTAATTACTTTACTCAGCTTAGTATCATCTGCAAAGATTGAGACTTTACTGTTTAATCCATACCCAACGTCATTTGTATATATATTGAAGAGAATTGGTCCCAGAACTGACCCTTGTGGTACTCCACTAGTAATAGTGACCCAATCTGAGTGTGTACCATTGATAACCACCCTCTGCCAATTTCTCACCCATCTGCACACGTTTTCCCCCAGTCCAAGCATTCTCATCTTTTGTACCAGCCTTTTATGTGGCACAGTATCAAATGCTTTAGAAAAGTCAAGATATATGATATCCAATGACTCCCCCTGATCCAATCTTGAACTTACCTCCTCATAAAAGCTGATTAGGTTTGTCTGGCAGGAGCGATTCCTCATAAATCCATGCTGATATGGAGTAATAAGGTCATTTTCCCCAAGGTGCTCCAGGATAGTATCCCTTAAGAAACCTTCAAACAGCTTGACCATCACAGATGTTAAGCTTACCGGTCTGTAGTTCCCAGGTTCCCCCCTAGATCCCTTTTTGAATATTGGCACCACATTTGCCAAGCGCCAATCCCTCGGAACAGACCCTGTAGTTATGGAATCCACAAATATTAGAAATAACGGCAGGCTGTTTCATTACTAGCGCCGGGTATCGGCAGATGAGCATCTGTACAGAGGCGCTAAGAGCGACCACTAGTAGACGCTGTGATTGGCTACGGGGCACTGTAACAGAGAGTCTCATTTGCTGTAGTAACCGGGCCGGCATTGATGAATGAGATGTATGTTGGGCGTTGTGAGAGAAAGGTAGCACCAGCTCATTGCGCCCGACTCTCAGCGACTCACACCATATTCGACAAAAAAACTCACACAGCGTCGGTGCTCTGGATCTGGTCGCTATAGCATGTCATAGCATAGCAAGTTTGTTTTTGAACACATATCCACCAGTAACAAAGCGAAAAAACATGAAATTACATTGTTGTAACACTGTGACATTAACACTTTAATGCCAGACCTGTAATGACAATTCTGCATAAAAATATAAAAAATCTAAAAAGTTTTCAAAAATGACTCTTTCTAGGCCAGGAGAGGTCACACAATTATTTGAGAGAAAAAAAACAAACACAAAAAACCCTGTTTAAACAGATGAAAAGGAACGTCCATTGAAATGTATGGGAGAGCGACAGGTAGCGACAGGTAATACCTAGCTTCCAGAGCGTCAGCGCTATAGACTGAGCTGCCTGTAATGATGAATTGTACACTACATGGCGCTGGTAGAGTCGCTCACCAGAATCGCCTTCATAAATGTGGTTTTGCGTACAGCGCCCAGTGTTCACCAGATGCTGCCTGCCGCTACAAGGCGCTACCTGCCGCCATCCCTTGCTGAATAAACCCCTAAGCCCTGCATTTACATTTGTGACAAGTCACGATGCAAGTTCTGTAAAAATAATTGTGTTTAACATTATTTATGAGCCAAAAACAATTCAATACAGTTCTGTCCTATTGGATCTTAACCTACAGTCCCACTATAAACTGGCGCAGCTTAAACAAGAGAGTGCCAGTGATCACGTACAAAAAGGCACATGAATTTCATGAACCTCTCCAGGCAATAAAAAGACAGGAAATTAACATTCTGGTAACTTTGGTGACACATAAAAGGGTGGTTCTTGCATTGCTGGGTGTTAAAACCGCCTGTAATCTGGTTTTACATTTTATATTGGATATATTTATATATTTACAAGTTTTGTTATATTTTATATATATATTTAAATTTAACTAAAAACTAAACAAAAAACATTTGGACTGGAGTTAATCTTTCCCTTTTTAGTCACCTTACACTGAGCTGTTATTGAATCATGGAATAAAACAATGCGCTGGCAGGTAACAATATCTATTATAAAGACTTGTTTATTTATTGTTCCGACACTAAGTTAATAATAAGCTTTATAAAATAAAAGTAGAGAAACAGTGCTTCATAACAGCACCGGATCACTTGACCAAGTTACCTGTCAAGCTGCATTGATATTACAATAGCAATTTTATTCAAAGCAAATTCTGCTTAAGATCACTTTTGTTTCACATTGTGCGACTATTTCAGGCAGTGGATCAATGCAATATTACCACAGAAAATATCATTTTCTTTTTACAGAAAATTAGAGTTAAAATAAAGGCTGACAGGGAGGGCATTTCCTGGCACATAATGACTGGCTGGCAGACTGGTACTCTAAATTTCCACATCGCAACAACCTAAATTGACATATTGGCTGTAGCGTTTGTTTGTTTCTGCCTCAATGTCATGTAGAAATTCAATGATCATAAACATGAAGGTTTCATCAACTACTCTGCATGAATAACTTTACGTTTATTGAATAATAGAGATTTCTAGTAACTGTTTTTTTTCTTTTCTTGATGATGACTATATATATATATATATATATATATATATATATATATATATTGGCATTACAAAGTTTAGCCTAAAATATGAAGACAAGCCCCAGAACATTATCATTTATCACCCCACTTAAAGTGGACCAACACCCAGGATTTTCACTATCCTGGGTGTTGGTCCACTTCTGCGGGGCACCCCCGCTGTGTGAAACCCCCCAGAAAGCCCCAAAAAACGTACCTCACCGCCGACGGACAAGCGCCGGACAAGCTGAGGCCGCCGCCTCTCGCGCGTCCCTCTTACAAGGAGCGCGCCCGCGCCGGCTATTCACAAACGGTCGGCGCGGGTGCGCGCCCTGCTAGAGGGACGCACGGCAGCGGCGGCCCGCGCATGCGCCGTTGAAACGGGAGAAGGTACTCCCAAGAATCTCCACCGCGGCCGCTCGTGAGAGATAACCTGGGTCCTTACAGCCAAGTTACAGAATATAAAAAGTATCAGTCTACCTGACGTGTTTCGTTGTTCAATGACAGCTTTTTCAAAGGCCACGGCAGAGATTCTTGGGAGTACCTTCTACCTATTTCTTTTTTTTTGTTTCAATATTTTTATTAAAGCTTTGAGTTTCCAACATTACATATATTTGAAACGTATGCATTATGATGCCATCCCGCGCAGGGGAGGTGAGAGAAAAAGCAATCGTTCAAAATTGCATATGATTACACATAAATCAGGTTGATGTATTAATAATTTGCAATGTACACAAGTCGAGAAGATAAGGAAGTAAATGACATAGTCAACATCTTCGTATGGCCTACCTGACCTGAGACAAGTTCTTGTCACCTTCTACCTATTTCAATGTATCTCAATCAAGAGTCCTTTTGTAAGTGCACCTATTGCTATTAAATTTCTATTTGACGGAGTTGCACTAGATTTTTCCTTTCTTTTGCTTCCCATATGGTGTTCTGCTGTTGAGCCTATTACCCTTGCCATTTGGGAATGACAGTTTAGCCATAACTGGCCGTCGTCGCTGATGTAACAGCAGATCATAATTTGAATCGAGGAAAGCTTATCTGAGATTTGCAATTTCTCTACAGTCAGTTGGTAAGAACATTTCTGAAAGGTGACGGGCACCACTAGAAGTGTGCATGCATATTGGGATTCTCATAGTCCCCTCACCGGTGATGCTTTGAATTTAAAGAGAAAGATTGCTCTGTGCCTCATTTCATTCATCTAATTTTGGACTTTTTGGAATAAGGAGTCTGGCACATTGCAGCATTCTGAGAGACATTTTATTGTAATCACAATTGAGATTTAATCATTCTTTGTGTAAGAGAATTTATAGCGCTGTGTTTAACATTATTTACAAGATATTACCTGCCCACTGGCAGCCCATGACCAGTCCCTCTCAATGTGTTTCCCAGCTGATCAATGAGTATGCCACAAGGCTGAAACTATAGCACTGCAGGACTAGATCATGGGCTTGGGTAGATATGATTACATTGCAGGTACTAAAGCTTTAGTATTGTACAAGCAATTAATGTGGCAAGGGCAGCCATGGGCCCCACATGCTGGGTGCTGAGACTATGGCATTGCAGGGGCAGACCATGGGCTGTGTTTTTGGCAGGGGCGAGGAAAAGGTTGCTGATAGACTTAGGAGTCAGGATTTGGATGGTGGGTGTTATAAGCTGAAGCACAGCTTTCCCCAAAGCAGTGCAGCCCGGCCTGCTTCTCTCTGTATGTACACTCTCTGTATGTGACCAGTGCAATGAGGTTTACTTGGCACTTAGGGAGGTAAGCAGGGTTGCTCTGCTCTATGCAATGGCTTGTTGTAAAAGCAATATCCTATGTTGGAAAGGTGATATCTAGGGATGAGCCATTTGATTCAGGTAGATTCAAGTTCCTTCCAAATTTCCTAAAATTTGGTATAATAAAAACTTTAGGGTTTTTGTTTCAGCTAAAGGTTTTTCTTCTCCTTTTTAAAATACTGGCAGGCTGATTCATTACTAGTGCCAGGTAATGGCAGATGCGTCTGTAAAGCGGCGTTAAGAGAGACAGCTGGTGGACCGCTGATCGGCCGTGAGTCACTATTACAGAGTGCCTCAGTAGCTGTAGTAATATGGCCGGCTTTGATGAATTTGATGTGTGAGTCGCTATAACACCAGTACAGACCTATTTGGGAGCGAACCGTAGCGACTGGTTCGTGTGTGCGACTGGTCAGTGTGGGCCTCACTCAGAATTGGGTCTCTGTAGTCCAGAGCGCCAGACGCTGTTTGATTAAAGTCTGTTTTTGAACACATGAAACAAAGCGAAAACATATGGAATTACATTGTTATTACATTGTGACATTAACACTTTAATACCAGACCTGTAATTACAATTCTGCATACAAATATAAAAAATCAATAAAGTTTTCAAAAATGACTTTTTCTAGCCCAGGAGAGGTCACACAATTATTTGTAAAAAAAAAAAAATTGAAAGAAAACCCTGTTTAACCCTTCTAGCGCCAGCTACGAAAAATTCACGTAGCTGCCTCTCCTGTTGTTAAACGCCAGCTACGTAAATTTTACTTACCTGGCTTTCCCCCCTGCTAGCGAGCAAAAAAAAAAAAAAAAAGCCACTCACCTGACCCCTCTATCGAACCGTCCAGGTCTCCTCTTCATCAGGGGGGGCTTCAATCGCCCACCGAGGCCCCCCCGGCTTCAGGGGAGTGCCCGGAATAGGTGCCGCCCCCCTCTTCTTCGGGGGGGCTCCGATCACCCCCCCCCTGGCTCTTCAGTCTTAAGGAGGGCGGCCGACAGGCCCCATTTCCCTGCCCTCCCAACGGGCGCCGCCATCTTGCCGATTAGCCCCGCCCCTTTTGGGCTTGTGACATCATCATGCTGGTGTCGTCCCAGCTCTCGACATCTCAGCTGTCAGATGCCCGGAGACCGATGGGCAGAGGAGAGGGGCAGGAGATCCTCTGATCTCCTGCCTCCCCCTCCTCTGGCTGCCGATCTCCGGCATCTGTCATCTCGGTGAGGGACACAGGAGCTGACAATCAGAGGTGAGTAAAGTAAAACATTTTTTTTTTTTAATAAATATGTTTTTACTGTGTTGTGTGTTTTTTTTTTTTTTTTTTTTTACTGTTAACCCTTTGTGAACTGGTAAGGGGTCCATGGGACCCCTTTACTAGTTCACAAATCTCTGGGTCTGGCAAGTCACCTGCGGCTAGCGGGTGACTTGCCATTAACCCTGAGACCCCCACATTACCTGCCTTCCCAAAGCCCGGGGAGGGGAGCAGAAGAGCCCGGGCCCCACACAGGCTATGTGGGCTTGTAGGCTGCAGGGTGGGGGACCACAAAAGCTGGCCCCTCCACTCTGTTCCTACAAGCCCCCATAGCTGGTCCCGGGCTGGTTATGATGGGTAGGGGGGACCCTAAGTCATTTTATTTTTTAATTTTAAGGGTTAGGGTTAGGGTTAGCCTTACCCTAACCCTAACTCTTAAAATTTTTTAAAAAATGGGGTCCTCCCCCTGGGAGGGGGGACCCTACGTCATTTTCTTTTTAAATTTAAGGGTTAGGGTTAGCCTAACCCTAACCCTATCCCTTAAAATTCCCCCCAAAAATGGGGTCCCCCCAGGGAGGGGGGACCCTATGTCATTTTTTTTTAACTAACCCCTTATGCTCTGTTGCCTAGCAGCTATAAAAGGCTTCCAGCAGCAGCAGGAGAGCAGGAAGCCAGATTGATCAGCGTGGGACACAGTACCCAGGAATGGATGGGAGGTAAGTATAAAAAAATAAATAAATAAAATATTTTTTTCTCCATGTGTCTGTGTGTTTTTTTTACATTTAACCCCTTGTGAACTGGTAAGGGGTCCATGAGACCCCTATATCAGTTCACAAGGCTGGGGGCTGGATAGTCACCTGCACTAGCGGGTGACTTGCCATTAACCCCCGGCACACCAATTACCAGCCTCCCCAAAGCCCAGGGGGGGGGGGCAGAAGAGCCTGAGCCCACACAGGGTATGTGGGCTTGTAGGCTGCAGGGTGGGGGGGGCACCAGAGCTGGACCCTGCACCCTGTTCTACAAGCCCCCATAGCTGGTCCCGGGCTGGTTATTTCGGGTAGGGGTTTTTGACCTTTAAAAGTCCCAAAAAAATGCCCCCCCCCCCCCCCCCGGGAGGGGGGCCCTATGTCATTTTCTTTTTAAATTAACCCCTTATGTTTATAGTGTGGATAGTAGTATTTTATTTGTAAATGTTATAAAGTACTCTTTTCAGTTTGGGGGGTCTCCTGGGCAATAATGGGGGAGCTATCGATACATATGTGGTACCGTTGTAATCGGCAGAAAATTTCACATACAATATGGTTTTCATTAATAAAACAAATGTTTTATTTAAAATAAAGGAGACAATTGTCTAAAAAATATTATTTTTTTGTTTTTTTTACGCAAAAATATTTAAAAAAAACAGTAGAAAAATTACAAACAAGACATTTCATGTTAAAGCCTAAACTCTGCTGCAAAAAAAAAATATATATATTTTCCTGGAAATTCCGGCAAAAATCATGGTTAAACATGGCGCAAAATGGGGAAAAATGACCTATCAACAGAGGGTGACAAAACTTCAAGTAGGCTGGCAATTAAAAGGGTTAATAGTACCTATGCATGTTGGGTATTGTTTTGCTCGGGGGACCTTGTGCTTTCACATTTAGCTTGTTTTTTCTTATTTGCATATTGATATTTTAGGAAAAGGTGTTTTTTATTTTGCTTTTTTATACGTTTTTTGTGAAACCCTGTGCAACCTAAGAATTCTTCAAGGGATTACTTCCAGAAAGATGAGCCCACTACAGCAAGCTGGGTACACTTAGAAAGCTTAAAATGTGTACTTCCAGGGAATATATGGTTTATGGGGGATATTCCAAATGTAAAGGCTTGTTTTGGTAGAAAAAGCACAAGGTGCGCACTTTGTCTGCAAAGCTGAAATTTTGAAGTAAAATTACCGTTACGCACATGCTTTACTTTGGTGTGTTTGGCAACTCTTCCCTTGACAGTAGCTATGCATGCTGGGTACTGTTCTGTTCGGGGCATGTTGCTTTTTCAGATTTTTTTTTGTTTGCATATAGTTTTTTTTAGGAAAATGTGGTTTTGATTCAGCTTTTTTATTCTTTTTTTAGGGAAACCCTGTGCAACCAAAGAATACATTGAGGGATTACTTCCAGAAAACTGCACCCATGTCAACAAGCCTGGTACGTCTAGAAAGCTTGAGGTGTGTACTTCCAGAGAATATATAGTTTGTTGGGGGAATTTTAAATGTAAAGGGTTGTATTTCTTGAAAAACTGCAAGGTGTGCATAGTGCATTGCATAGTTGTATTTTATCTGAAAATCTCCTAAAGCGTTTTTTCAGTTTGGGGGAGTCGCCTGGGCAGGAAAGTCTACAAATACATATGCGGTACAGCTGTAACCGGGAGAAATTGGGGTTTTACACGCAATAAGATTTTATTGACAGAATTACATTTTTTATTGCAAAAAAACACTACAAATTGTAAAAAATCGTTTTTTGCTTTTTTTTTTGCACATATTTCATCTAAAAATATTGAGAATACACCTAAAAATGACAAACAAGACATTTCATGTTAAAGCCCAGACTCTGCTGAAAAAAACAATATATAATTTTCCTGGGAAATCCCTGGAAATCCCTTCAAAAATCACAGTTGAACATGGGGAGTGCAAAATAGTGCAAAATGGTCTGGCAACAAAGGGTGACAAAATCTCAAGTTAGGCTGGCAGCGAAAGGGTTAAAGAGAAAAAAAGGTAACGTCCATTGAAATGTATGGGAGAGCGACAGGTTGCAACAGGTAATACCAGGCGCTCTGGAAGGCAGAGCGCTGGAGGTATACTCTGAGCCTTGGGTAATGATGAATCAGACGCTACATGGCATTGTTACAAGGCACTACCTGTGGCTATCCCTTGATGGATAAACCCCTAAGTTTGCTAACTTGTTCTAATTTGAACTTGAAACGAATGTCAGTTTCAGGCAATTATGATACATTCCCCTCGATTCAAAGAGCAAAAGTTAAGTGATTTCGTATCGAGAATCGTAAGTTTGGGTGGGTGTTTGTCATTTTTTCTGGTTTTTTTGGCCATTTCGTATTCGTACGATCGTTCGCGCATAGACGTATATGAACATACGCATTTCGTACGAGAATCGTATAATTTGCGTTAGTTCGTGTGTTTTTCCCGTCCAAATCGTATTATTTGCGTTAGTTCGTGTGTTTTTCCCGTCCAAATCGTATTATTTGCGTCCGATCCTATTTTTTACGTCCTTCACATGGGCTTGCGCCCAATTCAGAGAGGTGATTGCTAATTGTTTTGAAGCCCATTAAAGAGCTGCTTTACGAAATGTTTGCCGGCAGCTATTTGGCCTCGGGAGTAGGATGGAGCGGAGCGAGTTTGTGGCACATCAAGGGCTTATGCTTTTTGGCATTGAGTTGATCGAGATGTCTGAGAGCAGATTGCCCCTGCGTCGTCGCATGAACATCGATAGCATGAATGATGTTGAGCTGTTCGAGCTGACCAGGCTTAATCGCGCTTCCCTCCATAAATTATATAGTGAGCTGCGGCCATGGTTAGCCCGCACCACAAGGAAGGGGCATGCAATTTCAGGTATGACCAAGATGCTTGGCTGCCTGCAATTTTTGGCGAACGGCTCGTTCCAGAGGCTGGGTGCCCTCTCCGTGGGGATGTCACAGCCTACGCTGAGCCGCGCACTATCTAAATTTTTGGAAGGCATGGCTGCCATAACTCAAAAATATATTTATTTTCCTGATGATATGGCAGCCAGAAACGCCATTAAGCTTGGGTTTTATAATGTGGCCGACATGCCCAACGTTATTGGTGCAATTGACTGCACACATGTGGCACTCGTACCTAGGGCAGCCGACGAGTATATATATAGGTATTGAGATTGGTTATTATGTTGCCCAACGTGTCATGTCACCTGTTTTCCTTTGCGGCAGCATATTTGTTTATCCCTCATTTGTGTAGCTGCTTTATCTCGGCTTTTCATTAGTATTTCCCAATAGAGTGCAGACATGTTTTGTGTTTAATTTATTATTTTGGGTCAAATATCAATTACCCTTTTTGTATGTTTTTGCCTTAAGGAATCGTAAAATGGGACACTCACTTAATGTCCAGGCCGTGGTTGGTCCGGATATGCGGTTTATGAGTGTCCTTGCCGGCTACCCCGGATCGTCCCACGACTCCTATATCCTCCGGCGATCTGGGTTGTTTCGGAGATTTGAGGCAGGTGAATTTTCGGGGGCATGGCTGCTTGGTAAGTGTGTCCTATTTGTGTGTTATTAAATGTGGCATTAATCTTGTATTTGTTGATATGTTTGTTTTGGAAAACTTGACAGAAGCGTCCAACTGCCTTTTTCTTGGCTCATATATTAGGAACTTACCCAAAAAATCCTTGTCTCGCTTTGGCCTTCAGAATGTTTTCCCTTTAGTTAGGATGTCTGTAAGTTCCTTGTGCCTAAATATATTGGTTTGGAGTTTATACCCAAGGATCTTTGACATTTGGCTCCTTTTGTACTATTGGTCGTTAAATGTCAAAGTGGACTTAAACTGCATACATTGTAGTTTCCAGAGAAATGTGGCTAGGGATCTTTGACATTTGGCTCCTTTTGTACTATTGGTCGTTAAATGTCAAAGTGGACTTAAACTGCATACATTGTAGTTTCCAGTGAAATGTGGCTAGGGATCTTTGACATTTGGCTCCCTTTTGTACTATTGGTCGTTAAATGTCAAAGGGGACTTAAACTGCATACATTGTAGTTTCCAGTGAAATGTGGCTAGGGATCTTTGACATTTGGCTCCCTTTTGTACTATTGGTCGTTAAATGTCAAAGTGGACTTAAAATGCATACATTGTAGTTTCAAGAGAAATGTGGATAGGCCCTCAGCAGCATCCTAATTGTAACATGTCTGAAAACTACAAATATATGTAAAATACAAATACCCTTGGCCGTGCAGATGTTTGTTAATTAATTGGTATATAGAAGTTCCATTTTTATTTAGGTTATACCTTAGTGCAATTTTTGGGGGCCCTAATGTGCCCTGTTTTTTTTGGGGAACACTTTACCTTACATCATTATGATATCTGTGAATTTTTTGGTGTTGGTTGTGTTGCCTTTTTAATTTTGATTACATTTAATTCTCTGTTTAAGGTGATTCCGGGTACCCACTTCTACCCTGGCTCATGACGCCTGTGCTGCGGCCCCAGGATGCCTCTCAGGAAGCGTATAACCGTGCGCATCGCAAGACCCGGGCTGTTGTGGAGAGGGCCTTTGGTCTGCTGAAGACACGTTTTCGTTGCCTTGACCATACTGGGGGGGCCCTGCAATATGATCCCAAGAAAGTGATCGACATTATAATGGCATGTGCTGTTTTGCACAATTTTGCCATCCTGGAACGTGTCCCACGTTATGTGGACAGCCTGCCCTCTTCAGCCGTCGAGGATGAAGCCGAGAATTTTGAGGGGCCCCCCAGTGAGTCTGGCCAATCTGTTAGAGCCAACCTGATCAGCCAGCATTTTAGTTAACTTTTTTCCCTGTCTCACCATTCTGTATGTCTGTGTTATCCTTTTGGAAACATATGTTGTTTTGCCCTAATGTGGCATTACCTCTAAGTAAAACATTTCGACCTTAATTGTTGCCTAATGTATTTCATGTAGTTTCCTTAGCTTTCGCTGTGCATTGTTACACCTCTTCCAACCAAAATTATCTGGTTTAGGCCAAGCTGTTACAAAAGTCTTCCCACTAAAAACGCCACAAGTATTGGAAGTTAAATTTTTGTTTTACTTTGCAAATGAAAAATTATAGTGGTTAACAGAAATCAGTCCACATACATCTGTGGTAACAAATGGATAACATTAAAAAAAACATCGAGCACATCTACACCTGGAAGTGAGTGGCACAACCAAACAAGGACACCCAGTCCAAAGGCCAGCCTAGTCCAGTCATTAATATTGCCTGTGCCCAGGGATATTTGGGCATGGCCATAATGTCACACAAACATGTCTGCAAACAGGAGGAGCACCAACCAAATACATAGGTAAAGCCATAAGTGGCCAGATAAACTCCACATAGACCTATGGCATTGGCTAGTGGCCTTAAGCATTACTCTAAGGAGCTATATGGGAGCAAATACAAAACACAACCTGCCAGAGCAACACAAAATGGATTGTTTGAAACCTCAAAGGACAAGTAAATACAGTGGGGGTTAAGAGAAAAGATGTCCCACACACCCATGGCTTAATAGGGTGGCTGCCCATAATACCCAGGTGGAGGTCCAGGTGGAGGTCCATGGGAATGGGACCTAGCCTGGGCCATGGCAGCATTGTGAATTTGAAACTGCTCCACAATGTTTCTCTGCATATTGGTCATCTCAGCCATGGCTGACTGGATGCCATTACTTGAATTGGCCACGTTGCTGTTGAGGGTACGCAACTCCGCGAGGATGCCCTGTAGACTGGTATGGATGTTCACCATGTCGGCATGCCTTTGCTCACGCTCTGTAACGAGCTGGGCGTCATAAGAGTCCCTTTGTTGGGTCCATAATTGAAGCAGGGCACTCTGCCTCCCCTGGGAAATTGTGGGGCGGCGTAATGGCGTCCGCCGCACAATTACCCTGGCTCTTGGGCGTGCCCTGCCGCGTGGTGTCGTACCCTCAACAGCAACCGGCCTGCTTTGCAAATCCTCAGCAGCAGAGTGAACACTGGGGACTGTAGTGTCAGTCTCCCCATGTGCAAGCACAATGGATGGAGATTCACTCTGCTGCTGAGGATTGGCCAGAGAAACATTATCGAGCAGTTCCAAATTGGGACCCAGGGGGAGTTCATCCGACGTGCCCTGTACGGAGACATCATCATCTTCCTCCATGTCCTGGATCTCTTCCATGAGTGTGCGGGTCTGTAGGGACATATCAAAAAAAAAAAGGCTAAGTTTGCGTCCCAATTTAGGATTTCAACAGTTTAACACATTCTTAAGCACTTGTTAGTATTTATGCTACTAAATAAACTTACCGAAAATCTCTGATCTGGGCTCCGATGCTGTACGGACCTGGTAGGCATAACCAAACTGGGGGGTGAGTTTACCCTTGCTGAGGGATCATGCTGGGCTGAAGAAGAGAAAAAAATACCACGTAAACACACACACATAACCTTTTTTTGGATAGGTAATCAAATATAGCTCTATTTGTAATATTATTCAACTCTAGAGCAATGGTGACCTTTGTTCAAACCCACGCAAGTTTACAGAGGTGCAATGGCTCGGACAAACTGCTAAGTGACCTCAGTTCTAAGTCATGAAGTGTACCCATTCAGCATCCAACTTTCAGGGCACATTTTTGGATTTAGCCTACCATTCGCTAGGTCCGGGGTACTCAAACAATTGTTTGAAACGCCCATTTAAAGGTATGTGGTGAGAGGTGAATGTCTGGCCATGGTGCTGACGCAGGGGGTGTCTAGTTAAAAATAAAGACACTGGTGGAGGGGCTGGAGCTTTCAAAGTGCCAACTAATAAAGGCTGCTTGCCCTTGCTGGGCTGGATGGGCCAGAGCTGAGGGGACAGGGATTGGATGTCTAAAGGGGGGAGTTAACGTATTGATGGTGATGTGATGGATGGAGCCAATCTGTTACAAATGTATGGGGCTTATGTGGGGGGGGGGCATGGGGGGACTGTGGCACATGGGCCAGAGCAGGGGCAGCGGGACACGATTGTGGCCAGTGAAAATTTAAATAAGTTACTGTGTACCTTGCAATGCCACTTCCTGGGCAGTACTTCATATTGCAATGCTATGTTTCACGGAGCCATGACATTGGGCAGGAGACCAACCACTACATGGCCGATCAAGGGGGCAGCTCTGAGCACGTCAACACAGAAGTAACTGAGTGCAGGGCTGTCTGGGCAGGGGTCCTTGAATGTGGTGGCAAGGCCCGCATTGGGACCCCGGGCCGCCAGTTGAGTCTCGCTGCTCTTGGTCACATATGTTTGTGGGTGGCTAATTAAATAGTTAACTCAAACACAACTCACACAACCAAAAGGCAAGCCATACATAATGATGTGTGTTTTGTGATTGCTTCAAAATATCTCACTTATCTTGCGAAACTTCATGACTTTAACAATACAATTGGACATTTGATCTTTGCCATAATGGCTGTGGGCCTAAATGTGTGATTCCCAGGGACCAAAAGAGGACACAAACAGCCACAGTAGTGCGAGGCCAAGCAAGGCAAACCATAGGGGCATCCCGTTATCTTGTTACTAGTGAACTGTAGATTATTTAGCAAACAGCCAAACATGCAGATTTAATAGTACTCACCGTGGGTACGGGTCGGGGAGTCTGTGTCCCTTAGACCAGCATGTCCACCGACCGCGACCGGATGGAGAAGTCCAAGCACAATCTCCTCAGCAGGGGTAAACTCCAATTTAGATGGAAAGCCACCTCCAGTTTTCATGCTGAAAAGAGAAAATCGTTTGGTATTCAGAAAAGGGGCATACAGCACATCCCAAACATTATATTTAGCGAAAACATTTATTTACCTGTAATTATGCCTTTTAATTTCTTTTTGCCGTACAGCATACTTCAGATCAGAGATTTTCTTCTGAATTTGGGACACATCTTTCCTCTCTTCCCCCGCTGCATTTACTTGTCGGAGGATGGTTTCAAACAATTCCATCTTGCGCTGCTTGGTGGTGTGTTTGGATTTGCTCCCATATAGCTCGTCATAGTATAATGTAAGGCCACTAGCCAATGCCATATTTTGGTCATGGGAGAATCTCCCACTCAACTGGCCGCGGCGCAATGTGCGGCCAGATGGTTGGCTTGGCTGCTCCTCCATGTGTGCAGACACATGTGGTGACATTATGGCCTGGGGCTGGGTAGGGGAATGGCCGGATTGGTGGCTTCCCAATGACTGGACTGGACTGGCCAAGGGACTGGGTGTTCTGGCGTGGCTGGCCACCGAACTTCCAGGTGTAGATGTGGTCATGGTTGCAATTCGGGGCCCTCTTGGGGGGCTAGGTTCCCGGCTGGTGCCAGGTCGGGGGCTCTGTTCCCGGCTGGTGCCAGGTCGGGGGCTTCTGGCCCTGGATGGGGTTCGGGCCCTGTAGGGGCTTCTGGCCCTGGATGGGGTTCTTCTGGCCCTGGATGGGGTTCGGGCCCTGTAGGGGCTTCTGGCCCTGGCTGGGCTTCTGGCCCTGGATGGGGTTCTTCTGGCCCTGGATGGGGTTCGGGCCCTGTAGGGGCTTCTGGCCCTGGCTGGGCTTCTGGCCCTGGATGGGGTTCTTCTGGCCCTGGATGGGGTTCGGGCCCTGTAGGGGCTTCTGGCCCTGGATGGGGTTCTTCTGGCCCTGGCTGGGCTTCGGGCCCTGGATGGGGTTCTTCTGGCCCTGGATGGGGTTCGGGCCCTGTAGGGGCTTCTGGCCCTGGCTGGGCTTCTGGCCCTGGATGGGGTTCTTCTGGCCCTGGATGGGGTTCGGGCCCTGTAGGGGCTTCTGGCCCTGGATGGGCTTCTGGCCCTGGATGGGGTTCTTCTGGCCCTGGATGGGGTTCGGGCCCTGTAGGGGCTTCTGGCCCTGGCTGGGCTTCTGGCCCTGGATGGGGTTCTTCTGGCCCTGGATGGGGTTCGGGCCCTGTAGGGGCTTCTGGCCCTGGCTGGGCTTCTGGCCCTGGATGGGGTTCTTCTGGCCCTGGATGGGGTTCGGGCCCTGTAGGGGCTTCTGGCCCTGGATGGGCTTCGGGCCCTTCTGCGCGGCCTGGAGGGGCTTCGGGCCCTTCTGTGCGGGCTGGAGGGGCTTCGGGCCCTTCTGTGTGGGCTGGATGTGCTTCGGGCACTGCTGTGGGGCCTGGGTTGGCTAAGTGCCCGGCTTGAAAGCATGGGTGGTGTGGGCTCCCTTGGGCGGCCTCTTCTGGGGGCAGAGGTGGTGGTGGCTGCTGTGGCCTGTTTTTTGGCCGCAGGGGCACGTGCCTTTGGGGCCCTTTTTTGGGAAAGGGAGGGTCCAGTGTCCCTTGGTGGGGCCGAGGTGGTACTTGCCTTCTGGGCCTTCTGGGACCTTAGCTTCTTCGGTCGTTGCTGGGACCTGGTTGTTGGGCCCTCAGAGGTCTGGCTTTGCTGGCCGCGTTTAGCTGCTGCCTTTTTTGGTGCCATTTTGTCCAAAAGCTCAAAGAGAATGAGCTTTGGGTGCAGGGACCTTTAAATCATGCGCCCAGCGTCTGACGCCTATGCGCACGACTACGCGCTCGTACGGACGTACGTTCGTGCGGAACCAGGAAACCGCTGGGGTTTCACTTATCTGCTGCCTGGAAGAAGACTAAAGATGGCGCCCACTATCTTCACCCGTCAACAGGAAGAGATCCTCATGCTGGTAAGTGGCTGCCTGTGCATTTTAATAGAATAGTCAATGATGGCCTAAATGTAAATGATGCGTTGGGAACTAGTTTGGGGTCTCTTAATGTTTAATCACTGGCTCCTCACACTTCATCCTCAAGGGCCGAGCCTGGCCACGTTTTCACCTGTCTATGCTGATGTCCTAATTCGGCCAATTGCTCCGGCTTAGCAACAGTTAATTAACCTGTGGAGTAGCGGGGCGAGCTGTCAAACCTGGCCTGTCTCGGACCTTGATGCGGATGTTTGCGGAACACTGTTTTCCTAAGCCATAAAAACACAACGGGAAGCCACACACGTGGGCCAAAAGCCTAAGCATTAGGCTACATCTTGGATCTTTAAAACATCCTAACATGCCATAGATGCAGGTGGCCTGATTCTTGATGTTGGCTATTATCTGTATGTACATGGTGTGTGATACATATAACATAAGACCAGACTGTCAATCACAGTCAACGTCCTCTTTAAGGCACTCCCCAAAAATGGCGGCCATTCGAAATGTGTGTGTTAATGACATTAAATACTCAACTTGTGATGCAACACATATGGGTCTGTGTGTAAAAGTAAAAGCTCTGTGTCCATTATGTTTTCCAGATCATGCTTCAGCGCCGGTATGACTTCGCGCCCAATGTGTGCGAGAAAAGGGACATCGCCCGGGAGATCATCGCCGAGATCCACCGTGTCACCAGCACCACCTTCACTCACACCCAGATCATGCAGCATTGGTCGGACCTGAAGCGTCTGCACATGCCCCGGGTGCGGAGGTTTTTTGGGATCCATTTCCCAAGTAAGTACCAAGCAATTGCATGTTATATGTTCCAAATGTCTAAGTTATGCCTTTATTTATAATGACTTTTCTTTGGTAGTGTTGGAAATGGATTTCAGAATTCGCCGCACCCGGAGACGTACAGGCCGACCAGTGCTGCATGACTCTGCATCTGTGAGTGAAGGTGGTGGATCTCCCGGGCGACGGACCTACCCCTCCTCTGTGGCCTCCTCAGACCAGCCCCTGGACCTTACCACAGAGGAGGGGCCAAGGCGCGTGGGCGTGGAGTCATACCTGGCCACGCATGGGGAAGGCTCTGGTATGTCACTCTTCATGTATAGGCACAAAGATATACATGTCAGGCCAAAAACTAAGTTATCCTTTATTATGTATTTGTAGAAGCTTCAGGAGCGGGTGAGATAGTGGAGGAGGAGGCAGCAGAGATGCTTGAAGTCGATCCTGGCGAAGGTGAGTGATGTCAGCCAGACTGGGAGCCAGATATGTTGGGGATAGTGACTCTCTACAAAGACTAACCAAATGTCACATGTTTCTCCAGGGACTTCTTCACAGCAGAGCCAGGACCAAGGGCAGCCTGTTGGCCCCAACCAGCCATCTGTCGGCCACCAACTCCGTAAGTCTCCATGCCATGATTCAGATTAATGTTTTGTAAGCTAATAACACACACATAACTAAAGGCGTAGCCAATGTGTAGTTAACACTTTCATGTGGCCACTTCTTTAGCTTAAAGCGGACCCTAACTCGTATTAAGAACATAGGTAATAATTAGGCAACACACTGTACCTACAGATTGGAAACATAGAAAAACAGACTTCAGCCATCTAATGCATGTTAGGAGCGTGAAAACAGCCCATATTGGGGAATATGGAAGGCGCAATATTTACAGGCAGCATGGGATACAGATTGTAAAAAGGAAGGTGCTGCCATGCATTGTGGGAGTGATGACCTTTCCCTCCACCCAGCTATGCTCTGGATTCCCAACGCACCACTGTAACCTACTCCCCTGTACTTTATCCAACTCTCCACTCCTCATTAAGTGTTATGCTTCAGAGTCCAGATGGCGGCGCTGTAATAAAAATAAATCCCAAATTTACTTTGATCTGGTGCAGAATCATTTGGGAATAGTTAGTGGGTTTCATTAAATAATGTTCAAGGTCCGGTTTAAGGAGTTTAAAGACTTACCTGTGGGAAATGCATTAACTGTATCCCTTGGAAGAATGACATATGTCATGCATTTACATGTATTTGATTAACCCCAAATCTATTTCCAGCATACAAACCGGTCTGGGACTCCTATTTATGTTTCTTTCTCTATTGGTTCCAGGGATGATCCCCCAAACTTTGGCGCAGAAAAAAAAAAGAATGAAGGAGTTGGTGGCCGAGCTGCTGGCCATACAGGCGACGTTGGGGCCAACAGATGAAGAAGAGGAGGAGGATTAGTGCCCTTGGTCCTGGCTACTTTGGTTAAAAGTTTTAAAAATTTTGATATTTTTGTATAAATTTTAAAGTTTTGGGTTTTTCACACCCAAAAAAAATTTTACTCTGTTTTTAATGAAAGCCCAAAAAACTTTGAAGATGTTTGTGTAAAAAAAAAAAAAATAAAGGGGTTTCAAACCAAACACCCCAATAAAAAAAAAAAATTGAAACAAAAAAATATCCAAAATACACCAAAAAATTTTAAATAAATTAAATTTTAATACTTCATATATGTGTCTTTTCTAATATGCGCAAACACAAACAATTACACAAACCAGAAAAAACACGCTTAGAAACATATAGACATATGTACATTATGTGGTTTGGGTAAGTTTTAGGGTCGTCAACATGAAGAAGGATGCAAGCGCTAAGAGGTTTAGGTAAGTTTGAGGGACCGAGAAATGAAGTTGGATGCAGGCGCTACGGGGTTTAGGTAAGTTTAAGGGACCGAGAAATGAAATTGGATGCAGGCGCTAAGGGGTTTAGGTAAGTTTTATGGACCGAGAAATGAAGTTGGATGCAGGCGCTAAGGGGTTTAGGTAAGTTTTATGGACCGAGAAATGAAGTTGGATGCAGGCGCTAAGGGGTTTAGCTAAGTTTTATGGACCGAGAAATGAAATTGGATGCAGGCGCTAAGGGGTTTAGGTAAGTTTGAGGGACCGAGAAATGAAGTTGGATGCAGGCGCTACGGGGTTTAGGTAAGTTTAAGGGACCGAGAAATGAAATTGGATGCAGGCGCTAAGGGGTTTAGGTAAGTTTAAGGGACCGAGAAATGAAATTGGATGCAGGCGCTAAGGGGTTTAGGTAAGTTTAAGGGACCGAGAAATGAAATTGGATGCAGGCGCTAAGGGGTTTAGGTAAGTTTAAGGGACCGAGAAATGAAATTGGATGCAGGCGCTAAGGGGTTTAGGTAAGTTTGAGGGACCGAGAAATGAAATTGGATGCAGGCGCTAAGGGGTTTAGGTAAGTTTAAGGGACCGAGAAATGAAATTGGATGCAGGCGCTAAGGGGTTTAGGTAAGTTTGAGGGACCGAGAAATGAAGTTGGATGCAGGCGCTACGGGGTTTAGGTAAGTTTAAGGGACCGAGAAATGAAATTGGATGCAGGCGCGAAGGGGTTTAGGTAAGTTTAAGGGACCGAGAAATGAAATTGGATGCAGGCGCTAAGGGGTTTAGGTAAGTTTGAGGGACCGAGAAATGAAGTTGGATGCAGGCGCTACGGGGTTTAGGTAAGTTTAAGGGACCGAGAAATGAAATTGGATGCAGGCGCTACGGGGTTTAGGTAAGTTTAAGGGACCGAGAAATGAAATTGGATGCAGGCGCTAAGGGGTTTAGGTAAGTTTGAGGGACCGAGAAATGAAGTTGGATGCAGCCGCTACGGGGTTTATGTAAGTTTCTGGTTGAGGGTGCGCATGCGCAAGATCTTATAAACATAAGAACGCACGAATCTAAGAGGCCAAAAACCAATGAAAACCAGAGGCAAACGCAAGTAATTGGAAGAGCTGGACGATGGAAGCCGCCGACAAAACAGGCTGCCGCCGCAACAGGTGAGCACATGAACGTGATTTTTACGATTGCCAACTGACTGAGGCAAGTTCGGGAGATATCATACGAACGGACGTATCTTTTAGGATAGAAACGTATTTGCTTATTGAATCACTCGCAAGTTCATACGAACGCACGAGCGGACGTAAAAAATAGGATGATCGTGAGCAAAATCCAAGCTGTTACATGTTTCTTTGAATCAACCTAATTGTGTCACATTTTTTCAAACTCCAAAAACCTCAATGTGAATCTCGGAGATACTGACCAAGCTGACCAAGCTCCTCAGTATTAGCTGTAAGAAAAATCCATGGCTGTATGATTGATTTTATGGATTCTAGCAATTTTTAATGAATAAACAGCCTAATCAATTTATAAATGGCCTGTATTGTTATGCTTTTATTTTTTTTTAATGGGCTAACTGGCCTCTATACCATTTTACATCTTGCTAAATCACTATCTGTCAGACAGCAGTGTGGAAGGGGTTTGGCGCAGGCTGCAACCTAAATTCTGAACTTCCGACACCGGAGTATGTCTCTCATAGTCAAAAGATTGGCATTAGCTATCCGGCACCATATGGCCAGATAGCTACATATTCAGTAAAGATATATAAGGAGGGGAGATTTAGTTTGAATGTAAATACATGGAGAAACAGACTTCTCTGTTAACCCTTTAAAGACTTACCTCTGATATTGATGTGAAGCTGGGGGTCCCCTCTTCCTCCGGGGGGCATCCGATCCCGCCCCCGTAGTCCTTCGTCTTCAGAAGGGGGCCCGAAACCGGCAACCCCCCTCCCCGTTTTCCCTGCTGACAGTTATCTGCAAAAAAAAAACAAAACAAAAAAAACTTCCTTCCGCAGCGTCTTCTCTTCATCAGGGGGGGTCCGATCCCCCCCCTGGGCTCCGCAGGCTAGAGGTGAGGACGCTCTTCTGGGTCCTCACCTCCTCTAATGGCGGCGATGGCCTCCTATACCCTCACTGAGCACCGGCATCTGACCCCATGTCATTTTTTGGGGGGATTTTAACCCTTAAAAATCCCCCCAAAAATGGGGTCCCCCCCTGGGAGGGGGGCCCTGTGTCATTTTTTTTCTCGATTTAACCCTCTGTAATGTGGACAGTAGTTGTATTTTATTTGTAAATGTTATAACGTTTGTTTCAGTTTGGGGGGTCTCCTGGCAGGAACGGGGGGCTACCAATAAATATGTGGTACCGTTCATGTCTGTAGAAATGGGGCTTTCATGTGCAATATGGTTTTCTTTAATAAAATACATTTTTTATTTAAAATAAAGGAGGCAATTTTCTAAAAAAATTTTTTTTCAATTTATTTATTTTTTACTTAATAATATTGTAAAAAACAGAATACAATTTACAAACAAGACATTCATGTTAAAGCCTAAACTCTGCTGCAAAAAAAAATATAATTTTCCTGAAAATTCCAGCAAAAATGGCGCGAAACATGACGCAAAATGGGGAAAAATTACCTGTCAACAGAGGGTGACAAAATCTCAAGTAGGCTGTCAATTAAAAGGGTTAAAAGTAGTTATGCATGTTGGGTATTGTTCTGTTCGGGGGACCTTGCGCTTTCAGACTTAGCTTGTCTTTTCTTGTTTGCATATTTATATTTTAGGAAAAGGTGTTTTTTATTCTGCTTTTTTATACATTTTTTAGGGAAACCCTGTGCAACCAAAGAATTCTTTGAGGGATTAATTCCAAAAAGATGAGCCCACTACAACAAGCTGGGTACGCTTAGAAAGCTTAACTTGTGTACATTCAGGGAATATATGGTTTATGGGGGATATTCCAAAAGTAAAGGGTTGTTTTGGTTGAAAAATCGCAAGATGCGCACTTTGTCTGCAGAGCTGAAATTTTCAATTAAGATTACCGTTACGCACATGCTTTACTTTGGGGTGTTTGGCCACTCTTCCCTTAACAGTAGCTATGCATGTTGGGTATTGTTCTGTTCGGGGGATGTTGCTTTTTCAGATTATACTTGTTTTTTCTTGTTTGTATATAGTTTTTTTAGGAAAATGTGGCTTTGATTCTGCTTTTTATCCTTTTTTTAGGGAAACTCTTTGCAACCAAAGAATACATTGAGGGATTACTTCCAGAAAACTGTGGCCACGTCAACAAGCCTGGTACCCCTAGAAAGCTTGAGGTGTGTACTTCCAGAGAATATATAGTTGGGGGTATTTCAAATGTAAAGGGTTGTTTTTCTAGGAAAAACAGCAAGGTGCACATAGCGCATAGCATAGTTGTATTTTATCTGAAAATCCCCTAAAGCGCTGTTTCAGTTTGGGGGAGTCTCCTGGGCAGGAAAGGGTTTCTACCAATACATATGTGATACCGCTGTAACCGGGAGAAATTGGGATTTCACACGCAATAAGATTTTATTGACAAACTTACATTTTTTATTACTAAAAAACACTACAAATTGTATTTTTTGCACATATTTCACCCAAAAATATTGAGAATACAAAATGACAAGCAAGACATTTCATGTTAAAGCCCAGACTATGCTGAAAAAAACAATATATCATTTTCCTGGGAAATCCCTGGAAATCCTTTCAAAAATCACAGTTGAGCATGGGGGTGCAAAATAGTGCAAAATGGTCTGGTAACAAGGGTGACAAAATCTCCAGGTAGGCTGGCACTTAAAGGGCTAAAACACCATAGATAATTGATCAAAAGAAACACCAGGGTGTCTTTCTCTTGTTGTGTTTCTTAGGGCCTTATTTATGATGTGTGCCATTTAGCATCTATGTTGTGGCTATAGCGCCAGTTCTAGAGCGCTGGCATTTTGGTCTTATTTGTCGCTGTGCTGTGTACTACATTGGTGCTAACAGTCACTGTGCAGAACGCTAACTAATTAGCTTTGATTGTTGCACTAGGTATTGGTAGGCCTGTGTCAGGACCAGACTGCCGATTATCCCAGCACCAGTGAGCGCCGGCATATTTTAGATTTTTTTTCCCACCTTGACATCTTTTACGTTATATTTACCCAGCGCTGGTTGGCGTTTCATCAGTTATGAATTAAATAATTACTGCTGGGTCAAAGAGGACAACATTTACAGTGCATTTAGACTGTTGTTTTTGTCCAAATTACACATTGTTAAGCTAAGCCATTAAAATCAAATGTAATAATCCCCCCAAAAAATTCATTTTGTGAAATCTTGGACCTGAGTTTTAATTATTGACAAGTCCCAATGCAAGTTCTGTACAAATACATGCGTGTAATATTAATTATAAGCATAAAACACTTCATTCCAATTCTGCTTATTGTGCTCTATGAGATCTTGATCTACAGCACCAGGGGGGTTATGTAAAAAACGCTAAGGCCACGCAGTGCCAGGTAGTGCCAGATGAATGTCAGGTGAGTGTCAGGTCCCAGTCAAAAAGGTGTATGCATCAAGTCAAAAATCCCGAGCGCCTGTGAGAGTGCCAGGTAGTGTCCCATCTATCATCAGCACCGGCGATGGGATGAGTGCCGGCGCTGAGTTTCCTACAGTGCCAGATAGGACCAAGCGCTCACCTTAGCACTGTGTGGCCTTATCCCATACATTTCAATAGGCTGGAATGGGTACAATTATTTAAGCATTTTAGTAGACTTTTTAAAAAATATTTTTGGGCTGGTGCATGTGCCACAGAATCCCTTGGTTGAGGTTATTTTTATATGCATTTTTAGATTTTTTTTTGTGCTGCAAACTTGTGATTTGGGATGTGAGAACGCTATGTCATATTTGTCAAATGTCCCTAATGCAATCCCCATTTTTAATAAAAAAAACCCTAAAAAATAAACCTTTGGGAATCCAACAGGGGCTGTGTCCCTGAATTAACTTTTTTGTAACCCTTTTGGAGCCACTGGGAATGCTGCCTGGCCGGGAACGCTACAGCTGACAGCGCCGGCGGACAGAAGCCAACGCTCTGGTGCGGGAGCTGCTGAGAATGTCGGACGAGGCGCTCAAGTAGCGCCCGCACAAATAATCATAAATAAGCCTCCAGGTTTCATCTGTCACTGCTTCAACCAGAGTGCCTGGCGCTGCATTATTTTTGGTGCTAGTGTTAAATAAGATGCTAGCCGGAGGCCGCACCGGCGCTGCCGTTTTTTGGATTTCTTAAATCGGAAGCTAAGTGCCGTTGAGGCCAAAAAAGTGGTGCTGTGTGGCGCTGACGCTCTTTAAATAAGGCCCCGCATTTCTCATTGTTTGTTCACCTAACGGGAGATCAGTTTAGTATCTTGGAATGCTATCCGAAAACATATTCAGTATAGTTTCATGTATTAGTTACTGAATTGCTTTGTGCCTTTTAAATAAATAATGCCAGGCATTAAATTTGAATGAGCGTAATCGCGGACAGTTTCATATACTTTTCTCACAGATGAACTGTTCTTTGGATGGAGTGAATTGCTAAATACTTGTTTTGCAGCTATGGCCTAAAAAATACCTTCAGCATTGCAATAAATACAAACTTCAGCAAACATTTTTATTTTTGTTTTTCATAGCATTCAGCAAAAAAATATATGAGACCAAAAAAGTGGAGACCTAAGCCAACAACAGGACTGTTTCTAGGGGAGGGTGAGCTGGGCGATCAGCGCCAAGGCCAAAGGGAGCAGTCTTATTCCATCCATCCGATTTTTTGCAGTTAAAGAGAACCAACAGTCAAAAGTGAATTAAATCAGACCAACACAACAAACAGTGCTCATAAGCATCCCTCCCTGGGCAATTTTGGATTGCTGCACATAAAAAAATAATTTACCTGTTTCTGCTGGGATAAATTTTATAAACAAGATGGCTGCTCTTGGGCTTGCAGGCCACCTGAAAACAGAAAGTCGTGCTGGGCTTCCTGTCACTGTGCATTTCATTTTTTTCAATTGGGAGAGAGAGCACCAAAATGGCTGCTACCTTTCTTTTCCAACTGTTCCAGGCTGTTGGTCCGGTTTAAGTCACTGGCATTGTCAGTAGTACAGGTCATAAGACAAACCCCTCATCATTGGGCTCAGCCATGGGGAGGGAGCACTGCACGCATCAAAGACAGAGGCACAGCATGGCATGTTTGGGACAGCAGTAGCACCAAAGTAAGGGTGAGGAGGGTGGCAGAATTATCTCCTTTCCGGACTGAGCACCATTTTGCCTAGAAACTTCCCTGTCCAGGAACAATCCTATTATCAACATTTTGTTTTGTTCCCCCCAAGCCGTAAGTAATATATATATACAACAAGGTCTTAGACATGAGAAACTACACTTAAGTGTTGTGTTTTTTTTGAAGTTCTGAAGTTCAATTTGCCTAACCTCCCACAGCTCTTATCCTATGCAGCTGTAAGTATTGTTCATTCTTCTGATGTGTTTGTGGATTCTTTTACCCATCATGCAATTGTATGGGCAGATGCTAAACATGATTATTGGTACTGTTCCCCACAATCTGGCTCAGGAAAAAAATCTCTGGTTTTGTTTCTTGCCCCCAGGCACTCTGATTTGAGATGCCCCACTGTATGAAACCCCCAGGTCCCCCAGTAACACTCACCTCTTCCTAGTCCTACACAGACATGGTCCTTCAAATACAAGGGGTCTCATCCAAACAGAGCCATTTGCCGTTCTCGTTTGTCAAACGACTTTGTATATGGCAATCAGGTTCTTGAGAGACTGGATCCCCAGCAGCGGACAGGAAGGCCAGCGACTGGCCCTGGAATCTTTTAGATTCCAGGACAAGCCATGCTGGGTTTTGTTCCACTTTAAAGATGAGCAGTACTCCCCCCCCCATTTAAGGTGGAATGGTACACTCAAAAACCTGTCACCCCTTGGATTAATTCCAACAGTGGAAGAAAACCACAAGCTTAGTTCGATTTGTTTAACGCTGTGTTTCTAACTCCTCCCCTCACTAACCAATGTTAATATGGATTTTTAATATTAGAAAATTTCATGATAGAGCTCCTTTACATTTTTGATCACATATCTACACTCCAAGTAGCCTCTCTGCAAAGAAGCTGAAGTTGGCACCTTAAATGACAGCCAATCTGTGAAGTGGTGCGACCTGTCACTCATGTCCACGCCCCCTGTGCAGAGCTCCACCACCCGCCAGGATAAGGGGAGAATGGCTGTTCTCCCCTTATCTCCCCAGATGAGTTGTTTTATTATTTTGCAACCAAGTTTTGTTATATAGCCCACAGCCGGTTATATATCGGTCACTCCACAGGACATACAACTTCAAAGTTCTACACCAAAAGTGTTATATTTCCATTGAGGTGTGTTTATCCCACCACCTTATAAGTATAAAACACGTACCAGATTTCTTTAGAAAATACGCTTTGTAATCAAATAGCAAATAATTTAGTTCCTCCTTAAGGATTGTGATCTGCTACTTTCAAATTCATCCACTTTTTCACTTCTTAATGGCAATAAAAACGGGTCTTGTGATATTTTTACATCAAGCATTCGCTCCAAATTTAATGTTGATTTGCAATAAAAAACAAAAACTCCAACATAGTGTAAAATTGCACAGATTCCTGGTTCAATTGCCCCCACTATGCAATGCTCACCAAATATATCAATTAAATCCAGCATATAGTATTTATGAGAAGGAAAAGCTGTGTGTCACCACTTACCACCAGCGGTCTCGCCACCGCAATCAGCTCAGGCTCCTACCGCTCTTTGAAGTTCTATGTCCCGCGGAGTGACCGTTATATATAACCGGCTGTGGCTATATAACAAAACTTGCTTGCATCTTCTTGGGACTGCTGTGGCTACAGTTCTGATATTACTCCTAGTGAGTGGACGTTTAATATCTAGATTCTAAATTGTTATATTGTTAATTAATAGCGCTTTATATTACTGTTTTATTATTTTAATGCCTGAATCAGGTTTAGCACAGGGGAAGGGAGAGGTGGCTGGGGGGGGGGGGGGGTTACAAAAAGCTTGGACCTCCATTTTAAGTTGTTAACCTAATGTAAAGGGAAGAATAAAGTTGCTCTGGTCATTTAGAGAAACACACGTTGCCTTTAAAATTTGTGCTCTGGAAATAAGAGTAAATGCATGCAAAAATGTCTAAATTTTCTCCCGGGGCATTTTTTAAATCAGAGGAACAGCCTACACGATATATGTACTTAAAGACTATATACAAAAAAGAAAAAAGGAAAAAACAACACCCCAAAGGAAATAACAAAATAGGAATGGTGTGCCAATAAGGAATTTCTTAAGCAAATAAACAATTTGAGCAACCAGAAGTTGTGGCCCTAGCAACCACAAAGGGCAACCAAATAGGCACCACCAACCTAATAAATCACAGACTAACTAATCACATGATAATCATGAATCTATTCTATTAAAAAAGACTCACAACATATAAATAAAATCATGGTTTACAGCAGGGACAACATAGACGAAAGTGCCGTGCTACATCCAATAATATAATCCACCACAGTAAAAATAATAATAAATATAATAATAAATATCAATCTCATATATAAGTATCCCAAAAATGTGCATAAAGTGCCATTGCATTCCAAGAGTGCTATATAAAGTAAATACTAATTAATACAGAAAGTTTTAAAGTGCTCAGATAGATTCAACAGGAAAGAATATCACCATAAATGTTGGCTGACTGGTGTCCTCGCTAATGCCTGGTGTCCCTTTGCCCACGCGTTCCATGGGATAAACCCACTTTCTCAAGGTGCCAGGAACATGTACTTAAAGCACAACTATATTAAAAAAATGACTTTATGTCCCTCTTAACACTCTCTCCTGGGGCACCCTGGATTGGAATGTTTCTACAGTTAAAGATTCTTAGAAAACCAAAACTGGAAATAATGTGCCCTACCCCATAATGTGTAAGGGGTTTCTGCCTGGTCATGGCAGAGGTTGTGGGGAGCAAGGGGGGTTCTTGGACCTAGGGTAGGGTGACTCAGGTTAGTGTGGAGTGCGGGATCAGGTGTACTCTTTAGTCGTTGCAGGTCTCCATTAATGACACAGCTTGTAATCAAATAGAATGGTTCTTCATTTACTTCCAATTGTATATGATTTAAAGTGCCCTTTAACAGGGAGCGAAAAGAGATAACGAGGATGCGGCCACTGCTCGTGCATGCGCTGTTGGACCAGGAACAAAGGTAGGTTTTCGGGCGACCTGGGGAGTTTTACATAGCGGGATCAGCTTGCCCTGGGGGAGCGAGTATGCCTGCCCCGGGGGCTCATAGACTTCAGGGTGGGTTTTGGTCCTTTTTAAGGGCAGCATTAATCCAGTTTTAATTCATGGGTCTTTTTAGCAGGACAGTTCTTATACATAACAGTTCCTCTTCCTCACATCCTCAATACCTTAGCCAATCCCAGTCACAAGGTTACACCTTCTTTGCTTCTGGGCAGGTCACCGATGGCCTTACAGTCTCTTTCTGGACACTCTAGGTCACGCTTAGAGTCTGCCACAGATCTTCCTTGCTGGAAAGCCCTCTCTTGGTTGCTCTCATTCTTGTGATTTATCCTTCCCCCAGCTAGTTCCTACAACCCCCCCCCCCCTTACATTACTTATCTTTCCTCTCAAGGATAGTAGAACATTGCAGAACCTTGAATATTGTTTTGGGTCTCCCTTAAATATTATCTCTTTTCTGTCCAATACCTATACTGTATCCTTCTCTGGTCAAAGACAAGCATCTGGCTTTGCCCTCTGTTTGAATCCACTTTTCCTGTCTAAAGGGGTCTTCTATACTATTTATTCTTCCCATTCCTTAGGCAGCACTGTCATCATGTGGTATGATGAAGCAATGACACCCAAGTAGCGCTATTTATCTGACATGGAGAATGTATTACCTAATTCTAAATTAACAACTCTCTCTCAGTACTCCTTTGAGTTATGACCTTATTAGAGATACTCACCTTTTCAAAACTTAAAGGATCAAAAAAATACAGCCAACCCCAAAACCCTCTCATAGCAGTAAAAAGGTGCATTTGTAGCAGGAGTGAAACTTGAGTAACCTAATCTAAAGAATTGTGAGTTGTTGTGCTAGTTGCTGTATATACAAGAATACATTTCCATGCAAAAAATCACCCTGGTGTGCTGCTGAAAAAAACGTGTTGATATTTAGTCCCATCCGGGTCACCTTTTTTTAGCATGGAGAGGTGGACCTATCTCCATCCCTCTTCCATCAGATTGCGTGGGACACAGTAATGCTTGTGTGTGCAGGAAGGTATAGCTGTTCCTGCTTTGCTTGTTGTTTTTTACCTGCTACTTTATATTGATCCACCTTTCTGTGCTAAAAAGGGGGTCATGAATACATTACACTGGAGCTTCACCATCATTTCATGAAAAGCCCAAATCTTTAAAAAACTATTGTGCAGCATCTAAAATTAATATATTTAAAGTTTTTAGTCGCTAACTTATTATTATTTCCCCCACTGGGCTCCAACCTTGTTCAGGACTCTAGGATACGGGCGCCACCATCTTGCCTCAGAAGCATCACATATACTGAGGAGAGTAGAGGGGGGGGGGGGTTAAAAGTGCAGGGGGTGGGGTTATAGCTGTACTCTGCACAGACAGGGCAGGGCTGGGGTCAGGAAAAGGACAGCAATCCCAGAATGCAGATCAGCATAGTCAGAAGAGATTTCCTGTCTGCAGGCAGCCTGAGACTCCATGGGCCGCCATCTTGAATTTAAAAGCTTAGAAAACACAATAGGTGCAGGTAGGATGATTTTTAATGTGGGCAATCTGTGTGTACAGGGTGAGGGAAACATATAAGACAGACTCTTATTCATGGTGAATGTCTGGTTTAAATCCAGGGGCTGGGCTACAGCAAAAAAAAAACTAAGGGTGCTTACCTTTTGCCCCACAGTGTTGAATGCCCCACTACTGAAGCACTCCAACCTGTGCTACTTACTAACCCACTTCCAGGATTCCATGGTAGTGACCAGTGGCAATTAGCAGGGCTCTCTTCTCTGCAGTTACATCTCCCTCTGCTCTTAACATCCCTGCTCAGTGCGCTGCTGATTAATACAGGCCACTGCCATAGAATCCCTGAGGAGCACACTATTGGGCACCCTAAATGTGAATGCTATATAGACTATAACTTTAGTTTTGGTCTGCATTAAAGCAATCCTCCAGGCTGTTATGGGTGGCAGAGCTTTTGTCTCAATTTGGGAAACCCCACCCTGAGTATAGCCAATATCGAACAATCCGCACAAGCCAGTCACCACCTGGGAACAAAGACCACTGCAGACACAACACTGATTGGTGGAGGCAGCACTGTTACACTTGTACAAAAGTGTGCAGTTCTTTACTGCCCCTACCGTTGGCAGCTGGCCTGTGTGGGTAACACAGAATGCTCTGGCCCACTGAATCGCTCTTGCCCAAGGGTGCATATAGACCTGGAGAGGACACTCTCCCCTTCATAGTCTCCCCCCACCTCATTCACTCACTCTCTAAAATTCACTCCCCACACACCCATCTTCACAGAGCCCTGCACTCCTCTCCTGAATGTCTGATAACCCCCCTCCCCCTGCCTGTCACACGCATAAATGCTACTAGAAGAACTCCCCATTCTCAGCCTTGCAGGAAGATAAAAGACATTATTACCGGGTGAGGTTTCCTTGCTTAAGAGCACAGTCTGGAGCTTGGGCCTGACCATGAGGTTGGGATTGATGGCAGGTCGATTTACTGACTCACCATCAATCACAGATGTGCTTCCACACTCTCTGCATTTTTTGCTCAGGTCTGACACCCCCCCCCCCCTCCATAGTAGTGAATGGACCACGCGACTGATACCAGGGGGAATGGTTTCGACTTCGAAGCGCTGGTGAATAGAGTTTGAGGCCCCAGACTGTGCGCTGCGGCACAGACTCAAATCCGGCAATCAGATGAGTTGATGATTGTAGGACCAATCAGCAGAGGGAGACAAAAAGTAAGTATTCTTTTGTTTTTTCTGTCCCTGCTGAATGACTTCAAAGAGATAGTGCCAAATAAAGCTCTAAACTCTCCACACACTTTCCCTCTGTACAAGGCCACTGGAGCACACAGGCTCCTTGCAGGACCTGTTCTCCATGACATATATGTTTTGAAGAATCAGATACCATGCCAACAGCTGCAGTAAGAAGTTGACTATAGCATTTTTCTTTTTCAACTTGACTTGCAATGTAATTTGAAATAAGCTTTTTTTTAACATAACCTGATAATCTAGTAAATACCACTGCAAAAGACAAATTCTTCTAATTTGGAACCTTGACATAAATGTATTTATTTTATTTTTATGTAAAGAAAATCATTAGGACATCAAGCCAGCTCCAGAGAATAACATCAATAATACATGCATTCAGCACATGTTGCCCAACAAGATGTTCGGGATAGAGATTTGGCTTAAAACATTTATAGCAATCATGTATTTTATTGTTCCTGGCCCTAAGCCAAGCAATATGTTTCTTGACAAAAAAAGTACCTTGTAATAAGAGTACCTCCAAGGCATAATTATGCAATAAACTTCTTATTGTAAAACCTGGAAGCCAGCCAAAGAAGTCTAAATATAGGGAATGCCACAGCCAAATTTATTATCCTTTACTATTAGCGGGAGAAGGCAGGTTTTGTTTACAAAGCTTAATTCTTCCTTAATTACAGCCACTATAAAATAATTACTATCCATGGATTAACAGAGTGAACGCCGTGTATGTAGCAGGAAGAAAATGCTAGGGTCAGGTATCACAGTTAAGTTCTGTGTCATGTTGTGGAGCTTGAAGCTAAGGAAAGGCAGAGGCAACGTGAATGAGTCAGGGGGGAGAATATGTAAGGTTGGCCATGGTTGAGAAGATTTATCAGTGGGAACAACTGGTTCTTGTAATCATTTTTCTTGTAATCATTTTTCTTGTAACCATTTTAGCTCTTATAACATGGCCATCAGGATGAATTCCAGTTTGGTCTCCACTACAATTGTTTTCAGCATCTGGATGTTAGCACTGGAAGATATTAGAACCGGAGCTTGACATTTCTAAACCTAAGTTTAGCCACCAAAAAGGTTGGTGTTACGGATTTTGGTTGAAACTGTCCATCTCGTTGGAATATTTTTCAAGTTGATCAGATGATTGACCAAGATTTCTTTCATTAAAGAGTATCAAACCCGTGGTACTTGTTCCCAGAGTCTAAATGACTCTAGGGCCAAGAGAAAGCTTGCCCTAGGGGTATTTAGATTTGGGATATTCTGCAGTGTGAAAGCTTTGTGTCACCGTAAACTCAGCACTTTGCACACCCAACAGCGGGCATACAGGTAATATACTGTTGGATTGAAAATCGAAGTAAGAATAATGGGAGATTTTACACAGTGGGGGGTCTCCCACATTCGGATTCCCTTAAAAAGGGAGTTTAAAGTAAGGAACCTCACAGAGGTTTGAATTTAAATCACTAAAGACTTTAATTTCCTATTTGGTAGGCACACTTTGTCTCCCCTCACCACAATCCTGATACTGGGAAGCACCCAGCTTACCACTTTCTCAGTCCATCAGATCTAGCTTCCAATATGGGTTGCCATGTCACCGCTGGTGATCAATCAGGTTCACCAGACAGCCAGCCAGGCCTGATTAGTCGCTGGCAGTCTAACTTCCATACAAAAATTGCAGTAGTAGTAAGTACAGGGCTGCAAGACGTGGGAAGGGAAAAAGTCTGCTTTCAGATGACAACGCTGTCAGAGGGAAAGTTTGGCTAAAACTATTATGAACCATTACGCAGTAAAAGAGAGCCTGATAAAATCAGTATTCAGAGAAAAGACCTGGATAATGACTACTTGATAACTAAAACTAGTGTAAGAGGATAATATAATTTACTCAGATCTTAATTCTGAATACTGGTTTCATGGATGTTTTTGCATATTAGCTGTATGGACTACTGCTTTCAAAATGAGTTAGATAAAAGTGTACCTTTTATCTACATTTGGTAGGTGCCGGAATAATTTGCTACATGTGTCCTTTCTGCAGTGAGACATTCCCAGATTGGACCCCCTATATTGTGTAGCAACGAGCAATCATTTCATCTGCAATGGCAAAATGAGACTGTAGGGTCAAAGAGTCAAATTTTTTTAAGACATAACAAAACTGCAGTGTAGAAGCCAATAGACTTTACTTTTCCTGTAAAAAAAATTAGATGTAGACCAATGATGATGACCAAAAAAAGGCTCTATCCAGAAGTAGTTTGGTTGATTTTGTATTAATATTTCACTTTTGGGTATTCCCAAATGCTGAGTTCCATTAAAGCATATGGCAAATGAGAACTTTGAAGGCCGATGTGGAGAAGGGTTCCATGTGAACAGCAGTTACCCATGGGCCAGTCAGTCATAACATGGAATTTTGGGGCTTTATGATCAGCCTCTGTCTGTGGTGGCACTCTAGCCCATATGCCCTTTGGGATTGGCTTGGAGTTCTTACTGGGGTGCCTGGGAAGCCTCTCGGGGTGCCCAGGCCAGCCATTATCCTTGGTGGGCCACCAATCGATTTTAGTTTTTGGCACAGGTCCAGCAGTCATCCAGGGGCTCCCAATAAATTGGAGAAAGTATCTTTCTAGACTGACCTTTTTTTGCATTAGGGCACGACTAAAACTTAGGAGCTTTATTTAGTTTAGATTACTTATCCCTCTCAGCATACAGATACGTACATGCATGTTGGAATATACGGAGCCGAAATCATAGGCGAACTAGGGCCATAACTTAGTCTGGGACCTTACTGACCCCTGCCAGACCATAACCAGCCCACGAGTTGTTGCTCCAGGGTTCTTCCCAGCCAGTTAACAAGTGTGTTTGTAAGCCAAGGCTATAGCACTACAGAGTCAGATAAGGGGCATGGAAGAAATGGCCAAATAGATTGTACTAATGCTTTCGTATTGTATGAGCAAATACCATAGCAGGGTATCATGCAGTCATGGCCCTTGCAGCCATGATGCTCAGACTATAGCATTGCAGGGGCAATACATGGGTGGAGTGTCTTGCCTGGGTTAACAGTGTGGGACTTGGGGGAGACTTGAGAGGCAGGTAGCTCAGGGGGATGTGATGAGGACTGTTTGAATTCAAGCAAAGGGTATTGGTACAGTGCCAACCGATTCAGCCCCAAAGCAATGCAGCCCACAGTGGATTCTCTCTGTGCTTTGTACAACCAAATTTTTCTTTGGACCACACAGGTAAGGAAGAACGTGAGCTACGGTTTTGAAGTACATATAGCAAATAGCTAGAAAAAAGACCCAACCAAGGAGACCAAATAAAGCCAGGGCACTTAATTAGGTAACATGTATAGCAATAAGTTTATTATGTACATTGAGCCATCATATAAAAAACAAGCAACAAAATGACAAGACAAATTAAAAACATGACTATAACATACCCGGGAGGTATATGATACAATAAATATATAAAGCTGATACGGATCTAATCAATCACAATGCTATTAAGATAATAAATATAATACTAGTAGTTCTTATAAGCCAAAAAAAAAAATTATATATAATACATGCGGCTAATCAAAAAATATACTCCAATGATGTAAAAACCCTGATTATTAAATTCTTAAACCATATAAAAATAGTATACTAAATTAATTTACCAATATCTCCTAAAAACTAGTGTATAAAGTATATAAATATTGCTAATAACTACAATGTGCTAAAGAATTAATATATAACAAGATACAATTCATGACAAAAAACCTCTATGTTTAGTGGTATATATATAAGTTAAAGTGCTGGTGGAATAAATACACTATGAAAAACTAAAGTAAAAGAGAGTGGGCTAAGATCTCTAAGCTCCAATGGTTAACATGGGATGTGATAGTAACCATATGAAGGCCAACACCAGTTGGTCGTTTGTATCACAGAAACAAACAGATCACAAAAATAACAGGGAATTGAAGTTAAGTCTAAGGTACCGCAAGTAAAATACTAATCCATCCCGGGTATATGAAGCTGCCCCGGGGCCCTGAGTGCCCTGGCTATATAAGGTTTTCTTGGTTTGGTCTTTTTTCTAGCTATTTGCTATATATATGTAAGGAGCCCGGGGTGCACCTACTGGTTATTTATATTATTTTGGCTTTGTTGTTATTAGTGGTGCCATCACCAATTTGTTTCTTGTTTTGAAGGACATATGTTAAGGTATGGAAGGACATGAGTTAAGGTATGGAAGGACATGAGTTAAGGTATGGAAGGACATGAGTTAAGGTATGGAAGGACACATATGTACTATCACGGTCAACTGTTTGGGGACTGGAAGTATAAAAGCTCCCCAAAGGAGACGCAGGCATTTTACAGTAAATTGTAGACATTTTTTTACACATATCCTGCAGATAAATAATGAGGTGAAGAAGTTATTTGGTTAGGCAGATGGGTTCTCCAAGTTAAGTAGAAAAGTTCTCCATGCTTATGTACATAACTAGCTAACCCCAACAGGTTAATAGACCAACAATTACCATTCCCCAGTATACAAGTAGTTAAACAGTTAAATCATCATTCAATGCAGCATGAATACCAGAAGGTAAACTTTCAATAACATTCAATCATTAAAAATGACTCATGTCATTACTTCAGGCAGTTACTGAAAATGTTCATAAAATTTCAAAATCACCAATAAGGAAAGGAGTCATTGTTATCCAATAATTCCTCTTCAGAGACATAAATATTTTTATTATGTTGCAGGAAGACCTCATACCACAGCTCCGACCTCTCAAGTACGAATACCCTTTTAATGATGACCGGCTGTCATGTGGGCATTGACTTCGCCTCCGGCACCAACCAGCGTTGCTCTCTTCTTCTTCATTAGTTAAGAGAGTCTGATGCTGATGGAGGCTAGACGGCTGCTCACCTGCTTCCATGTGGTGTCTCGACGTTAAGTCCATTTATTCCGAAAGCTACTTAAGCAACCGACTGCCAGACAAACATGCTATTTGTAGCATAAGGTATTGTGATCAATAGTTGCAAATCAATTAACAAGCAACCCAGTACAGTAATGATGTACATAATCTAAGCAAGTGGAGTATGTGGAGCTGTGATTCCAAGCGTCAAAATAAAACATATTTGTATTAGGATATCATATAAAAATGCTGATGTTGGTAAAGGACTGATCTCTGTGCAAAGAACAAACAATATAGATACTTACATAGGGCGAACATACCAGAGCAACAACTCAGCATACTGCGACAGTACCTTGGAAAGAAACTGGCCTCGCGGGGTCCTGCTATTGGCAATCCGAGCCCACAGTGTACCAACACTAGAGTAGAGACTAGAGCTCCAATCAGAGCAAAGTCCCTGTGCTTCACTGCAAGTTACTTACGGGGGGGTTATTCATCAAGGGATAGTGGCAAGTAGCACCTCGTAGCGTCAGGCAGCGTCTGGTGAACGCCGGGAGCTGTACGCAAAACCACATTTATGAAAGCGAATCTGGTGAGCGTAACAGCGCCATGTAGCGCATGATTCATCATTACAGGCGGCTCAGCGTAAAGTGCCGGCGCTCTAGCTTCCAGAGTGCCAGGTATTACTTGTCGCTACCTGTTGCTCTCCTATACATTTCAATGGGCGTTCCTTTTCTTCAGTTTTTTTTTTCAAATAATTGTGTCACCTCTCCTGGCCTAGAAAAAAACAAGTTGCTGGTGCACACTTACTAGTTTTGCGTGGGTGCCAGGCAGGGCCGGATTAAGAGCATCCCGGGCCTGGTGCTGTAGATTTTGACGGGCTTATTTATCGAAGTATATAAAATGAAAACGCAACACAAAGCAATTTTGTTTAAGACAAAGTGCATTTGTGACATGTCTAATGTACATTAAATTACCAGGATAGCTGAATACATGTTAGTGTATGAAAAATGTGCATATCTTCATAGAGTTCTTTAGCTAAAAAAATAAAAAAGAACCAACTCGCTTTTGGGGGGGCCCAGAGTGTCAAAGAGGTGTTGTAGAGGGTTCGCTATCCCTCAGTACAGACACAGCGGGGGCATCCCTCAGTACAGACACAGTGGGGGCAACCCTCAGTACAGACACAGCAGGGGCATCCCTCAGTACAGACACAGCGGGGGCATCCCTCAGTACAGACACAGCGGGGGCATCCCTCAGTACAGACACAGCGGGGGCATCCCTCAGTACAGACACAGCGGGGGCATCCCTCAGTACAGACACAGCGGGGGCAACCCTCAGTACAGACACAGCAGGGGCATCCCTCAGTACAGACACAGCAGGGGCATCCCTCAGTACAGACACAGCGGGGGCATCCCTCAGTACAGACAAAGCGGGGGCATCCCTCAGTACAGGCAAAGCGGGGGCATCCCTCAGTACAGACAAAGCGGGGGCATCCCTCAGTACAGGCAAAGCAGGGGCATCCCTCAGTACAGACAAAGCGGGGGCATCCCTCAGTACAGGCAAAGCGGGGGCATCCCTCAGTACAGACAAAGCAGGGGCATCCCTCAGTACAGGCAAAGCGGGGGCATCCCTCAGTACAGGCAAAGCGGGGGCATCCCTCAGTACAGGCAAAGCGGGGCCTCCCTCAGAAATTGAGAAAGAGACACACACAGAAAAAGACACACACATAGAATGAGAGCAACAGCCAACCCCCCCCCCCCCCCCGCTCAACGTCAGGCCAGCACACTGGTCTCACTCTCAATATAGGGCGCACCCTCCCAATCGCCGGCTGTCTCTCACTCCTGCATACCCTCCTCCCAGTCCGGTCCCTCTGGAGCCCGATGCCGCCGATCTCCCGCCGCTCACCTCCTCAGGGCCATACGTCCGCCATCTTCACTTGTCGTCTTCAGCGATGCAGAGAAGGGAACGCCCCCGGATGCTGCCATTATCCGCAGGGGGGGTGTTCCCATTCTACAGCTGGGGAGGCGCCATCCAACAGTACTGCCCCCGATGACACGCATACAGTCACTCACCCCTGCCTGCGGCCTGACAGGTACCGCCGTCGTCCCCCTCCTAATTCCGCGTGACTTCCTCTCATTTCAGGTCTCATCTTCAAAATTGATTTAATGCCGGCTGTTGCGCCTGGGCCACTGGCCGGTGGGCATGCCCCAGATGGCCAGCATCCATTGAAAGCAATGGACGCCGCCCACTGAGCAGCGCGCAACACCCGCAAAGTGTGTGTGTGTCGGGCTGTGTCAGCCAGGGAAGGGAAGGGAACAGTGACTGGCAGACCAGGCGGCCGCGGGCGCGGCCTATGCGGGCCGCGTTTGCAGGCTGCTGGGCCTGTCTTAACGTAGGGGCCTGGAGCGGCAGCTCCATCTGCCCCTACGTTAATCCGGCCCTGGTGCCAGGTCAGCGGTGGCCCCGCTGTGAATCCAATCTGTACAAATGACCACAACTCCGTTATATAATTCCACCAAGTGTATCATAGAAAGACAAATGTGGTATGAAACATCCATCACAAAGTGTCCAAAGTCCATATTAGGTCAAATGGTAAGCAGTGTCCTGAATTCCAACGTTTCGGGGGAGCAGCCCCCCTTCATCAGGAACAGACAAACAGACATGTGTCAAGAGGGAGGTCCTTATAAACATTGTAGTCAGGAATTCCCGCCTGACGTCATAGTGACGTCAGCGGGAGTTAATAAAGCTCATTGGAAAAAAAAATAAAAAATTTCAAAATGAGCATCATCATGATCAAAATAACAATGCTGAAGAAGTAACAACTTGCCTGCACCCGTAAGGATCCCTGAACAGCGGGAGCCCCTCCACTGCCAACCACCGCTCGCTGCATGAGCGAGTGGCAATGTCCCTGCCTGTCAGCGGGCCAGGGAGAGAGAGCAGCCGGGCGGCAAAGTCTGCCTGGCAACCCGTGATGTAACAGCCGCCGTGCTCCCATTGGGCAGCGGTGGCCACATTCACAGGGTACATTGTGACAGGCGGCGCTGATCATGGCAGTCACAGGCTCCAGTACAGGGCCTGCGGGTATGCCGGACTGTGCCCCAAATGTTGCGGGCGCTCCCCGGAGGCAGTGGGAGCAAAAGCTCATGGGCTGCTTATGTATATGCGCCACCTCTCACCACCTTCAACTTGCAAAGAAGTTCCTCCTTGTCAGCTTAAAGTACATGTAGTGCTGTTCCCGTAGCAAACTCAAAACGCGGCCATGGCGTGTGGGCATGTGTCGGAAGAGGCGTGGTCAGGGGCCCGGACCTACGACCGTTTCGCTCCTCCTCTTGAGCTTTGTCAGGGTGGGAGGGGCTGTGAAGAAAGCCAGTTTTTATATTGGGAAGGAACGTGCCTCTTATGCCAACCTCTTATGAATGTGGTGAGAGTATCCATTACGGAGGTAGCGCACGCAATGCTGGCGGGCCGCTGAGCCCTTATTGCTGTACATTTAGCCGTGCTCTGGCTGTACGCTCATGAGGCTGGGACTTCCTACATTTATGCTCACGGTGCTGAGCCACTCCAAATTAGAGCGTATTTGAATGATTGAAGTACATCTTCAACATCTCCTTATATGTCATCTGGCGAGCTTGATCCCAGTATTGGACATCATTGAATAGACTGCATTTCACGGATTCCCGGTTTGCGGAGGACATTTGTCCCTATTATTAAGGCTGGCCAGCTTTGGAAGTGTGTGGTGTTTGTGAGTGGTTGAGTGCGTGGAGCCCAGGATGGCCTGGCGGGGGCCCCCTTTTTCTGTAATTGTTTTTTAACATTGCAATTGCGTTCTTAATGGTGTTACAAGCTAAGTTTGTCATGTCTATATGTGCTTAGTGCCACGGTTTGTGATAATAAATCAAGTGTCTTTTTGGCTAACTTGCCTGTTTTTTGTCATCTGCCAGCCCAGCAATTAACCACTGTCTTCTGCATGTGTATTTTTTGCTTTAAACATTTGGGTTAGCTGGGCGCCCCCAGAGTGGGCAGTGCTTAACAAACTATTTCAAGGGGCCTCCCAAGGATTCTTTTTAAATTGTTTTGAGTTCTGTTCATTCATGGAGATGTTGTTGCCTCCACTTACCTGGTTAGAGGCTGACCCTAAGTATGACACTACAATATCACCTAATGTGAGCCTTGCACAGGTCTCAGACTTTCTATATGCTTGGTATTGATCTTTGGTGGAAATATATACGGTGATCTTGGAGTATTGGCACTTTTTATGCATGCACACTTACTGTCCTGTATGGCTGTCTTCCATATGTAATCGCTGTATCCTGCAGGTGGCATCTTTTTCTTCTTTTTTTTCTTTCAGGCTTTCTTGTTTAGGGGGGTGCATTGTGATAATTTCAAAGAATGGCATTTAAGTTAGATAAAGCCTGTCTGCAAAATATGCAGTCTGCCTTTAACCCCCAGGGGGGAGGCATGGATACAGGCATGCAGAATGAAATCAGGCCATTGTTCAAAAAACATAAATCCTTAGTAAACAGCTCAAAAGTCATTGGGATGTATGCACAATTGAAAATTATATTCAGCATAAGATTATACCCAGAGGCCTGAGAGAAAGGATTGTCCCTGCGGAGCATTTGCGGTCAGATAGGTTCCTTTTGAAATGGCAAGGGGAGTGTATGGACCACGGCTTGCGGCTAATGGGCCTTATTGTTGAGGAGGAGCGATTGCAACTTGGTGAACTTGAGGAAGATATTAAGGATACCTGTAGTAAATTAGATGCATACTGTAAGGATCCAGAATTGATCAAATTAAATGAATTGATTAAAGTAGAGGTTGATAGAGTCCAAAAAACTATCAAAGAGGTTAAACAAAAAAAGTTTAGACGGGACCTGTCTGAGTTTGAAACAGGCAAAATCTTTTTGGAGTTCAGACCTAGAAATAGGCCCTTTCCTCGCCAGAGACAATGGAGAGAGGTTTCCAGTGATTTGTCTGGAGCAAAAACAGAGGTTTCTGATGAAAGCCCTCCGCGACATGCACGGAAACCACGCAGGACTGTATCTTTTTTAGAACCGAACCCAAAAAGAGGAGAAGACGCCGAAAGTGTAGCAAACAGGGTCAAGTCACTAAGGGGTATACGCAAGACTAAAATGGGGGGTCCCCCACCCTAATTAACTCGACAGGGGAGGGGGAAAAAGAGGGTGGGCTGAATATCATCAATGTGTCTAAATTTGAATTATTGGAACATCATAGGTCAGTACTTGCAAAAGGGTTGTCTTTTTCCCCCTGTGCAGGGGGTGACGAATTTGAATTATACAAGGATACTGCGTTGTATTTACGTAAAGTCCTATTTAGGACCATCTATAATAGAAGGGAGGAGGCCTTAGAGGCGAACTCCACCGCACCCCTGTCCCCGGGCATTGCAACATCTGCTGAGTCGGGATGTCCTGAAATTGACCAGATAGTTGATATGCACAGTGATGAGATACCAGATGTGTTACCTAATTTAAGTTGGCTTAAGTGTCCCTCAAAAAACTTCCCTCCATTAAGCCAAAATAAGCATCTGTCATTATTTCTACAATTTCTACAAACGGGATTTGGGCAAAGAACAATGGGATACCCTTGGGAACGAAGACAACCTTACAAAGTTGGAAAGGTTGGCACTAAAGGAATTGGAGAAAGCCCACAATGTTATTATAAGACCTAGCGACAAGGGTGGAAATGTGGTTCTCTTGGATGAAGAATACTATGTAAAAGAGATTGAGGGACAGCTTCTGGATAGTGAGACGTACTGTCCTATCCAGAAGAACCCGTTTCCAGAAGTAGTACATAGATTAAATGAGAAGTTATATTGGGCAAGGGAAGAGAATTTAGTGACACATAAAGTGTTTGATTATTTACAAGTCCATGACTATAATATCCCGATACATTATACAATCCCAAAAATACATAAGAACCCGGTGACTCCACCGGGTAGGCCTATTGTGTCGGGGAATGGAGATCCAATAGAAGGCGTAGCTCGATTCATCGACGAGAATTTGAAGCCCCTAGTCCGACTGCTGCCTTCGTTTGTGTTAGACAGCAGTGACTTGCTGCGCAAGTTACAGGACGTTCAAATTGAGGATGATTGGCTCTTGGTTAGCGTCGATGTAGAGAGCCTGTACACCTCCATTCCCCACACAGTAGATCTACAGGCTGTGGAAGAGACGCTACAGCAACTGGGCCCCGGGGATGCAGCGTATAATGAATTCCTTGTTGAGTTGTTGGACTTTGTGCTTTTTAACAATTATTTTCGCTTTAATGGAGTTTTCTATCATCAGATTCGTGGGACTGCCATGGGGGCGGCGTGTGCCCCATCCTACGCCTGCCTGCACCTGGGGCGGTGGGAGAGCCTCGAGGTTTCCGGGCGGGCTTTGTTTCGGGCACACGCCGCCTTATGGCTGCGATATATCGATGATGTTCTTTTGATCTGGAAGGGCACGGCTGCCCAACTGGAGGAGTTTATTGCCATCCTTAACCAAAATTGGAGGAACATTAGGCTTACATACAAAATTAGCTCTGACAGGATAGAGTTTTTGGACTTGAACATCTCGAAGGGGGATGGTAGGCTGACTACCGCCACCTATCGTAAACCTACAGCGGGGAATACCCTTCTACATTTCTCCAGCCACCATCCGGGCCCCCTACGGCAAGGTATCCCCCTGGGACAGTTTCTTCGCATTAGGAGGAACTGTAGTTCGGGGGGTGCCTACGCCCGGGAGGCCCGGGAGCTGACTTTGAGATTCAGGGAGAGGGGTTATCCCCATCGCCTGTTGCGGACATGTTTTCACAAGGAGTTGGATATTCCGAGGGAAACCCTGCTGAGCAAGTCGCGTTCTAGGCGAGGTGGCGGTGACCAGCCGGTCCACCTCATTACAAAATATAGTGCACATTGGGAGAAGTTCCGTAATATACTGCAAGCCCATTGGCATGTCCTCTTACTGGACCCGATTGTGGCCAAATCTGTGGGTCCTAGGCCTTTACTGACTGCAAAACGAGCAAACAATATTAGGGATCTGTTGGTCTGTAGCGAATATAAGCCCCATCAGGTAGATAGAAGAGACAAAAAATAGTAGGTTCCTTCTGCTGTGGACATTGCAAAATATGTCCCTTTATGCAGAAGACTACTAGTTTTGCAGGACCGAAAAGTCAGAGCCCCAGACTTATAACTGAATTTATTAACTGCGTCTCAAGGTACGTGGTGTATCTACTCACATGCCCGTGTGGGAAAAAGTATGTGGGAAAAACGAAGAAGGAGTTACGGGTCCATGTAGGGGAACATCTGAGGGACATTAGGAAGAATAATGAGAAAAGCCCAGTGGCTGTACATTTCAGTAACTGTCATAATAGTGAAGCATCTGGCTTGGCTGTATGTGGGATCTTCAAACTCAAATGTAATGGTAGAGGGGGATCTTGGGATGTCAGACTGATGCAACAGAAGGCAAGACTGATATATGAGCTAGGCACCATGGTTCCAATAGGTTTAACACTGACATGGGCTTGAAAGCTTTCCTTTGATTAGGTAATGCATTGGGGCTGGCAGTGGTCATAATCCACCCATCTTACCTTACCTCACTGTGGTTTCTCTCGGATCCTTGTGGGCTGTTCCCCCTTCTCTTCACCTCTCCTTTCTCTTGCCTTTCCTGCCCTTTGGAGTGGCTGCTTCTCCTTTTGAGTAAGGTAACCCGTTTTTCCAAGTGTGTTACATCAGGGAGCGGAGTGCCTGTGAAAGGAGAAGCAGGCAAGCCTTTTTGCATGTACATGCATGCTTATTTGGGTGAAGGGTTTATGGTGTATTAACGTTAGCTGCTTCAATAAAAATCTTGCGTTGCCACTACGATACACGGTTATACGGTTTCAGGCTCACTGGACGTTATTTTGAAATTGCTGGGGGTTATTATGGAGGCTAGTTTGATTGCCAATAACTTAATATATACTCATTAATAGTCAGCTGAGAATGATTTGTGTGCATGTGACAACAATGTGGTTTGGACAGGAGGGGAGGGGGAGGGCGAGAGGGGAAGGTTGGTGTGGTTATGTTGCCCTCGAAATAAGGTGGGGTATAAACACCCCTCCAAAACCCTCTTTATGTGTGAAAACATGACTCATACAGGGACTGTGCCTAAGAAGATGATATGAGTGCCTGCTCTTTATACCTTTTTATATTTCCACTGTCGCAATTCAGATGGATTATTCCTGAAAGGTCCCCGGGAGGGACAGTGAGAGCCATGGGTGACGTTTGGGACTCATATATGCACAAGCGCGCAGATGCTCTGCAACAGGATTGCTGTTGATCGGCAAATAACCAGTTAAGCCGCTGTGTAAGCGTGATCCTTTGGAACTTGGAGCATACAATGACGACTTGGCAGTAGGAGTGCTATAGATCGGCAAACAACTAGTTAAGCCGCCGTGCATTACTGGTTGGCATAAGAGGCGCGTTCCTTCCCAATATAAAAACTGGCTTTCTTCACAGCCCCTCCCATCCTGACGAAGCTCCAGAGGAGGAGCGAAACGGCCAAAGGTCCGGGCCCCTGACCACGCCTCTTCCGACACACGCCCACACGCCATGGCCGCGTTTTGAGTTTGCTACGGGAACAGCACTACATGCACTTTAAGCTGACAAGGAGGAACTTCTTTGCAAGTTGAAGATGGTGAGAGTATGCATTACGGAGGTAGCGCACGCCATGCTGGCGGGCCGCTGAGCCCTTATTGCTGTATATTTAGCCGTGCTCCGGCTGTACGCTCATGAGGCTGGGACTTCCTACATTTATGCTCACTGGGCTGAGCCGCTCCAAATTAGAGCGTATTTGAATGATTTAAGTACATCTTCAACATCTCCTTATATGTCATCTGGCGAGCTCGATCCCAGTATTGGGCATCATTGAATAGACTGCATTTCGCGGATTCCCGGTTTGCGGAGGACATTTGTCCCTATTATTAAGGCTGGCCAGCTTTGGAAGTGTGTGGTGTTTGTGAGTGGTTGAGTGCGTGGAGCCCAGGATGGCCTGGCGGGGGCCTTTTTCTGTAATTGTTTTTTAACATTGCAAATGCGTTCTTAATGGTGTTACAAGCTAAGTTTGTCATGTCTATATGTGCTTAGTGCCACGGTTTGTGATAATAAATCAAGTGTCTTTTTGGCTAACTAGCCTGTTTTTTGTTATTTGCCAGCCCAGCAATTAACCACTGTCTTCTGTATGTGTATTTTTTGCTTTAAACATTTGGGTTAGCTGGGCGCCCCAGAGTGGGCAGTGCTTAACAAACTATTTCAAGGGGCCTCCCAAGGATTCTTTTTAAATTGTTTTGAAATATATATATATATATATATATATATATATATATATATATATATTTTTTTTTTTTTTTTCACCTATAGTGAAAAGAACATAAAATAATTATAATTGTCTGATAGACATGTTAGTTTTAATTCCTGTATGCAAGATGCAGGTCAAATGACATGTGTGCTCCCCTGCTACCAAAACAAGTCATTTGTATAACAGGACATGTGGTAGGATAACATTTTTGGACATTCTTCCAATATTTTTTTTTATAATCTAATAGATTACTCTATATTTGATTGCTACATAATTATTGTAACTGCTGCAGCCTTAATCATGTTTACAGCCTACTGCTATTTAATTGATTACAAATACACTTTTGATCTTATCTGAGTTTATTTTCTCCCAAGCATTCTGTTTCTTCCTTTGTAAGTATGTGGTCATTTCACTGCAATTAATTTGCATAATTATACACTGATTTTCATTCCTTCCTGAAGCTTCTATTATTCATTATTTTGTAATCGTATTAACAGTAGCGGAAAAAAACAGTAATATCAAAAAAGATTTAGGGATTAGGATATTTAAATGTGTAATCACACATTTATGATACTAGCGCAATAAACCAGTATTAATAATGATTTATGATTGTAAAAATGGCTGAAACATATGTGTGCTTTAATCATCTTGCAAAAGGGAGTGCAGTAATTAATTAGCACTCAACCAGAAATGTGACTATTGTTAGGCAGACTAATTAACTCTGCTAGGTTGATATCAGATATAAGAGACAATAGAGTGCTTTCTGTTCTTCCTATCCAAAAAAACAGCCCCAACAATGGGTTCAAGACATCCTAGTCTACAATGTGATGTATTCTACAAAAAGTAGTAAGTGGTGCTGTTTAAACCAGAACTTCAGCATCATTTAATGAAAAGTCCAAACCCTTAAAAAAAACTATTCTGTGACATCTAAAATGAATATACTTTAAGTTTTTAGTTGCTTAATTATTATTCTTTTGTTAACTGGTCTGCAACTGTGTTCAGGACTCTAGGATACAGGCACCACCATCTTGCCTCAGAAGCATCACATACTGAAGACAAGAGAGGGGGGTTAAAGTACAGGGGGCGGGGTTATAGCTGTGCTTTGCACAGACAGAGCAGAGCTGGGGTCAGGAAAAGGACAGCAATCCCAGAATGTAGAGCGGCATTGTCAGAAGACACTTCCTGTCTGCAGGCAGCCTGACACTCCAAGAGCCGCCATCTTGAAAGGTAAAAGGTTTAAAAAATGCAATAGGTGTAGATAGGATGATTTTAATGTGGGCAATCTCTAGGAACAGGGGGATATAAGATAAGCTCTTATTCAGGGTGAAGGTCCGTTTAAAATAGGCTCCTGTTTAGTTCCATTTGGGATATGTGGGTCATTTAAGTATATAGGGAAAGATGCAGGCTGTGTTTTCTGGTTTCTGAAAAGCATCTTAAGCAACCAAATGCTGCTAAAGGTCACCAATAGTGATGGGCAAACTCAAACCGCAAAGTTCACGTTCGTACCAAACTTTGCGAGTTCGGGTTCCCAAACCCGAATACAGACATCAAACAGAAGTCAGTGTTTGAGTTTTGCAACCGGCCCAAAAACGGAAAAGCTTGTTGATGGGCACTGCAAGCTGGCACTAGCAGTTTCCTGACCCATGAGAAGCGGCGGACATTTTTCTGTAGCCCCGGATGTGGACCAATTCAGACGGCTCAGGTAAGTTTTTACAGTAGCACGCTTCCTGTTGCACACTCTGTGCCCCCTGCCACAGCCCCCCCCCTCCAAGTTTGGGTACCTATTGTATTCCATGGGAACCAGTTCAAACTTTGTTCGAACTTGTTGTACCCAAACTTTGGGGAGTTTGCACATCCCTGGTCACCAAACATTTAAGGAACTCAGAATTTGCTATAGCGATTATGTGACCGAAGTCATCCATGATCTCCTGATGCAACAAAGCTGCAGAAAGCTCAAACTATAGGATGCGGCATTCAACAGGAAAACACACTGCTTGCTTGATTCATATAAGTATGTATTTTTATACTATACTTATTTTCTTCTGCGATAACACCATTCAATGCTCCTGTGCTGCAAATGTTCTTTGGCAATGTTCATTGACAAACGTTAAAGTAGCCACAGAACATCACCACCTGTTAGCTAGAAACCAATCCTATAATCTGTCCCTAAATTCTAGTTGAGAGAGGAGGCATTGGTGCCTCTGCAGATGTATATCTGCAGATGTATGTTGAAACTGCATCGCCAAACCCCACAGTGCCTCTGTGTAGGTGCAATCCTAACTCTATTCTATGAGAGTTCCCTGTGGGATATACAGTACACATCAATGGATAAATTAGGATAAGCTTACCAGAGGTTGCCCTATACCTCCAGTGCAGCATCCCCCCCTCCCCCCCATATGCTGCACTAGAGGTATAGGACAATCTCAGGGGACTCTCAAAGATTAGAGTAAGGACTGCATCAATGCAGAGCGTCAACATCTGCAGATGTGCTAAAACCCATGTTTTAACTGGATTTTAGAGACAGATTATAGGAATGTCAACCTACCCCTCCACTGCCACCGATAGGTCCTCCACTGCTACTGATCACCTTTCAGTCTTCTCCACTGCCATTGATCTACATCTATTCCTTGCCACCTTCTCTGCTGCCGCTAACTATCCTCTGACCCTTGTCGCCTTCTATGCTACTGCTGATCCTCATCCTCCAGTCCTTGCTGTCCTGCTGTAAGGTCTACAATTGCTACTAGTCATTCTTTTATTGTTGCTGCTTTCTCCACTCTTGCTGAAGGGTGTACCACTGCTGCTGATCTTCCTCTGGTCCTCACCACCTTCTGAGCTGATGTCAACTTCCCTCCATTCCAGGCCACCTTTTCCATTGCTGCTGATCTTCTGGGTTTTAGGCAAGCAATGAGCAGGTCTGCACCGGTCTGGTGGGATGGGCCCACTGAAGAATCCTTTTGCTGCACAGTCTAAACCTGAGTGGGCCCCTGAAGAAACCAGTGGCCCCAGCACTCAGGTATGCCCAGTGCCGGCATTGTCCCTGCTTATGCAGTTTATGCTTATGCTTATACCTTTAGCACACTGATGGTATTTTTGTGTAGCGCAGGGTGGCAAACTTTGCAAATATTCGATTTTTGAACCACCTGAGGTCCAGCTGATGATACTCTGTTGATTTTATTTAATGGCTCATCCACATTTTCTGTTTCTAAATAATTATTTCAGAAGAAGAAATAATGAAAAATATCATATTTTAACAATGGTTTTACATTGAGTGCATTGCATATTTGTAATGTTCTTCTTTATACAGCTGGTCATTTCAATGTTTGCAATTTCCAGAGACAAAAAGGTTAACAGAGGTATTCTAATCAGGAAGAACTCAGATGAAAAATACTGGAACAAGCAACAAAATGCATGTTAAAACAGTGATTAGCCCAGCCGGCTAATGAATGCACTCTAATGCTTTAGCAGTTAATCAGAAGAATGAATGAATGTTATTGGTACATACAATGTCTGCATTTCATTAAAAGAGGAAAAATCATTTTTAATGCAAATACATTTTTACCTACAGTATTATAAAAATGCTGGCAAGTGAATCTATTTTCCAAGCGTAGTAAGCATAGTAACATTAACATTATGGAAGGACCTTTATTTCTAAGAGTACATTGTGGTCAAAAATGAAATAATTCAAACCTGAAGATGCCAGTTACAAAAGGTTTTTGTTGTATTATCTACATCATGTTGTAAGATAGGACGAGGTGTCTCGATGTTTTCTGACCTTGGGAATCTATTTTAATGTGGGCTACTTCATCATTTACCGATTCTCTACATTTAAATTCCTCTAAGGTCAACATTCCAGCTAACCTCTTTGCTTTAATTATTACCAACAATCATCTTGAAAACAAATACAATAAAAGCTAAATTTAGAGTCCATTCATAAGCTCAAGGTCTGTTTTACATTCTGCAGGAGATTTCTGCTATTTTTACGACATATGTTTATTTAATTAAGATTTGATTTGAGTATTTGAGTGTTGAGTAGTTCTCAAAGGTTGGGTGTAACCTTGCCCTAGGCAATGTAGTACAGTGATCAGTGAATCAGCACGCTGCAAATTGTTGTGGTAGCTACTACAAGTAACATGTAGCCAAATTTCATGCACAGGACCAGTATTAAATGGGGGTAATATATAAACCTTATTTATTTAAACAAATTCAGTTTTCTTCCCCCTTCTTCCCTTAACTTCCCTTGGAGGGCCTGGGGTTAACTAGTAATAAATAGCCATCAAGGAGCTGCAAGGAATATGGCAACCTCTAAGCCTTAGGCCTTTCAGGCAATTGCTATACCCTTGAAGAAGTGTCGAGGAAGCAGGCAAACATGTGCGGAGATAATTGGAAGTGTTCTTTACTTTTGTTGGCCTCACTAGTCATTTACTTTTAAAATGCCTATAGCTAGGCAAAGTTTTATAGGATACCCTCTGACACAGTTTTGCTTGACAAGGATTAGATCTCTACTTTGGAAATATTTTATACTGTTTCATGTTGATTTTTTCTTGAAATTCTTTTTTTTTATTTATTTTTTTTTTTTCCAGTTGTATTTGGAATTTTAGGCATAGGGTAGTGTAGCTCTTTAGATTTTGATGAATTGCACTCAAATTTTGCTGATTTATTTTAACTGAATCTACACATCATTCGGCAACATTCAGGTTAAATTTGGACAGATTGATTTTGTATTAAAAAACCTTTAATGCTGTAATATGTCTTTACATAATATCAAATTAATATGTTATACACATGCTTCTAAAGGCCAGTCACAAGGTGTATGGAGTGTTTTTTTTGGGGAGGGGGGCTGTACTCTTGGGGAAGAACACAGTAGGATATGAATAATGCCTAGGCAGTGTTCATGACTGTGGTTAGTCATTAATGTGGTGAGTTAGAAATATGATAGGTGCAGTCTAAAATAGGAATAAGAATAGTTAATGGCAGTGATGTAACTTAATGTGACAGGGTCCTGGTGTAAAATTCAACTGAATGCAGATGCTGCTACCTTTATCTAAATGATGCCAAGTGAGCACAAATATAATAAAATAAAGGTAGGCCCCCCTAATCCTCTGGGCCACGGTGCAGTCGCACCCCCTCAAGTTACACCCCTGGTAATGGTAAGAACATGTGACATTACACCTTTATGGTGGCATACTAACATGTGGCAGACATTATCAAGTCAGGCCAAGCAGAGTGCAGGATTGAGTAGAGTAAGCCAGGACTGCCAACCCAATATTGCAGAGGGTCAGATGAGACATCTGCCCAGATTGTGAAGGGAGCTAAAGTTACAAGTATTTAGGAAAGGGATCGGAGTGTGCTGCAATCTTGCCAGGAAAGGGAACAGACCTGTTGCTAAAGTGTCTCTACAGTGGGAAGTGCATGTATTACTGGAGATAATTTATAAGCATTGTACTGGAGATTGTGTTGCAGAATGTAACTGCCAAGTGCAGCAGAGTCTAATCTAAATAGACATTTGTGGTGTAATGGGAACTGGCTTTACTGGAACATAAGTGCAATAAGATGGTGGATAACAAAGACAGAAAATATAAACCATAGAGATCACTTCAATGTACAGGAAACACAACAGCTGAGGCCTAAACCCTTCTTCTTTGTAAGCCTCGAGTGTCTTTCAGCAGGCCGGGGGTTTGTAAGAATATCTGATGTCATATCCTCAGTAGGGCAATAAATTAACTCAAGAAGTCCCTGTTCGGGAAGTTCCTTGATCTCAAAGTGCTGACTAGAGTTTGTAGTATTTGTGTCTCATCCCTTTCTTGCTCAAAACAAACTAGAATATGGTCCACATAAATGCCAACTTCTTTATGTATAAGCAGGGGTCTGCTTTACTCCTCTGAAAGTACTCATGTATAGGCATTTCAATTATTTTCATATTCCATGCTGGTCGCTTGCTTTAGACCATATATACTGTACTCCTATATATCAAATCTGGCCTTTCTTCACCTTTTAATCCTGGTTGTTGTTCCATGTAGATGTCTCTTGTTAACTCACCATGCAGAAACGTTGTTTGTCACATCAAAGTTTGCACTTGCATTTTACTTGTGGCAGCTACTGTCAGCAAAGTCCTTATTGCGGCATGTTTGATCACTGGAGCAAAAGTCTCATCATAAGCCTCGATTCAGAGAGACCCAAAAAAACTAAAGTTTTTGTGCCGATCTGTTTTTTTGGTGAAATGTTTCCGTTCTCGTATGAGCGTTCAAGCGATTCAATGCATGCATTGAAAACCTTCTGTAAAGTTTCTGTCCGTTCGTACGGCAGATTACGAATTACGAGGGTGTCATTTTCCATCCAGACTTTTCCATTTCATTTTCACATGTTACAACGTAGACGTTTTTGCCCTTTTCCCATCGTATCCTCCAACGAATCCTTTACGTTTCCCGATAGTTTCTGTTTCCCTTTTTCAATAAATATTCGTCCAGACGGAAATCCTTACCATCTTGCGCCTGCGCACTACAAACTTAACTCATTAAAGTGCTCGCCTACATATTTGCCACCCTCACTTCTACTACAATGTTTAGCTAAATCACTTAGCACTCTCCTCCATCTTCCCTTTTGGACCCTGAAAGCTCACCCAAACCACTTAGCACTATCCTCCATCTTCCCTTTTGGACCCTTAAAGCTCACCCAAACCACCTTCTCGGTCATGTGAATATTCATCTTTAAATATTTCTGGGCCCATTAGTCTTGTGTTAATGTATTTTCTAAATGAAATGACAATGTAACATTTTTTTATACCATCATAAAATATAAAATTAAAAAAAATTTTGAAAATGTAACATTTTTACTACTATAAAAAACAAAATACATAGCAATGGCAGGCCACTGAACATTATTCTTCATCTGTGGTCCCCGACGGGTTGCGCAGCTCCTGCATCTCGCCCACCAACTGAAGGACCCTGACACTCAGTTGTGCCACTCTGGCACGTGTGGTCCCTGTTAAAAAACGTAAATTAAAATTTTGTCATAACCTTGTTGGGGTCATACTGCAGTGTTTCCCCCCCCCCCCCTCCCGTATGGTCCAAACACCTAAATCTGGACTTCAAAAGCCAGAGGGCCCTTGCCACCACGGCCCGGGTTTTGCATAGTGCCCGATTAGAGAACCCCTGGCCCGCATTCTGCAGGCAAAGAACGGGCATCAGGAGCAAGGGCGAGTGGCACATCTTGCGGTTCCTGCAACCAAATATAAAATAATTACACAAAGCAAACGTAACCAACTAAAACAATAACTCCTACAACAAATTAAGATTCAAGTTCAACAATCCAAATATAATTCACAAAGGACATAAGTCTAAAAAAATATAGCAATTATATGGATGTGTGGGAAAATAAATGTTTACATGCTAAGAACTAATTTAGGTCAGCATTAAAATGCATCTATAAGGCATACATGAAATGTATTGATTCAGGTATGCATTGCTATACAATTTATGGCCTCGGCCATGCTGATACATGCAATGCCTTGGTTCTAAAGGCACGCAGACTCCTCCACATAGCCACAAAACATGTTCAACAATAGCAATCCAAGCCCTCAAAGGTCTCGTAAGTGGATCGGAAATGAAACAGATTTATAGGGTGGAGATCCATCGGAAATCAGCTCTCTGAATCAGACAGAAACCACCCCAACAACGGAAGTTATCTGAACGAACGGAAAATTTCCGATTTTGTTTGGAAATGTTCTGATTTGCTTCCGTTCATCGAAAGAGCATATACACTTTCCCGAATAGAAAATGGACGAAAAAAAGCAAAAAAAGTCCGGATGAATGTGTCTCTGAATCGAGGCTATAGTCCTCTCCATATTTTTGAGAATATCCCTTGGCTAGCAGTCTTGCTTTGTATTGCTTTACTGTGCCGCATTGTACTTTGCTTTAAAAGTTAATTTACAGCCTATGGCTTTCTTTCCAGGTGGTATGTGTCCATGTTTTGGCATTGTGCATAGATTTTATCTCTTCCTTTGCAGCCTTTATCCATTTACTGGCTTCCCATTTTGAGAGCTGAGATATGTCTTCCCTAGTTATTAGTACTGGCAGTGCGTGCCTTGTATGAGAGATGTACAGGTGGTTTACCTTTGTTTTCTCGTGTTGATTATCTCAGTTCTGTGTCTGAGCTTGCTTGTATCTGCTCTTCAGTACAGGTAGGTTCTGCTCTCACTTCAGCTGTTTGTTCAGAAGTTAAAGATGACAGCTGATCAGTGTCAGTTTTCTCATCTGTTCTTACTTTGTTGTCATCACATTTTCTGATTGTTGATCTTCAACAAAAGTTATGCTGTTGCTAATGGTAACCTTGTCTGTTTTGGGATTTAGGATTCTATAACCGTGAACATTGTCAACAAGGATTCCTTCAAATGCTCTATGGAGTTTTCATAAAAAAATTCCTTGGGGTTTCACGCTTGGCGTCTCATTGTGAAACAGTTCATAGAGAGTTTTCTCCACTGTTCCAGAAAAGAGTCTGTTCTGCAAATAAGTGGTTGTCATTGCTGCTTCACCCCAGTATTTTTGTGGTAGTCTGGAGTCTGTCAGCATACATCTGACCATTTCAGTCGGAGTTCAGTTCTTTCTTTCAACTACCCCACTTTGCTCTGGTGTGTATGGAACTGTCTTTTGATGCTGTATTTGACTCTGCTTTAAGTGCTCTTGCACTTTGCGTCCTGTGGATTTACCTCCATTATCACTCAGAAGTATGAAAGGTTTCCTCTGAAATATGTAGACCAATTAGTACGCCAGCCTTAATCCGCTTTAAAAGGATGTGATATCCACGTTTATTCCATACAAAATTCTTTAAAAGCATTCCATCCACAAATACAAGTCAAGATAAAGCATTAGGGAGCAGCTTGGATGCCAACGCGTTTCGGGCACAGACTCAGCCCTTAATCATGACATTACTTTCTGCTCCCATGAAACAATAAACCCATTTAAATACTGACGTCATGCATGCATCCCCCATTGCTGCACACCCGGAGTCAATTAAGCCTTTGCAAAGCCAAATTGAAGAGCATAATTGCTCAAAGGTTAAGTTAAAGTTCATAGACAGAAAAAAAAAAGGAAGGAAAAAAGATTCCCAGTTTTTCTGTAGTGACAATAAGTCACAGAAATTATTATGTCAAAAGCCAGAAGAATTATTTTATTTTAGTCCCAATAATCAGGCCATAAATTTGGCTGTAGAAAATAATATGGGGATAGAAATATATTGTCTTTACTACATAGTCCTTATATTTGTCAAGAACTACACTTTTGTGTTGCATTAGGTAAGTGACTATGTATCTTGATTAGGCATCTATGAAAGTCACTATGTACTTGTTGCCTCCAGGTGTAGGTGGTTTTAGGGGACCACATACATCATTGTGAACTAGGTCAAGTGACTCCAAAGCTCTATTCTGTTGCTCTTGTAGCTTTGGATCTGATGCAACATTCACACTTAACAGTAACTGGACAAGGGGATACTGTTAGATCCTTTGTCATATTCCTCTTTTGTACTTCTTGTATGCATTCTGGGTGTCTGTGACCTATACACCTGTGCCATATGTGTATACAGTCGTGGTTATTGGTGCATGGTCACATTTTCCTTCACTGTGAGTAGGTGATACAGAAGATCATCCAGCCTGGCACCTTGCTATCTTCTGCTTGCTATCCAGAATAGAACACCTGTCACCTTGGAATTTAAAAGTGAGTCATTTAGCTGTCAGATGCTTCACAGAAATTAGCCATCCTTCTAAATCAGCAATATAAAACACATCTTTTACTGGTATAGCTAAACTGTGTCCCACATCATTTGGACATACAAGGTTCCATCTCTCTGCATCTATTTTACTTCCATTTGCAAGGTAAATAGTCTTTCTGTTCTTCAGATCAAGTTCTGTGAGAAAGCTTCTATCAATTGTCATGTGACTGGTTGCTTATCTGCTAGTCAATGCACCAGCCTTGAAATGTATGTTTGCCTGTCACTTTAAATGTGGCATTCCAGTCCCCTTCACATGGATCAGAAATTATGGCTCTGACCTTTTGTTTAGTATAAGAGGGACACTGTTTCACTTGCTTGGCTTTCCATATATTATAGTGTCTCTTTATGTGTTCCTGTTTGTGTCATCTAAAGCTCACCCTGGTTTCCTTCCTATGTAACCTTGTGTCTGTACCTTTAAGAGCTGTTCTGGTGTCGGTTTGCCCTGGGGAATGGAACAAAATCGGGGAAAGTCAAAATCATAGGTTTCGTTCTGCTTTAATGTTTAGTTAACTAGTGATGAATATACTCATAGATCCTTGTATAGCACTGCTGAATGTAATATTACAGCAATGATGCCTTTATAGTAGACAAATTAATGTTAACCATTGAACAAATGAGGCTTTACATTCCAATTTTTGTCCCTTACTATATTTGATTTTCTATTGTCATAAGTGATACAAGTCTGTTCCAGAGATTTTGTTCTTTGAGTCGCACAAGCTCATCTCTTCCATCTTCATGTACAATTCCAATGTATTTAATATACAGAATGTATTGGTGCATTTTATTGCTGGCCTGATGGTAAAACATGGCTTTCTAAATTAATGTGACCCAGAGGACAGGCTTTGTTCCATAGCATTCTGCCCACTGCAAATGCAGCTATCAATATGCTGGAAATGAAAATCATTTTCTAGGCTCCTCATTTATAGACATCTAAAATATAGAGATATAGAGAGATTTTCATAATTCATTCCAGAAATATAGCTGACACTTTAATCAAGACAGAAACCTGGGTTAAAGTAAAACAAATCTCTTTTTATACATTTAGGTATACTAGGCACTACTAACCCTAAATGGCTCAGGCGATCAGATAAGGTCTTTACCCTTATCTCTTTGGCTTTAATTAGTCATTCATATAAAATAACAATTTTAAAGTGTGAATGTTGCCTTGACCTGTGTATTTAAAGGTAACCTAAAGTGCTTTTTATGTTACCTTCCTTCCCCCACTAACTCTGTATGGGTAAATAAAATAAATTACACACCTGCTCTGCAATGCCCGCCTGGTCCAACAACAGAAGTGGGTTGCACTGTATTCTCATAGCTGTGTTACCCAATCACTGCAGATGCCAAGGCCCTGCTGTTGCCATGATTGGGCAACAAGCTGGGGACTTATGAACCATGCCTACAGTGATCCATCAGAACATGGTAAATAACATTTCTTAACATTAAAATCATTAGTTTTGGATGGGGCAAATAGAAGGGGAGGAGGACTTTTTTTTTAGAAGACTTTAGGTCAATTTAAGGGACAATGTTGGATAAAGCCAGTTACAAGGGTGACTTGGGAAAATCTAGTCTAATCGGGGAGGCCGATTCATTAATAGCGCCAGGTAGCGACAGATGAGCGCCAGTAGCGTGATTTTCACAGCGCCAGCTAGTATTCGCTGTGCTTGGCCGGGGTTTGCTTGTTGACAGCGACTCAGTCGGTGTGCGGTAATGTTGAATACGGGCTTAGGGGTCGCTGTTTCACAGGTTCAGCGTTGTATGGGTGCGCCTGACAACGAATGGCCAGAGCGAACGGCTTGCTGCAGATTCATTAACAAATCACGCTCCGAATTTTTTCGCGCTGAGAATTCCTTGTTTAAACCCCAGAGCGCTGACGCCGATGGATGTAAAATAGTTTTTAACCCCCAAACAACCATATTTTTTGATAGTAAAATTATACAAGTTTTTATAAACATTTTGTAATATGAATACATTAATATCAGACCTGTAATATCAATTCTGCACAAATTTTGTTTTCAATTTTTTTTACCTTAAAAAAAAATCCTAACATTGCAGAAGTGGTCACAGAATTTTTGACATTAAAAAAAAAAAAAACATTAATAGCAATTAATTATGATTAATTAAAGATTGCTCCAATGAAATGCATTGGACATCGCCAGGGAGCGACAGGTCATACCTGGCGCTGTGATGGGATTAGCAGCAGCGCTGTTCGTTGCAGTCAGCTACATGATGAATCCCGAGCTAGCTGTCGCTCTCGCCGGCGCTAGCCTCATTTAGGGTGATAAATGCGTCATTGTGACCGCCGCCGGCCGTACTTGAGTCGGTAGCCGCCGTTAGCTGGCGGTACCTGGCGCTCGTCAGACACTACCTGGCGCTAGCCCTTGATAAATAAGGCCCTAAGTCTAGCAGTCTGTTGAGCAAAAAAAACAAAAAGAACAAACTTAGCTTTTGTTTCTGGCAGCAATTGGCAAGATGTCTTTACAGCTTAGTTGAGACTAAGAAGACCTGGGGAATTTCTCCATCCATCTCCCCTCCATCACATTGTCTAGAGTGTTGGATATGTTCCATGTGATAGAAGAGCCATGCCGGGCACTGCCTTGGCACACCCCCTCTACACACGTGTATGTGAATGCAGTGGGGTCCGCTCTCAACCATTCAGAATGTTTCTCAAAACCTTCACCTCATCCACTGTTGCATGAAGTTGACAAGTATCTACCAAATAAGTGGCATGTGCAGCTGTGAGCGCTCAAAAGAAAGCCAATCTTCCCTTGAATCCCCTTACAGCTATCATGGACATTGAGTTCTTCTTTAGGTCACCTGGGGATATACCCAAAAACCATATATTCAAGTACTTACAGTAGTACTCCAAACATTTATAATAGCGCAGGACCTCATAGCATTCTGCCACTCAGAGGGGCTATGTATTGTCCCCTCTGTCAGCTGTCCATGCCTTAGAATGAGGGAAGTGTTAAGTAACAGCAGTTCATTTTCTAAAAATAGAGCATAGAACATATAAAATTAAAATATTAAAGGAAAAATCCCTTTTTGTCAGGTGTTTGGTGTTGTGCCTTATTGTTTTCTTTTCCTTTCCTCCTGTTGTGATTATGCCTCATACCTTTGATTTAAAGGAGCAGTATCGCGAAATTTGCATTAAAAAGATACAATAGCTTCTAACATGTGTATAAATAATGTGGAAATAGAAAAAGGAAAAAATATCTGCCTTTCTTTTAAATTGTATAATGACAATGGCTCAGTCCATTTGCTGAATAGGGGGATCTGCTGGGTTGTATTTAGTGAGCTGCTTCATTTAGCCGACTGGTCTCCTAGCAACACTTTAACTCAGAGGCTGACACTGTAATCAGTGGTAATGGCTGTGTGTGTGTGAGGTGCTGCTTTTGTTATGAGACCAGGTGACTCAAATGTGTAAAATCTATACAAAATAAACTAAACTGACTGAAAATAACTGAAATTCTTCTTTGAGTAACTGTGCAGGAAAATCTAAAGGTAAGTGGAACAAAACACTGAGTGGCCGACCCTGAAGTCTATAAGACCCGATCATTGACCTTCCCCCTTGGGCATCCTAAATCGGGATGCCCCACTGTGTGAAACGACTCCTGGATAAGCACAGATCCCCCCATTTTTCTGGCGCGCTCACGCAGATAGTCATTTAGACAGGCCAGGCGGCCAGGAAGGTTACTGTTTAGGCTCCCCATCTGCGTGCAAACAGCGCTGATTGGATGAGAGCCCACGCATGCGCTGTGGGACAGGGAAAGGTACGTTTTCACAAGCGAACTTGGGGATTTCACATATCAGGGCATCCCAAGTCGGGATGCCCCTAGGGGCACAAAACAAAACTCCAGATAGTGAAAATCCTAGGTTGGGCTTTGCTCAAAACACACAAAGCTGAAAGAAAGATCATATGGAAAAATTAAAAATAAGAATATGAAAGAGGAAATGGTAAACTGAAAGATTCTGCAGCAGAGCCAACATGAAGGGAAAACTGTCAAAATAAAAAATGTTTAAATCCAATTCTGAAATAAAATAACCCCCCCCCCCCAAAAAAAACTGGTGAGTCTGAGATTCGAACCAACTGACATTGAATTTACCAATGAGCTAAATGACTTCTATAGCTTTTCTTTCTGTTTTAGATATATGAGTTCTGGCCAGGCAATGTTGCAATATTATCTTATGCTGGACGGCTGCCAGCACTGAACAGCTGATTACTTTGTTACATTGTTTCCCCCTCTCCTCAGTGTGGAACAGGCCCCGACACTCAGCAGACATAAACATGAGCTATTAGTCTCCAGCTGCACAACACAGACATCATTTATTTCTAAATTTGTAATTCTTACTCCAACACTTACCTACATTCAAAGTATCATTTAAATATAAGTCACCAAGAAAAATTTGCGATACTGCTCCTTTAATTATCGACATGCGGTTTTAAAATTATTTATATTCCTGTGTCTCTGTGTTGCTAAAGTGGGAGCGACTAAAAATCCAATAATCCTTCTGCTGTAACAGGTGAGTTCCTCAACAGCTTTGGCTAAATCAAGCAGCAGTAATGACCTCCCCAGGTGAGAACGCTGCCAGTAAGTCTACTGGAACACAATATTGTGATCCTCTTAACAGAAGAGGCTGAATTACAGCAGGGGGGTTAAACCTGTGAGCTTAGCAATGTGGAGCCTCATCTCTGCCTTGGCCAATGAGATGATTAGGATGCTTAAGTCAGGAAGTTTCTGCCAGGGACACCAAACTGGTTTGTTGGTGTAAACATATTGTAGCTAGAGAAAACTGTTTTCTTCTATGACACAGAGTTGCAAAGTAATATAAAAAAACAGATAAGTTCATTACCTTGAAGACATCAGTTTGGCATTCAATGCCATTGAATGTGAATAGGCAACTGCAAAAAACAAAATCTTACCCTCTCTCCCTCGTAACTGACCAACCCTAGTCTGACAGTGTGAAACTGATTTCCAAGGAAAGAAGTTTTCAATTGACAGACAGCTTCTGTGGTTAACACGCTCCTCCCAGTCACAGTGCTGGAGCCAGACATGCCCCCATTGCAGTCAATGTAGTAGGCGTGCTTCAGTCACTGTGACTAATGGAGAAGTGGTCTCTCATCAATTAGACCTTCTATAAATGGTGAACAGACCTGCACAGTGAAGAATTCGATCTCAGGTATTAGTGAATTTTACACTACCAGACCAACCAACTGCGGAGGAGAAAATGAGATTAATCTTTTGTTATTTTAAGTTGGCCGGATAGTGCTTTTAAGACTTAATTTATTAACATCAGAAGAAGAGTAAAACACAAAAGTTTTCAGTCAACAATACCTAACCAATAAAGACAAGGGGCTCGATTCAACAAAGGTCGAAAATGGATTTTTCGTGTGTTTTGTGCTTAAAAAGTTGCAATTTTGCCATATTTTTTTTTACGAGTGATTCAGCTACCTGGAACCATTGTAAAACACGAGTCACTTGAATTAAATTTGAGTGCGATTGTAAAAGTGCGAATTAAATTAGTGGATCGAAAAATTTACTACTGCATTTTACAATTCAAAAATGTTACTACTGATTCAGGTGGACTTGATGAGCCACACACATGATATAAATTAGAGTGTTTCACGCTAGTTTTTTGATGCAGCTTTCAGCAGGAGAAAACTCATTTTGCTCTTTCTCACAATGGAGCCCTTCTACTTTCTTTGCAATGGTAGTAAACTCTAATGGTAGTAAAAAATTCAATACATAAGAAAAAAGCCTGAGAATTCCACTGTTTGTGAATCACTAGTTAGGAAGACAATGAAAGTCAATGGCACTTTTTTACTCCTGAAAAAAATACTGAACTTTTTACCCTTTTTTTACTAGTAGTAAAAAGTTCAATTGACTTTCAGTGTCTTCCTATCTGGTGATTTGGTAACAGTGAAATTCTCAGGCTTTTTTCTCATGAATTAAATTTTTTACTACCATGAGACTTTTTTTCAATGATTTGTGAATCGAGGCCATTGACTTCGAACATACTGCAGATGATGTGGCGCAGAGAAGGTGCACACTACCCATTCCCATATTTTCGGACACGTTTGGAAGTGGATCATCTGCCATATTAAGCACTTTTCCAGCTTACTAGGCTAAATCGTGCAGCTTTGGAATCCATATTTGGCACCATTAACTGGTAGAAGACCTTTGGTCGACCTTTGGGTTTTTACATTGCGGTGCACCAAAACCCAGAATAGTCCTGGCTTTTGGTCCACGTTATAGTGTAAGCATAAGAATGGCGTACCATGAGGTTAAAGCTAGCAAAGAGCTGCTCCCTACACCCAGGGACACGTGGTTCTATGTGAGCAAGCTTTGTATAGAAAACAATGGCCACATTTCTGCATTAAAGGAAACATTTTTAATCCAGGTCCCTGGCAATCCAACCAACCCCCCCCCCCAAAAAAAAAAAATATGCCTCTTACAAATATTACTGTTTAATTAGTACTTCCACTACAGCATACCTTGCCTCTTTATTACATGTATCCACAATGTTAGCCATGTACATACAGCTACACAGGTAACTTAAAAAGTTGAAAAAAAAATTATGCATTTACATATATCCATTAAAAAGCCTTACAACACCATCAGAAAACAATACTAAACAATAGAAAAAAAATTTGAGTACATTTTCCAATAATTTTCGCTTGCGACAGCCTTTTTACGAGCGTTTTGAAAATTTTACGAGTGATTTGAAAATTTAGCGATTGCATTTTCGAGTGCAAGTATTTAATTCAACCCCTTTTTTGAATCACTCCAAAAAGTTAAAACTTTGTGCATGCGATCTGATTTTTCGAGTGACACGAATTTATTTCTACCTTTGTTGAGTCGAGCCCAAAATCAGAATCTGATGCTTTGGCAAGAGATCTATTGATCCAAAAGGTCGCCCGTCCAATCAAGCATTAGATTGGCTTGCAGGGTAATGTTTTTTTTAAGCAAACATGGTATTTATGGACTAGTATCTGGAAAAGAAAATATTGCAGATCTATGAAAACTGGAAGACAGAAAGGTAACATTGAAAAGATTGGGACATATGGATGGAGAATGAATGGAGTAGGGTGCCCCCAAAAAAGTAAAGAATAGAGAAAGTATTAGAGAAGAGAATAAGAGAGAGATAGAGCAAACAGAGAATGAGAGAGAAAGAAAGAGAGAAGAATGCCTGAAAACGAGAGAGAAGGGACATAGAGGGAGACAGTGAGAGATAAATAAGATTAAAAGACAGACACTAAAAGGCAGCAAAAAGAATCAAGGAGAACTGATCAACATTATGATATGTTATCAGCAAAATATATCAAAGCTATGAGAAAAGATGAAATAAGAATCTTTGATGCAAGTATAAGGTTCTAATAAAATCACTAATAAAGCCTCACCTTGAATCACGAAACAATGCGGGGCTGACACTGGGAAAAAAGACATAGGAAGATTGGAGAATAATCACATCATAAAATGAGATAGAGGGTCTTTTTTACATGTAACTTTTACATCAAGTTACATACAATATGGAGCTGAGGAAGTGCTCTCTTTCTATATCAGTGGCTACATTTTGGAATAGTCTAACCAGGTGGTGAGAATAAAACCCTTGAATTCCGAAAAAAAACATAGAAATTGGGAAAAATCTGGCTTAGATATCTGTTTTGACTGCCTTTGAGGATTGTTTTTCGCTCTTTGAGGCATTTGTGATGATCACCAAGTTGGTCTTTAGTTGCAACATATTGATATGCTATAGCTAGTCAATGCTGACAGAGCGGTGCCAGCCCTCTGTAATTAATAGATCACAAAATATGCTCTAGATGTATTATAAAGGGCTGCATTAAAGCTAACAAGAGCAACAATTAAATGCACAAGTAAAATGAATTACCATGTTTATGTGAAAATTTATCAGATAAACAGCAGTTATTTTTTGCCTTCAATTACTGCCAAGCAAAAACAAACCTCATCGTTTTGAGAATCTAAAATGAATTTTTGACTATACATTTTTGCTGCCTGCCCTGGGTCTTGACCTGTGTTTTGACACCACCTTCCTAGGCCAGAACCTTATTTTGGCTGTGTCTGTCCATTGCTGTGCATTATGGTAATGTGTTCCAGACCAGTCTATCCTGTCTTGTGGGGGGGGGGGGGGGGGGCTCCAGTAAAGACAAGAGTTGGTCTTAGATTCTGGGCTCCATGTTGAGTGGTCTGCTTGTCAGCATTGTGGCAGTAGGTGCTTTAAAACAACTTCTGACTACTAGAATCATCAGTGACGTCTGTCTGCTCTCCACAGAATTCTAGCCCTCGCTGACCTCCGGCCACTTTGCCAGCAGGGAGGGGTCCTTTATACCCTTTAGTGGTGAGCGAGATGTCAGAAGCTGGAGAGATCAGCAGGAACCAGGCACGGCTTAATTCTGCCCCGTGCTCAGCTACCTCTGATCTCTCCGGCTGTCAGAAGCTGCGGCACGGCACATGGGGATTAGCTATGGATCGGAGGTAAGGGGGGAAGTAATAAAATAATTGTCACTTCTGTGTGTATTCTTTTGATATTTAACCCTGTGTGAATTGGAAAAGGGGGCCTTGAGACCCTTATACCAGTTCACAGGGCAAAAGGTGCTGGTAAATCATCTCCCAGCAAGTAGATGACTTGCCATAACCTCCTGCCCTATTTCTTGCAGGGGGTGTAGAGGATCCCATGGCCCATAAGGGCTTTGCAGGCTGGTAGCCTTCAGGGTCTCAGACCAGCCACTCAGCCTCCGTGCCCTGGTCTACCAGCCGCCATGGGTGGTGCCTGGGCTGGTTTTGCTTGGATAGGGGGGACCCCACTCCATTTTATTTTTTAATTTTTAAAGCAGTACAAAATATGGGAATTTTACTTTCCCGAGATTTGTTCCATGCCGCTGGGGCATCCCAAATGAGGTATTCCACTGAGTTAAACCCCCCAGTAAGCCCCAAAAAACTTGCCACTCTCCAATGACGCTTGCGTGGACTCTCATCCATTGAGAGCCACCTGCTATGACAACGTCCTTCGGAAGACAGCTCTCATTCTAATTAATGGCTGGGGCGAATGACGTTGTCATAACAGGTGGCTCACATTAGACGATGGTGGGATGAGTTTTTTGAGGCTTCCTGGGCATCTCACACAGCAGGGCATCCCGATAAAAAAAAAAGGCATGATGTCCCCCCTCCTGGAAAATGGGAACCCTATGTAATTTAAAAAAAAATAAGGGTTGGCCAAGGTAAGCTTATATTTGTGTTGTCTTTTGAGCGAGTTTGTCTAACGTTCGATTAGGACAAACCCAAATTTCCGGGTGCAAATTTAGCAAATCGACGGAATTGAACTTTTAAAAAGTTCTCTCTTCTCTATTCAGTATCTGACGTCCCATGCCACCTTGAAAGTAGAATGTGTTGCAGCCTGCTGCAGCCAATCAGCGGGAATGTCATCTAAAATCTTAGTTATTTAATTATTTTTTTTTTAATTTTAACTTAATTAAGTTAATTTTCATAATTTCTTCATTTTTTTTTTCTTTCAGTTCTTTCTATCTGAGCAGTCTTACTGACCTTTATGGCTGACCTTTCCTGCTTCTTAGTTTTTAACTTCTACTCTTGTTTCCCTATTAAAGTCATTTTCAATAGAACAAAACAAATTTTTGAAAAAAAAATCGTGCCATGAAACTTGTATCATATTTTATTTCTAAACACATTATTTTAAATGTGCATATATTTAAAGTATTTCATTGCCAAGGCCAAACATCAATTTAGATTAAAGTTTTATACTCATATTTATTTAATAATGGTGATTTACATGTGGTACTTTAAGGCAGCACCTGTTCCAGAACCTAAAAGGCCTTGCTACTAATGAGCCAACAGAAAGAGACACAATTATTGATATGAACAGCATTGACTAATCAATAAATGCCAAGGAAGTGTTTTCCTTTATTGGAGACCCCAGATTTTTTTTTTTTTTGGAAACTTTCTAGCATGGGTAAAATGGTCAATTGTCCATATATTACTATAAGAAGTGAAAATGATAACAAAGGCTACTTTTTAATACCCACATAACTGGCAGGTTGGAGAATGGTAAAGGAGGGCAACTAACGTATATATTAGGGGGTTATTTCAGAAATGGTAACGGCACGTAGCGGCAAGTAGCATTTGGTGAACGCCGGACACAGTATGTAAGAAACATAGATATGAAAGACAATCTGGTGAGCGCCTCTAATAACGCCACGTAGCACCAAATGTATTACTAGCGGTGGCTCAGTGTAAAGCGCCAGTGCTGCTATGTCGCTCAGTAGCGCTCTCCCATACATTTTATGTTTAATGTTTTTATGTTTTTTATGTTTTTATGTTTTATTGAATTTAGTTTTCGACATATCACATATCACATATACACAGAATGACAGCACACATTGCAAAATGCAAGACATATGACATTACATAGCAATACCGCAACCAACATGGTTCCACGTTCACCTCCCACTCCTCTTCACAATCTCTTTCGTTAGAACCCTCCATGCCTCCCATCATAGCATCTCTAGTAGGACTAGCCATTTCTCCTTTTGCGTTCTATCCCTCCAATCCTCAGAGGAGGGAGGTATGGGAGACCCAGCATTATTGTGATTGTACTATGTGAAGAGGATGTCCAAGCCCCCCAGAGTAGTTTGGGTTATTAGAATGATGTCATCTGTCCTGAGCCTATGCTCGCCCAATCTACTCTGGTTCCTTATGGTGTATCAATCTGTAGGTCGGGTAAACTCAACGAACACAATGAAAAACAGACAGACGAACATCTCAAATAGATGCTGACACACAAGGGCCAAGGGGGGGGGGGGGTAGGAGAGGGGAAAAAAAAGGGGGAGAACAGAAAGGGGACAAAAAGGGGGAAAGGGGAGGGGAAGCATGGCTCAGGGAGGAGGGAGGAAGGACCCCCTCTATTGTATCCCAGCTATCTCTCTCTTCTGGTCCGAATCTTTGAACATTATCCATGCTACCCATGTATTCCTAAACTTCTCGCCCTCTCCCCTCAGATCAGCCATGAGTTCCTCCAATCTCATGATGTTATTGAGCTCTTCACACCACTCTATCAAGGAGGGAACCGCCGTTCTCTACCAATATCTTGGAATCACCTATCTAGCCGCTGTCAAGAAGTGTCTCAGAACTCCACTTTTACCCGATTGTCTGCTACCTGGGAGCATGGATAGCAACGTTATCTCGGGGATGTTTAGGATTGGGGAAAGATAAGTCTCTTCATACAAGGAAAGGATGCTGGTCCAGCGACTATTGATGCTGGGGTATTCCCACCAAATATGAAAAAGAGTACCCGGGCTACGTTACATCGCCAGCATGTATCTGGAACTGTGGGGAAAATCTGTTGGGCAGGACTTCTATACCAACGTAAGATCAGTTTGAAGTTTTGCTCTTGGTTTTTGCAAGGCCTTGCCATTTTATGGGTAATAAAAAATGCCTTCTCCCACTCCTCCTCCCCAAAGGTCCTCCCGATCTCTCCCTCCCATTCTGCCACAAAATCCAATTTCACGTCCCCCCCCCCCCCCCATCATTGTCCCATACAGGGCTGAAATTACTCTCTCTGGTCTGTCTGTCACTTCCAGCAGGTTCTCAAACTGGGAGCACTCTCTGGTAATCCGCCCTAAGTCCCCTAGTGAACTCACCTACCATGGGCGGGTTGCCCTGTACCAATGTTTGCCTCAACTTAATACTCGGAGATGTGTTCCAAATCAAAAAATTCTGGACCCCCATTCCAGGTTTGAACTCTGGGTTATCGAATAGAGGCGTCATTGGGCCTGGCCTTGATGCTAATGTTAAGTTTTTGAGTCAATCCTCCCCTAACAGAAGGAGCTGAGCCATCAAGAATGACAGCTTCTCCCTCGAGATCGTCTTTGGGTCCACCCAGGGGAGAGATGTTATGTTCCCTGCCTGCATGTCCTGTTCTATCGTGACCCACTGCTTAGACGCTCTCCTGTGGTACCAGTCCACCATCTGCATCAACATAGCTGCTCTATGGTAGTTTTCTATATCTGGCAGGCCAGCACCTCCCCGCTCCTTTCTACTGGCCAGTTTCCGAAAGCTCAGTCTGGGCTGTTTACCTCTCCATACAAACCTCACCATCTCCAATCTAATTTGTCTTAAAAAAAACGTTTATTGCCATAAATAGGAATCGTTTGAAAAATGTATAACAATTTTGGTAGCATATCCATCCTTAGGACGTTTATTCTTCCCAGCCAGGAGATGCCTTTTTCCCGTACCCCTCCAGGTCCCATCTAATCCTTGCAAGTAGGGGGTTGTAGTTCAGATTGAATAATGAGGCGGGGTCTGCCGGGACAAGCACTCCTGAATATTCTATAGCCTCCTTACACCATTTGAAGGGGAAGTTCCTTTCCAATATTTGTACCAAGGTCTGATCCTCTAAGCTGATGTTCAACATTTCCGACTTGGACATATTGACCTTGAAATTGCTGACTCTGCTAAACCTCTGAAACTCCTTTATTATTGATGGCAAGGATATATGAGGAGATGTGATATATTGCAGTAAGTCATCTGCATATAATGCCAGTTTGTGCATCTTACCCCCTACCTCTATCCCTTTAATGCCTATGTAGTGTGACAGCCAGATGCTCCATAACCAGAACAAATAGCAGAGGCGATAAGGGGCAGCCCTGTCTCGTCCCATTCCCTTTCTGGAAGGCTGATGACAGAAGCCCATTCGTTTTAACCTTTGCTGTGGGGCCGCTATAAAGAGCCTTTATCTTCCCCCTCAAACCCGATCCTAACCCTGCCTGTCTCAACGTTTGTTCCAAGAATTTCCAACTGACACTGTCGAACGCCTTTTCAGCGCCGACTGACAGGAGGATGGGGATTTTTATTGGTCCTAGCATAAGAGTTCAGGAGAATAGTCTTTATGGTATTATCTCGGGCCTCCCTTCCCGACACAAACCCCACCTGGTCTGTGTGTGCCCATGCGGGTAGAAACCTTTTTAATCTGTTAGCGATCATTTTGGAGAAAAGTTTAATATCTACGTTGATTAACAAGATTAGTCTGTAGCTGTTACAGATTGTTTGCTCTTTCCCTGGCTTGGCAAGACCGTGATGTGCGTTTCTAGGGTCTGTGTCGGGAAGCCGCACCCATCTGAGACAGCATTAAAGATCTTGATCATGAACGGGGTCAGTTGAGTCTTGAATTGCTTGTAGAATTTTATTGTAAACCTGTCTGGGCCCAGGCTTATCCTCGATGGCGTCGAGGCCATAGCCGCTAGCAGTTCCGTTTGGTCAAACGGCTCCTCCAGCGCCTCTCTATCCTGGCTGTCCAAAACTGGCAGTCCTGTCTCCTCCACATACGACTCTATCTCCCTCTCCCAATCCACCCCCCCCACCCGCCCCCTGTGTTGTATAGTTGGGAGTAAAACTGCCTGAATAACTCTACGATATCCTTTGGATCATGTACTAAATCACCTCTCTTGTCTTTTATGGTCAATATATACGTCTGGCACTGTCGGGAGTGCAATAGTCTAGCTAAAGGCCGACCACATTTGTTGCTGTGCTCGAAATAAAATCTATTCGCCAATTCCCTCTGCCTGCTGGACATTTTATTTAATAAGCTCAACAACTCACTCCTGACTTCCATCAGTTCCATCAGGATTGATGGGTTCAGTCCCCGTTTGTGCGAGATCTCCAACCTGGATATTTTATCTATCAATCCCACCAGCTTTGCCCCCTCTCCCTCTTCAACCTTGTTGCATGTTGGATAAGGATTCCCCGTAGACTACATTTTAGTGCCTCACATTGCATGGGAAGCCTAGTTGTGTCAAGTTCATGGTTTCTCAGAAAATCCGCAATCCCCTCCGATATTGCCCTGGAGCATACCTCATCCTGCAAAAGACCTTCTTTCAGTCGCCACTGCCAAGGCCATCTGCCAGCCCTGGCAACTCCAGTGACAACAACAGGGGGCATGGCCAGACCAAATTCTAGTACCAATGGTTGCTGACGGGGACCACTGAAGTGCATAGTGACTTACGAAAAAGTAATCTATCCTGCTGTATGAGACATGAATGTTGTCGACCCTGCCCCCCCTCCCCCCATCCCGCCCATCCGGCCACTCAGGGAACTACTTCCAAGTTCTAACCACCCCCTGCAAAGCTAGCTTCGCTGCGGCAGTCAGCCACCTATTTGGGGAACTTGATTGAACACAGCTGTGGTGAGGTCCGCACTAAACTTTTAGTGCATACAAACATTGCATTTTGCAACAACAGACATCTTATCTATGTCAATATCAATATAATCAATATAATCAATATAGCGGTCACTTTTCTAACTCTATCCTCCGAGTTACCACTTCTCCACAAACCCACACCGCCCCCCGAGGAGCCTCCCCCCCACCCCAGGCGGCGAAGCCAGCGGACGGCGCCCCAAGCCCATCCAGGTGCATATCATGCAGCGCCGCCTCCTTCCGTCCTCCGCCGACAAAAGAAATCAATTATAGTATAAACATTCTCTTTTAAGACGTATCTGAAGGGAACCCCGGGTCCCACCCCCGGGGGGCCACTATGGGCGAACATATCCTGGTTGTACCCCCGAAGAACCCCCCTTCCAGGACCCCCACCCCCAAGGTTCCCCCCGCTCCGAGGCCCAGCCAATAGACTACATTTGTGGCCCCATCTGAAATACCCACCCCTCAGGGCCGAGGGGAGGGGGGAGACGGCCGGGGAAGCCGGGGAAAACCCCTCGCTCATTCTGGGCGACCCCCGCCGGTAGTACACAAATAAAACCAAAGTCATGGGGATTAAATATTAAAACATCAAAACATGAGACCATCTAATCCATTCTCCCCCCCAGCCCCCCCCCCGTCATGCATCCCCCCAGCGGGACTGGGCCCCCCAGGGGGAGGACCGGAGAGAATACATCTACCCCATGTTATAAAGAAAAACAGTCATGAGGAAATAATCACAAAAACAAAACATACAAGGCAATGATGTTACCCATAACCGCGAGCAAAGGAGGGACAAGGCAGCCCCACTCAGCCTGACCCAACCAGATCCAGAGCAGATCCACAGAGTCCTCTTGGACGGGGTAAGCGGTGAACCCAGCCCCCCTATTACGCTACCTACCCTCCCCTTCCCTCCCCCGTTCGGCAGTCGCGGTCACGCTCAGTCCAGCCTACCCCCCCTCCCCCTCCCCTCCCCCCTCCCAAACCGGGATCTCCTCTCCCGCTGCTTCAAAGGCTGAAAAGGAAGTGGCAGGGCTTCACCCAGCCAATCCAGTATCTGGATTGCATCCATCAACAAAAAGTCAAACAACAGTGGTAGTTCCTCGTGAGATCTTAGGGAAAATGAAGCATCATTCTTCCTTACTATTAAGTGAAAGGGGTGCCCCCACTTGTAAGAGGCTTCGGAGCTCTAAATTTTATCAAGAAGCGGAGACGTAAAATCCGCCTCATATGAAGTGTTCTCCTAGACAAATCCAGCGATATTGTGATCCTTGCGCCGTTCCAGTTCACCTGGCCCCTTTCCCAGGCCCTCTTCACTATTTCCTCTCTGTCCTCGAACGACAATAATCGGTATAAGACATCCCGCGGGGACCCCTGGCCCCCTAACGGCCTGCTCATAACTTTGTGAATCCATTCAATTCTATAGGGTCGATTCAAAGAAACATGTAACAGCTTGGATTTTGGTGCCGATCATCCTATTTTTCCCGTACGCTCGTGCGTTCGTATGAACTTGCGAGTGATTCTATAAGCAAATACGTTTCTATCCTAAAATGTACGTCCGTTCGTATGGCAGTTCGGGAATCAGACCTATGTCAGTTTCCATCCTGAATTTTCCGTTTCATTTCTCAGGTTGCAACATTGGTTTTGCTCTTTTTCCTTTTTTGTCTGGACGTAAATCCTTCTGATCTTGCGGCTGCGCACTACAAACTTACCTCATTAAAGTGCATTCTAAATATTTGGTCTTTTATTTTTCTTTATTTCATTCATTTTGTAGTAACCAACCATTAATGAATGCATTTGCATAAGTAAATCTTACTTTGTTTAATTTTTAGTTAACTTGCATTTTTTACTTGTGGATTTAATTTTAATATTTAGGCTTCAAATGGTACAACTTAAAATTTTGTGTGTGGTTACCCACACCCTCTACATACAGATTGCTCTCAAATATTAAAAAACACCCAGCAACTTCTGCATGTTATGAGTCTAGAAACAGCCAAGATGGCGGCTCAGGTATTATCGGGCAGCCTGCAAACAGAAAGGGCCTTGTGACTGTGTTGCTCTGGATTCTTTGATTTCTGACCTTTCCGTGCCCCCAGCTCTGCTGTGTCTGTGCAAAATACAGCAGTAACCCACATCCTGCACTTTATCCCGCTCTCCTCTCCTCAGTAAGTGTGATGCATCTGACCAAAGATGTGCTTAAATAATTAAACAAAGCAAAGGTAAACAACTACACCAATAAATGCAATCTAAAAATATTATTCTAGTACATCAATTTAAAAATAAATACCAAAGGACATAAGTTTCTTTAATTAACGCAAATATATTGCAAAATAAAGGTTTACATGCAAAAGACTAATTAAGGTCCACATTAAAATGCTTTTATAAGGCATACATGAATCAGGTATGCATTGCCATACAATTTATGCTGATACATGCAGTTCATTGGAGCTCAAGACGCGCAGACTCCTCCACATAGCCAAAAAACCTGTTCAAGAACAGCAATACGACTGCTAAAAGGTGTCGGCAGTGGCTTTCTTTTAAAACGTCTTTAGAGGTTTGAAAACTGTTCTCTGAATCACACCTAAACCCATTCGATTATCCTAAGTTTTACGTTTTGATCCTAAGTTTTAGGATTTGATCCTAAGTTTTACGTTTTGATCCTAAAATTTAGGAACGAACTTGCGATGATCGTAAGAGCATATACGCATTCGAACGTAGGCTCGTGCGAGTCGGAAATGGCCAAAAAAAAAGGAAAAAATGACTAACACCCACCCAAACTTACGATTCTCGATCCGAAATCAATTAACTTTTGCTCTTTGAATCGAGGGGTATATGTCGTCTCGGGCGGTCTTCCCAGCAAAGAATTGAAGATTGACTGTGCCGCTGATCTTAACCTGTCGCCTCCGACCTCCTCTGGGATTCCTCTCAAGTTCACATTGTTTCGTCTTCCCCTGTTCTTCAGATCTAGTTGTAACTGTATCTCCTTTTGCTGTCGCCGAACTTCCCGCTGCAGACCGGCCAATTCAGACAGTTCCCGGGACAACTCCTCCCAATCTCTCTCCACGGCGACCACTCTTGTGTCTAACGTAGCTGTCTGCTGCTGCAAGTCTTCAATATCTTTTCTCACCGCCTTTTCAATGCGAAGCGCCATAGACTCTAGATCTGCTTTGGAGGGGAGGGCTTGTAGGTCCTCCTTAGTAACCAATGATTGCAGGAGGACTCTCAACGTCTTCCCCCCGTACTCCCCGTCTGCTGGTGGCGAGCGATGTTAATGAGGGGTTGAAGCCGGGGACGTAAATCCCTTCGCTATCCACTCCATCCGTGTTCTGTCCGCTAATCCCGACTTCCACACTGACGTGGGGGGGCTGTGCAGGACTTATCTGGCTGGGGCTGGGGCTGGCAGTGTCCTCACTACTCCTCTCCAGGGACTCCGAGGGATCAGGCCTCGTCCCCTCCATGCTGCCCTCGCTGCTGCTGCTACTGCTGCTGCATGTTTCTAAGGGGATGTCTGGACTCCCCCCTTGCACTCCTGAGGGGCACTGAGGCAAATTGTCTGCCTCCTCCATTTTCCTGTGCCCTCCTCTTGCAACAGCAACCTGTGTCTTCTTCTGGCCACAGTCACTGCCATATCGGCCCAGATCCAGCGTCACATGCTGTGCCTCCAGCCCTCCTCCTCCTTCCTCCTCACCTTGGTCTGCGGCGACACTCACTCCTCACGACTGCTTCCCCGCTGTCTTCTCCGCCGCCTGCCAGCCTCCTCCTCCGTTGACAGCTGATCTGTCCCCACACGCGGAGGACCCGGCTCCTCTCCCCAGCGCCTCCTCCTCCGCTCGATTTTGTTGCGTCAGCACTGCCGCCATGTTCTCCAGGCTGCTTCAGCGTGGCCGGAGGGGCCAGAAATCTTGCGATCCCCATCCGGGCTGCCACCGCCGACCTCCTCCCGCTCTTCCTCTCCTTTTGGGATCCCATCTTCATGGGTCTCTGGTCCTGGCTGGCAATTAAGCTGCTGAAAAGTCCAGAGCCACGCGGAGCTCAGAGAAACCGCTCCTCACTCGGCCATGCTCAGACCATGCCCCCCCTCCCATACTTTTTTATGGTGTTTTATTTTGTTGTGTATAAATAGCATTTTCCTAAAGTAATGTTCTAAATTTTGGGATCAAATCATTGTGTGGCTTTCCTGCCCAGCAACCAAACATTTTTATTATTTTTATTTTTTTTTATGCAGAATTGTATGTGCAGGTATGCCATTGCATTGTCAGTGTTACAGTGTTAAAACAATATAACTCCATATGTTTTCTCTCTGGTGCTGGTGTATATATGTGCTAGACGGTAGCACGCCCAGTTTTAGAGCGCCGACGCAGGTTGTGTTGGTTTCTTAAATATGTGCTACAGCACCGAGTGCTGGACGCACTTAACTGGCGCAACCTATAGTTCGGTGGAGCATTGTCCTATTGTTAGATATAGCGTTGTCTTAGGCGCTTGACCTCAGGACACCACCTAGCTCGATTGGCTCTGCAGTGAATCAGGTAGAGCGCTTTTACAGCACCCTTTAGACATCACATTTATCAATGCTGGACAGAATACTACAGACATACAGAGCCAATCGATAAGACGTGGAGGCTGATTTAAGACTAGTGTCACGTATAGCCATTTGTGTGTCTCAGTAGCTGCACTTAGAGAGTCTACAAGAGTACGCTGCAAATGGGCGTCGGGCATGATGATGTAGCTTTGACACTGGACAAGTGACGCTGTAGTATCCTGTCCAACATTGATACATGTGATGTCTGGAGGGTGCTGTAGAAGCGCTTTCCCTGAATCAAAGCTCCGTCTGAGAGTACCAATGCTGCTATTGTTTCATGTAGCGCCCCTGAGGGAAAGCCGGTCAAGGAGACACCACAAATAACAACAGGACAATGCTGCAGTGAAATATAGGTAGCGCCAGTTAAGTGCGTCTGACGCTTGGTGCTGAAGCCCATATTTAAGAAAAAAAACACAAAGCTAGCATTGGTGCTATAAAACTGGGCGCTCTAGTGACGAGCGCCAGACGCAATATAAAGCTAGTCTGTTTCTGAACAGATATATACCAGCACCAAAGCGAAAACACATGGAGGGACATCATTTCTGCACTGTAACATTGACACTGCAATGGCAGACCAACGCATACAATTCTGACAAAAAAATATAAAAATAAATAAATAAACGATTTGTGGCTAGGAGAGGCAAAACATCATATGATAAAATAGTGGGAAAAGTGGATCCAAACTCTCACCGCTAGTGATACATGTGACGTACATGACACTATTAGAGGCGCTCAGTTTGACTTTCATATATATGGTTTTCACATACTTCGCCCGGTGTTCACCTGACGCTATGTGGTACTACGTGGCATTAACGCTTCTTAAATGAGGCCCATTATTTACACATATAGCAAATACAATCTTTCATGAAGGGTTCTTTACTGTCAGGTTGGTCTAGACCAGGGGTACTCAACCACTTCTTGTAAAGGTCCATATACAGGCATCCGGTATACTAGAAATCTGCACCATATACAGGCATCCGGTATAGTTAGAAATCCGCACACTGGCAGGAGCTAAAGATTCCAAAGGCAAAACTAAAAAAGGCTGGGATGAATGGGGCAGAGCTGGGGGGACAGGAATGGATGGGGTAAAGCTGGGGGGACAGGAATGGATGGGGCAGAACTGAGGGGGGGAATGGATGGGGATGGGATTTATGGGGCAAAGCTGGGGGGGGCAGGAATGGATTGGGATGGGATTGATGGGGCTGTGCTGGGGGCCGGAGTTGGATGAGGCAGAGATAGCTGAACAAGGGATGGATGGTGCTGAGTTGGGGCAGCAGGGCAGGATTGGATGGGGCAAAGTCCGACGTCCCGGTCGTGCAGTACTTCATATTGCAAAGCTAGGTGTCAGTCATATCACTGGCAGGGAGACTAAGAACTACATCGCCGATCAAGTAAAGGGGGCAACACTGAGCACGACAACACAGAAGCAACTGAGAGCAGGACTGTCAAGGCAGGGGTCGAGAAATCTGGTGCAGAGGCCCGCATTCGGACCCCGATCCACCAGTTGAGTACCACTGGTCTAGACATAGACTACCATATATGTTCATAAATTAAAAATGAATAACCTCTTAAAAAAAAATTTCTAAAACATTTTTAACATTAGCTCAGTGTAGAAAAACAATTACACCCCCCTATAAATAACAGGTGTTGCCTGTGACTGGTAGAATATATGCGTTACTATTAGGAATGTAAAATAAATGTGCTTTCTGGAGCTAATGTTAATGATTGTTTTAGATAGCATTCACTTAATTTTTAAAGAGTTTAAAAAATCCTAAGTAATATCTGACTTTAATATTTGACATTGCAGCTCTCCCTCTAGTCAGACTTAGCATCAACAAACAGAGAACACATTCCGAATCTCAATATATGAGGCATATTTTAAGATGTATTACATTATAATAATAAGGCTTTGTCATCTAAATAATAAAGGGGTGGAATAAAGGGGGGCAAAGAAATAGCCATCCCACTGATTCCTCAGATGCTATCCTATAAAGCAGTGTTTCCCAACTCTCTCCTTGAGAGCAACCCGTGGTTTGTGTTTTACAGATCTCCATACAGATTCACTGGTTAAGTAATTTGTGTTCAGACATCTATAGAGCTGCCAAAAAAGACTCTGAAGGAGAAGTTTCGGGAACACTGATGTAAATTGTAAATTACCCACCAAGTAACAAATTGCTGATTTGTTTAGACTAGTATTTCGGGGATTCACTTTTCTTTAATTTATTCAGATCCCAACTGGTGCTTGAGTGGCTGCTTCGGATGTCACATTTGTTAAACTTGGCCATCCGGAAGATAAAGGGGATGTGGCTGCTTGAAACCTGATTGCAAACTATCATAGCTGCTTGCCGTAAACATAGTCACAGCAAACGGTTCTGATTGGACGAGAGGCCGTCCATGCGCCGGGAACAGGTAAGCTTTTACTACTGATCTGGGGAGTTTCACATAGCTGGGCATCACCACTTTAAGGTAGAAGGAATGATTTATCATTCAGGAAGTTGGCTGTGTGTAAAGAATTGATTTAGAGTTAAGGTTAGGGGTGGGAAGAAAAAGTTAGTAAGGGACAGTACATGAAATAAAAGGGCAGCAAGAAGCTTACCTAAAACCTGTCCCTGAGCCTCTCCTCTCCTCCAGTGTTCTGTACTTACAGTGGAGGAGATGGGGCAACAGGCAGCGCACTGCTCTCTCCCAGCATCAGCCGATCACATACATAGCGGGGGAGAAGAATAATGCCATTGACACTGACATCCCCGTTGAGCGCAGTGTAGATTCTCCCCAGTGTGGATTTTCCCCAATTCTCTGTGCTGACAGCCATGTGAAGCTAGAAAAGGAAGTGGAGGAGATGGAGGGAGGGGATCAGCAATTCTGTCCCGCTCTGCAGAAAGACGGGATGAAAGGGGTATGGCAATAGATGAACCTGTAAAGCGTGATATCTCAGCCTTTTCTTCAATTTAAAAGCGGAAGACAGTTTAGGACAGTGCCTGACGCAATGGCGTAACAATTTCCTAAAATTTTCGCCAAGCATGTGGTTTATTCTCTCAATAGAATTCTGGGGTGACAGGTCTGCTGTATTGGGGTGAGAGAGCCTGTCACCCCTGATTTCCTCTTCCTTCCATTAAAATAAGAAAAACAAGCCTGGCTGGATATTTCTTGATGCTGGGTGTATAAATGACCCCCTGCCATCCAGCATATTTATATGGATTTTTATCAATAAGCCATTTTTCACTTGGTGAATAGGACATTTTTAGCATAGTAAATGCGGCAAACTAGCGAAAGAATGGTGAGCGTTCAGCCGTGTCATCCGCAAATCTGAGAAGCTTCACAGAATCCTCAGTGGTGTTGCAATCATTGGTGTAAAGAATGAAGAGAAGGGGAGACAATACGCACCCTTGTGGGGTCCTTACACTGGTAATTCTTACACTGGACAGGAAGGTTCCTACCCCAACCAGCTGGGTTCTATCAACTAGAAAGTTACTAAACGAGCTGCAGTCACACAAACAATGCTCTGACACAGAGCATAGGCCTTTTAGGCAAACTGAAGTGGATCCCAGTGACTCGGGGAGGCCGATTCATCAATAGCGCCAGGCAGCGACAGATGAGCGACTGTAGCGTGATTTTTTCAGCGCCAGCCAGTATTCGCTGTGCTTGGCCGGCATTAGCTTGATGACAGCGACTCAGTCGGTGTGCGGTAATGTTGAATACGGGCTGGGGGGTCGCTGTTTCACAGGTCCAGCGTTGTATGTGAGCGCCTGACAACGAATGGCCAGAGCGAACGGCTAGCTTCATATTCATCAAAAAATCACGCTCCGAATGTGCTGTCGCTGTCCATTCCTTGTTTAAACCCCAGAGCGCTGGCGGCGATCTGTATTAACTAGTTTTTAACCCCTAAACAACCATATTTTTTGAATGTAACATTATACATGTTTTTAGAATCATTTTGTTATATGAATACATTAACCCTTTTGTTGCCAAGCACGTAACACCTACGTGCTGGCTTGGCTGGGCCTTAAGTGCCAAGCCCGTAGGTGTTACGTGCTTGACTTTGATCGCTTCTAGTTTAAAAAATAAAAATAAAAAATACTCACCTGACCCCTTGTTGGATCCGGCCGGGTCTCCTCTTTAATTTGGTGCCATCCGATCCCCCGTGGGGGGTCGGATGGCTCCAGGAGAGCCCCCGGAATAGGCCGCCCCCCCCCCCGCTTCTGCAGCAGCAGCTGCTAACTGTAAAAAAAAAAAAAAAATAAAAATGACATTCACTTACCTCCATGTGCGCTGGCTCCCGCTGTCCCTCCTCTTCACCTGGGGGGCCTCCGATCCCCCCCCAGGACTTACCGATCTTCAGGAGGGAGCCTGGGAGGCTCTCTCCTCTCTTCTTCAAGATGGCGACCGCCATCTTGCCTCTAAGCCCCGCCCCCTTGGGGGCGGGGCTTATGACGTCATCCCGGTCCCGATCACCGGCTTCAGCTTTCTCAGCTTCTCAGATGCCGGTGATCGGTGCCCTGGAAGGAGGTGACAGGAGATCCTCTGATCTCCTGCCTTCTCCTTCTCTGGATGCCGATCACAGGCATCTGTCAGCTGAGCGGCGAGGGACAAGAGCTTGCAATCGAAGGTAAGTACAGTAAAAAAAAATTATTTTTTTTTAATAAAATACTTTTTTTTATTGTGTGGTGTTTTTTTTTTTACAGTTAACCCTTTGTGAGCTGGTAAGGGGTCCATGAGACCCCTTATACCAGTTCACATGGCTGGGGGGGTGGCATTGCCATTAACCCCCGCACCCCCATTACCTGCCTCCCCAAAGGCCAGGGGGGGGCAGAAGAGCCCGGGCCCACATAGGCTATGTGGGCTCGTAGGCTGCAGGGTGGGGGGGCCACCAAAGCTGGCCCCCCCACTCTGTGCCTACAAGCCCCCATAGCTGGTCCCGGGCTGGTTACTTTGGGTAAGGGGGACCCCACGTCATTTTTTTTTTTGGATTTTTAAGGGTTTTTAACCCTTAAAAATCCAAAAAAAAATGGGGTCCCCCTCCCCGGGAAGGGGGACCCTATGTCATTTTTTTTTTTAATTAACCATTTGTCATCCAGCAGCTATAAAAGACTTCTGGGCAGGAAAGGGTGTCTACCTATACATATGTGGTATCGCTGTAAGCGGGAGAAATTGGGGTTTCTCACGCAATAAGATTTTATTGACAAACTTACATTTTTTATTACAAAAAAACTCTACAAATTGTAAAAAAATATATTTTTTTTATTTTTTTTCACACATTTCACCCAAAAATGTTGAGAATACACCTAAAAAACACAAACAAGACATTTCATGTTAAAGCCCAGACTCTGTTGAAAAAAACAATATATAATTTTCCTGGGAAATCCCTGGAAATCCCTTCGAAAATGACAGTTGAACATGTGTAGCGCAAAACAGTCAAACTCAGTCTGGCAACAGGGAGTGGCAAATGCTGCAGGTAGGCTGGCAGCGAAAGGGTTAATCTCAGACCTGTTAGATCAATTCTGCACATATTTTTTTTTTTTTTTTTTTTACTTAAAAATAAATCCTAACATTGCAGAAGTGTTCTCCGATTTTTTGACATTAAAAAAAATTAAAAAAAAAATTATTACCAATTAAACATGAATTATTATAGATTGCTCCATTGAAATGCATTGGACATCGCCAGGGAGCGACAGCTCATACCTGGCGCTGTGAGGGAATTTGCAGCGGCGCTGTTCGGTCCAGGCGGCTTCATGATGAATGCCGCGCTAGCCGTTGCTCTCGCCGGCGCTAGCCTCATTTTGCTTGATAAATGCGTCATTGTGACCGCCGCCGGGCGTACTTGAGTGGGTAGTCGCCGTTAGCTGCCGCTACCTGGCGCTCGTCAGACACTACCTGGCGCTATCGCTTGATGAATAAGGGCATTAGTTGTGTTTTTCAGGTAGGACAGTAACTTCACAACCTTTTGACCAGCACAGCTCCGCCACCCTGACCAGCTATTGTACAACTTAATGAGATTGGAGCGTCCAAGTTGACCTCTCCGGTCCAAGATGGCGTCCATGAATGTGTTGGGTTTACACGTTGCAACATGCTCCCACTTCATTCATGTGGGGCACTCCCCCCTCCATTTACAATACATAGAATGGGCCTTTTGCACTGCATAAAACATTCATGGCCACCATCTTGGACTGGAGAGGACCACAATGGTGCTCAATCTCCGATGCGCTGGACAAAATGTGAGTAGGACCATTTTTTCTATTTTTGGACAGACAATCCCTGTAACAAAATACATTGGTGTTTACAAATTCGGACAAAAACAACACCAAATGGCAAACCACTACCACTGTAGATGGACTCCTTTAATATTGAAATCCAAAAAAAATGACAGTATCGTTAGAAGAATATGCACAAATAATAATGATCATTCTGCTGTTGTTGAGAATAAAAAATAAAACTCATGGTAGTTGAAGAAACGCAATAAACATCATAATTTGCTTACTTAAAAAAAACAATACTTTTCAAAAAAACTCCTCAAATCCCATCTGATTTTTTTTCTGTACCTGGCATATTGAACTTTGTGTAAATGCTTTAAAAACAGTTATATCTGGAGAAACGTCCTTGGAGGATACAGTAATTGTTTTACTTTGCTTGTCCCTAGAGTTGGCGGCTTAATCAAATGCAAATCAATGAAAATTATGCACAATGTTTAATGCATACCAAGGAAGAGCATTTACAACCAGGTACTTTTTTTCTACTGACCACTTGTGACATTAGTTACATTTTATACAGTACACTAAATTGCAAAGGTTCAACACATTTCCAGTAAGTAACGGCAGATGAGCTGATAAGCAACAGTTATGAGGAGCGTTTTAATCAGGGTAGTTCTTGCATGAAATCTTAGAAAAACTTGGCTGCATCAATGAGATGTGTATGATGGTCCTTGCTAATAGAAAATAGTGATGCATCAGTAATCAATGGTGTAATAATTACACTGCTGTCTAAAGTACTGCCTGTCATTATGCATATATTAGCTAATGTATTCATGGGTTCATGATAGTTAAGCTAGGAGGCATCCACACTGAGAAAAGGCAAATTCTTATGCCAAGGCGATAGATCAGGCATGCAAAACTGGTATTTTTTAACAGAATATGAGCATTTTACTCTTATTTTTTACTATCTCTATTTTAAAACTACATATTTTAATACATTATATAAAGTGAATGCAGACATATAAGTATAGGATATCTATACAAGTATCTTTGTGGATAAGAAATAACAAAATAAATAGGCCTGTCTATATAGTGGCAAGAAAATATCGTAACTATCTCGAAATTACATAATATTAAAAAACATATACTGTATATTTTAATCCATGAGACGCACTTTTCACCCCCAAGAGGAAAGAAATGTTGGTGCATCTAATGGAGTGTGTGTAAAAAAAAAAAAAAAGACTTACATAACCAGTGGCCTGCCGCTGATCATGCTCCTACAGCCACCGGACAATGGAGGAGCAGCAGACGGCCAGGGACAGGGTGGGTTAACTGAACCCTGCTCACCTCCCCACAACAGCTGCCCCTGCTGGGGTGCTGGGGTGCATGTGCCCAGGCACACGCACACTTTGGTGACTTCATTGACTATATTGGTCTGTTGCAATTCCATCTGCAAGCTGTTGTTGAGCTAGCTTCCTTACTGCTTTTGGGTCTCTATACCCAAGAAGTCTGTGCCCTACATTGATAGCATTTACACACCTTCTTTTCAATTTAGCTGATAAAGTTCACCTTTAATTGTCCATTCTGTCAGAGTGTGTCCCCCCTTTGAATGATGCAGCTGTCATTTTTAAAAGTAACTAAATTCCCTTGTTTAGTGAGCTTTTTCACTGACAAAAGATTGCTTTCAAAACTAGGAACATATAAAACATCCTTTACTGGGATCTTTCTGGATTGCGATGGGGAAACGAGGATATAACAATTTCCCACAGCTTCTGAAGTCATATAGTGACTATTCGCTAAGAAAACTCTTTCTGATCTGCTTTTATTAAGGTTAGAGAAAACATTTTGTTGTGTGTCATATGTCAATTCAATGTCAATGACAATTAACATTCTAATAACTGCAGCTGGTAGGATTGGGGGGAGGCAAGCGTATGCGTGGGGGGAGCCCTTTAAACTAATGTACTGTTAGGCAGCAGGTATAGGAAACATCTACACATACAAGTCAGATGATGCCCGGCATTCCGCATAAGAAGCCCCATGCTTACTTCCCAGCTCACCTCCCCTTTCTTATCATGTCACATTCACATTCTTGTAAATGCAAGCACCATTCTGGCATAGTACCGCTGCTTCCCAGATCTGCTGAATTGCATATTACATTAGGGGCCCGAACAGCTGTGGACAATGTTCCATTTTTACAGGATATTTGCCATGAAGCTACATCTACAAAGGAGTAGGAGCAGTAATTTGCTTTCCACTAAATGATGCTGCTAGAGGCTGCCACTTCAACTTACTTCATGGGAGGTGCAGCACAAGTCCACAGTCCGCAGTGCACACCGTTTTTTTCCTTGTGCGACAGCAATGGCAACTGGCAAAATTATTTTGGCTAAAAACACCAGAAAGTGGCAGCAATCATAAATGATGTCCATAGTTTTTTATATTCGGTCCTGAACAAAAATATTGAAAAATGTAGAAAAGTATACATAAAGGCCTCATAACTATTTAATCATTTTTTTTTCTTTTTAGACCAATATAGACATTGCTGACAGTTGGGTAAATGTAATTAGGTATTGTGTTTCATCTGTGTTCAGTATGCGTGCATTAAGCCGCCAGACCACCATGTACATTGATATTTACAGAGTTTACAGTGCGGCAGTCCAGTAGACTATATATTGCTGATTACCCGGCTTTCCTAAATCAGTCCTCCAGTCACTTGCACACCTGGGGCCTCGAATGCAGTGTAGTTGTCATTTATGCTATCCGTAGCACTAGATTGATGACAGTCATTCGCTGATGAAGCTGTATACATCATTTCTGTCCGGGCTGCACTGGCCAGATGGACCCTGACCATCCATCCTCTGTCAGGGACACATCTGTTCTAGCTGCTGCTGGGCTACTAACAAGTCATTGGCTTTCCTAAAGGACAACGTAGGAACTGGCTTAACACACAGTTTAATAATACAAGGGCTAGAATAAAACCATTATTGAAAAATGTTTTAGATTTATTATAGGAAGGATGTATTGTCAAAATGATCTCCTGGGGTATAAAGAATGAAAAATAAAACAAAACAAATAGTCACATTTAACATTTTGTTATTTTCTGTCTTTTCTCTTTTATTTAAATGTTTTCACTTTCTATTATTTTTAAGGATAATGTTTGGCAAAGGGCAAAAGATTAGTCAGCACATTTGTTAGCCATTTTTATTACAGACAATGCCAACAGAAGTCCAATAAGAAGGCTGGTCCAATAGCAAATAGCATGTCTTTGTAACTGGGGCGTAACTATAGGGGTGCAGGGAGTGGGACTGCACTGGGATCCAGATAGGCAGGGGGCACTATTATTGTTGCTTCTCCACCTTATTTATCAAATTTGTGATCACTTGAAATCATATTGTGGAAAAACAAGCACCAGATAGTCACAGAAACTGGCATTTGTTACAGATGCAATTTCTCTGGCTCCCAATACCAAGTGAATTGGTATAGGGGTCCCCTGGACCCAGGGCCAGCTCCAGGGTTGTGGGGGGCCTTGGGCAAGAGAGTCTTAGTGAGTCACATGATGTCACCTTTCAGCTCCGCTGCCACAAATGGGTTATCTCCTGCTGCTGGTCGCCCTCCAGTCCTTATGACCTGGTTCTTGCCTTTCATCAATTGCCCTCCATTCCATGCCGCCTCCTCCAGTGTTGCTGATCATCCCCTGTTGTTGCTGAAGCCAGCCATGAGCAGGTCTGCACACAGCATCCGGCATTCGGTGGTTCGGGTCCACTGTAAAATAATACCATGGCCTAGTGTGAGCCTGAGGGGGCCCCTGAAGATGCCAGGGGCCCTGGCAATTGCCCAGGTTTGCCCTGTGCTGGCGCCGGCCCTGCCTGGACCCCTTACCAGTCACTGGAGGAAAGGAAAATGGAGAGTATTTCCTGGGTCTCCCTCTATGTCCTTCCCCTGTAGTGACATATTTAGTCACATGGGAGTATACCACAAAGGCTCCACATCTGCGATATAAAATGTTCCTTTTCCCATGCTCGGCATTAGGGCATCCAAGGAAGAAGGAGGTGTCCCCCCTCAATACAGATGCCAACAGACTGCAACAGCTGCACCCCAGCATCAAAAGACCAATGTCCGCCAGACCAGGAGGGAACCCCTGACTTGGCTGACCTGGAGAAAGACTGCTGCTGGGTGGGAAAGAGGTGGAGAAAGTCATAGAAAGGTGAGTTCTCTTTTTTCTTTTATGTATGTATTTTTGGGGGGGTTAACAGTTTGTGAATATACCAGTTCACATGTAGTGGTGGCTGGCATGCCACCTGCTGGCACTGACGGGTGGCATGCCTAATAATTTGGCCCAGATCTTGCCAGTATATGTGGGGTGAACTGGACCTAATTGGCAGGATCCGGATCAAATCTAGTTTCGTCCTGAATCCAAAGGCCATCACTAATAACGGCAGGGACCAGGATGCGGAAGTGACCTGCACCGCAACACAATTCATGCTCTATACCTGCGCTGCCTATAGACACCTTTGGGCTGCATTGTGATTGCGCTGGGGGGCAAACACTGCATACATTCTCTTTTGTAACGTTGGAGTGTTCCTAACCCAATGCAACACAATAGATATAAAAGAGCCCCTACTCTTCAAATTCTAATGTATATTATGTATTTGCATTGGTGTGATTTATCATATTCAATACTTTTCCACTCTATGTTTTCTAGTAATAGTTCTTGGCTACCATATGTTTACAAACAATCACATATATTTATTTTCTTTTTTTCCCTTTTATTATATACTTTATCTGTATCCATTGTCTGTCTGACTACTAATATTGCTTTTATTTCAGCCTTTGTTTCCATTATTTTCTGTTCACAGTTTTTCTTTACCTACTATATTTGTCAGCTGTTACCATTCTATGTTTATCTCATGGGCTTATAAAAAGTATTGATTTCCAGTCCTAGGTCTTCAAATAAAAACTGTGATTATAGTACACTAGCACACATCCATGTTTGCTAAGCAGCGCAATCCCACGAGGCATTGTCTGAAGCCAATAAATAACTGAAGCACTCTTCAAACACAAAGAATGCCCCAATTATGAAACAAGTCACATGATAGCACCAATTAGTAAACAGTGTTCCAAAGGATAAGGGGGAGGTCAGTTCTTTCACTGAGAAAATCACAACAAATAGAATGATATTGATCTCATTTCAATGCATAGTCATTGATTTATTTAGAGTTTTCCTTTTTAATTTGTGTGTAATATATTCATACAATTGTTACTATTTTTTCAGGCAGCTGAAAAACTCCAATTCTGGTCCTGGATCCTCTTGCATCACCTCTTCCTCTCTCTTTATATACCGTATTTTTCGCCCTATAAGACGCACCGGCCCATAAGACGCACCTAGGATTTGGGGGAAGAAAATAAGAAAAAAAACATTTTAACCAAAAACGCACCATCACAGACAGTGTGGCATTCCCCTATCCAATTCCCATAGGCAGTGTGGGATGCCCCCATTCCATAGACAGTGTAGCATGCCCCCATCCCATTCCCTGTATATCCAGTGTGGCATCCCCCCCTCCCATTCCCCATATACCCATTGGCTGTGTGGCATCCCCCTCTCCCCCCATTAGTATAGGCTGTGTGGCATCCCTCTCTCCCCATTCCCATTGGCTGTGTGGCATACCCCTCCCCCCATTCCCAAAGGCTGTGGGGCATCCCCATCCCCCCATTCCCAAAGGCTGTGTGGCATCCCCATCCCCCCATTCCCATAGGCTGTGTGGCATCCCCATCCCCCCATTCCCATAGGCTGTGTGGCATACCCCTCCCCCCATTCCCAAAGGCTGTGGGGCATCCCCATCCCCCCCATTCCCAAAGGCTGTGTGGCATCCCCATCCCCCCATTCCCATAGGCTGTGTGGCATCCCCATCCCCCCATTCCCATAGGCTGTGTGGCATCCCCATCCCCCCATTCCCATAGGCTGTGTGGCATCCCCATCCCCCCATTCCCAAAGGCTGTGTAGCATCCCCCTCCCCCCATTCCCAAAGGCTTTGTGGCATCCCCATCCCCCCATTCCCAAAGGCTGTGTGGCACACCCCTCCCCCCATTCCCAAAGGCTGTGTGGCCACCCCCTCCCCCCATTCCCATAGGCTGTGTGGCATACCCATCCCACCATTCCCATAGGCTGTGTGGCATCCCCATCCCCCCATTCCCAAAGGCTGTGTAGCATCCCCTCCCCCCATTCCCAAAGGCTTTGTGGCATCCCCATCCCCCCATTCCCAAAGGCTGTGTGGCACACCCCTCTCCCCATTCCCAAAGGCTGTGTGGCCACCCCCTCCCCCCATTCCCATAGTCTGTGTGGCATACCCATCCCACCATTCCCATAGGCTGTGTGGCATCCCCATCCCCCCATTCCCAAAGGCTGTGTAGCATCCCCCTCCCCCCATTCCCAAAGGCTTTGTGGCATCCCCATCCCCCCATTCCCAAAGGCTGTGTGGCACACCCCTCCCCCCATTCCCAAAGGCTGTGTGGCATACCCATCCCACCATTCCCATAGGCTGTGTGGCATCCCCATCCCCCCATTCCCAAAGGCTTTGTGGCATCCCCATCCCCCCATTCCCAAAGGCTGTGTGGCACACCCCTCCCCCCATTCCCAAAGGCTGTGTGGCATACCCATCCCCCCATTCCCAAAGGCTGTGTAGCATCCCCCTCCCCCCATTCCCAAAGGCTTTGTGGCATTCCCATCCCCCCATTCCCATAGGCAGTGTGGCCCCTCTCCCCACCCCCCTCCCCCCGTTAGTATAGACAGGCGCCAAAGTTAAAAAAAAAAAAAACTTAAACTCACCTGTCCGCTGACACCGCTGAGCTGAGCGGCCGGCTCCGTGAATGGGGTGGGCGTGGCCTGCGCCGCAGCGTCGACGCAGGCCACGCCCACCCCATTCACGAGCTGGCTCTGTCCCGGCCCCGCCGCTGCGATCGCTGTCTTTTCAGGCAGCGATGACAGCGGCGGGGCCAGAGACAGAGCCCCTGCCGCTCCTCCATCTGCTGCCGGGCTCAGAGCACAGGCGAGCAGGAAGGTCCGGGCAGCGGGTGGGCGTGGCCTGCGTCGGTGCAGGCCACGCCCACCCACTGCCGCGACCTTCCTGCTCGCCTGTGCTCTGAGCCCGGCAGCAGATGGAGGAGCGGCAGGGGCTCTGTCTCTGGCCCCGCCGCTGTCATCGCTGCCTGAAAAGACAGCGATCGCAGCGGCGGGGCCGGGACAGAGCCCCCGCCGCTCCTCTGGCCTCTCGCACTGTGCCAGACAACGCGGGAGCGCCGGGGACGGGTGAGTTTTTTTTTTTTTTAATTTTTTTTTTTTTTTAATTTTTTTTTTTTTTACATTCGCCCGATAAGGCGCACTGACATTTTCCCCCCACTTTTGGGGAAAAATAAGTGCGTCTTATAGGGCGAAAAATACGGTATATAATGTATATATACACACGTGTGTGTGTATATATATATATATATATATATATATATATATATATATTTATATTTATTTATATATAACAAAATGGGATTTAGGAGCATAAAATATACAGGCTAAGTGTATAAATAAACAGTTTTGTGCTGATGAATAAAGCTGTTGTTGTTGAGATTAATCTCCCCTTCCTGTAGCTCAGCCCCTGGCTTTTATTATGACCACCTTTTTAAAGCATTGATAGGAGGACCTCCAACCCTCTTGCCTCAGACTGTGTGAAACACATTGATGCTGTCTATTCCCTGCTTCTTTGTATAGGTCCACCTTTCAGTGCTAAAAAATAGGTGGTCAGGAATAAAACAAAATCCATGTGCTGGACCTTAGCAATGGCAGCTTTATCCAGCAAGTCACCATGATGGATCCTATGCACAGTCAGGTATACAAATTGCCCACATTAAAAATCACCCCACCTGCATCTACTGCATTTTCTGAGCCTTTAAACATCCAAGATGGCGGCACATGGAGTCTCAGGAAGTGTCTTCTGATTGTGCTGCTCTGCATTCTGGGATTGCTGTCCTTTTTCTGACCCCAGCTCTGCTCTGTTTGTGTAAAGCACAGCTATATGCCCCCCCCCCCCTACCTTTTTGCCCCCTCTCCTCTCCTCAGTATGTGATGCCTCTGAGGCAAGATGGCGGCACCCGTACCCTAGAGTCCTGAACAGAGTTCAGGCCAGTGGGGGCATTTGGGCTTTTCGTTAAATGATGATGAAGGTCCGGTTTAAGGTTGAGATTTTTGCAGCCATACTGGCTTAGCACACAGGAATTTGTGGGTAGAACCTGCAGGCTGGCAGGTTAGTGCAATTATTTTTTGTGTTTTGCTGTGAAGGAACATTCCACAAATCTGAGTTGTGTCTAGAGCAGCAAGTGGCAACTCTCTAACTATAACTTACTGTAACTTGCAACTTACAAGCCTCCTTAAAATACTTCAAACTGGAACAAAAGACATATTTGACTTATGGTCCGGTACTAAGAGTTTCTAGGGGGCAGTAGCAGACTGGTAACACATCAAGGATTTTACTGGCCTCTGGTAAGCCATGACCAGGCCATGTTTCTTGCTGGCTCAGGCTATATAGCATTAATGCAGGGACATATCATGAGCAAAGGTGGATATGGCCACCCTTGATGGTACTGAAGCTTTTTTAGGAGAAAATCATGTGGCCCCCAGGCATTATGCTGAGCCTGTAGCAGTGCAAGCAGAACATGAGCTGGGTTTCTTGGTTGGGTGGTACAGTGCAGCTTGGTACAGGAGCGTAGGGATTACATGGGGGTGTCAGAAGCAGCAGCCCAGCTGTCTCTAAAGCAGTGTTGATCAGTCCCCACCTGGTAGGGGGCATACCAATTTGGTATGCCCCACGGTGGAAAATGCTGCCTAACCCCCACCCGAGCCCCTGCACTTACCAAGCTACTGTAACTAGGGCAATATTCATATGTGGCACAGGAATCTGGTGCATCCTTGCTTTGTGCACTGGAGGGCATGTGCTGCAGGGAGGGGGCTGCATTCGGAAGGAGCTCTGGATCGTGAATTTGTAAGTGAGGGGGCTCAGGCAGGATGCAGGCAGTGATTCTAACCATGGGTCATTACAAATTATATTGCTCGCTAGGAATCTTTAATACTGAACCAAATTCCAGATGTGATTTTTGGTCCAGTTTAAGCTGTGCTGGGCTACGGCAATAAACAGGATGAATTTTGATGTTTTTAATCACAATCCTAAATCACACCCCATCCTTGGCTTGTCTTCCACATTCAGATATGTGACTCCTTTAACATGCCTGAGACCCCATTACTTTCATAATAACTGTAGTCCAGCCAGTTTTCTAATTCATTCCTTTTCCAAAGTATTTTCTTATACTAATAATAATTAATAACTAATCTTTTTTAAAGCGGAACTATAACACAATTCTGACCTCCCCCCTGCCCTGCCACCCTACCCTGGTGTTGAGGCAGGATTGGGGGTTACAAGAAAAAGAAACCCTTACCTTATCCATGGGCCCCTTTTGTCCTCCCAGTCCCCTGCGGCCACTACAGGGAAAGACACAAAGCCGCATCCCCCAGGTCTGCACGCGCGGAGCCAGGGGATGTGGCTCAGTGCTTTTCAATCAAGATGGCCGCGCCCAAGGTTTTTTTTTCTTTGTAAACCCTCCTGTCCTGCCTCAGCACCAGGGTAAGGTGGCAGTGCGGGGGGGAGGACGTATGAATACATATATTCGGAGTCAATACAAAGATATGTCCCACAATCTATTCATCCCCCGGAGTGTAACCATAACTCGAGGGCATCCGCTAAGGTTAGAGTAAAGGTGCTTTCTCCACTGACATAGGAGGGGATTCTTCTCTGTAAGAGCAGTGAGACTATGGAACTCGCTGCCAGAGAAGGTAGTTATAAAGGATACAGTAAAAACAAAAGTGGCCTGGATGCCTTCCTGGCATGTAATAACATTTCCAGCTATGGCTACTAGACTACTGGAAGGAGATAAACAGGCTGAACTGGATGGACTAAAGTCTTTATTCAGCCTTACATACTATGTTACAACATCAACGATCTTTACAATTGCTGTTTTTTGCATTGCTTTCATGGCAGAAAATAAAAGTTTACCTGCTTCATGACATATTTAATGTTCCTCTAATGTGGCTAATGTGTCCGTTGTGGTTAAAACACGTCTCTTTGGTGGCCGTCCTAATGCAGCTAACAATAAATTACATCAATCTCTTGTTCAATGCTTCTGTTACGATTATCGTCAGGAAATAACAGATTGTTATTTAAGTGTTTCCTCTCTTCTCAGCAAAAGTGCTACAACATTCCCAGGCTGCCTGGGAGTGGGGCCAAGCCTTAATAAAGTCATGTTATGCGGATACAATAACGCTTTATGTCTAAATAGCCTTGTGTTAATGTTATGCTAATGAGCTTAAATATGGCCACAGCTTATTGGAACATAATTAGTTTTGTTGAAAAGGAATTTTTAGGGACTCTGGAAGACAGTATTAGATTTGTGGCATACCGCTATATGTCCTCTTGTTTAATCTTTTTGTCATTTGGATGCTGTTCAGAATATGTATGAAGGGCCTGCTTTAGGTGCACCACTTTGTTTACTTGCACCACTTTTTTGTAAATTATTTACTTTGACCCTTTTAAATGGAAATGACTATAGATAATTGTCATGAGCTGCCAGGTTCTCCAAAATATGGAACGGGAGCCCCTATCCCAATGGGAGTTAGGCCTAATTTATAAAAACTAAGCCTCCATAGGTTGGCAAAGTCTGGCACAGGATGTACAGCATACAAAGTTGTACTAAACTATTTTTCGCTGGCCACGCTTACATGGGTAATAGCCAGTTGACTATCCTCCTACTACCTAGCTGACTCCCATAGAACACAATGGCAAGGGTATGGAGCACATGACTAGATTGGGGGTTTGCTGGGACTTTTTAAACAGATATGTTTAAAACAGCACAAAACCCCTTTCCCATCCCCTGTGCTCCTCCCGTCTGCCCTCCCCAGCATCAGCCAGCTCAGCGATGGAAAGGCCAAGCTCACATGGGATTTCACATGGGATTCACATGGGGTTTTGGATCCGCGATTGGCTGGTCTAAAAAATACTGGCTGACATGACTTGCCCACTGATTCGCAATCGCTGGATTTCCTGTAGAACTGGAATTGTCATTGGATTTACGGATTTAGGTTCAATAGTTTTTTATAACAAATAAAGAATTTAAGTATGACATAAAATAAAATAGCTGAAAAATAACTGACAAAACCATTGCGGCCTAATCAAATGACAAATCATCTAAATAAGATGTGCTTAGATATCACATTTATAGTTCAATGGAAACATAGGTTAAGAATAAATTACTTATTGAGGAAAAATAGTCAAATAATAATAATCACTTAAAATGGGCAAAAACCCACGCCCCAACGGCTCTGGAATCTCTAAAATCGCTAGATTCCCTCCCCCGGGGCATCCACAATTGGGATGCCCCACTGTGTGAAGTCACCCGGAAACTCACCTTCTTTCATGGTCACATATGCGAGCAGCGGCCGCAACCCCACTATACCTTTAGCGGGGCACGTGCCCTCGACAGACATTTGTGAATGGGCGGCGCGAGCATGCTTCCTGTTAGAGGGTAGCAGATGATGCTGCTGCAGGCGCTCGCACTGATGAAATAAGAGGCTGCGCATGCTCCATAGGACCGGGGTGCCCCGGGTGCAAGGACCGAAACCCAGGATAGTCAAAATCCACGGTTTTGGTCGACCTTAATCATTCTCACTCTCTAAATTATAATCGAGGGGATGATAACCCTCTTTAGACTATAATATTTCCAGGGGCGTAACTGGAGGGGATGTGACTGCACCAGGATCCAGAATGTCAGGGGAGCCCCGTCATTGTTGCTCCTTCGCCCTATTTATCATATTTGTGCTCATGTGGCATTTTCTAGGAAAAAGAAGCAGCATACATCTCTATTGTTTCAGTCTTTAGTTATCTAGCAGCATCCAACTGAGTTGAAAGACAAAAAATTGTTTACTGTATGAGCTGTGAGAGGGCCCCATTTAATGTTAGCACCAGGGCCCATCACATTAAGTTATGCCACTGGAGATTGCAGAACAAAGCAATCAGTAAAGTTTTTGGACCTCAATCACTTCAGTAGGGGACCCTAACACTGTGTATTATAACGGGGGAAAATGAAACAATAAAGAAAACAAAAACAAATATTAAATGTCCAACAAGCCAAAAAAAGGAATTAACAACAACATACACATTTACTCCTCACACAGAACCAGAGCCATAGAGACAGGGGGGGGGGGGGGGGGGGGGCAGGGACAGGGGAAGGGAGCCCTGTCATATCAGTGCATATAAGCATCATTAAACAAAATGGAGGTAAGTTCTACTGGCTTTCTTTAAAAGGACTCTTCCTAAACACTCACCTCAAAGTGGAATACATTTATTAGTAAGCCTGTGTCCACAAGGAGCAATCCACCATATGATCTGTCAGTATCACATCTGTGAAAACTCTTTACGGGGTAATTTTGAACAAACCTTGCCAGTTTATTAGATACCATACACAAACTATGAAAACCTTCAGTTAGTCTCAACTAGCCCTGCACTATTGGATGATCTAGCTGAGCTTTCCCAGCTCTGCTCTCAGGCATCATCCTCCAGCCCCCCCAGATCCACCTCCCATTTATGTGTATAAGATGGTCTCTCAAAGTATATCAAAGATATAATTCCCCTAAGACTTGTGTCTGACAATCAGCATCGCTCAAATGCTGAAATGTTGTCCAGGGAATCTTTACACTTACATTTAGTGTAGTTCTCTGCAAAATGTTTAAGCTCAAGATAACAAAAAGCTCAGGAATCTGCTTTTTAGAAACTGTCTGGAAAGGAAATGGCTAGAATATCAAGGCGCCCCCTAATCTTAATAGATAAAAGCTCTATTGCTAAAATGAAAAGTATTGGTAATAGAGAGCAACTCTGTCTTGTACTTCCGGACATAGGAAAAGAGGAGAAGAAAATCCAGCATATTGAACTTACGCCTGCCGGGCCAGATACAGAGCTCTAACCCATGAGATCGGGTTTTTGCCAAACCCCCATTTTTCCAGTGCTATATAAAGATAAGAACAAGAGAGACTGTCAGACACCTTCCTGATGTCCAAAGAAAGAAACATACTCAGAATCTTTCGCTGTTGAGATTCATGAATTATGGAGATAAGGAGTCAAACACTGTTCACAGTCTGCCGGTTAGGTACGAAACCCACCTCCTAACGGCCAAAGTTTATGCCCGGATTTTAACATTCAACAGTTCAATGTGGAGAGGTGTAAAGTAAAGACTTGGGGTCTAATAACCTGAAGGATAGATATGTCCTTGGGGAAATAAAACTGGGATAGCCACTAGTTGATCTGGGGGTGCTGGTAGACCACAGACTAAATAACAGTATGCAATGCCAAACAGCTGCTTTAAAGCGACCAAGTTATTATCGTGCATTAATAAAAGCATTGAATCATAAGACAGAGATGTTATATTGTCTCTTTACAAGGCGCTTTTGAACCCTCACTTGGAATATGCCATCCAGTTCAGGGTATCAGTTCATATAAAGGACACCCTGATTTAGGAAAGAGTGCGGAGAGCCACCAAACTGATAAGAGGAATAGAAAGATCGATTAACTTGTATTAACTTGTATACATATATAAATGGCCAATGCAAACAATATGCAAAGAAACTATTTCAGCTAAACTCCTCTCTAAAGACAAGGGGGTACTCACGCTGCCTGGAAAAAAAAAGATTCAATCCCCAGAGGAGGCAATCATTTTTTAACCTAAGAACTATAAATCTGTGGAATAGCCTCCCACAGAAGCTTGTTTCAGTATCAACAGCTGACAGCTTCAAAAAGGATTTGATGCTTTCCTAGCAGAAAGTAAGTATTAGCTGTTAGCTATTAGCTGTTAGCAGTAAAAAATAAAAATAACTCTTCCCAACCCAGACCCTTTGAACTTGATAGACATATGCCTAACTATGTACCTATGTAACAGAGAACTTGGCAGATAGTTAGCCCAGTTCAAGTGGTCAAGACTAGGTTTGGGAATTATGCTGATAACAGCATGTAATGATTTAGCAGGAAATTTTCCACCATCCAACAGAGAATTAAATAAACCAACCAGAAGCGGAGCCAATAGGTGAGAGCACTTTTGATAATAGAGGGATGGAAACCCATCTGGACCTGGTCTCTTGTTTGGTTTTAAAGATTTTATGGCCATTTTTACCTCATTAAACGTAATTTCTATTTCTATCTGTTCAATCAGTGCCCCATCTATAATCTTACAACTTAAAAAAAAATGCATCGTTAAAAAAAATTAAAATAATTAGTAACATATATTTTGTATTTAATTGTAGCTATGAAAATATATGTATTTAATTCTATTTTCACCATATTCTTCCAAAATCTATATAAGTACTATCAGCAACATGGTTCACAGTGTGTGTATTCTAGTTTATTATATACAGTATGTGTCCAGAATAGTCACTCCACACATTTAAACCTCTTTTTTTTTTACTTCAGTTCTTCTCTGTTTTTTACTTCAGTTCAGTTAGTGGTGTGAGTTTTGCTGCGCATTACTCTGTCACACTGTGAACTCTAGCTGGCTCAGTGCAGCATAGTGTGGCACAGCCTTACTAAGCTCATTTTTTCAGTGCTTTTACCACACAAAAAACACCAGAATGCCATTATACAGGCAATGGGGTCAATTCAGCACCACTTGCAAAAAGTACACTTAAAAAAATAAAATAGACATGCTCATTTTAAAACTAGTGCTAAATCAACCCCTAGGTAGACAATGAAAATGGTCCAAATTTATGGGGTCCTCAAGTTTATGTGGGCCCATGGGCAATGGAGTCTCAATGGGCCCTTGCAGTCTGGCATGATACTCCATGAATGCTGATAACGTGGCATGTATGGTGAATAGGACCTCCCACTTAATCCCCAGTATAATTGAAAAGCAGTAAGACAAGGTACCAGAAAAGTTAACCCTCAACAAAAAGTTATAGCTTCACCAAATAGAGAAAACCTGGTCTCTTGTTTGGTTTTAAAGATTTTATGGCCATTTTTACCTCATTAAACGTAATTTCTATTTCTATCTGTTCAATCAGTGCCCCATCTATAATCTTACAACTTAAAAAAAAATGCATCGTTAAAAAAAATTAAAATAATTAGTAACATATATTTTGTATTTAATTGTAGCTATGAAAATATATGTATTTAATTCTATTTTCACCATATTCTTCCAAAATCTATATAAGTACTATCAGCAACATGGTTCACAGTGTGTGTATTCTAGTTTATTATATACAGTATGTGTCCAGAATAGTCACTCCACACATTTAAACCTCTTTTTTTTTTACTTCAGTTCTTCTCTGTTTTTTACTTCAGTTCAGTTAGTGGTGTGAGTTTTGCTGCGCATTACTCTGTCACACTGTGAACTCTAGCTGGCTCAGTGCAGCATAGTGTGGCACAGCCTTACTAAGCTCATTTTTTCAGTGCTTTTACCACACAAAAAACACCAGAATGCCATTATACAGGCAATGGGGTCAATTCAGCACCACTTGCAAAAAGTACACTTAAAAAAATAAAATAGACATGCTCATTTTAAAACTAGTGCTAAATCAACCCCTAGGTAGACAATGAAAATGGTCCAAATTTATGGGGTCCTCAAGTTTATGTGGGCCCATGGGCAATGGAGTCTCAATGGGCCCTTGCAGTCTGGCATGATACTCCATGAATGCTGATAACGTGGCATGTATGGTGAATAGTGCTAAAGAATAGAAATAAAAAAATAAAAAAATAATAGAAGGAATGAGAAAATATAACAAATGAATGACCGTTCATGGTAACTGTGCAAATGAGTAATATAACAGCATAACCAAATCTCTGATTATACATAAATATGTACTCTTCGCGAAACCACTTTATTTGCTTCAATTACTGGGTCGTGGCTGAGCCACGAAGGACATGTCATGGTGCAGCTTTATAAGTCATGTGTGTGCTCTGCAGTGCTCTGTGGTCTTACTCAGAGCTCGATGGAACAGAGAGATTGTCAGACCACTTTTTTGTGTGGTCCCGGAGGAATTAAATTAAAAGGTGGGCAATTTTGGAGCTTTGCTATGGTTTCTACCCAGTTCTGCAGTTACTAGAGGATTTACTTGAAAACATTTTTAATGGCCATAATTTCCCCCTAGACTATAGCCTCAGGCAAAATGTTGGCCGAGACCCATCTTCATGTATCAGGGGATGTGTCCCAAAAAATTGTTAGAAACTAGTCAGTTTGTCAAGCTTGCCATTGCACATGGAGAGCTCTGCATGCTTTAGTGAATAACTCATAAAGAGTAGTTATATCCAAATTTGTAGAAAACATTTCATGTCATTTAAAAAAGAAACTGCACCCCACTGAAAATAACATGCCACCTCACAACCCTATCTGGTTTAAAAAATAAAAATGTAAAGCAGTAAGCCTCTTATTGCTTGTTGAGGTAGAAAGCTAGTAAGAAAGAATACACATTGGTGGACTATATTAAAATATTTCTGCTCGTTGGGTCTAGCCAGAAAGAACCGCATTGGCAACATTCAGGTGGAATTTAGCGCTGACCCAAATCTGAAGCTCATCACTACTTACTAGTGATGGACTTTTGCTCCGGGGTCAGTGTTAGATTTCATTTGATCCTACTCAGTTGTGTGTTTTTTACACATTTTTGTGAAATACCCTCAAGTCCTAAAATTAAAAAAATATTTAAGCCATATCCGGAAACAGCCACTTTTACCAGAATAAATATAATGCATAGTTTAAAAATTTAGATAAATATTTTTTACATAACAAAGGTTCCGACCTGTGACTTCCCAAGAACTGTGTCATTTTTATCAAATGCCAGGAAGGATGAAAAATATCAAATTGGCATTTGAGATGGATCTTGAGTCCTTGCACTGCTTTGTGAGCCCTCCGCGTATCATAAACTAAGTTCAATTTCATCTTCTTGATCTCAGAATGTACGTATTGTATTCTTTCTTCTCCTCCAAGTAGTCTGAAATAAGGTGTAGATGAGATGTGCTTTAGATATTTTTAAAGTGTGTAATTTTTTTTTTTTCTGATAGAAAAGATGGAGCATGCAATGGTGATGGAAACGACAGAGGCAGTCATGCCTAACTTCTCATTTTATGATATTAAAGAGTATGTGGTGGTCACTTTTCCCATATAGACATTAACTATAAAATGCTGTATAGACTTCATGCAGTTTCCAAATGGGATGCCAGCAAACATTAATAATAAACATTTCCAGAAAAAGGTTGGAATATATACCTATATATATAAGTAAATACATATATATATATATATATATATATATATATATATTATATATATATATTATATATATATTATAAAAATATTTTAACAAAATAAACAATTTTTACATACTGTATCATACATTGTTTGGATGAATTAGATAGATCAGTTTGCCTCAATTTCCTAATAAAAGTGGTAAGGACATTTGAAATCACAGCACCCTGCGGGCTATGCAGAAAGAAACTTCACATTTTCTGCATACATCCATTGAGTGTTGTCTGTCACATACATTTTTTTAAAGGGGATCAAAAGCCTAGTAACAATTCTCTAGGCCACTTTACAGCTTGACAACCAGGCAACTAGATTTGGGGTGCCCGCTGTGTGAATGATCCTGGTTTTGGCTTACTTTCTTCGGAAATCACAGGGCATACAGGGACCTCCTGCAGCTTTCCTAGCACTCTTTTATCTGATGCACGCAACCCTGCCAGCATATCTGATTAGTGGCAGGTGCACCAAGTTTCATTCAAAACTGACCACGCATGTGCTGCAGAAGTGTGGATCGGTAAGAAAACAGGTGATCCCAGGGGGTTTTAGAGTGGAACAAAACCAGAGAATTTGACTTTCCTGTGTCTAGTGTCATGCCCCCCCCCTCCACAAAACTGTGTGAGAACCATGTGCTCCAACGGCGCATGTGCCGTGTCTCATCCAATGAGAGCCACCTGCTGTGACTACTTCTTTCGGCAGATGTTTTTCATTGACTTGAATGGGGAGCACACGCAGCTGCATCCATCGCATCCCCGACCAAGCACGTGCTCCCACCCCAGCCTATCTGAATGGTTGGGGCAGGAGCACATGCACGATGCCGAGGTGCATCATTTTTTTAGATGTTTTGTTCCGCTTTGTTCCGCTTTAAGGCCACATTAAGGCAGACTAAACCCCAGGTGAGTGAAAATCCTTGGTTTTCGTGTGCTTTAAATATCCTCACCTCATTGGAAAAATACCATTTTGTGAATACTCACCAGTAAAATGGATATTATTGGTGTGTCACACACACCCCGCTTCCTGTAGTAATAATGATCGGGTAAACCATCTCCAGATGTCATTGCAGAGAGAGAGAGATCTTGAAACTGGCCCCTCCCAGTCTATATATACCTGGGACCTCCCACTTAATCCCCAGTATAATTGAAAAGCAGTAAGACAAGGTACCAGAAAAGTTAACCCTCAACAAAAAGTTATAGCTTCACCAAATAGAGAAAACCAGGATACTAAAAAGGGCGGGTAAAGCGGTGTGTGTGTGACACACCAATAATATCCATTTTACCGGTGAGTATTCACAAAATGGTATTATTCTTTGTGTGTCACACACACCCCGCTTCCTGTAGTAATAACGATCGGGACATCCAAAAGCAGTGTCCCTAAAGGGTGGGTATCCAGCAGGAAGATGAAGCATAACTCAAACCACTGCAGTTTGCAGAACCTTGCGGCCAAAAACAGCATCCGCTGAGGCTCGCACATCAACCTTGTAAAACTTTGTAAAAGTATGAACCGAAGACCAAGTAGCCGCCTTACAAACTTGTTCAACAGAAGCCTGGTGCTGAAAAGCCCAGGACGCACCAATAGCACGAGTAGAATGAGCAGTGATACGGAAGGGAGGAACCTTTCCCTTAGCAGTATAGGCGCCAATAATGGCTTGACGAATCCATTTACTAATGGAAGATTTAGCCGGGGCCAAACCTTTCTTAGGCCCTCAAGGTACAACGAAAAAGGCATCAGTCTTACGGAAAGAAGACGTAGCATGCAAATAAAAATGAACACAGCGAACAACATCCAAACAGTGCAAAACCTTCTCCTTGTCATACTTGGGTTTAGGACACAAGGAGGGAAGAACAATGTCCTGATTCAGATGGAATGCAGAAACAACCTTAGGAAGAAAATCCAATTTGAACCGAAATACCACCTTATCTTGATGTTTCTCAAGGTAGGGCTCCTGAATGGACAAGGCCGCCAACTCAGAGACACGCCGAACCGAAGTGATAGCCACAAGAAAGACTACCTTCTGAGTCAAAGTGGAAAGAGCAATATCCGAGGCTCAAAAGGAGGAGCCTGAAGAGCAGACAAAACCAAATTCAGATCCCAAACAGGTAGCAACGCCTTCCTAGGAGGCCGCAGATGCGTAACCCCCTGGAAAAAAGTCTTGACCAACAGATGAAGCGCAAAAGCCTTCTGAAAGAAAATAGACAAGGCAGAAACCTGCCCCTTTAAGGTACTAAGCTGGAGACCAGCATCCAGTCCAGATTGAAGAAAATCCAGAATTCTGGAAACAGAAAAGACTCTGCAGGGCAAAGATCTAGCCTCACACCAATCGATGTAAGAATGCCAGGTTCTATAATAGATAGCAGAGGAAGACCTCTTTCGAGCACAGATAAGAGTCTTAATAACTGAATCAGAAAGACCCTCCTCCTTTAAGATGGAGGTTTCGGCAGCCAAGCCGTCAAAGCCAGCGTTGGTAAATTGGGGTAACGCAGCCGACCCTGAGTGAGAAGATCCGGCCGCAGAGGAAGCTCGAACTGATCCACTGCCATCCGAACGACGTCCACGAACCACATTCTTCTTGGCCACCTTGGAGCCACGAGAATGGCGGGGACCTTTTCCAGAATCAACTTTCTTAACACTCTTCCTAGCAAGGGAATCGGAGGGAGCAGATACAGGAACCCCAGTTTCCCCCAGTTTAGAGACATGGCATCCACCGCCAGAGCCAGAGGATCCTGAGACATTGATACAAAAGTCGGAAGTTTGTAATTGTGACGAGAGGCAAACAGGTCCACCTCCGGTGTTCCCCACCGAAGACACAGAGCCTGAAAAACCTGGGGATGGAGAGACCATTCCCCCAGATGGGAGGAGCATCTGCTTAGAAGGTCCGCTTCCGTGTTTTCCACCCCCGGAATGTAAACTGCCGACAGGCAAGGAACATGAGCCTCCGCCCAGGTCAGAATCAGGGAAACCTCTCTGAGAGCTCCCAGACTGCGAGTCCCTCCCTGATGATTGATGTAGGCAACCACCGTCCTGTTGTCCGAACGCACCTGAACCGGAAGGCCCCGGATATGGTGAGTCAGAAGAGAAAGGATCAGACGGATAGCTCTCAGCTCCAGAACATTGATGGGCAAGTGAGCCTCTTGGGGACCCCACTGCCCCTGGAACTGAAGATCCTTCCAGAATCCCCCCCAACCCAAAAGGCTGGCGTCCGTGGTGACAGTCTCCCATAGAGAAGTCAGAAAGGACTTGCCCTTCAAGAGATTGTTCGAAACCAACCACCACCGAAGAGACTGCCGGACTCGGGAGGACAACTGGAAGGGTTGGTCCAATGAAAGTGGACAACGGTCCCAAGACGCCAACAGATGCATCTGAAGCGTCCGAGTGTGAAACTGAGCAAATGGAACTGCCTCGAAGGAGGCTACCATCAACCCCACCAGCCTCATCCCCAGACAGATGGACGGTCGAGGATTGGAGAGAAGAAGCTGAACCAAATCCTGAATCAAACGTATCTTCGACTGAGGTAGAAAAACACTGTGCTGACAAGAGTCTATTGTCATCCCCAAGAAGGACGCCACCCTGGCCGGAGTCAGGGAGGACTTGGGATAGTTGATTACCCAACCGAAGCTTTCCAGCGTAGAAACCACCATGCTGGTGTCCTTCTCCGCTTGATTGAAGGAAGGAGCCATGATGAGAAGGTCGTCCAGGTAAGGCAAAATTCGAATGCCTTGAGTTCTGAGAATGGCCATCACCCCTGCTAGAACCTTGGTGAACACTCTTGGCGCCGAGGTAAGACCAAACGGAAGCGCCACGAATTGAAAATGCCGATCCTCTACCACGAAGCGCAGAAAACGCTGATGGACCGGGCAGACGGGAACATGCAGATAAGCATCCTTTATGTCTATGGACATCACGTCATGAAGTCCCCCTGCCGAAGAGAAGTGATGGCCGAGCGCAGATTTTCCATGCGAAACTTCCGTGGACGAATGAACCTGTTGAGGAACTTCAGATCCAGGATAGGGCGCACCGATCCGTCCCTCTTGGGCACCGTGAAAAGATTGGAATAGAGACTGAGACCCAATTCCAAGGTTGGCACCGGATGGATGACCGCCATATCTAGAAGATTCCCTACCGACACTAGGAGTTCTTGGGCGACCAAAGGATCGGTAGGTATTCGGGATTTGAGAAATCTTGAGGGAGGACGGGACTGAACTCCAGTTTGTAACCGGACGACACCACCTCCCGAATCCATCTGTCCGGGACCGCCTGGACCCAAGTCTGGGAGAAGTGTCGCAACTGTCCCCCCACCCTCACGGGTGAGGGCGCCCCCTCATTGCTCAGCAGGGTTGGGCGTGGACTTAGGCTTAGAGCCCCACGAATGACCGGAACGGCCGCGGCCTCGCCCCCGGTTCCAGCCCGTGCCCCTGGTAGCGGGAAGGGAGGCCCCTCTGCCTGCCCTGGCACCCCGAAAGGAAGGATTGAAAGAAGAGGTTCCTCGAAAAAGACGCCGCGGCTTCCTGCGCTGAGGCAACTTGCCTCCCTTGGTGACTGAATCCAACTTGTCACCAAACAAGCGTAAACCCAGAAAAGGAAGAGCTGTAAGTGATCTTTTAGCACCAACGTCCGCCGTCCATTGATGGAGCCACACTGACCGCCGAATAGCAACCAAAAGAGCAGATGTCCTGCCACACATGGCCATAGCATCATCCTGGGCGGCCAGAACAAAAGAAGCAAAAGATTCACACAATTGAAGAGAGGTAAACTCCTCACATTCCGGATCAAGATCCGTGTGCAAATTTTTGATCAAGGCTTTAAGAGCCAATAGTACAATGGAAGAAGCGGCACTGATGAAACTATGACGAGCCAGTTGATCAATTCTACGATCCTCAACATCCTTAATTGTAGTAGTGTCTGGTGAATGCAGCACTGAAGAATTAGAGAGCCCCAAAACCGGTGCATCGACGTCTGGGGGTACCGTCCAAAATTTGACCAATTCCTCCAAAAAGGGATACCTCCTGTCCCAATTAGCCGGGCAGCCAACAAGGCGGGTCGGCTGTTCCCATTCCTTAAGCACAACCCTTTCAAAATGTAGCTGACCAGGGAATGCTAAACGCGGCTAAGGCATCTCAAATAGCTCACCCTTAGGCGGAGGGACCGCCGCAGGTGGATCCAGAGACAAAATTTCAAAAACCTTGGAAAGGATAGAAGGAGTATCACAAGACACCCCAGTAGTCAAATCTGCTGAAGTATCAGACAACAGGGGAGCATCAATATCATCCAAATCTTCCAAAATTTCCCCTTCTTCAGGCAAAGGACAATCTGACCAGTCTAACACCTCCGCTGCCTCCAAGGCAGAAGTCAGAGAAGGAGAATCAATGTGTTTCCTTTTAGCCGTAGCCTTATGAGCTACCTGTGCAGACAACAACTTCTCGAGAGTGGCCACTCGAGCGCACAACTCAGATTGCGAATCCCCAGCTGTGACAACGTCACCCTGGGTCCGGAATAAAAGTGGAGGGGCAGGGGACGACTGAGGTTGCGAAGAGCCAGGAGCCGGAGTACCAGACTGGCGCGCAATATTCTGCTGTGCGCAAGGAACGCACAAAATGACATCATCCCCTGGGAGAGGAACCCCACATCCCCCACACTGCCTAGATTGCCCCGAAGAGCCATTTCCGGTATCATTGGAAGCCTCCATTCGGTGAAACTTTTTTTTAATTCGCAGAGCCCAGGGATTTATGCTATAAGCTACCCGGGATGCCCCTTATTTATTAATTAAAGTCCCGGGAGTGGGAGGATTTTTTGTAACCCAAAATAAGACTAGCCAGGTATATCAGACTGGGAGACCCATGCAGCAGGGGTATCCCAAATCTGGAAGACAGAAAAAAACAATGTAAAAATTCATGAATAAACCGCACATGCACACATAGAGAAAAACAATATTATCCAATGAAAATACTGAATATATATATATATATATATATATATATATATATATATATATATGACTTAAAATAAATATGGTCCCATACAATTTAAGCATGCTGAGCCTAACTAAAAAATCTAGCATGAGATATAATGCATAATGAAAAAGAAAGCCACCATGGCTTGTTATAACTGACAACCAAAAACCTCCAATCTATACTTATATGGACCACAGCATAAAGTCCCCTAAAGGGAATAAGCACTCATTGAAAGAAATACAAAGAGAGTGAGCTATAGTAAAAGACCTTTTTAAACAGCCGCAGTTGAAAGAGGCAGCGGGACCAGGGCACAGAAATCACCTCAGAGGCCGGTGCGAGCGATCCCACAGCTGAGAGAAGACGGGCAGGCCACAGAGCGCGCGCGAAGCGTTCTGACCCCACCCCGCCCGCCAATCACCGCACAGCATGGGCCGAGCGCGGCCCCGCCCCTAAAACAAGGATTACCTCTGAGAGGTAAAAAATGGCGACAGCACCATTTATTTATGCCAAAACCGGACCCGGTCTGCTGACCCCGCCAGAAAGAAACGCCGCACACAGACAAACACACTCATAATAAAGGACACACACAGACACACGCGCACCGACGCTCCACTGAATAAGTTCAATTAGAAAAGAAATTACCTCAGGATATACTAGAAAAGACCCCTCACCTCCCCCCCCTCCCCCCTAAAGGACTTCCCCACCAAAAAAGGGGAGGCCATGAGAAGGAGAGGAGAGATATGGGGACAACGGGACGGGGCATCCCAAAATCTGGGTCACCAACCGGATAACCACTCTGCCCCAATAATGGGGACTAGTGGAGGAGATAAGCTCCTAGGCACTACCAGGTGCCGGCTACCATTACCCATTCAGCAGCCGAAGCTGGGAGGCTTCCGATAGTTACCAAATACAAGTAAAAAAAGAACTGGGCAGAAATAGACCAGGGGGGGTGCCGGGGTGTAACCCCGGCTACCTGCAAGCAGGAGACCTCTTTCTTCTGTCTTGACGCATCTTGCAGAGAGAGAACACTGGGGATTAAGTGGGAGGTCCCAGGTATATATAGACTGGGAGGGGCCAGTTTCAAGATCTCTCTCTCTCTGCAATGACACCTGGAGATGGTTTACCCGATCGTTATTACTACAGGAAGCGGGGTGTGTGTGACACACAAAGAATAAGTATGTACCTCAACTGTAGAAATGCACCATCTCAAATACAAGTGATTTTTTTTGGGGGGGGGGGCAACTAGCACAACATTTTGTTTTACAATTTTTGGTGTGTTAAAGTAAAAAAGCTCACTCAGAAGCAGTTTTTAAATCACACCCCAAAAGTGCTTCAACAGTGAACGTTACCTCATCAAATAATTACCATGATCCCCCTTATTTAATAATAAATTGTTGGAAGTTGAAAGGGAGTTCAAATATAAAACACTAGTATCAGTGTACAACAAGGATGTGTGCTCCACGTGAATGCTGGCACCTCCCCTGAGGAATAAGAGAAGACTGATGATACTTCTATCATTGGGTTTATCAGAGATGACAATGGCAGGGCTCAGCAAAATGGATTGATGGTACAAGAAGAACAATCTGATTCTCAGTGCATGAAAGATTGCAATGAGATGAGCCCCCCAACGCGTTTCGTGACCCCAAACTCTGTCACATTCTTAAGGCAGTATACTGAGTTCGGGGTCACGAAATGCATTGGCTTTTTCGGGGGGCGCATGGTGCTGCAGGGTTCACATTGATTATGTAAGAAAATATATATTTTATATTGGTTGTGGCACATACCTCTTTTTATATTACATTTGATGCACTTTGTAATAGGATGAAATGTTGAAAATAGATGCTTTCTATCTGTTACTGCCTAATAAAGCTTATCATTTTTATATGTTAGAGGGTAGTGCATTGTCAATCTTTGGTGCAATGGCAGCCAAGGCTGGGTTTATGGGTACCCCCTTCTTTGGTTGTTCCTTTTTAAGGGAGCTGAGACCAGCAAGTTCCCAGGAACAATTGTCTTTAGTGATGGTCTGGTATGGGGGAGGTCAGCAAAATGGACAATGGAGAGCATGTGTACTCCCCTGCTAAAGTTGCATTATCTCCCCCCCACCCAAGATACACTTTCTTCAACCCTCCACCCTTTGGTCACTGGTGCTGATCTCATCCCTGAAAGAGCAATTATGAAATGATTTATGTTTGTGACAAATAAACTCTGATTTGAAGTCCTCACCAAGCTTGTCGATTTCTTCAACTGATGGAACTAAAATCTACTGCATTATGCCACTTTTTAAGGGAAGAACTGCTCACCCGATTCAGCCTGTGGGGAACATAGGCATTAAACACTTGAATGATGGGTAAAAACATATACACACATCAGAAGAATTGCAATAGATTAAGCTGCAATTCCAACATTGCCTATCTCAGTTGACAGGCCATTACAAAATCAACAGACATTCAACAGAATGTTATATTCAAGACCTGTCACCCCCTGATTCCCCCATTAAAAAAATGCTTTGTTTTGTTTGTTATGCAAGACATATAGGTATCTAGAATATGAATGTGCATCTTTCATATTGGACCATTTTGTTTTACTTATATTACTTTTTATTGAACAATATATCTCAGGCAAGAGGGAAGAGAGATGGAACAAGGGGCCTGAAAAGAGAAAAATAAAAGGAAAAAATATATATAATAAGAAAGGAGGGAAACAGGAAACATTATTACACAGCCTAGAATTGAAATTAGAAGGTGAATAAAACTCCACCCAGTTTGTTCAAAATTGTTCCAGGCTACCAATATTTATGGTGGACATATTCTCCATAATCATGATAGAGTTAACTTTATTCTTGAATTCTCAGGACTAAACCCAGAATTTTGACTATCCCGGGTTTTGTTCCTTGCCCCCCAGACATCCCAATTTGGGATGTCCCACTGTGTGAAACACACCAGATCCCTCACTCTTCCTGGTCCTATGGCGCATACATAGGCTCTTATACAACCACAGCTGCTTCACCAAGCAGCTGTGTTTACAGCAATTGGAATATCGAGTGACCACATCCCCAGCAGCTTGCATGCTTCTTCTCCCATCTGAATAGCTGGAGAGCGGGAGCACTCCAACAGCCCAAAGATACAAGGATGCAGCCGGCCGATTACATTAGAGCAGGAGCCAGGAAACTGGTTAGTTTTGTCGCCCATCGAGGGGGGTTTCACACAACTGAGTATGCAGTTTTTGGATGCCCCGGGGGACGGTTTTGTTCCATTTTAAATGCATTGTCCAGGCAATCATAAAAAAAAAGTCTGTCTCCCGCAGATTATTGCTCCTAGTCCTCTGCTGTGTGCCTTACCTAAAGAGCAGATCCATGTTCCATGTCATCTGGCCTGATTGCCTGGCGCTTCTTTCTCTCTTCCTCTGGTCTTTTTTCTTTCTTTTTTTTTTCGACACGATGTGGCACACCATTGCATTGCAGAGCGGTTGTGCCGGCATTTTGTGACTGATGAGGGTGCTACCTCGAGAAGTAGAGTAGGAGCAATCATTTACAGGGTGAGCATACATCTTTTTTATGTATGAACATTGTCTTTAAAGAATAACAACAAACAGGCTGATTCATTACTAGAGCCAGGTATCGGTAAATGAGCATCTGTACAGAGGCCCTAAGAGCGGCCGCTAGTATACACTGTGACCGGCTATCGGGCGCTGTAACAGAGCGTCTCATTCGCTGTAGTAACCTGGCTGGCATTGATGAATTAGATGTAAGTTGGGCGTTCTAACACCAGTAAAGTGTTGCAGGGAGCGAAAGGTAGCGCCAGCTCAGTGCGACCGACTCTTAGCGACTCACACCATATTCAACAAAAAACAGACTCACACAGCGTAGGCTCTCTGGATCTGGTCGCTATAGCATAGAGCAGCAGACGCTGTGTGATTAAAGTCTGTTTTTGAGCACATATCCATCTGTAACAAAGCAAAAACACAGAAATTGCATTGTTTTAACATTGTGCCATTAACACTTTAGTGCCAGACCTGTGTACAATTCTGCATAACAATATTAAAAATCAAAAAAGTTTTCAAAAATGACTTTTTCTAGGCCAAGAGACACAATTATTTGAGAAAAAAAATAAAGACAAAAAACCCTGTTTAAACAGAAGAAAAGGAACGTCCATTGAAATGTATGGGAGAGCGTCAGGTAGCGACAGGTAATACTTGGCGCTCTGGAAGCTAGAGCGCTATAAGGTGAGCTGCCTGTAATGATGAATCGTACGCTACATGTCGCTCACCAGAATCGCCTTCATAAATGTGGTATTGCGTACAGCGCCCGGCGTTCACAAGACGCTGCCTGCCGCTACGAGGTGCTACCTGCCACTATCCCTTGATGAATAAACCTCAAAGATTCTAGTCCTGATGTGCCATAAACAGTTGTATAATAATCAATATTTTTATAATAATAATTCAAATGATAAGACATATATACATTTTTATACATATACTATACAACTGTACATAAAGATTACATTACGTATAAACATATCAATAATATTTGATAGAACAAACATAATAAATAAATAAATAACGATTTGGGGGATTAAAAAATTGATTCCTAAAAAGAGAAAACATTCCCTTTGCAAACTTGACCTTTTTACGCAGAAACATCAAGTTCGCATCAATTTTCTGTACTCAACGTGAGCGTGCGGCTAACAATCTTCAACGTAGCAAGGATTTGTTACAACCATAGACGTGAAAACAGAACTGTACTGTGAAATGTTAAGTGGGTTAACTATGCTGAAAGATGTATCATACTAAGTGCTCTTTATCTTTAAGTAGATGAAAGCGGAACAATTTCTCACTGTGACATCTGAGAGCCGGTGACAGACCACTCATGAAATTAACAGCTTGGACATATGCTGGAGCTTGCGGCACCCGCACAGTCGCTAACAGAATGTTTTTGGAGCTTGCTGGGGAGCCAGATGCCACCACTGCAAGCGGCTCCTCTGTTCTCAATTTGCATGTAGGTCTGTAATTGCTACCGAGGAAGTATTGATTGACTTAACTGTCGGCATTGGAAACCTCTTCAGAGTTCTCTTTCAGTTTCTACAGCTTGTGTTTTTTTAGGCAATAAAGCACATAAACCATCAATTTTTGTAACTTATACTTTACATATATATTTTGAAAAAATCATATTTTTTAACAAAAAACTATTTTTTAAATGCTTCTTTTTAAAAAAAATCCTTTTTTGTTTGTGACTTTGTTTTTTTCTGATGCTGGTTCATTTCAGAAAAAAAGTGTTAACTGTAGCACCTGAAAACCATTCAGTGTAAAATATATGTGTGATTCAAAATAGGTTTGAACAAAGTTTTGACACCTACTTAAAAAGCAGCTGTAAAATGTGCTTGGCACATTACCAAATGTGTTTTAAAAAATAAAACCTGAGAGTGTTCCTTTTCTTTTTTGTTAAACAAAATAAAAGGGTTGCCCCCCTTTTTCCAAGGTAACCAGCCTGGGGCATTAAACCGGACCTTCAGCATCATTTAATGAAAAGCCCAAACCTTCAAAAAACTATTCCCCAACATATAAAATGAATATATTTTAAGTTTTAAGTCATTTACTTTTTATTCTTTCCCCCACTGGGCTGCAACTCCAGGATATGGGTGCCGCCATCTTGCCTCAGAAGCATCACATACTGAGGAGAGGAGAGGGGGGGAGTAGTTATAGCTGTGCTTTGCACAGACAGAGCAGAGCTGGGGTCAGGAAAACGACAGCAATCCCAGAATGCAGAGCGGCCCAGTCACAAGACACTTCCTGTCTGCAGGCAGCCTGAGACTCTATGGGCCACCATATTGAATGTTTAAAAGCTTAGAAAATGCACTAGGTGCAGGTAGGGTGATTTTTATTGTGGGCAATCTGTATGTACAGGGTGGGGGAAACACATAAAAACACATAAAATCTTATACAGAGTGAAGGTCCGGTTTAATGTATTAGGCATTGGGGCTGTTAGCCAAGAAGTCAGAGGCCAGCAGCCTTGTCATTTTACCTGCTCCTATGCCCTTCAGCACATGTCTGAAGCTCTTTTGGGGGCGGGGGGGGGGGGGTGAGCAAAGGGTTTCAGAAAGCCAGCCTCGCATGCCAGCAGGTGACTTACTGCCAACATCACATTTTGAACAGGTATAGGGGGTCCCTGGTACCTCTGGCAGAGTGAAATGAAAAGTTTACATGTGGTTATTAAAAATTCACCTGCTATTTACACCCCACCCCAAAAATGGGGGTGTCTTGCTGAATCAAGATACATTTTTACAGTCGATTCTATAGATCGCCTGAAATTAGTTTTTATCAGGCATTGCTGAATCAAGGTCATTGACTATTGTAAGAGTATTGTAAGACCTCTTTATTTTACATTAATGGGGTTTCATTGTCAAGATTATTGTGGCAGCTCTTTAATTCAGAAGAGAATTTCACCACACACATGAACCCTCATTTTTTTAAACATTTTTTGGGTGAACCTGAGTAGCTTAAAATTTGGGACAAAATCAGAGCTAGGGTCAAAGTAGCCATGTGAGCCACTACTCAGTTTAGGTCTGCTTTAAACCAAAATTACTTGACTTATAAAATCCATGAAGTGTACCCGACCCACATTTAATAGAAAATAAGGTAGAATAAAGGAAATGCCAATAAAGAGACACCCATGTCTCCTTCCAACCTCCATAAAGTCTAAGCCTCGGGAAAATGCTTTTTTTTCCTAGTGCTATGCAATTAAAAAAAACACACACACAGTTAACTACTGAATAAGACCTGCAGCATTAGCTCATTTGTTCCTTGACAGAACTAAATACAATTGCAATAGATAAATAAGTGATGATCATTGAAAGGGAGGGTAAGTACCTCTCCCAAGTTGGCTAAAAAATACCTCCAATCATGTGAATGCAATCTGTGCCTTACCTTTCTGAGGTGCCTGACCCCTTCCCTTGGGGTCTTGCCGCTTGATGCTGTTTATGGTACACAGAGTATGTGAATTGAAGATGGTCAACATCCATGGCAAGAGGTCAGGGGCTTGCAGCAGGGCAAGTGGTCATGGACTGGTGCTAAGCAGACATGGCTGAGATCCATAGCAAGAGAGATCAGTTGGGCAGGTAGCTGTCAGTTGTAGTTGAGGCTACCAAGGAATGCAGGATTTTGTACAGTAGCTCATGGAAACTAGCTGGAGCAATGACAGGAAGAGGATTTGAAAAGAGCAACAACCTATATCACCAGGGCCATGCAATTCTCAGAGCTGGCATTTGAGCTGTAGAGCCAGATGTGATGCAGTTGGCTGTGGTCACAGTAAGAAGCACTTAGATGTTAGCTTTTTTTTCTTTCTAATATACATATATACATATATATATTAATATAGTTATCAAGTTATCAGGAACAGTGTTTTGTTCTGACTTTAATATATTACCTTTATTTAAAAAGAGGTCATACTGTATAGAGTGTAAGTCACAACAGGCTTACGGCTTAGTTTTTGAAAGAGAATGATTAGATACTTCTTGTCAAGTGTTGAAGAGTTTAATGTCTCTCTCACGTCGTTCTAACGCTGTCCAGCACTGGTCTTCGCAGCATCCATCATCCTGACTGGGCTCCTGGTATTGCTGCTCTCCGTCGCAGGGAGGGGCATTTATACTGGGAGTGAGCTGTGATGTCACAGCTCACTTCCAGTATAAACTGCCTCTCCCTGTGGCAGGGAGCCGAACTATCACTGAAAACACTGCTATGGACAGTTCCCAACTGGAGACAGGACACGTTTGTTGTTCAAGTGCAAGTATGACAGGCAATAAAGTATGAATGCCAAAGAAGACAAGATTTACTAACTGCTTGTTGGCCCATGCAGAGAGGGGCATTCTGATTGCTGATTTCCCCCTCCCCCCCCCCATTTATATACTAGCACCAGGGCTTTTGGGTGTCATATTGCTTTTAATGAATGCAAGCATTACAAGCAAAATAAGTAAAAGAAAAGCAGGTCAGAAAGTTATTGAACTGAAAAGTTGAAACATTACGCAAATGTGAATTTTTGAAGTTAATTTGATGCACACAAAACTATGAATTTGTGTAGTTGTATACTTCCACCCCCAAAAAAACTATCCAACCTTTGTGTGCACAATCTTAGCAAGATACTGTATGTATACCGGACACCGGATTGACAGTTACAAGGCAAGAGTAGGCAAAATGTGTTCTGCTACATTTACAGTTTAAAATGAATAAAAAATACTTATATTAAAAAAACAGAAGCCTTGGGTATGTTGGCCGTCACCCAGTCTGACATCTCAGAAGATCTTTTTGCCAGTACAAGTGCAAATATTGGAGCATTAACATGATAAATGACAAACATTAGACACAGCAATATGCCCGATATCACAAAAAATGTCTTTCTGATTGCTGATTTCCCGCTTCCCCCGATTTATACACTGCCACTACCACCAGGGCTTTTGGGTGTCATATTGCTTTTAATGAATGCAAGCATTACAAGCAAAATAAGTAAAAGAAAAGCAGGTCAGAAAGTTATTGAATTAAAGGTTGAAACATTACGCAAATGTGAATTAACTCAAGTTAATTTGAAGGACACAAAATTTTGAATTTGTGTAGTTGTGTATTTCCAAAACACAAAACACTAAACTATCCAACCTTTGTCTTAGCAAGATACTGTATGTATAACGGACACCGGATTGACAGTTACAAGGCAAGAGTAGGCAAAATGTAGCCAATGTTCTGCTACATTTACAGTTTAAAATGAATAAAAAATACTTATATTAAAAAAACAGAAGCCTTGGGTATGTCGGCCGTCACCCAGTCTGACATTTTAGAAGATCTTTTTGCCAGTACAAGTGCAAATATGGAAGCATTAACATGATAAATGACAAACATTAGACACAGCAATATGCCCGATATCGCAAAATATGTCTTTGAGTGAAGACAGCTTTCTAGAAAGACAGACGTGAGAAGTCAGGGGAGAATAACTGACAGGCAATACAGGTGTCTGCTGGATGTTATGATATGGCTGAGAGGTTTCAATCACCGCACATCATGGAGTGGCTCTGTGCTAAATAGAAGAGCTAGTGCTTCAAGAGGCACAGTAAGAAGCACAATGAACTTCACAATGTTTGGACAACCATGAAAATAATGTGAGACTTCAGATGATTTCATGTTTAAAGAAGATCTATGGTGGCGATGAGCCAGAGCGAGGACAATCCGGTTCAGAAACCCTCTGTCTATATAGTCCCCAACATCCAGTATTCAGTACTCCAGAATACTAGATACAATCACTCTACAAACTGTAAAAAATTGAGAAAAGAAAAAAAAAAGAACCTCTTGGCGTCTTGCTCCTCCTGTCTCCTGTCCTGTCACAGGGGATCCAACAGTGATATTTCCAGCTTGTAGGTAGAATAAGACTTAACTTTTAATCCAAAATTCTTTTAAAAGCGAGCACAAATCCACATATAAAAATAGTAATAGTAGTAGTTAAAGTCCAGCATGCATCTTTCAGACCAAGCATATAGACAACCCCACCACAAGGACCTGTAACGCGTTTCGGGCTGAGCGCAGCCCTTAATCATGATTAAGTCTTATTCTACCTACAAGCTGGACATTTCACTGTTGGATTTAGTGTTGATTATAACAGGAGATCTCCAAGTCCATGCTTTCATTTGGTGCTGGGTGAGCTGGTTTCTTTGAACTATATTGTTACTGTCACAGGGGATGCCTGCAGAGGTCCCCAAGGCCAATATGCTACTAGGGCACAAAGGAGCTCAGTTTGACATGGAATGGTCAGAGAACCTGGGGCTGCAATGGGTGGTCAGTACAATATACATTAACCATTTCTTGGTGGCTTTGGCAAGGGTAGGGTGCATCTGAGAATCAATTCTTTTCTACTTACCAAGTTGCTACATTTGGCTCTCCATTCCATGAGCAGCTGATAAAAGTGACACCAGCTCCCATGTGACATAGATATCATTGAGATAGGGATAGAGGAGCTGGATGCAGCAACTTGGTGAACAGAAGAGCTCTCAGCTGCTGTTAATGCCACCAAAAAAACAGTGCAGTTGCCAGGACAATGTTACATCTGGGGGCAATAATACTCCTAGGAGACCATAGGGGTTGGGGAGGTAGCTTGCACTGGACCCCCTACAGCTATGTGTCAAGTAGCAGCTGCTTCCTCAGCCTCTATGGTATTTATGTCATTGTTAACATGTTGCCATTGTTGAAAAATTCAAATAAATAAAAACCCTCACTTGGGTCCCAGCTTTTGCCTGCCCCCAAGCCATAAATCCTGTAAACCATACGTGAAAGTCTCTTCAGCCAATCACCCAATGGGTGGCCAGAATACTAGTGGGTTCATTGCTGGTACCAGGTGAGTTTGGTTTTTATTTTAATGCCCCTCACATCCCACCTCCTGGCCCAGCATGATTTAGGACTTTAGTGTCCATTTAAAAGCATTTGGCAAAAATAATATTAATATATAAATAATATAATTACTATATAATAATGTTATAATTATTATAATATAAATAATTAACCTCGCAGATGCATAACATATTACATACCCCCCAGATACATAAAATGTAATATTAATATCTTTAGGTGCTTAGAAGTCTTGATGTATGTATTTATTCAGCTGATGTATCAGCCTGTGTCTGTTTAACAGAAGTAGAGGGATACATTGCTATGCTCACTAAGAAACATGTTGGCTTCAAACATATTTAACAGAATACACAACACACTTTGAGAATATCAGACAGAATGCTGATGTGCCTACAAGCTATAAAAGCCCCCATAGTCAGTTAGCAAGAAGAGTTCATTAGGTTCTTCGTGCCGTGTAAAAGGAGATAGGAAGCCAGACTGGAGTCATTCATTGTCTTATGACTCAATTCTAATCATTTCAGTCAGTGTGAGTGACAGGGAAGTGCTTTCCACTGTGATTGAGAGTATTGATTTCTCAGCCCCTTTTGGGGCAAACGGGAGATACACAATCACACAACCTTCACTTTCAAAAACCTCTTCATCTGCCTTAATCATCTGATCGATAATCAGGATTCTGGATCCTGGGCCCAATGTCTTCATTTACATTCCAGAGATGCCTTATGTGTATTTGCTGAGTCAAGAAGAAGAACGCAAGTAAGAATGAACAGCGGGTAGAAAGATTATTGCAACTGATGTTTATATTATTTCCTTATAAACAAGATTAAATGATAAAGCAGCGGTAGCATTACTCAACACTGATGATGTCACACGTACAAATTTAATGTATATGCTGTTATAAAAATATGGACAAATCATTTGACATTAACAGGCTGATTCATTACTAGCGCCAGCTATCGGCAGATGAGCAACTGTACAGAGGCGCTAAGAGCGACCGCTAGTATACGCTGTGATCGGCTATCAGATGCTGTAACAGAGCACCTCAGTCGCTGTAGTAACCTGGCCGGCATTGATGAATGAGATGTATGTTGGGTGCTCTAACACCAGTACAGTGTTGCAGGGAGCGAGAGATAGCGCCAGCTCATTGCGATCGACTCTCAGCGACTCACACCATATTCAACAAAAAAACAGACTCACACAGCATCGGCACTCTGGAACTGGGTGCTGTAGCGTAGAGCGCCAGGCGCTGTGTGATTAAAGTCTGTTTTTGAACACATATCCACCAGTAACAAAGCGAAAACACGGGAATTGCATTGGTTTAACATTGTGACATTAACACTTTAGTGCCAGACCTGTAATGACAAAAAAATCAATAAGTTTTCAAAAATGACTTTTTCTAGGCCAGGAGAGGCCACACAATTATTTGAGAAAATAAAATAAAAACAAAAAACCCTGTTTAAACAGAAGAAAAGTAACGTCCATTGAAATGTATGAGAGAGCAACAGGTAGCGACAGGTAATACCAGCCAGAGCGCCGGCGCTATATGCTGAGCCACCTGTAATGATGAATCGTACGCTACATGGCGCTGTTAGAGTCGCTCACCAGAATTGCCTTCATAAATGTGGTTTTGTGTACAGCGCCCGGCGTTCACTAGACGCTGCCTGACGCTACAAGGCGCTACCTGCCGATATCCAATGATGAATAAACCCCCAAGTTATTACAATAGGGTTGATAAAACGCCATTTGCAAAAAGTGCTCTTTGGGCTTAATGCAATAAATAGTTCTAAAAGCATCGGCTGCCTAGGATTGCACATGTGCGTGTGTTTGGGTGATTCCAAGTAGCACCCGACTGTTGTGTGGACGTGCAAGAGGTAGAGTAAATTTTGGGTTAAAGAGAAACATCAGAGACTCCAGGGCTATCCAAGTTCCACTCCTTGGGGCATCCTGAATTGGGATGCCCCTGCTGTGTAAAACCCCCCAGAATCCCCATTTCATTCACCGTGCTCATGGGGATGAGGCCATTTGCGCTCTCCATGGCAGAACATCAGAGCCCTTTGCCAAATTATGTGGGTTTCACACAGCAGGGCATCCAAGTTTTGGATGACTCAGGGACAGGCTAGGTGCTGTACCTGGAGTCTGAAGGACCATGTGTAAACATCACGTGGGGGATGGTGCATGCACTTGGGCTGAATAAGGCTAAGGTCCTCCAAAGTGGGCTCAGGGGGTTCGACTGAGGGATGCCCCTCTATTTATTCAGGCAAAGAAAAACAGTTCATCCTCACTTCACAACCAGCTTCAGAGCTCAGTTCAACCCTTCCCTAACCTCCTGACTCCAGCTGCTCATGGGTGAGACACCTGGACCAGCATCTAGCTGACTTGGTACCCCCTTTCCGGCTACCCAGTTTCTCCTGGTGGCCCCTCTAAATCAGCCTGCTCTCACCAAGGCCCGATTCATATGCCCAGACATCGGGGATCCTTCTCTCCCCCACTCTCAAATCAGGCTAGATCCACCCCCTGGGTCCCTCTTATACCCTCTGAAAACTAACCAATCAGGGGAGTGGGCTATATTTCAGTTATAGCGGACCTTCACCTTAAATAAGAGCATATATTGTATGTTTCCCCCACCCTGTACATACAGATTGCCCAAAAATAAAATCATCCTACCTGCATCTATTGCATTTTCTGACCATCCAAGATGGCGGCCCACAGAGGTGCAGGCTGCCTACAAACAGGAAGTGACTAAAAACGTTAAATACATTATTTTTAGATGCTGGGGAATAGTTTTTGAAGGGTTTGGGATTTTCATTTAATGATGCCGAAGGTCCAGTTTAACCCCTCTTTGCAAGCAGGCCTTTCTCTTAAACTGCCTAACCTATTCCTTAGCCTATGGTGGCATCTAGTGGCCTCCTTAAGTAATTGCAACTACACTACACTTACTACTACATTTCTAGTTCTAATATAATCCACCCCACCCAGGGCATCCCCTATTCTCCAGGGACCCCCCTCCCAGGTACACCCCTAGCCAGGGGATGATCATGCTGCATGGCATTTGTGGTGCTTTAAGATGCATGCTTGGGGGTATGTGCTGCATGGGATAAAAAGTGTAGACTGGGCTTATAGGGGGTAACAGTGAAAGAATGAATGAATTAAGCGAAGGGGGTGCGTGAATTCCAAATATAATGCATGGTACAATAATGACATTAGGGATCATAATGCATGAGCAGGCTCTGATGTAATCAGTGCTGTACATTGTGCACATTAATGAATGGCACAACAGTGCTTGCCACATCCTCGGCCTCCTTGAGGCTCGTGCCTGCGGACCCTATATGGGAATGCAGGAAAGGTAAGTAAACTCTCGGGGGCAATCGAGGGGGTGCACAGATCAGGGCATCCCGAATCAGGGGGACTCAAACAGCTCAATCTAGAGCCTTTAAGACTCCAGATGTGGCATCTTTGGTGCTTGATCCTCTTTAAGGCCAAATAAAAGTGTTGGCAGCTGCTCAGCCAATTTATAACTGACCTGTGTGGCGCAGGTAGGTAGGGCAAATAAAAAACTTAAACCAGAACAAAACCCATCATTTTGACTGTCCCAAGTTATATTCCCTGTCCTAAGGGCATCCCAATTTTCAATTCCACGCTGTATGAAACCCCCAAACTACCTAGAAAAACTCACCTTACCCCAGTCATATGGTACATGCATGTCCGCGAGTCGTTTTCCATGCATATATAATGTTCAAAAAAATCAGGAGCAAAAATTGCCACATTTCCAGCAGTGGCCATGTTCCTGTCCCCATCCTACCTAAATAGTTGGGGCGGGAGCGTGTGTACAGCCAAAAAATTCTTGTTATGTGGCCGGCTGAGGAGCCACATCAGCAAGGGAGCCAGGAAGCAGGTGAGCTTTAATGGGCCCCAAGGGTTTTACACAGCGGGGCATCCTAAATTGACCCCAGGGGAAGGATAGCGGCTGGTCCTGGAATCTTATAGATTCAAGGGCTGGCAGCATTGTGTTTTGCTTTGGATTAAAGGGACTATCCAGGCAAAAACAATATATATATATATATATATATATATATATATATATATATATATATATTCACCTTGTGTCCTTCAGCTCCTCCATCTGGATAAGGTGTGTGAAATACTGATGAATGTGCACTGAATCATCCTATGCCGCCTCCTCTGAAACTGTATTCAAAACGCGCCCTCCATTGCAGCGAATAGAGTAGGTGTGAGGTGTGGAATTGCTGACCATTACTGGATGTCAGTTACTCATTTTCAGCAGTCAGTAAATTTTAAAACACTGGAGCCAGAGGAGGAACTGCGGGGGACAAAAGCTGAGTATATATTAAAATTATTTTGCGTGGACAATCGATTAAAAGCAGCCCCATCGCTTAAACTTCATCAGCAGGCAACAAGTCTCATAATCTATCGCTAAACTCTGGTTAAAAATGGGCTTTACGTTGCATGTGGAAGCTGTACACTGCGTCAAGGCTCCTCTATGTCAATGTGACCCTAATCTAATCTATGAAAGCCTCACATTTGCCCTCTAAGGTAACCTCAGGTAAGCTATCTCCTAATTCATTGCTGTGTATGTCCCAGATTTGAGTCTCTCTTAGGCCCTTATTTAAGAAGGGATAGCGTCAGGTAGTGGCTGGTTAATGAGAGGTAGCACCAGGTAGCGACTGGTGAACGCCGGACATGGCACGCAATTATCAAGTAGAATCTGTTTAGCGGCTGGGACAGCGCCATGTAGCGTCTGATTCATCATTTTCACAGCCTCAGCAAACAGCGCCGGTGTTCAGCCTTGCACAGCGCCAGGTATGACCTCTCGCTACCTGTTGCTCTCCCATACATTTCAATGGACAATCCTTTTCTTCTATTTTAACAGGGTTTTTGTTTATTTTTTTCCCAAAAATCACAAATAATTCTGTGACCTCTTCTGGCATTGAAAAAGCAGTTTTTTTACAATTTTTAAATTTTTTATATATTTCTTCAGAAATGACATTACAGGTCTGCCATTAAAGTGTTCATGTTACAATGTTGTTACAATGTGATTCAATATGTTTTCGCTTTGTTACTAGTGGATAAATGCAGAAAAACACACTTTAAATACACCGCCTCCACCGCTCTGGGCTTCAAACAAGCATTTTTTTCAGCGCCTGAGTTTTGTGAGGCTGTTTTTTGGCTGAATATGGTGTTAGTCGGTCGCTATGACCAGTCGCTAACATGCGCTCCCATACAGCGCTGTAATGGTCAAATAGCGACTCCTCACAATGTATTCAACATTACTGAACAGCGACTGAGTCGCTATGAAGTAGCGACCCACGGCCGAGCACAGCGACTACTAGCGGGCGCTCTGAAAATGCCTGCTACAGACGCTCATCTGTCGCTACCTGGCGTTGGTGATGAGTCAGCCAGCCTGTTTATAGTAGGATCGTGTTGCTGTAGAGTCACATCAGCCGGGTGTGTGCCTTCCCTATACATTTGCAAATGTGCACAGCTGAGACCTCAACTAGATTTTAGAGATTTTAGAGACAGGTAAAAAACGTATTGCTGGGTTTGAGTGACAGGGCTTCTTTTAATGTTACTGTAGCAGGAAGTAAACAGACTATATTGGCAGCAGGAGAGCACCCCAATCCAGTACACCCACTTGTGCAGAGTGGTCTGGCAAGTCTAATACTGGACATACCAATAATCACATCTTCTGCTCCCTTGATCAGCTGGAATGAGGAAGTGGTGGGACAAGCCCACAATTGAGCTTCCTGGGCTGCCGTGCTGCGTAGTGGGACTTTCCAGATCAGGACCATGCTGCCTTTATTGGGGAAAGTGTAGCCCTCACGTACCGGGGTGTCCGACACGTGACGGCAGGGAGCAGGTTCTTCTGGGCCCAGGTGTCCGATGTGTGTGTTGTGAGTAGGTAAGGGTTAGGTTTTCAGGGAAAGGTAAGTACTCACTGGTGCCGCTTGGAAAGATGTACAACAGTCCAACTGTTGAAAGCAGAGTTCTTCTTTATTTATTCCACAAGCAAACGGCAAACACGGAACAAGTACATGTCTTCCAGTTATCTCTGGTTCTGTCCAATATCAGGTACAATCATCAGCATTACTTCCATAGAGAATAATGTCCTAGGTTGGAACCTCTCCTTTCTCTCTCTCTTAGAGTCTGTGCTCCTGCTCCTTACAATTCAATTGGTTAATCACGAACACTGGGTTTGGGTTGGGGGCTTCCCTATATCCCTTCTCACTACCTTCCAGAACCTTCTATCACATGTTCGGCCTCATGTCCGACATCTGATAGGATGGTTGGTAAACCCTCTGACCAATCACTAGCTTTCAGTTGTAACTATGTTACTAGTCTATCTCCTGTTATGACTAACAACCCTTCTGACCTCTCCTTCTAGAATGTTCCCCATTCTAGCCTATGGACAATGTTAGTCTATGGCCTAAACCCACTACTGCCATCTAGTGTCTGTTTAGATTATGGCACTTGCAATGTACTTAAATGGGTAGAAACCATAAAAGTGAATTAATGTATGGTTAACTCTATTGAAAGGATTCTTATTAGTTGATTTAAGTGTGTCTAGTTATTACCAGGTCCCTACATAAGGCTAGAAGAAATAAAGTCTTTTTAGCCTTTATTTTCTTTTTAAAGTAACTAAAAAAAACAAAAACAAATACTCACCTTCAGTCCCTCACAGCTCCTCCAAGATGGAAGTCCCTCTGCATGTCCACTACATTCATTGCAATAGAGTGGGAGTACCGAGGCAGGGCACACGGCCTCACCTCAACATGCTCGCTTCATTGCAATGAATGTAGTGGGCGTGCGGAAGGGCAGAATTCTGTATTGATGGAGGCTTCCAGGTCTGATTGCCATGGTCGCTGGGGTGTTCACTTTTTAACATTTAGGGCCTGATTTACAGTGTTTACTGATTTAGAGTGTTCATGGTTATGTGCGACTTTGTATTCCCTGCATTCGCAGTGTGCGCGGAGAGAGGAGAAACCACCTCAGATTGAAGCAGCAAACACCAGTGACCATATACTTTCAGCGGCCATTTTGCATTGTTTGTGCCGCACATTGCTGCTTAAAAACAGTGATATTTACTTCGTACTTTGAAAAACGTTTTGCTGCTGGGTTAGAAAAATCAACATATATGTGGGGTATCTGAGGTGTTCAAAAAGCTTCAGAAAATAACATTTAAATTAAAGCAATGTGAAAACTAGTTGTTTTTCACATACTGGTTAACTAAGGGGGTTATTTAAGAAGGGATAGGTGCAGGTAGCGCCTCGTAGCGGCAGGCAGTGCCTGGTGAACGATGGGCGCTGCAGGCAAAACCACATTTATGAAGGTGATTCTGGTTAGCGACTCTAACAGCGCCATGTAGCGTCCGATTCATCATTACAGGTGGCTCAGCCTATAGCGCCGGCGCTCTAGCTTCCAGAGCGCCAGGTATTACCTGTCGCTCTCTCATACATTTCAATGGCCGTTCCTTTTCTTCTGTTTAAACAGGGTTTATTTTTGTGCCTCAAATCACTTTTAGAAACTTTTTTGACTTTTTATATTTTTATGCAGAATTGTCATTACAGGTCTGGCAGCTGTAATGACAATTCTTTAGACTGTAAGCTCCCAAGGGCAGGGCTCTCTCCCCTATTGTATCTTGTACTCAGAATATCCACTGTCAAATCTGTAAAACTGCATTTGAAATAGTATATGTACCGTATGTTTCTACTCTGTCTGTAATTACTACTTTGTAAAGCGCTATGGAAGATGATGGCGCTATATAAATAAACAATAATAATAATAAAGTGTTACAACAATGTCATTCCATGTGTTTTCGCTTTGTTACAGATGGATATGTGTGTCAAAAACAGACTTTAATCACACAGAGTCTGGCGCTCTATGCAATAGCGACCAGATTTAGAGAGCCGATGCTGTGTGTGTGTGTCCTTTTTTGATAAGTATTGTATGGAGCGCCGAGAGTCGGGCGCACTGAGCTGGCGCTACCTTTCGCTCGCTGCAGCGCTGTACTGGTGTTAGAATGCCCAACATACATCACATTCATCAATGCGGGTCAGGTTACTACAGCAACTGAGGCGCTCTGTTATAGCACCCGATCCCCGCTTACAGCATCTACTAGCGTCGCTCTAAGCGCCGCTATACAGATCGCCCGATACCTGGTGCTAGTAATGAATCAGCCTCCAAATGAAGTTCATACTCGAAGTACAAGTTAAAGACCTTAAGAGACAATCTAGCTGCAAATAACATTGATTCCCATAGGGCATTCGCTGCTAAAAGCAAACAAGGACATCACTAAGCAAAACGCGCTACAGTGTGCTTGGTCAATCCGAAAAATTGTGCAAACACGGCGAATGGCCACCAAATCGTTTTGTAAATGACGCTCTTAGAACGTTTTAAAATACTGGAACCAAATAGATAAGTTGCAGGGGAGAAAAGGTAGATATATTTTTGGCCAATGCCTAGACAATCACTATAAGACCCCTGTAACCATCAAGATGCCAACTATGTGGCAACTTGAAAACAAACTCTTTCCATAAAACGATACAATAAAAGCTATGTTGTTCATGGGGTAGTGTATAATAACATAATAATATACATATAAAAATATAATAATTATGTAGAAAATGATGCTTGACTGTGTTCCATCCTTAATATAAGGGAAATAAAAAGCAATTTTAAAAGTGTACCCAATTAAGATTTCTTGGTGTTTAGTCAGTTTGGCAACTGAATTATGAAAGCATCAAAATATATAACCTGATGCACACTGAAGCCTTTCTTCTAACAGTTCTAGAAGAGCCATTCAATATAATTGACGCATTCATCCAAATTAGCGGAGCAAAGTTCTTTGGACTTCTTCTGTGTCTCGGCAAGCTAATGTCATGAAGCCCAGTGCACCGCACTAATTCCTCACTGGAAGTTTCCCAATGCCGGAGTAGCAGAAGCAGCGGTGGTGTGGTTAAATTACAGAGCACATTTACTATGCCTTCTTTCTCCTGGCTGTGAAAGATCAGCCTACAGTAGCTTTGTAGTGACCCTTTCCTCCAAAGCCCTTCCTTAAAGTGTGACTAATATAGTAGAGGATGACAGCTAACTTCAACATCAGACAACAGGAAAATTGGAGACACTTTTTATCCTTTTGCCAATCTGAAAGAGTCTGAATAAGCCTTCGTCAGCTTCATTACAAACTCATCATCTCTCGTGTAGATAATGATAGCCCTGACTGGTGGGGAACTTAGCTACTTGTTGTTTTTACCAGCTTGCTCTGCCTCCAGGCCAAGCATCTGTGGGGATAATGAATGGAGTGATTCTTTTGGCACCAAACAAAGGACTCTTAGGGTGAGGAAAGGCCCATGGCGTCAGTCTAGCCTTCACTCTCCGAGCCAAAAATTCTTTGTTACATATGTGTTCCTTGGAAAATAGCTCTGAAGTTACCAAGGAAGTTAAAAAGACAGAGTAACTTTGTGCTCTGTGGTAGGGTGGTTAATGTTCCCCCGTGATGTCTTTGTCACATTCCATGTGATTGCCCGTTTCTGTTAAGAGGGGTTTTATGTGAATTGTTCATAGTCTACAACCAGATTTCTGCAATAATTTAAAAAGCAAACAAAAATAAAGATAGAGAATGAATGCAATGGTGAGAGAAATACAGAAGATGCAGACAATTCTAGTCTTACAAACCTAACAGCAAGTTTCACAGTTTTCAAAATGTTACAAACCGCAGTATTACACCAAGCAGGTTTTTACAAGACTATCCAATGTACGTTAATTGCTTCACTGATATGTATGACTATATAAATATACACACACACACACACACACACACACACACTTATGTACACGATATATACACGATATATACACGGATATATATATATATATATATATATATAGTGAGATGCAAAAGTATTTGCCCCCCCCCCCCCCCCCTTGGCATTATCTGTGTTTTTACCATACAGCCTGGGATTAAAATGTTTTTTTGAGGGTTTGCATCATTTCATTCAAAGAATGAAAGAACGTGCCTACAAGTTTAAGCATTTGTTTTTTTTATTGTGAAGCAAACAACAAATAGGCCAAAATATCCAAAAACTTCAAGATGCATAACTATTCACACCCCTAAAGTCAGTACTATTTAAGGCCGCCTTTTGTGCCGTTTACAGCAATTAAAGCTGCTACTCACCATGGATAAGTCTCTAGGAGCTTGCCACTGGAATCTTGCCACTGGATGGTCAACGGCAGTCTTTAGGTCCAGTTCTATTGAGTGTATGGCTTATTGTGGTTGTAAGGACAGATACTCCAGTCTCTTCTTGGAAACTCTGCAGCTCCTTCAGTTTTACCTTTGGTCTCTGTGCTGTCCTTTCTGTCCTTTTAATTAATGGCCTCCAAGGCTGGTCCGAGAGTTTTGGGGGGCGTCTGTGTCTTGTTGTTGTACCATGTTCTTTCCAACAGATGAAATTGGATTTGATGGTGACCTGAGGGATAATATATATATATATATATATATATATATATATATATATAGTATCTTAGGTTGGACTGCACATATACTGCATATTCTATATACATTTTGGTAATTCAAATTTCCCTATCAGTTCTCGAGACTTTCTTAAAAAAATTAAACAGCTATTTTTGTCAACATAATATATATATATATATATATATATATATATATATATACAGAGAGAGAGAGAGAGAGATAGTGTGACAGGTTGTACATTCTCAAACCTATTCGGGTAACACTAACTATATACTGTATATAGTGGCGTGCTTTGCCACCATTTTCCCCATGCTTTTGCATGAGGCTCCCACCTCTCACGAGCTTCCCAGAACTCTGCTGAGTGATCACTGGAAGCGACTGGCATCTTAACTGGTGACTTATGATGCTGTCATTTCCGAAGCTACATAGAAAAGATGCTTCTCACCGTCATTTCTTCCTCTTTAATATTGTATTTTGTTATATAAAAATGCTTTTGATTGAGTCCCCAGACACAACTTTGCATGAGGCCCCAGAAATTATAAGCCCATCCCTGACTGTATATATATATATATATATATATATATATGTATATACAGCTAAATTTGCTGTCAGCAAACGTCTATAAAAAGTACAGTTATTTTAATGTTCTCAAGGGCAATTTGGTTAGATTTTGGGAGCCTTTCTAATGTGGAGGTTGATTCACAAGTAACGCCAGGTATTGCCAGATGAGCGTCTGTATAGCGGCGCTTAGAACGACCGCTAGTAGACGCTGTAAGAGGGTATCGGGGCGTTGTAACAGAGTGTCTCAGCCGCTCTAGTAACCTGGCCGGCATTGATGAATGTGATGTGTGTTGGGCGCTGTAACAACAGTATTGCGCTGCAGTGAGCGAGAGGTAGCTCCAGCTCAGTGCGTCCGGCACTCGGCGCTCCACACTATATTTAACAAAACACTAGACACACAGAGCGCCTGCACTCTAAAGCTGGGCGCTGTAGCATAGAGCGCCAGACGCTGTGTGATCAAAGTCTGTTTTAGAAAACATATCCACCAGTAACAAAGCGAAAACACATGGAATGACATTGTTTTAACACTGTGACAATAACACTTTAGTGCCAGACCTGTAATGACAATTCTGCATAAAAATATTAAAAGTCAAAAAAGTTTCTAAAGGTGTTTGTTTGCAGCCAGGAGAGGTCACACAATGATTTTAACAAAAAAAAAAAAACAAGCTATTTATACACAACTAATGAAAACCCATTGAAATGTATGGGAGAGTGCTACAGAACGACAGTTACTACATGGCGCTCTGGAACCTAGAGCGCCGGCGCTATACACTGAGCCGCCTGTAATAATACATGTGACGCTACATGCCGCTGTTAGAGCGGCTCACCAGATTCGCTTTGTTAAATGTGGTTTTGCGTACAGCGCAGGGTGTTCACCAGACGTTACCTGCCGCTACGAGGCACTACATGGCGCTATCCCTTCTTTAATAACCCCCTTATTTAAATACCTGTGCATTGAGAATACTGTGTCTTTCTAAAAACTGCATTTGCTTGGGTTTTGCCATGAAGCAGTAAAATAGGATATATATATATATATATATATATATATATATATATATATATTTTTTTTTTTTTTTTTACACACGCACATGCCGGACAATGTATATATATTACATGTAAGCTCATTCTTCTTTGTTATTAAGATTAAAACTGATTTATTTCTTTACATCTTCCTCCTCCTAAATATAACACAACTTTCCCTTAAGTTACAGAAACGTAATAATAATCATGTCATCTTGGCATAAATCGTGTTGGTTTCCAGTAATTGTTATGGGGAGCGACAGGATAGAAGTCATTTAAAATATGGAAATAATTACTTGTCATATTTTGACAAGTTCCTAATTCCAGACCTGTGTCCATGCTTTCCCTAATTAAACAATGAACATCTCCATTTATTTAGAGGCCGAAATGAGTGGTGTCTACCTAGTGAACAGATTAATGTAATGTTGTGCTACCTTTGACCCTGCATCCTTGAGTTGTCTGATTCTGTGTCAGCGCGCATAGCAATGTAATAGAGTTAAGGTCTAGCTAATAGCCTGTCCTATTCTGACTGTCATGCTCCATCATTGTAACTTACTGCATAAGGATCCCTAAAGTGACCACATTTTATTTCTTGCACACATGGCGAATAATCTAAATGTACAGAAACTAAAGTGTAGAAATAATCCTTTTAACAGTGAATAAAATGTAGCTGTTGAAAAGAATAAAGGTAGGAGGGGCTGTTGTGTTCAGTGACTGCCCCAGAGGAGCTTACACTGTAATTTCTCCTACACATAATTATATATTTATGTCGTTCTGATATATTATCTGGCTCTCCCAAGAGAATGCTGACCCACACTCATCAGTCTCTTGTCCAATGGTACTTAAAGTGCGGCATCGCAATTTAGTATGCCTGTCTGTGTGTAACCCCCTGGTTCAGCTTAAATTTTTACTTTTCTGATCCAGGCTTATTGGCTCTTTTGGATGATAAATAGGGGCAGATGATGTGGTGGAGGCTACAGCATGGGACAGAGATTAAAGGGCGGGAGGGAGGGAATAAGTAGTGGGGGGGACCTGGGGCCCACGGGGATGGACCTCAAGATTGGGGGCCCACACTGTGTCGCGTCGGGTTACACCCAGGTTAGTGGTTGGGGCCCTGCAGCCCTGAGTCCCCAGTTTTCTTTCTTTTCCTTTCTCTGTGCTTTCTCTTTCCCCCCTTTGACTAGAAGGGGGTTACAAGGCAGGCAACGCATATCTTGCAGTAGAGCGCCATATTAGCAGGGGAGTATAAAGATAACTTGTATAGTGAACAATATGGCTGAGTCACGGGGCTAATAATGTGTCTTATTGTAGCGGACCCTGACAGATGCACCTGCCTTGTATGCTGTATATATTTGAAAAAAAATTGTTTACTTTACCACTGGTCCTATGGCACATATGTGGGCCCTTGTTCAATCAATGCAGTATGGCATGCATATTATTGCAAGTCCTACAGCTCTGCTTGGAACATAGTGCCGACATAGTGAAGCAGCGCATCCCTGGCCTCCATGAAGTCTGTGGCATGCGCCCGCCACCAGCCTATTGGAATGGCTGGGCGCAGGAGCGTGTCTTAGGCCCAGCAAAGCCGGCACCGCAGTGGCAGCCGGTGAACGTGGGAGAAATGGAAAGGTGAGTGTTTGCGGGAGGTTCACAGAGCGGGCCATCCCATATTGGGACCTCCCCCCCGGGTAGGTTATCAGAGCCAGCGACATACATGGGTGCTCTTTAAACACTCCCCTCTATATTTGCAAGCTATATTTTGTTTAAGAATATGTTACCATATTTCCAAGTACCTGACAGCTTTCTAGTGCTATTTAGGATCACAGTCCAGTGGCTCTAATGCATGTATTGTACACAGCATAAATAAAGACTTCAAAGATTTCATCTATGTAAAGATTGCATCTAAATTGGACCTAAAGTAAAAATTACATCCACAGGATCCACAGTTTTAGATGCTCCCTAAAAACACATCTTTTTCGGGTACCGTAGCCTACCACGTCTCTTAATTTAATTCTTCTCCTTTCACCCCCTTCAATATACTTCTTCTGAAACTTAGGCCCTTATTTAAGAAGGGATAGCGTCAGGTAGCGCCTGGTTAATGAGAGGTAGCGACAGATAGCGACTGGTGAACGCCGGACACGGCACGCAATTACACATTTATCAAGCAGAATCTGTTTAGCGACTGGAATAGCGCCATGTAGTGTCTGATTCATCATTTTCACAGCCTCAGCGAACAGCGCCAGCGTTCAGCCTTGCACAGCGCCAGGTATGACCTCTCGCTACCTGTCGCTCTCCCATACATTTCAATGGACGATCCTTTTCTTCTCTTTAAACGGGGTTTTTTTTTTTTTTTCAAAAAAATCACAAATAATTCTTTGACCTCTTCTGGCATTGAAATAGCATTTTTTTCATAATTTTTTCTTTTTTAAATATTTCCTCAAAAATTACATTACAGGTCTGGCATTAAAGTGTTCATGTTACAATGTTGTTACAATGTAATTCCATATGTTTTCGCTTTGTTACTAGTTGATAGATGCTTGAAAACAGACTAAACACACCGCCTCCTGCGCTCTGGGCTTCAAACAACTATTTTTCAGCGCCAGAGATTTGTGAGGCTTTTTTTTCCTGAATATGGTGTGAGTCGGTCGCTATGAGCAGTCGCTACCATGCGCTCCCATACAGCGCTGTACTGGTCGAATAGCGACTCCTCACAATGTATTCAACATAACAGAGACAGAGAGACAGAGTCGCTATAAAGTAGCGACCCACAGCCGAGCACAGTGACTACTAGCGGGTGCTCTGAAAATGCCTGCTACAGACGCTCATCTGTCGCTACCTGCCGCTAATAATGAATCAGCCTGTAATTCATCCTCAAACATTATGCACCCAAAAGCATCAAACCACTCGGCCCCAGTCTAGTGAATTTGGGCTTTACTAGAAAGGAGGGAAGCACAGGGGGGCCAACACTTAGATCATGACTTAAATTATCTGTTACACTCTTTAAATATAATTATAATAAAAATAATAGCATCCTATTTAAGCTCATCAATGTTATAAGCGATATAAGAAACATTATTTTCCTTTCCACCCCTTGACACATTTTAAAAGCTGCTGTGTGATTCCTTTTCCTCTTGCAGCCTCCCATCTAGTTAAAAACACTGGCCTGTAGATGGTAAATGAAATGGATTGCATCAGTATTCAGAGGGAAAGAAATCTGCTCATACTGGTTACATAGCCTATGTTCAATCAGGCCAGAGTTAATGGAAGGCCCTTCACCACTAAGCAATAAACAAACACAGATGGGTAAATAGTCTGGAATCAAATCTACTATATGAGGTGGACAATACATAGTTAGTTCCATTACAAGCCTCTCACTTGGGAATTGGAGCTGTTCCCGAGCACTACTCATTACACACCAGAACCATCTGTAGCTAGACAGAACCTTATTTGGAGTGTAGAAAGGACACGAAAAATAGACGAGGAATAAAGAGCCTGAGAATCCTATTTCAACTTTAAATTTTGCTTGGGAAAGCCCATTTGGTTTTAGTCTCGGCAAACAGAAGGCCTCATCACTCACAATGAAGTACAAGTGTAACAAGGATTAGTTGAGATCGGGGAGATGGAAGGTAATTGCTACTCTCTACTAAGATATGCCCAGTGGTAGTGTAGCTGAAGAATGATAGTAGAAATAAAGGTCTGATGACTGCGACAATATGTACTGCAAGGAAACGAATCCATAGTTCTCTAGAGGAAAATGTCTGTGTGCGGGAGATGCAGGGTGCCTTTGTATAGAAAGGAATGAAAGGGGACCTTAATTCTCCCCAGCAATTACAAAGTTTACCCCCCACCCTCTTGTTGCCTTGTTACAGTGCTAAGCAGACCTGTGCAGCAGTAAGTGGTGGTGGAGTGGTATTTGAATTTGGACCCAGCCGGGCTACAGAAAAATGGGCGTTAGCTCCCATGAATGAGAGCAGTTCTAGGGCCTGCTGGCAGTACTGGCGCTTAACGTGTCCTCACTTAGAGAAGCCAGTGGCCATCTTTTTGTAGCCCCCGGCTGTGGCCAAATTCAAAGTGTCTCTGTGGCAGAGTGTGCAGCAGCAAGTGGTGGAGCAGTGGCATTTGAATTTGGACCCAGCCGGACTACAGAAAGATGGCCGTTAGCTCCCATGAGTGAGAGCACTTTTAGTGCCGGCTGGCAGTACTTGCGCTAAAAATGTCCTCACTTAGGGAAGCCAGTGGCCATCTTTTTGTAGCTGCTGCTCTGCCGCTACTGAGGATTGCAGGCTAAGGTAAGTGTATACTTAGGTGAAGTGGCTTGATGGGCTGATGTGGAGGGCTGATCATGGACTTGAATCCATTTTTACAAAAATAGGGTGTTGTCCCTGCAAAGCCTCTAAACTTAACATAACACAATAATAACAGAAGTACCTAAAGAGAGTCTAAAGCAAATTAGCAAGCACGCAGCTGACCTTATGCCTGTCCCATGAGCATCTCCTCCATTTCCTGCAGTGCTGGGTAGAACCAGTAGCAAGGCTCCGCATTTGACCTTTTTTCACACAACCTGTGCCAGAATATATGCAGTTCACTTTAAACATTTCCCTTAGCTCCCAGCCTCCCAAGTCCCCCACCATGTCTTGACCCTCCTGCCAAAACACCCCAGCACTTATTTTGACCTGCAATGTGTATAGCTTCAGCATCATGGCTGTGAGGGACATATCCACTTCTGACAGAATATTTGTCCCTACAATACTAAAGTTTTCTATTTCCAACCCTACACAGTGCTTTATCCTGAGCCAATGAACGTACTGGTTGAATGGCCCAGAACCACCCTGGGGGTGGAGCTCAGCATTATATGGGCTGGCCAGGGACAATAAATTCCCAGGCAAATTTTTAGTCCCATTCCACACCTGGGTGTGAGTTATGGTGGGTTAGCACACTAGCATAGAGTTTAAGTCTCTAGTGCCTGTTATAGAGTTTAGGTCTACTATCGCAGTGTCCAAATGATTTTGATTTGCTCTGTAATTTTTTATTTCAATTTAACACACAACAGTGAAAAAACATGTTTTTCGTCTATTTCAAAAAATTTAAATCCTTTTACTTTTTGGGTAAAGCTAATCCACAGCCAGAATTATTCTATTTGTGCACACTCCCTGCCTCCAGACTAAGTGCTAAGAGCCACTGACTGAGTCATCTATGCTTATTAGAGTACAGACTTCCCCCAGGAGAGAGTAGGTCAGCTTTAAAGAAGACCTATAAAAGAATGCTCTCCTCCTGGCCTAACTATTTAAGCTTGTCGTCCAGCAAAGATTCCAAGATTCCAAGATATTGCAAACCTAGATGACCATCCAGCGTATCCTATTGCGTATCCTATTGGAGGAGCAGCACCTTTGGAGTTGAAAAAGGGTGTCCTGGATCAGACTGATCATTTTGAGTACTTAAATTTGCTCCTGCATCCACTCAAAGCTGAAACACAACCTTATAGATTTTCTACTTCCTATTCCAGCTGTTCTGCTGCCTGAATTTGACTAACATAACCCCACAATGCACAGTGGCAGGAATGAGATGTCATTTTTTTAATTGACTACAGCAGGAGTTACAAAAAGTTAAATTAATTTTTATGTGTAGCAATCTGAATTTCCCTTGGGGAGGGATGCATATAAGCTGTATAGCCAGTTGGAGGCAGTTGTAACATGTAGATTGTCTCGTTTGTAGCGAGGCTTTGCCTCTGTTGTAACAAGTGTGTAGGATACCTTTGTGAGAATCACTGGAACTGTCATGATAGGTGATTTGGCTTTGGATTACGAACCGCTCTGGCTCTGACCCTCTGGCTCTTGGATTATAAACCTGCGCTGGGTCTGACCCCCTGACCTTGGACACCAACCTTTCTCTGGCTCTCGACCTCTAGCTTGGATAGCTACCTATTTTAGCTCTCTGAACTTGGATTGGCACTGAATTATGGCTTTTCCTTGGCTCTGGACTTCCCTCAAAATCTAGAATTGACTTTTCCCATACACTGACCATTGGCAACAGAAGTGGCACCCCGACATTTCTGCAGCATGGTCCAACTCTTCTTGAAGGAGGTTCCGGCGAAAACCAGATCTGTTGTCAGACTCCCCATGCTGAAACCAGTGCGTGGAATAGCACTCAGCTTTAATTCTATATTGCGTTTCAGATCTTCATCCATTCCTGCTTGGTGTTCCTGATTCTGCATCATCCTCACAACTGACACTCCGGCTCTCCCCTGGCAGATGTATCTACATCAGCCTGGTCTCAGGAAACATACGTGACAGAAGGATGAATATGGGTGAGCAAGAGTCTGGGACAATGGTAGGCATAGTAGTTCTCCATCCAGCCTACAGGAGGCCTCTGCTTGTGTAGAGATGTATGTTGTAACGGGGTAAAGAATGTGAGGTATGTGAGCAGACAGCGTGCAAAAGAGGCTGGCTCCCGGATGGCGTAGAAAGAATGTTCTCGTAGGTTCTAGCCACAAGTTACCTACCTCGAACTTGCTATTCACCATCCACTTAAGCTCATGACACCTTTCCCTTATGAGACCAGCGCTACCGAACTAGCACAAATCTATTTACCACACTGATAGAACAACCAATTTGTACTTTGCTGCTGTATTTATGATTATCAATGTATTATGTGTTACTATATACTTGCATTAGCATGCCACATTTGCTGTTATTTTGACTTTGTAATTAATAAATGTTACACTGATCATATACACCAGCAGTCTTATCTAGGCCCTTTTAAACTCCTTCAGTACCACCAGAGGGAGGCTTGAGTATCACCCGTAGTTTTGGTAGCTCCCTTTGGGAAACGCCACTCAAGATCATTATTTCACATCTTGCTTAGATCACCTTATCTCACATATTGCTTAGATCACCTTATCTCACATCTTGCTTATGTATTATTCAATAATAGAATGATTTTAGGAATCAGACCCAAAAGCAGAGTTGTGGAGCTGATAAGCGAAAGGCCGACTCTATTTTGACTCAGGCCCTGAATCTGATTCTGACTCCAAGTCTGACTTCACAGCCCTGGTCAAAAGGCAAATTACTGTACAATAACATGAAAGCAAAATGTATGCATATACTATATTCATTAAAACTTTTGCTTTCAGAAATGATATACACATTTGTATCTAAACAGAATTCTGCCTCTAACTGGGAAAAAAGAACATGTTTATTATAAGCTTTATGGCGTATTTTATTGGTGTTGTGTTAAGATCTCTGGCCAAGATATCCATACACAAAATGGATGGCAAACATTATATTTAACTTCTCTGGCTCCTTCTGTGGCCGCATACACTGACTCGCCTCCAGCTTTGCCTCGGGCCTTTCATTTTCCCAGCTTTGCCTTTATTGTTTTGATTCTACTGGGGCATATACAATATTAAAACATATATTAGCAATTTGTATCATGAAATAATCAACAGTTAATCCTGCAGATTTCTTTTTTGTGTGTGTGCTTCATAAAACTTGGGAAAGATTTTCAAAAACTGCAATGCATTTTGTGTTTAAGAAAAAAAAAGTATTTATTTCATGTATTTTACTACTAACATTACTAACATTTACTGCTAACATTACTAAGTACTAACATTGTTAGTGCGTCTACATTTTAAGTACAGATATATATATATATATATATATATATATATATATATATATATATATATATATAATTTATATAAGTGAATATGCAAAGTCTATCAGATTTTTGAAATGTAAAAAGCAGATCCGGATGAATTATTTCAGAGCTTTATTTGCTTTTAATGTGACCCATAATCTGTGCAATTCCATTTAACAACAAACTGAAATTTAAAAAATCAAAACTCAAATATTGTGGTTGCACCTTCTTATAACTAGGGATACGGCTGTGTCCTGAAATAGCCAATCACATTTAAACCCATATTAAATAGTAAGTAGTAGTGAAAAGTGGCACAAACCCATTTTTGGCTCCTCCGTGCCCCCCACCCGCTTTAGCACAGAGATGCATCCTGCACGGCGGTGGCCTGGTTGAAAAAAATTCAGTTTTTTCTACCGCTGAGGCCATTTCCACCTGCCAATTTTGAGATCTGTCAGCAGGACCACAACAACATTAATTTCGGACAAGTACTGGTTGTCCACTGCATGTTACATCAATCTCTCATATTCTTATGTCTCAACTGTGAGGTACAGCACAATAGCAACAAAGAAGCATGATGGGGCAGAATTCTGCTTTGGGGATCTGTAGTGCAAACTGGGGCTTTAGTAAAGGTGGAGAATTAGGAAAAGTTTCATATATGAGTCAATGGTGTGACAAAACTTTCAGGCCTTTGCTAAAAGCTGAAGATTGAAAGAAATTAAACCTTTCAGCACAACAATGACCAAAGCATTCCTCCACATCAACAAATGAATGGCTTCTTCAGAAGAAGATCAAGGTTTTGGAATGACCCAGCCAAATCCAATTGATAATGTGTGACTTGACATGAAGAGGGCTGGTTAGAGAGAAAAATACTCCACCTTCCACATTTCCTTATTGACAGGGGCTTGGGACACTGAATACACTCCTGGCTACCAATAGATTAGGCCGGATGGGTACTAGTTAAGCACGCCTGTTTGGCAAAACCAATTGGCCACTAATAGTCACATTGAACAGAGCAGAAATGTGGGCCAGGTGTGTAATACTGAAATAGAAGTGTTAATAGTTAGTTATTTTCATTAAAGCGGACCAACACCCATGCGGGTGCAGGTACCGCTGCAATAAGACAGGCTGGGGGGGTATCCAGAATGCTCAACCCCCCCCCCAACACACCTTAACCCTCCAGGATGCCTGATATTCTTACCTTCACCTCGATCCTCACCGGGAATCCAGCACTGCGATTGGCCGCACTGCACTCAGAGGATCGAGGCGAAGGTAAGAATATCAGGCGTTCAGCGGGTCTATGTATGGGGGGGGCTCCAGCATTCTGGATGCCCCCCCCCCAGCTTGTCCTATGGGGGCGTGGACCAACACCCGTGTAGTCAATTTCCTTGCTTGAGTATTTTTTTACTTTCTCCCAGGCATTGGTCTGGCTTTTTGGCCAGAATTATTCCATGAAAACAACTTCAGTAGATGGGTGTACATGGGTCCCATTGGTTCCTGACAGTTGAGATTCGATGGCACTGCGGGACAGGTTTTCTTAGTCGACTGCTGTGTCTCCTGCACTTTCCTCAAACTTCCTGGTTTCTTTGTGCTTCTTCAAAAGAGCTTGAACAGCATTTTAGGAAACTGTAGTCTGCTTTAAAATCTTTGCCTGGAAAAGACTTTTATGATGCAGTATAACTTGTGTCTTGTTTCTGTGCTCAATCTTGCCATGGGGTATGACCTGTTACATTAAATGGTCTTCCACAACCTCACCATTGCAGCAGCGTTTGGTTCTTCCTGACCCAGCTTAAAGCTTTCTACACAGCTGTTTCTGTTTCGGTTAAAGTGACACTAAATCTCTGTGACCCCCTACACCCTGCATCCAACCCCTGCCCCCTCCCATACTCAGATAAGCAAAAATAAAAAACACTCAATAGGGCCCGGCTTTCACTGGTTTCACAGTCCCAGTGAAAGATGCCCTGCACCTTCCTGAGCCTTGCAGCTCCCCTGGTTCACCTGCTGGTGGATCTGTTCCTGTATTCCCCATGTTACTCCTTGACACCAGCAGGTGTACATTCTGGCCATTCCCCAGTCTGCTACCAGGTTAATTCAGAGTCTGGGGTTGTTAACTAGCACCTGGGCTTGCGGAGGCTGTGCATTTATTTTCTGGCCAGCCCTCGGCCCAAATGCATGTGCATTAACTGTCATTCATAACTGCTGGCTGGAGGCTGCCCTATGAGCTTTGATTATCAGTCTGTTTCTGGACTCTGAATGGACTTTAGCAAAAAGGACTTTCATGGACACTCTCTGCTCACCAAAACCTGCACCTTGGACACGTTGCTGTGATTATCATCCCTGGGCTTTGAATTTGGCTAAACACCTGCACCTCTGGTAACTTCTCTATTCTGTTCCATTCTGTCCAGGCACCCCCATTCCGTTACCCCATTCCGTTCTCTTGTACTTGTATTTTATTATTAATAACTGTCACCATTCATTATTCATTAAGCAGATTTCTCACAGTACGGGTTGGTCTTAGCTTATCAGTATTTCAGTTTCCATTTTCCCATGCTGGGGATCCCAATCTGGGAATTCCCTGACACCCAGCTTCCAAACTTCTGATTGCTGAAGATCATGAGTGATAGTCTAGCAGTCAACCAACCAGTGCTGCTGCTGTGAATGGGTGACAGGGCTCACACACACAGATCTTCAGTGTTGGTGGCCACTCAAGAAAGCCCAGCTTCAGCCCTGGGCCCAAAGAATTACTATAACACAATGGCTTCTTTGCCCTTTGCTGCATTTTCCAAGTTGATGCAAGACTGTTAAAGGGCATATAACACATGCGCAGGCATCCGCACAGATGTTGGGATGCTGCACTTCTAGCAGCCTGACCAGATGTTTATGAGTGGCATTCTGTCTGCTGGACGCGGTCCCTCCGAGTAATGAGCATGTTAGGAGCGTGTTGACAAGGTGAGTTAGCACTTACAATTGATTTAGGCTTCTCTTCAATTCGCTTTGCATTGTGTTCATAAATACCATTGCCAGGTCTGAATTCAGACTGAATATACAGATGGTGGGACACAAAAAAGACTAAGGGCCTTCTTCATGAAGGAATAGCTCCAGGTAGTGCCTATACAGCGGCAGGTAGCGGCAAGTAGAGCCAGGTGAACACCGGAGACGGCACGCAATTACACATTTATGAAGCCAAATCTGGAGAGCGACTAGAACAACGCCATGTAGCGTCCGATTCATCACTATCCCAGGCTCAGCGTACAGCGCCGGCGCTCAGCCTTGCAGAGCGCCACGTCTTACCTACCTGGCGCTCTCCCATACATTTCTATGGATGATCCTTAAATGCCTTTCATGATCCTATTTTTTTTTCCCTAAAAAAAAACACAAACCTTCTGACATGTATTCTGGCCAAGAAAATTAAATTTTTGATAACTTTTTTGATTAATAATATTTTTATCCAGAATTGACATTACATGTCTGGTATTAAAGTGTTCATGTTACAATGTAATAACGTAATAATGTAATTCCATATTTTTTCGCTTTGTTAATAGTGGATACATGTTCATAAACAGACTTTAATCACACAGCCTCCGGCGCTGTGAGCTACATCGACCCAATTTTGAGCATCGGAACTGTTTGAGGCTGTTTTTTTTATGAATGTGGTGAGAGTCAGTCGCACTGAGCTGGCAGTTCCATTCGCTCCAATACACACGGTCATCTGTCGCTGGGCCCCTTTTAAGCCTGCACCTATTCATTACTAAGGCTGTGCTGAACCCCCCAAAAATATTGTCTACATCTGTCGCTACCTGGCGTTAGTAATGAATCAGCCTGCCCAACTGCTTGGACCACTGCACAGTGAGTGGTATCAATTGGAACCTGCCGAGGACTTAAATAGGGAAGGAGTAATTGCCAAAGGCAACAGTGCAGGGGTCAGAATAGACCAAAAAGTTAGCAAAGTAAAATGATACACAAATAAGGTGAACATAGTGACAGCACAAAGAACCTGCTGCAAGCTTGGTTTAGGGTAGCCCTATATCAAGCTTGCTGCAGGTTCTGTCTGCTGTTACTATTTTCACTTTCTTTGTGTATCAGTTTGCTTTGCTAATATTTTGGACTCTCCTGACCCCTAGAAATAAGATTATAATGAGAACTACTGTAGACAGTTTTATAGTACACTATTATATCACTTTAACTCACACAATTCACCCTGATTGTACAATAGAGATCAAATGTGGTATACAACTATCCCACGCAGCATTTATTCCTGGTCAATAAATTCTGTTGGCCTCTGCTGTCAACACCTCAATGGGCACAACCCCCTACTTGACCCCACTGGCAACAGTCCAAGTAAGACAACAAGGGTCAGACATAAAGCTGGTGAGTATTCATAGAATTTATGTTTTGCTCTAGGTCCACTTCAAAGTGGTCCTAAATCTCCCCTTCTTTATGACGGAAAAACAAAAATGTATCACCACTTGTATGACCACTTGAGCAGACTGGATGAGTAAAAACATCCCAAATTTTGACTTCCTAATAAGAATTATTGTCGACAGGCATCCCTAATTCTGAATGCTGTAGGGATGCGATGGGCACTGCTGTAATCTTGCTTGGCGGACTTATTGATCTAAACGCTACTCTGATGCTCCCCCCCCCCCCCCCCCCAGCACCTGGCTGCCCTTACTGTATACTGCAGGATTTTATTAAAACTACTCAATCTTGTCCACAAAGCTCTCCATGGTGCTGCACTCTATTATTATTTCTCTTTACCACCCTACTCATGTTTTACGCTCTGCAAATGAAAAACGCTTAACAACCACAATATTCTGGACCTCTCACTCTAGTTTACAAGACTTCTCCTGAGCTGCACCAATTCTATGGAATGCCCTGCCCTCAGCAATTAGATCAGTCCATAATATCAATAGTTTTAACTGATCCTAAAATGCATCTTATGCATCATATCCACTTATCTAACTCTTCTTCTCTTCTACATCTTCTACATCCCATCTTCTGCATTATTCTTGTGATCCCTCATCAAGCAACATCCACTACAAAAAAGCACTAAATCAACCTGTGGCTGGCCCATACAGCTTGCATATCATTTTTAATTTTTGCTAAGGTTGCTGGTCCATGGTACAAAGCACTTACTACCTTTTGTGTCACCCCCTTTGTCCTCTTAGATTGTAAGCTTGCGAGCAGGGCCCCAATTCCTTTGGTTTCATCGGTTTACCCATCTTAGTTATGTAATTCATTACCCTGTTTGCACATGAACCCGCTGAGTGTAAAGCGCTATATTTTATTTATTATTAAAAATTATTATAAATATTATTAGTATTGTTATTTTTTCTTGAGGTCTGCCTAGGCTATGTGTAAAATGAAAGCAAAAATGTCTCCCCTCCCAGTTAACTGATATCTGCCATCTTGCTGTTGCAGGAGTTTTGTTGCTACATTAGTATTCTTTGTTATCAAGCTATGGTTGCAAATTTCTATGCAGCATGTGTGAGTCAGTAAGAATTTTACATTTTAGTTTTTGAAGCAATGGATATTCCTGTCCCACTCCCTGACTGAATTTATTTCAGTTTCTGCTCAACATGCAGGCATAGAAAGCAAAATGTCCGCACCAGGATTCATAATTTGGCTGGCAGTTTTTTAAATAAACTAAAAGAAACAGAAAAACAGCGGGATACGCTAGATCTTCTCTGTAGACACAGACAGGTGTTGGGGCAGAAAAAGGTCCACATTTTATAACTAAAAAAGATCATAGATACTGTGTAGATGGGGAGGCTGATTCATCATTAGCGGCAGGTAGCGACAGATGAGCGTCTGTAGCAGGCATTTTCAGAGTGCCCGCTAGTAGTCGCAGTGCTCGGCCTTGGGTCGCTACTTTATAGCGACTCAGTCGCTGTTCAGTAATGTTGAATACATTGTGAGGAGTCGCTATTTGACCAGTACAGCGCTGTATGGGCGCGCATGTTAGCGACTGCTCATAGCGACCGACTCACACCAAATTCAGCAAAAAAACAGCCTCACAAACCTCTGGCGCTGAAAAATACTTGTTTGAAGCCCAGAGCGCAGGAGGCAGTGTGTTTAAAGTCTGTTTTCAAGCATCTATCAACTAGTAACAAAGCGAAAACATATGGAATTACATTGTAACAACATTGTAACATGAACACTTTAATGGCAGACCTGTAATGTCATTTCTGAGGAAATATATAAAAAATGAAAAAATTATGAAAAAAGTTTAAAGAGAAGAAAAGGATCGTCCATTGAAATGTATGGGAGAGCGACAGGTAGCGAGAGGTCATACCTGGCGCTGTGCAAGGCTGAACGCTGGCGCTGTTCACAAAATGATGAATCAGACGCTACATGGCGCTATCCCAGTCGCTAAACAGATTCTGCTTGATAAATGTGTAATTGCGTGCCGTGTCCGGCGTTCACCAGTCGCTACCTGACGCTACCTGTCATTAACCAGCCACTACCTGACGCTATCCCTTATTAAATAAGGGCCAAAGTCTGAGACTTGGCTACAGGGATGGGGCTAGATCTCATCTTCTGCAGCTTCATGCAGCACTATTCAAGGATAACTCAGCTACATGTCAGCTAAGGAAACCTTGCTTTAATTTTAGCCCACCTACTTCTAGCTGACCTTACAGTACCCACTTTTCATTCCAGGAGTCAGCTTGCTCAGCCATTTTGTTTCAACCGTAATGCAAACATTTCTTTTCTGTACTGATTATTCACATTGGAGGTCGGCAACAAGTTGTAAATTCCAAAATTTCCAACATAAAAAATATGCCCAGCCATGTTTTTAAGGGAAGGAGGGCCTAATTATCTGATGTTTATATCAATGTGTTCTTGATCTGGACCTATTTTCATAAAACCATCCTGGCAAGCACTTTGCCACTTAATGTTGCAATTCAAATGTTCTCAAGTGAGCCGAAAACCCTCAAGAATAAAAAATGAATATTACCGTGTGGGGCCATAAAAAGAAGACTATTAGAATATATCACGGGCACACTAGGGGACCATTTAGCGAGCTGCCTCTAAATACATCATTTAATTACAATGGAGACATTACTTCATGTTTCTACTGTAAGTAATATTAGAATTCATGATATTCGCCGGCTACTGAGGCCCATTATATTGGCCGTAAGCTATTCTATAAGATTTACTACTAAAGGCCCGCCAGGGTATTTGAGCATTCATGGATTCTGTGGCAGTCGGCTTTTATCTAAGACACATAAGCGAGGACAACCGAGTTATTATCGCTAAGAAACATGGCTTAATATTTTGGATTCTAAAGGTTAAGGTGTCATAAATCCCGAATTACTCTCAGATATCACATTGAAAGACATTTTTATGTTATTTTACTCTTCCTTGCCGCTTAAAATATTTTATGATGGCAGTTTCCAGAATTGTACCATGTTGTTTACGTTCAGTCCCCAGATGTACCAGAAATCCTGACACAGCGCTTACTTTATGCTGCCATGACAAAGGTTAAGTGCATGCATAAAGAATCCTTTTCTGCGACTACAGACCGCGCTCGTGTCCATAGATTTCTGTTTGATCACTTGATTGACCAAATCAATTAGGTGACTGTCTTGGATGATGGTGGAGCTTCTCCTGAGGGATAAGTCAGGTGGCAGTTGATAAATAGCCAATGAATAGAAAATCAAGGCATGTTATAGAATCTATGGATTGTCAAAGTGGATCAAAACTCTGTTGAGAGTTACCAAGGGAGGAATTCCAATTTGGGATACCCTGCAGTTAGAATCACCAGTTACACATGCCTCTGCTTTACACTCACTTTGTTCTGAATTCTCTCGGCACCGTGCAGCAATCTGCCGAGGCATCTGCAGAGCAACGACATGTCAGCAAACTTCACTCTGCAAGACACTGCATAGAAAGTATAGATGTCCCAGCAGATAAATCCCTGGTGATTAACACAAGTAACTGGAACCTGAAAGACTGTGAGTATTATAAGACCTGAGGATCTCCAGGGCACCAAACACATCGTAAAACAGGGAATATTGTTCTCAAATGGTTTCTTTTCTCCATATATGAAACAAAACTGGCTTTAATCAGCATACAATAAATCACAACAAGTATATTCAGTCGAAAACAGCCCATTCACCCCTTTTTATCTGTGCTCCTTGCTCCAAGTTGCTGACTGCTTTCCTGCAGCTTAACAGTTTCCTTTGGATGCTTCTGCGCTGGCATCAATTTGTGCATTAAACACCATTGGCTGCAGACTTCTCCATGACCTCCTACACCCCTTGGTGCCTCGTGCACCTGTTCAGTTCACACAGCAGCCCCCATCTGAGGCTTGTTGGTTGTTTTCTAGGCCTCCTGGCTTGGCACCCTGGATTTCAGTAGAATGGTTGTCCAGCAAGACCCACCCAGCTTCTATTGCTGGCCAGCCTCCAATGCCCCATGAAATATTTTACCAGCAGCCCCTATCTTACCGGCACCTGGTAACTAGGAGTTACTCTACTCCAGTATTACAGATAAAAGATGTGCTTGATTACAGTAAAATTCCGCCTGTTGGAGACAGTTCTGACACATCTGATGGCGGTAGCTGTCCCATAATACCCCATTTCACAGCCGCCACTACTTGTCTCATCACCATCCCTGCCCTGAACCAACAGGTTATCGAGAATATAAGATGAACAATGGGCAATTATATTAGTTCCAGTGTCTATATAACTACTGACATGTGGACAAGTAAGCATGGACAGGGACAATAAATCTCTCTAACTGCCCACTGGGTCAATGTAGTGGTGGCCTGGACTGAGGCAGGATGCAATATTGCACATATCCTTCCACCCCCCAGGATTACTGGACATCAGTCGGTGCCTCCTGTTGCCTCCTCCTCTTCTGCTGCCTTCTCATGCAGTCAGCACAGCCCCTGCACCACCAAATTAAGCACAGCCATGGAGAAACAGCAACAGGCGGTGCTAAAACTCATCTGTCTGGGCAAAAGACTCTGCACCGCCCAGGAGCTGTGGACTGGCATCCAGGAGCAGATGGATGAGTGGTTGATGCCATTGCACCTTAAGCCCAGCAAGGTGGTGTGCAACATTGTATGTAACATTGTAGCAGCTTTGGGCCAAGCAAGGTTGACGCACATCCCTTGCCTGGCACATGTGCTCAATTTGATGCAGAGCTTCCTGGCCCATTAACCAGAGATACAGGTTTTTCTGTAGTATTAGCCTGTTTTGCTTAGTTGCTGTGATTCCTGTTTGCAGTGTCGCCACTATTAAACCTTGTTTTTACACTATATCTGCCTGTTTTTCAGTGTTACAGCTCCAAATACTGGTTGTTCATTTTGTGTGGGAATTCTCTGCTGAAAATCCCTGACAGCACTGCGACAATTGTCCTATCAGAACATGTGTTTAGCACCGCAGGGGTGTAATCACCTACAGGAGATAGCCGACGTAGACTTCCCTACTTAAGATGAACAAGGCGTGGATCCCATGGGACTTTGGTGTGCCAGCACCTGAGTAAGTGGTTAAAGTGTTTGATACCTCTTTCTCCTCTGCCTCTTCTACCTACACCTCCTCTGTCTCTTCCACTTCCTCTCATGGTCCAGTGACTATTAGAAGGGATATAACTTGCTGGAGCCTTATTCTCTCTTAAAGGCAATTACATCTGATTAGAAGTCATGGCAACCATGTGATGTATCTGTGACTACTAAAGTGCTGTCTACTAATAAAGCGAGTAACTACTTGTTTAAGAGACTGTCTACTGTGAAGAACCTGTGCACCCTGCCAGCATCGCAAGCCGGTCAGCACCTGATCCCGCATCGCTCCCATGAGGCCCTCTGAGCCTAAGCTTCCAGAACCCATTCCCCACAAACCTGAGTGCTAACCCGTCAGGTCATGTGTGCTACACATTCAATTTGTGTAAACCATTAACTGATTTGAGCATCATACAGGGAATTTTCAGATTTTGAATCTTTATGTGAGAAAAACCTTCGCGAGACAGACTAGATAATTTTTCTGTGCTTATCAGTTAAATAGGAATTCAAACCATTCAGATCATAGATATGCAGTGAACTAGGAAAAAGATCTGAGGGGAGCAACAAATTACGAGGACTGGCGAAAAGTCTGGAAGCTGACGACCGAATGTTCCATCAGTGCTACCACAATGGAATCAGTGGCTCAATGGGTGGGCAATTGTGAAGTCAATGGGTGGTGGGAGCATCACAGATCTGTGTGTATCCCATGGATCTCTGCTATTACTCATTATTCCAGTGATCCTATGGTAGCTAATGAGCGCGCTATTCTCCTTTCAGCTTCTGCTAGCCACTCTTCTGCAGAGCAGCAAGCAAGTTGAATGGAGCAAGCATTCAGCTTGCAACACAGCATCCGTATACCTGCACCAGTTATTCACAAAGTCCTGGGGCAGTAAATTCCTCAGATGGAGGCATAGTGAGGATGCGGCAGTGGCCTGCCCATGCATCATGGGCTTGCTGGCTTTGTAAGTATACATGGCATCTGTTGGGGTTTTACACAGTGTGGTAGCCCAAATCAGGGTAAGGAAGTGACCATCTATGGAAGAACATGACTCTTTAACATCATGGGGCCACACATTTTTTCTTGAGGACACTGGTTCATCCCTATGCTTCCTCATTTATTGCTCAATGACCCATACTGACCCATACTGGATTTTTACCTACACTGCTCTGATTGTGGCCACATGGCATAGCAAAACATGTAGTAGGAACTGAGAATCTTTAACCTGCAAAGGAGGAGATACTGTACCTATAGTATAACTGTATTTTATTTTATACCAAGGTGACATCCACTGGTGTAAGGGACACTCAGTCTGATCAATGACACTTATAAAGAAAACATATTTGCAGTAAGGGTGATGCTCTAGCCTAGTCTTGCTAAAGTTATTTTATATACTATACTGTGAATAGAGATGAGCAAACCAAACAGTTAGAACTGTTTCGACACGAATTTCTGTAAAATTTCGGTTTGCCGCAAACCCGAACTTCACGTGGTTCACGCTGGAATGGGGAAGACAAACCCGGCGGGATTTCACCTGAACCACCCCACAGGTCTTGGTCAGCCAAGGAAAAACAGAGATACAAGGTCACAGCATAAGAGGTCAGGGTAGCTGGGCCAATCAGAAAACGCTGTTGAAGTTGGGGTCCACAGTTGTTAAAGTGGATATGACAACATGACACGTCTTTGTTAAACTTACAAGAATATAGGATCTTATAATGGAAAAGTATTGTATACCCCAGCGCTGTTAACTTGAACCTAATTCATGTATTCCAGTGCGCTTATTTCTGTATGTATACAACTCATTCTATGCAAACTTCAATAACATTTTTGTACAAGAAGTTGGGGTCCATGGTGCCTCAGTGTTAAACACAGTTTTAAAAAAAACAATCTTTTCACCTGCCAAGGAATTTTCTTTTGAGGGGCAGCTCTGTTTTAAGTGTTCAGGCTCCTTCTCTCTCTAGATGGGGTCCACAGTGCCTCTTTTTTAAATACAGTTTAAAAAAAAAACAAGGGGGGGAGCTCTGGTTTAGCTGTGCAGGTCCCATCTCTCATTAAGTTCGGGTACACAGTGCCTCTTATAGTTTTAAAAAAACAACCCTTTTCACCTTCCAAGTGATATGTTCAGGGGTCAGTTCTGTTTTAGCTGTGCAGGCCCTGTCTCTTTCTAAGTTGGGGTACACAGTTTTAAAAAAGCAACCTTTTTAACCTCTTGGTGCCAGTACCAAAACTGTGGTCAGCAGCCATGTGCCCAGGCACAGTAAAAGTAGCCCCAGCCATTTGCTCAGGAGGCCCAGCCATAGTAGTGGCAGTATCCATTTGCCCAGGCCCACCTATTGAAGTGGCAGCAGCCATTTGCCCAGGCCCGCCACTGCTGGTAGTTGCAGCAGCAATGTATGTGGTAGTAGTAGCAGCAGCAGTAATGTACGTGGTAGTAGTAACAGCATCAGTAAGCCAGGGTTGTCCATTTCCTCCAGTGGTTGTGTTATTTCGGACAATGCATCCATGATGGACTGGTTGACTTGCTTTCGCTCATCTCAGGAGGAGGAAGACTCCGACGCAATGACCAGGTTTCAGTGGATTCTTCCGCCACTACAGCTACATGTCACAGTAAAAGAAGCCTTTCTCTTTCATCATCTCTCTTACAGACCCCCACTATTGGGGCACCAGCTTTTCTCAGCAGCCCGGGTACTATGGATAGTGATGAGGAGAATTTGGAGGTGGAAGTGGTGTCCGAGACGTATAGATGTGGCAGTGGGGGGTACAAAATATTAAAAGAGTTTACTAAAGCACACTTATCCTTTTAAGTATCTTTCGATTACATGGCTGAGAAACTTGTCAAAATGTTTAAATATCAAGTTCCAAACTTTTCGAGGATGTTTTCATTGAAAAACAAAGTTTTAGAACCAGAAATAATTATTATATTTGAATTATATGGCAGCCCCAGAAACAGACTAGCTATCACATTAAGTAAACTGATGCATGCTGTAAAGCCTGGAGATTTCACGTTGGATGGACACAAATCCTTTAGCACTTTCACCTTCAGAAAGCTGACTCGGGGATCCTGGGGAAAGGATGACATAAAAGCTATCACCTTGTTATTTGTAAAATTGATATTGCATGCTTAATGTTTAGCAGACATGTGAAGACATAGCAACCAATACTGGTGTCAGTTTCCGCCGCAAAAAAAACAATAGTGTCTAGCAGTGTGCTTTAAAAAGCTGGATACGATTAATTCCTGGAAAACTGGGCAATAAGCCAAGAATGGGGAGTCATTTTCAGCATTTGGTATGAATAATGTTGGGTAAAAATTCAGATTGTGGGAAAAATGTTGTTATGTATACTTGTCAGACAAATTACCTCTGTTCTCTAAGGACGTGCGTGTGTGCAGGTGCGCAGGCTAGTGTACGTCAGAATGCTCAGTGTGCACGCTTACGCTCCACAGAAGATCCCATACCTGTTAGTGTGCACCACCTTGTGCACTAACGCTAGCACACAAGGGCACAAATCACTATAAAATAGTGTATAAAGCATTCCCTAAGGGATGGAAGGTGATTGGAGGGTTGCAGGTTCGAATCCAGGCTGGGACAGGACTGAAGTGCTCTTGAGCAAGGCACCTGACCCCCCAATTGCTCCCCATTCAACAGAATTTTTGCAGCTCACAGCTCTGGGTAAGTGCACACTCGCTTGTCTTTGTCGTTAATACAGTGCTGTCTTGTCTTATCTCCTGGATCTGGTTTCTATGTTCTGTGACCTTGGGAGTCTTTGGACAGACTCTCGCTTTGACCTTGGCCTTGTCTTTGACCAGCACACCATTTCTGTCAGCCCTGACCTTCCTCCCCTTCTCCGCTCTGTTCTTTTGCTGCCAGGCCTGACCTTCTGCTTATCTGGCCTTGCCATTCCTCAGCCTGAGGTGAGCTACATACTTATTAAAGTGGACCAACACCCAGGATTTTCACTATTCTGGGTTTTGGTCCACTTCCGCGGGGCACCCCAATAGGGGCGCGCTCGGAGCCGCTGTGGTATGTGCGTCCAAGTCACGTACAACCACAGCGGCTCTGAGCATGCTGGTGGCCGCATCTCGCTCTTCCCTCTAACAGGGAGCGCGCCCGCACCGGCCATTCGCAATTGGCCGGCGCAGGCACGTGCCCTGCTAGAGAGAAGCGCGAGATGTGGCCGCGGTCCGCACATGCGCCGTTGGACTGGGAGTAAGGTAAGGTAAATAGGGCATCCTGGGGGGTTTCACATAGTGGGGGCATCCCAATTTTGGATGCTCCGCAGGGAGGGATCGGATCGGTCTCGGAATCTTATAGATTCCCGGGCTGATCACGGAGGGTGTTGGTCAACTGCCGTTGTCTTTGTGCAGGATACCCAGTCAGGCCCTGTGAGGGAGGAGTGTGCTGCTCTGTTTGATTCCTCATGTAGTGTCCCAGTAACAGTAGCAGTAACAACTTTCATATACAGGGGGACGGGCATCGCTATACGGGCCATGCAACGTCCGCCCTGTCATTGACAACATAGGCTAAGAGGCAGTCCTCTGTCGAGCTCAGGCCCATGCTGTCTTAAGAAATGTGCACGTGCCAGGCTCTGTTTTGAAATTATGACGACAATAGTAAGCAAGCTGCATACTTCCACTCACTGGCCTGGCCTGTCAAATTTCGCGCCATGTGAAGATGAGGCACCTCCTTTCCCCTTACATATTAGGGCCTGATTGGTGGCCACAGGCTGTGATTGTCCTGATTGGCCACTGGATCATAACTGAAGCCAGGAGAACGGAAGTGCTCTCTCACCCTCCTGCGTCGGCCAAACAATGGCGGGCATGATGCCGGTGGATGTATAGAAGCTGTGGCCCTCAATTTGATCCCCTGATGGGATGGTTGACGAATATACGTGGCCACTGCCACACTTTCCAGCATTTGGGCACCCAAGCCGCGAAGGGACAGGTGTATGAGAGATTCATGAACAAGCGTAAGCTTTTAATATTAAAGCTTGATTGTTATTAGAAGCTATTACCCACATTTCAAAGCCCTGACCTTTGGTATTTTAATGCTATAGGCCCCTTTTTACTATTGTTCTGGGTGCCACTGAGAGGGAGGTGGAATTTCTATGTTTCTCCTTAAATGTAAACTGAAAATCAGAAATGTAAGTGCAGTATTCCTAATGAATATCAGATATTTTTTGTGCATTTTAACTAATGAATAGTCTCCTAATTGACATGTATGAAAACAAATGTATAGATCTACTTTACGGTGATGAAGACCAAATGTATAACAGCAAAACATGTTCATATTGTGGTCAGTGACAATATGCAATAAATGAAGTTTTAATGACGGAATTCAGCATGCCGACTTTTTTTCATGTGGACCTGAATAAACTGACTTCACAACTGATGCACCCATCCCTCCACCTTAAAGCTGTAGAAGGATTCGTAGCGGTGCAAGGAATAAAATTAGGAAAATGGTGAGGGGGGGGGGGGCAAAGGGGTTAAATGCAGACAATAGGGTTGATTCATAGCCCCTTTCTCGACATTTTTTTGTGTGAAAATTTCCGTTCTCGTCCGTTTTTCCATCTCGTCTGATTCAGCAGAGCCTTTTTTTCTGCGAGAATTTTTGTGTGAAATGTTTTCATTTTTGCATGATTTTTCATTTGGTAGCAAGACCACCAAAAAAACAGCGAGAATGGGGCTCTGAATCGACCCTAATATGTGGGAGGGAACAAAAAAATGGATTTTGTGGGAAAGGCACAAGTGAGTAAAATGCAAACAGCGTGTAGAGGGGAAAAGGATGAATTGGGGTTAAATGTAGACTGTGTTCATCAGGCCTACGGGTTGGTAAGCCTGGGGCTTCAAACGTGACTGGCTAGGATTGAAGTTATCGGAAAGCCACTGCCTTGCCACCCCCATACCATATAACCTGGTATAGTGGTCCTTGGAACCCTTACCAGTTTACTAATAGAAATATAAGAGAGGTTGTCAGGTTGTTCTCTGCAACCTGCTCTCATTTCTGGATAGCTTAACCTTGGCTTTTCAACCATGACTTTGGTTTCTCTTCTAGAAATGTGTTGCTGGCAGACATCCATCAGTCTCAGGTGGACAATCCAGTTTCCCCACCTTTCTTCACCATCAGAGGGTAGAGATAATAAGTGTGGCACCCCCTCTCCCGTTCCCCATTGGCAGATTCAAGTAACTCCAATATATCCCAAGACCACTGCGTGGTTGGCAGGGGTAATAAAAATATTTCTGAACAACAAGGCTAAAAGTTCCCATGAGGCCTGCTTGTAAAAAAGTCATTGGCAGGGCCCAGCCACATGCCCAGGGGGCTCCCCCTAGTGGGCTTGCAGGGTTGGCGGTGCACAGTGCACGTACACGGACATTAGCATACAGCACATGTGCCTCTGCTTCTGGGTCCATTGCGTGAAGTCCTATTTGCAAATAACACAGGTGCACAGCCCTTTAAGAAGAGGTCCTCTGTGCTGACAATACAGATGCAGGGCTCTTTAAGTTGTCCTAGTCCCAAGATGGCACCAGAAGATCTTCATAGGATCTGTCTTGCCATATCACATCAATTGTTTCTGTGAGACCTTTGTTCTTTGTTTTGGATTCCTCATTGGCGACCATTCCCTGAGTCTTCTACTAGGCATGTTTTCCACCTACCCCTGAGCCTTTGCTATCAACTCTTGATTAGAACCTTTGCCACCTGTTTACGACCTTTTCTATGTTCTTTACCCTGTTTGCTCCACACACAACCTTTGGCTACATTTGACGACATTGTCTCTTCCATGCCCTCATGAGACCAGGTAATCAAAGTTCACCTACCCAGACCCTCTATTGAGGGCTACTGGGTTGTTAGGGCGAGCGCTTCACGCCCATCTAGCAGCACTTCACTTACCTCCATGGCTGCATCCAGCCGTCATCCATTTTGCAGCACTTCCCTGGCTGTTCCTAGCTGTCTCCCTTTCCCCAATGCTTCCTTCTCACATGCTCAGGTGTGCGCACGTCTCCGCCCACTAGAGGGCGAGCGCACTAGATTCCTGAGATTTAAAGGCCTGTACAGCACTGATTGGTGCCTGCTCATCCAATCCTGCATCCACTTCTCCTATTTAAAGAGGCACTTCCTTCCTTCAGTGCCGGATCTTGGTCTCTCCATGCCTGTTGAAAGTCAGACATTCTTGGATTGCTCACCCGTGTACCGACCTCTGCCTGTCCCCGACTCTGAACCTTTGCTGCCTGCCCCGACCTCTGCCTGTACTTACTATGCCTTTTGCCTGCCACTTGTGTACCTCGCTGAACTTCGGCTGACTGTGGGACTGGGCCGCTGTTGGGGGGGTAGCGACCTGGGGGTCACTCGCCGCACAAGACCAACCTGCCTTGCGGTGGGCTCTGGTGAATACCGGTGGCCCCTTAGACTCCGCTCCCCTGACACGGTACCCGCCATCGGTCCCACAGTTAAAGCGGATCCACACCCGAGTCCGCTCCACCCGGTCCGTGACATGGGTAATTTGTAAGGTTCTTGTTAGTAGTCTCCTGTGCCCACCTTGGTTGCAGCTAAACCCTGAATCCCTGGAGTCAAAAATAAAAACCCGAGGTTTGACCCTAAGGCTGAAATCAGGCACAGCTCACAACAGAGTTTGGAACGTATCTTTCCCTCCAAGTAGGAGGAAGAACATTTTGGGGTTTATTCATCAAGGGATAGCGCCACGCAGCTGTACACAATACCAGATTTATTAAGGCGATTCTGGTGAGCGACTCGAACAGCGCCATGTAGCGTACGATTCATCATTACAGACGGCTCAGCGTATAGCGCCGGCGCTCTAGCTTCCAGAGCGACAGGTTAGAACTGTCGCTACCGTTTGCTCTCCCATACATTTCAATGGACGTTCCTTTTCTTCTGTTTTCTTCGGTTTTTCTTCGTTTTTTTTGTTTTTAATATTTTTTTCTCTCAAATAATTGTGTCACCTCTCCTGGCCTAGAAAAAGTCATTTTTGAAAACTTTTTATATTTTTATGCAGAATTGTCATTAAGTATCAAGTATTAATGTCACAATGTTACCACAATGTTATTCCATCTGTTTTCGCTTTGTTACTGGTGGATATGTGTTCAAAAACAGACTCTAATCACACAGCGCCTGGCGCTCTATGCTATAGCGACCAGATCCAGATCTGTAAGTCTGTTTTTCTGTTGAAAATGGTGTGAGTGGTGTGAGAGTCGGTCGCACTGAGCTGGCGCTACCTCTCGATACCCTGTACTAGTGTTAGAATGGCAAACATACACCTCATTCATCAATTCCGGCCAGGTTACTACAGCGAATGAGACGCTCAGTTACAGCGCCCGATAGCCGAACACAGCATATACTAGCGGCCACTCTTAGCGCCTCTGTACAGACGCTCATCTGCCGATAGAAATGAATCCGCCTCCCCATTGTAAAAGTGCTCAATTAATTTCCATGACAGCATACAAGCTCCCCAACCAACAAAAGTATATTCTTGGGTTTGCTGCGGCAAACCCTCTTGTTATTTTTCCTAATCTCTGTAATGTCTCTAAAAAACGACTGCAAAAGCAGCAATAGTTTATTTGCCATTACAATTTTGACTCCCACATTTATTTCTAGAACATTTTTTTGACGGGACAAAATGACAGCAATGATGGGTAATGGGTATATATATAATGTATGTTGTTTTGCTTGAGAGAATGGAGAGCAGGAGATCACTGAAATTAGAATAGGAGCTTCCTGAGAAATGTTCAGTTTTTATGCAGCAGTTTAAACATTTTGCATTAAAAATGCTTTCCTTTTTGTTCTAGATACTTGCCCTACTATTTGTATTTGTTGAGTAACACCACCAATAAACATATTCAAGTTCTTGTAAATGAAATGTCATGTATAAACCAGTTAAAGCAAATGTCCATAGCAATCATAAGCCCAGCAATGACTTCCCTGACTAAGGTACAACTTTATTGAAATAAAAAGTGTATGCTTACTAAATGTAATATGAATTCAGTCTCTTAACAAACAAGCCGTAAGAAAATATTTATGTGATGTTATAGCAAAAGAAGCAACAACTAATCATGAATAGAGTGGAATAGAGAAAAACAAGGATTTTGACCATTCAGGGTTTTGGTCTATGTGTCCGGGGCATCCCGACTTGGGATGCCCTGCTGTGTAAAACTCCCTGGGATTGCTGGATACTCACTTCAGCAGCTATCCCATGGTGCATGTGTGGACTTGCAATCAATCAGTTTTATGATTGAAGCCTGCCATAAAGTGCTGGGAGTGACTGATATTTTTATTTAGATGCATACATTAGCATGCATCAGTCGGAGGAAAGCCAGGGATGGCGCCATGACACATATATTTGCCATGAGTTTGGCCGGCAAGGTGAATATACAGATGCTCTCAGGGGGTTTCACACAATGGTACATCCAAATCCAGGATAAGGAATCCGTTGGTCCTCGAGTCTTCTAGCGTCTGGGGTCAGACAAACAGGTATTGGCACTCATGAAGGTGAACCTCCAGTCTAAAAATCTAAGCTTAGTAAATTGCTCCCCTAAAGCTCCACTCTGTGGCAATCAGTGACAAGCTTATTGAGAGGGATTAACACCATGCAGAGGTTTGGAATAGTAGGCAGATCTGCACTCTTAAAGTGGACCAAAACCCAGGATTTTGACCATCCTGGGCTTTGGTCCTGGCCCCCAGGACACCCTGATTGGAGGTGCCCCACTGTGTGAAACCCCACAGGTGGCCGAAACAAACTCACCTTTTCCCGGTCCTACAGTGCATGCGCGGCCGCTCGTTCAATCAGCACGCTCCGATTCGCTCACGTCAGCTTGTCAGCCTTTGTCTAGGGCGGGCAGCTCCGAGTGTGCTGATGGCCACATCCCCCGATACCCTAACAGTGAGCATGCCCGCACCATCCATTCATAAATGGCTGGAGTGGGCACGCTGCTAATGGGATAGCAGGGATGTGGCCGCATGGGCCGTTGGACCGGAAAAGAAGGGAAGTGTATGGGACACCTGGGGGGTTTTACATAATGGGGCATCCCGATTTTGGATGCCCCGGGGGGAGGGAATCAATCAGCCCGGGAATCTTATAGGCTGTGGGTTTTGGTCTACTTTTAACATGCATGGCAGAGGTCATATTGCCACACACATGAAAAGCTCTCAGTCAAAATTTCCTCATAGCTCTGTGCAATTATCTCTTATTTCTAACCAGAAGTAGTTAGTCTATAGCTGTAATGACTCATCTTTGAATAAAAAACATTGTATACATTAAATTCCCTGAGTGCTTTTGTGGCAGCTGCCACCATGGAGATACATTGTAACAGATCCCCTCACACAGATTGCTTTTGCTACATTAGTGGCTTATTCAGTGTTTGCTTGTGTGAAAAATGACAAGCAAGCTTCTCCTTGTTTCTGAGACATATATCTCTCTCAATTTGATGTGAATTGCTGCTGGCACAGCACCCCCTTAATTCTCATGTGTAAGCAGGACTATCAGGTGTGTGGCAAGATGGCCCCATGTAATTTAAGAGGGATTACTCATTATGCCATTTCACAACATCTACATGGGGTTACGCCCTCTCAAACTGCTTTTGCCACTGATCATAAGAGGGGAAGCAATTTACTAAACTTTCTATTTTGACTGGAGGTCCACTTTAAGCAAAATGTTGAAAGAATTCAGTTTCTACTTCTTTATCCTTCCTAGAAAGATAGGAAGTAATGTATCCAGGAAATAATGGAAATAATATATTAATATCAATTGCTACATCAATTAAATCCACTTTGAATACCTGTTCCATGTTTTTAAAGTTTCTCTTATTCAACCAAACAAAACAAAAACCTGCCTAGGTTTTTTTACAGACATACATTTTAGAATGAACAGGCTCCTATGAATTTAACGAACACCCAGCAGAGGGCAATTGTTACAATTCTGCAAAAATAAAATATTTTACATATCACTTATAAAACTACTCCATCATATGCCTAGACTCCAACTCAAAAATTTCTCCCGCATCCGTCCCGTCCTCTCACCTGACACCACTAAAATGTTAGTACACGTCCTGGTCATCTCCCGACTGGATTACTGTAACAACCCCCTCTGTGGTTTGCCAACAAACAGACTGGCACCGCTACAATCGATTCTAAACTCCGCTGCTCGCCTAATCCACCTCTCCTCTCACTTTTCCAGCGCTGCCCCCCTCTCTGTCAATCCCTCCACTGGTTACCTGTCCCCAACAGAGTTCAGTTCAAACTTCTACCACTTACCTACAAAGCTCTCTTTCTAACCAAGCCCCCTCCTACACTTTCCCCTCGATTCAAAGAGCAAAAGTTAATTGATTTCGGATCGAGAATCGTAAGTTTGGGTGGGTGTTAGTCATTTTTTCATGTTTTTTTGGCCATTTCCGACTCGCACGAGCCTACGTTCGAATGCGTATATGCTCTTACGATCATCGGAAGTTCGTTCCTAAATTTTAGGATCAAATCCTAAAACTTAGGATCAAAACGTAAAACTTAGGATCAAAACGTAAAACTTAGGATAATCGGATGTGTTTAGGTGTGATTCAGAGAACAGTTTTCCAACCTCTAAATACGTTTTAAAAGAAAGCCACTGCCGACACCTTTTAGCAGTCGGATTGCTGTTCTTGAACAGGTTTTTTGGCTATGTGGAGGAGTCTGCGCGTCTTGCGCTCCAATGAACTGCATGTATCAGCATGGCCGAGGCCATAAATTGTATGGCAATGCATACCTGATTCATGTATGCCTTATAAAAGCATTTTAATGTGGACCTTAATTAGTCCTTTGCATGTAAACCTTTATTTTGCAATATATTTGCGTTAATTAAAGAAACTTATGTCCTTTGTTATTTATTTTTAAATTGATGTACTAGAATAATATTTTTAATTTGAATTTATTGGTGTAGTTGTTTACCTTTGCTTTGTTTAATTATTTAAGCACATCTTTGGTCAGATGCATCGCACTTACTGAGGAGAGGAGAGCGGGATAAAGTGCAGGATGTGGGTTACTGCTGTATTTTGCACAGACACAGCAGAGCTGGGGGCACGGAAAGGTCAGAAATCAAAGAATGCAGAGCAACACAGTCACAAGGCCCTTTCTGTTTGCAGGCTGCCCGAGAATACCTGAGCCGCCATCTTGGCTGTTTCTAGACTCATAACATGCAGAAGTTGCTGGGTGTTTTTTTATATTTGTGAGCAATCTGTATCTAGAGGGTGTGGGTAACCACACAAAAAATTTTAAGTTGTACCATTTGAAGCCAAAATATTAAAATTAAATCCACAAGTAAAAAATGCAAGTTAACTAAAAATTAAACAAAGTAAGATTTACTTATGCAAATGCATTCATTAATGGTTGGTTACTACAAAATGAATGAAATAAAGAAAAATAAGACCAAATATTTAGAATGCACTTTAATGAGGTAAGTTTGTAGTGCGCAGCCGCAAGATCAGAAGGATTTACGTCCAGACAAAAAAGGAAAAAGGGCAAAACCAATGTTGCAACCTGAGAAATGAAACGGAAAATTCAGGATGGAAACTGACATAGGTCTGATTCCCGAACTGCCATACGAACGGACGTACATTTTAGGATAGAAACGGATTAGCTTATAGAATCACTCGCAAGTTCATACGAGCGCACGAGCGGACGTGAAAAATAGGATGATCGGCACCCAAATCCAAGCTGTTACATGTTTCTTTGAATCGACCCATTGATCTCTGATACAGTGTTACCAACCCAGGCGCAACCTCTGCTCTGCCTCTGTCATTCTCCTGTCCTCCTCCTTGGTTACCTCCTCGCACTCCTTCCTTCAAGACTTCTCCCGTGCCTCCTCACTTCTCTGTAATGCACTTCCCTGCTCAATCTGCCATTTTCCATCACTCCAAGCCTTTAAAAGTGCCCTCAAAACTCACTTCTTCAGACAAGCATATGACCTGGCTTAAGCAATTCCTATATCCTTCAAATGGCACATGCAGCCCAACTCTAGGTCTACAACTTGTGATCCCTACCATTTGTCTCCACCCCCATCCTTTAGACTGTAAACTCGCAAGGGCAGGGCTCTCCTTCCTATTGTCTCCTGTGCTCACAACACTTGGTTAAAACTTGTGGCATCTAATTTTGTATTGTTCCCTTAGTATATGTTTTACCTTGTCTGTAATACTTTGTAAAGTGATACGGAAGATGATGGCGCTATATAAATAAACAATAAGAAGAAGAAGAAGATTAATAGACAACCAATGTGGGGTTTGAGAGCACAGAAAACTCACTGCTCAGATATATATTAAAGATTAGATACCCTGAAATATTATTCCAAACATTAAGCAGGATGCCCGCTCTTTACACGGGTTTGCAGATGCCAGTTCATTTTTAACAGTAGCCTGCAAGAATTGTATATTACACTGGCAATTGCAGGTGTAAAAGGAGTGCAAGTATGTGATCCAACATCTTCACCAGAGACCCTTAAAGTGATAAACCAATTGTTAGCCCATTGTGTAGAGCTAATGTCGTAAACCATTTTCTGTTTGTAAATAGAAGAAGAAATGACTGAGATATCAAGGTTTCACCTTGCCTTAATAGTCAGCATATTGGCCAGCTGTCAGCGCTGGGAGAGATGGCAAGGAGGAGGCTGGGCAGGAAGGAGGTATTCAAGCCATCAATGCAAGGAGGGGCATCGGGCATGGCCTTGACTAGCTCCTAGCCCTTGTTTTAGTGGTCCACATAAGCTGGAGTGGTAGAGGAGGAATTGTATTTCTTCTTTCATGGGGATGAGCAGAGAGGAAAGACAGTGCCGGAGCAACTCATGGCAAGGTATAATTAATTGTAATTCATTAGATTTTTTTCTAGATCTATAGTTGTTGGTTATGATTACCAAAATAGGAGAATGCACTGTGATAGAGTCTAGTTTACACTCCACATTCATTGGACTCATTGGAGTCATGCAGCCTCCTCCATTGCAATGAATGCAGTGGACACGCTGCGGGGCAAACCTAGATTCAGCTATGGCCATTATTAGGGATGAGCGAAACGGTTCTAACGAGCCTGAATTCGCTCCGAATTTCAGGGAAAATTCGATTCAGCACGAACCCAAATTTTTAGTGGTTCGTGCTGACGGAATTTTCTCTGAAATAAAAAAAAAAAAATGCCGGCATGGTGGGAGCGGGGAGACCGGTTGCGCTGCTTCCGCCGCCCGCTAACAGCGCAGCCAGCCTCCCCGCTCCCACCATGCCGGCATTTTTTTTTTTTTCAGCAAACACTTACTGGCATGGTGGGAGAGGGGAGGCCGGCGGCGCTGTCAGCTGTCATCAGAGAACGCGTCATCAGAGGAAGCCGGCTTCCTCTGATGACACGTCCTCTGATGACAGCTGACAGCGCAGCCGGCCTCCCTGCTCCCACCAGAGATGAGCGATTCGCTAAAGTTCGATTCGGACGAACCCAAATTTCTTTGAGAAATTCGGCGAATCGCCCAAATCGGATTTTTGAGAAGTTCGCTCATCTCTAGCCATTATCTTGGACCAACGTCTCAGTTGCTCGCTCTTGTTCTCTGCTCTCTGTTTTACACAAGCGGGTCTGGACAGTGGACCTGTGCTGGACAAAAGGTGAGTATAGTGTTTTTTTTTTTTTTTTTTTTTTTAACCTAGACAATCCCTTTAATGCAGGTTCTCTTTAAATGGGCTGGATAGTAAAACTTCAGAAATATCGAAGACAATAATCAGGATTGCAGTTAACAATCAACTCTTTTCAGGCCATGTTTTAGCCTGATTTACCATTTGCAGAATTATTACCTATAATATGATGCATTTATTACCAGTAAAAGCTATTAGCGGGTCATTTTGTTCAGTTCATCATATGTGTCCTGAGACACAATGTGGCGTCTTGCAGATTTTTATACATAGATGTCACGGAGTATCAGACTGTTCTTTAATTGATTATTTTTTTACCAGACTGCTTTGATTAGAACAGGCTGTCCTATTTACTTTTTTTATATTGCATTTCAGGCTTTAGAATTCACCAGTCCTGGAAACAACATGTAATCGTGCTTTCCTGTTTTAGCCTCATTAAATGTGAATATTTTATTCCTCGGTACACAAATACAAAAAATAAATATTTAGTGGGATTTTTAAATCTCTCTGGGAGGAATTGCTTTTTTCTTGTATCATTCTAAACGACTAAATTGTCTTTTACTAACTTCTCTGCTACATGACTGGTGCATGCAGGAAGTAATTAAAACCAATTCAGGCAGAGAATATCTTTATACACAAGTGATGGGCATTCAGAAAAGATGTTTAGAAAAATGGCAATAATCGGGCAGACACGGCATAAAATGAATTGTTCTAGTACAGTTTTAATTTTATAATAAAATCTGGACCAGATTTATAACGGGGTGGGGGGAGGAAGTTGGGTGCTGGTTCATAGGGGTCTTCTTAGAGTGGTCCTATTCCTGGAAGAACTTCTTTCAGCTGTGCTGTTTTTGCTATTGCAATCCTGATGTGTGTAGATACATTTTCCATCACATAATGTGGAGGCTGATTCATTACTAACGCCAGGTATTGCCAGATGAGCGAGCGCTAGTAGAAGCTGTAAGCGGGTATCGGGCACTGTAACAGAGCGCCTTAGTCGCTCTAGTAACCTGGCCGGCATTGATGATGTATGCTGGGCACTCTAACACCAGTACAGCGCTGCAGGGAGCGAGATGTAGCGCCAGCTCAGTGCGACCGACTCTCAGCGCTCCACACCATACTTCAAAAATGGACACACACAGCGTCGGCGCTCTAAATCTGGTCGCTATAGCACAGAGCACCAGATGCTGTGTGATTAAAGTCTGTTTTTGAACACATTTCCACCAGTAACAAAGCAAAAACACATGGAATGATATTGTTTAACACTGTGACATTAACACTTTAGTGCCAGACCTGTAATGGCAATTCCGCATAAAAATATAAAAAGTCAAAAACGTTTCAAAAAGTGTTTGTTTGTAGCCAGGAGAGGTCACGCAATGATTTGAGCCAAAAAAAAAACACGCTATTTATATACAACTAATGAAACCCCATTGAAATGTATGGGAGAGCGATACTGAGCGACAGGGATTACATGGCGCTATCGAACCTAGAGCGCCGGCGCTATATGCTGAGCCACTTGGATTAATATATGTGACGCTACATGGCACTGTTAGAGTCGCTCACCAGATTCGCTTTCTTATATGTGGTTTCCCGTACAGCGCCCAGCGTTCACCAGACACTGTCTGCCGCTACGAGGCACTACCTGCCGCTATCCCTTCTTATATAACCCCCTCAGTGTCTCCCCACCCGGTTATGCTGATTATTATGCAGCATCGCAGATCCAAGGGCCATGCCCACATGCTATATATATATATATATATATATATATATATATATATTTTATAATGATTAAAAATGAATTTTTGACCTTGCATGTCCTTAGTAATAGAGTACTAAGGACCTAATACATCAATGGAGCATGTAAGCCTGTTCTTTTACTGCATTACTGTGGGGTTTTATTCATAAAAGGATATGAAGAATAAAATAAATGTTTGAATAACTTGTATATATGTTTGAATAACTCTTTAAAGGGGGCTAGAAATGGAAGGCCATATAGAACCAAGGGGATGAAACACTAGGCAGGTGAAATGGCCGGTTCTCATCAAATCACTTTGCAGCACACTTTATCTGAATTTCATTTTTTAATAGGAAGGCAATTAAATACTAGGCGTGACATGGGTAACATTTTCCTAATCACAGACATTTTTTTTCCATGTACACAAGGGCAACAGAAAATCCTTTAATTATTCCTAATGATACAGCTAATCAGATCACTTCACAAGAATAAAAAAAACAGCAACTAATGAGTCAGTAATCCTATTATACCAAGTTATACTAAGTTATACTAAAGGCAAGCCCTATTGTTGCCCCATTGTCTTGGGCTACCTGTTGCATTATTCTGAACGTCAATCTGTTAAAAGAAACCCTGTAGTTCCTAAGTAATCTTTAAAAGTATTAGAGCATTGGAAGTTCATAGAAAAAATGAAGAGAAACCGTGTGTGTGGCAACAGTGATGTGATGTAAGCACACTGTGAAAAGTGTGAGAGTATACTTTATGGGGTATACCGCATTCAGTTCCCCCAGACTGATGCGACCCTTTCACTAATTTAAAAAATACTTTTCCCGGGGCTAGGCAGCTCCCAATTTTTTTTGACCTTGGTCTATGACCACACCTTCGCTGGTTTCACTAAAATGGACATTTCATTTTTATTGGTATCAATTTAAAAGAAAACTCCACATATATATAACTACATTAAATATTGCAATATTACAATACATATAATTAAAATATAGTATGCCAATTCATTGCACCATTCCATCTAGCTGTCATTCTTGTCCTTATAGGATCATTAGGAAGGGGGCAGACATGTTGCCCTTGTTTTCTGTTCATCGCAGAAAATGTAAAAGGTGTATACAAATCATGAGATTCTTCATAGGAGAGATGGTGGTATGCCCGATCTATTGCAGTCGCTGGCCCTTCTTTAGATGTAAGGGTACAGCAGTCCCTGTTGGCAATCTCGCTTCCAGGTGTGTGAGAGTTTGAGAGGAGAAAGAGGTTTCAAAGGGGCAGAGAGAGGCAGCCAATCAGGACATCTTGGCAGGGATTAGGGGGTGTTTCCGTTCTTGGTCCACCGAAAGTTGTCCTATCCGAGCTGGCACATCTAAAGGTAAGTAAGGTGATGGGTCCAGATGGAATCCACCCCAGAGTTCTAAGGGAACTTAGGTTTGTGATTGCAGCCCCTCTGACTGATTTACTTAACCATTCCCTTTCAACTGGTGAGGTTCCAGATGATTGAAGAATGGCCAATGTCGTACCAATCCATAAAAAGGGGAGTAGAGAAGAAGCCAGTAATTACAGGCCAGTTAGTTTAACATCTATAGTGGTCAAATTAATGGAAACACTCTTAAAAAAACAGATAATTTCCCATCTAAAAATTAATGACCTATTGGACCCAAAACAGCACGGCTTTACTGAGGGCAGATCATGTCAGACCAATCTTATTGATTTCGTTGACAATGTCACTAAAGTGTTAGATGAAGGTGGTGCTGTGGATATCGCCTATCTGGATTTTAGCAAAGCCTTTGACACTGTACCACATAAAGAGCTCATAGATAAGTTATTGAAGGTAGGACTCAATCCCTGGATAGTTCAGTGGATTTCCAGTTGGCTGAGGGATCGGTATCAGAGTGTTGTTGTAAATGGCGTGCAATCTGAACAAAGGCGAGTTACAAGTGGTGTGCCGCAAGGCCCTGTCCTGGGCCCCATTCTTTTTAATATATTTGTAAGTGACATATGAGAAGGCTTGGTAGGAAAAGTTTGTCTGTTTGCTGATGATACAAAGGTTAGTAATAGGGGGGATATTCCTGGAGGTGTCTGCAACATGGAAAATGATTTAGCTTTACTGGATAGATGGTCAAAACTGTGGAAACTAGAGTTTAATTTCTCTAAATGTAAAATCATGCACTTGGGTAAAAGGAATCCCTGCTCTGAGCACCGTACGGGCAGCACTGTGTTAGCCAGGACCTCGGAGGAGAGAGATTTAGGGGTACTGATCACTGATAGCTGCAAGATGAGTGGACAGTGTAGCCAGGCAGTGGGAAAAGCAAGCAGGATGCTCGGCTGCATAGCTCGAGGCATCACCAGTAGGAAGAGAGAGGTTGTGATGCCGCTGTATAGAGCCCTGGTAAGGCCACAGCTAGAATACTGTGTGCAGTTCTGGAGACCTTACCTGCAAAAATACATTATTCAAATAGAACGTGTCCAAAGGCGGGCAACGAAAATGGTGGAAGGACTTAAACTTAAAACTTATCAGGAGAGACTTAAAGAACTTAATTTGTACAGTCTGGAGGAAAGAAGGGAGAGGGGGGACATGATTGAGACCTTTAAATATGTGAAAGGATTGAATAAGGTTCAGGAGGGAAGTGTTTTTAAGAAGAAGCTTAATGATAGAACAAGGGGGCACAACCTGAAGCTAGTCAGGGGGAAGATCAGGAGCAATGTTAGAAAATATTATTTTACAGAAAGAGTAGTAGATGCTGGGAACAAACTTCCAGCAGAGGTAGTTGAAAAAGCAACAGTCACTGGATTTAAACATGCCTGGGATAAGCACACATCTATCCTAAGATAAAGAGTACATACAGTATACACATAAGAGCAGACTAGATGGACCGTATGGTCTCCTTCTGCCGTCAACCTTCTATGTTTCTATGTTTCTATGAAAGGTTGATTGATGGACCAGATCAGCGGGGTGGGGACTGAAAGCAGAATAAGTGATTTCTTCACTAAGGAGACAAACAGAGGAGGAAACAAAGTGCTGAAGCCACTCAATGAAAGGTAAGCTACTGATATTTATTTTTTAGCTTTTGACTTGCCAAACACTTTCATTAATATTATTAGCACATGTATTAAATAAGCCCTAAAATGATTAAAATATTCAAGTCTAAATGTAACTTAATTGGTCTATATCTTGAATATTGGTTCATATGTGACCTAATAAAATTAAAACATCAGATCACATCAGGAAAACTGATTACACAACTTAAGAGAAAACTTCCTTTTTATCATGTGTTTGGTGTTCGGCCATACTAGTTTGCTCTTCTGGGATGTAAACTATACATTTGTGCCCTCAGACTTGTGTGTCAGTAACTTGCTGTTCCATGTTAGCCATCAATGTAAGCAGGAATTTCAAGGTTAGGGTAATACCATTTATTAGCTAACTCAATGGATTGAAAATGCAACCATTTTAAGCAGTTCAAGCTTCGTCTTCAGGTATAATACAGATCTGTAACTTAGACACACATTTATACAGAAAAATACAAAGCAGGCACAATTGTTTTTCTACTGACACACATAAAAAATAGCAAAATCGTAAAATTGCAAACTGTGAGATAAGAATCTGGCGGATTATGACAATTAATGGTGGGCTGATAAGAATGGGATGGGGAGAGAGAGTGTGTGGACTTTTTATTACTTTTTTTAGTCATATCAGCCAAGACAGTCTGTTTTAATATCAGACCTTGTGATGAATCCAGTCTATTCAATCCGTGTCATAATGACACATAAAATTATTTATCCCTGCTTAGCTCACAGTCCATCAATTTAAAGATTTGGATACATTTACATTCCCATTCCAAACTCTCATTGTGTGAACAGAAACTCCCCTTGAGCACTGTGAGCAGGGTAAAGGGGGCTTTCGTTCACAAAAGAAGAGGTTGACGTGGAAATGTAAATGCATCCAAATCTTTAAATTGATGGACTGTGGGCTAAACAGAGATAATAATTTTATGTGTCATTATGACATGGATTGAATAGACTGGAATAGCTGGTTGATGGGCTGCGAAGCAGGTCATCAACTGGCTTAACCTAACATGTGAACAACTTACCAGAGCCCCACAATGCGTTCCTATCAGCAGTTGACGTTCCTTACAGATGGGTTCTGGCCAGGGCCACAGAAAGATGGCTGCCACTTTTATGATTGAGGACACTCCGAGTGCCAGCACTGCCAGTTCTAAGGAACGCCGACCGCTAACAGGAACAGATAACGGGGTTCAGGTGAATTAGAGCAGGCTTTCTGCTACACACCCTGCGTCTCTTAACTCCCCCGCCACACCTGCCATCACAATTATTTTTTAACCCCCATTATACCTTGAAATCCCCCCCACCAGGGTGGGTGAGGAGTGGGAAAGAGACAGAATGGGACAGAGACAGAATTGGGCCCCCATTGATTTCCCTAGTTATAAGAATAAATATATAGCCTATTGTTTTTTGGTCTGTTTGAGCGATGTAATTACCTTCTGGTTAGGGAAGCCCCCCTTTACCCTGCACCTTTGAATAGGTGGTCTTGGTCCTTTTTTGACCACTATAGTAAGCTTAACATGGGTCTCTCCCATGGCTCAGACTGAAAGCTCCATCTTACATAAATCATCAGTATGCCAGGACAGGGCAGGCATTGTCATATGCAATTGGATAATCAGAGAAATGTGCTGGATTACCTGTATCTGCAACTTCCAGTGCCACCTGCAGTTTCTCAGCCTCCTGATGTGGCAACTTGTGAAGCTTGTGTCACATTTCAGGAGTCAGCATAGGATTTGGTGCTAAAATCTGGGGGATCTGCACATGTGGGACAAGAATTTTGTGGGGCTGGAGGAGGATCATCATGCACTTTTCATTTTGGAAAAATAAAGGGGGTATGAAAAGACCCTGATTTTTAATTTGGGGGTCTGTTTTGGGAGGTTGATTGGGGAGGGGGGCAAACGGGGCTGTGAAGTTTGATGCTTACAAGTACGTTACTGGGGCTGACTATCCATAGAGGGACCCTGGAGCCTGCTTCCCTAGCTCCCCCCAGCCCCTTCTGCACCTGTCCTATTTGCACCTCCACTCCTAACCAAAATACACCAGCCCATGTTCTGCTCGCCTTGATATAGCCCCAGAGCCATACCGACCCATGTACTTAAAAGTATGTTACTGGGGCTGACTGACCATAGGGGGACCCGGGAGCCTGTTTCCCTAGTTCCCCCTCATCCCCTTCTGTACCTGTCCTATTTGCACCCCCCAGCCCTAGCCAAAACACACCAGCTCATGTTCGGCTCGCCTTGCTATAGCCCCAGAGCCATACCGACCCATGTACTTAAAAGTATGTTACTGGGGCTGACTGCCCATAGGGGGACCCGGGAGCCTGTTTCCCCAGTTCCCCCTCATCCCCTTCTGTACCTGTCCTATTTGCACCCCCCACCCCAAGCCAAAACACACCAGCTCATGTTCTGCTCGCCTTGCTATAGCCCCAGAGCCCTACCGACCCATGTACTTACAAGTACGTGACTGGGGCTGACTGGCCATAGGGGGACCCGGGAGCCTGCTTCCCTTAGTCCCCCCCCCAGGCCCATTCTGTAACTGTCCTATTTTCACCCCCACCCTAGCCAAAACACACCAGCTCATGTTCTGCTCACCTTGCTATAGCCCCAGAGCCATACCGACCCATGTTCTTACAGAGAATGACTGGCTATAGGGCGACCCGGGAGCCTGCTTCCCTAGTTTCCCCCAGCCCCTTCTGTAGCACCTTCTGTACCTGTCCTATTTGCACCCCTACCCCTAACTAAAACACACCAGCCCATGTTCTGTTTGCCTTGCTATAGCCCCAGAGCCATACCGACCCATGTACTTACAAGTACATTACTGGGGCTGACTGGCCATAGGGGGATCCGGGAACCTGCTTCCCTAGTTCCCCCAGCCCCTTCTGTACCCCCTTCTGTACCTGTCCTACTTGCACCCCAACCCCTAGCCAAAACACACCAGCCCATGTTCTACTCACCTTGCTATAGCCCCAGAGTGACCCACACTGTATGCCCTAACGCTTCATTACCATCAAATTAAGTGTGGTTATAAATCCCGGCCATGGAGCCTACTCTATGACTCAATGTTGGGTTCTCTCCCTTATTGTTTGAAAAAACATGGCGTTCTGTCTTCTTTTTGATGTCTGTATGATTATTAACTGTTTTCTCTGCTCGAATGGTAATAACCTTTAGTAGCATTTCTTTTATATATGAAGCTGTCAGACTGCCGAACTCATTTTTATTGCCATATTTGACTATAAATATGAAGGCAAAATCCCCCCTAGGTAATGTTCTTTATTCTCATCTCTGAATAAAATAGTCTCAAAATCTTTACATTTCTGCTCCTCGCTATTAACATGTTTGAGTGAAGGATAACAGACTGAGCTAAAAATAATGCACAGCTGCCGGAGCCCGGGACTAGGTCATGATTTTAAATGATTCTATTATAGAGGAGTTCTACTACAGGCTGCCTTGCTTCTGGCTAAAGATGTATGGAAACCGGTTAGATTTAATACTAATGTGGGCAACGCGCTCCGTGGCTTAACACCTTCAGGGATGGACAGAAACTCTCAAAGCGGCGGCAAACAAAGACAATTTAAGGGGCACTACCATCCAAAAACATACAAGTGAAAAAATGACACCTCTGAAAGATTTTGTGTTATGATATTGTGCTCATTTTGTGGACTGTAATTGTTTCCTTAGAGCAATCTAACATTTTACATTGGAACATAGACTAATATCACCCTTAACAAATACATGGTTTCTTTACATGCAGCATAAAATAAGAATTCATATATAGACTCATTGTAGCTAAAACTCAACAGCCACTGACATAGAAGAGAAGTAGAATTAGAAGTAGAATATGCAATCTTTAAACATTCAAAATGTAACCTAATATATATATATATATATATATATATATATATATATCTATATATATATATTGGACCAAATTGGGTTCCATCCAAATCAATTTGCTTAACCCTAATATATATATTTTCATTTGGGCCAATATGTTTGAATCTGATTCTAATAATACGAAAATATAAGACATTGAGACATAGGAGGATGTACTGTTTAATAAACCATAAATGTATTATTTTCAATTCCAGTAATATTTTTATTACAATGCATTTATTAAACATTATACAAAAAAAGCAGGAGCCAGGTTCTATTCAACGTTGACCATTGTCATGGCAGATTTAAAGTTTGAGTTTGGATTTTTTAAATTTGTTTCATTCCTGATTTTATTGGACCAAATTGTGTTTCATCCAAATCAATTTGCTTAACCCTCTTGACAATTGTTAGTAATTTGTTGTACCATTTTAGCCATCGATGTAAGCAAGAAATCCAAGTTTAAGGTAATACCATTTATTGCCTATCTCAATAGATTCAAAATGTGAACTTTTAGCCAATAACTAGTATTCCCTTAAAGTGGACCAAAACCCAGTATTTTGACCATCCTGGGTTTTGGTCCTTGCCCCCGACTGGGGTGTCCTGCTGTGTGAAATTCCCCTGGTCGCCCGAACAAACTCACCTCTTCCAAGGCTTACAATGCATGCATGGCCGCTGGTCCACTCAGCGTGTTCAGATCCGCTCGAACCCCTTCATCCAGGAGCTTGTCTAATATGAACAGATCCAAGTACGCTAATGGCCGCATCCCCTGCTACCCTCTAACAGGAAGTGTACCTGCACTGGCCATTCACAAATGCCTGGCATGGACAAGCGCCATGCTAGAGAGATAGTGGGGATGCGGGCGCTGCTCGCACATGCGCCGTTGGACCAGGAAAGAAGGTGAGTTTATGTGCGACCTGGGGGGTTTCACACAGGGGGGAGGGAATCAATTGGCCCCATATTATAGATATCATATCATATTATAGATTCCTAAGCCGATCTCTGTGGGTTTTAGTCCACTTTAACAAAGGATTTCTTCTTTCTTGAAATGTAAATGTGTTTATTATTTGCTGTATTAAAGAGGTTGTCCAGGCAACTACAGAGAACAAATTAATCACATAGCCCTAAAGCTCTATGTTCAATTTTTCTTTTTTTTTTCAGAATGAACCCCCAAAAGCAGAGAAAACGTATGTTGAAGTTTTCATTCATTTTTGAAATTGAGTGTGACTGCTCTCTAGTACGATAGCAGGCAGCATGATTGGTGGTCTAATGCTAGGGGAATCAAGGGTATTGCCAGAAGTCAAGTTTCTGCTTCTAGGTGCTGCTGCAAAGTTATAGGTAGGGATAGGGCAGATATGAAACTTAATATGTACTTAAGATTTACTTTAAAAAGCCAATGAATTACTATTTAGGTGTAAATCTTGCTCTGACATGCTCTGTTTAATGATGCATACTTTTTTAACTCACACCTTATTTTGAAAAAAACAATCAAAAACAGTCCATATTTTCAGGAGATATTTTTAGACAAGTTAACTGAATTAAGGCCTTTGTGTTGTTTTTGACTTTTAAAAACTTGTCATCGTATTTTGTAGGGCCATTTGGTCTGCCTGACCTCTTCCTGTCGTTGTGCAATTGGCAATTTCTCAGTAAGACACTCTTCTGTCTTCTTTTGCTTTTTCTTTTCATTATTATAGCAATGAAAAAATGTCCTGAAGTGGATATACTGTCCAATTTCTGCCCTAGAGGGTGTTGTAATGCAGATTCCAACACTGGTTATACGGAATCAATTAATTGTGACACCTGTAGGAATAGTTTGCATCTTATTTCAAGCAATAATTTGCTTGATACCAAAGAATTGAGCCAACCAGCACAGGCTCAAAGAAGTGCCCTACAAACAGAGGCCGCACAAACCAGGATTGATATAAAAATAAAAATTCAAATGTTTAATATCGCAAATTGTACATGTTGCCAAGACAATACACAACTATACATACAAACAAGACTGTTTAAAAAACATACAAGACGACGCCCTCAGGTGGCAAGACCATATAACTGACTAAATAAATATATAATATATATATATATATGTAGACTGCCTGTCTAATAAAGTGCACTTCAATGCATAAAAAACAATGTTGAACAATGATGCTGTCAGCATCCTGAGGAAGTGGGCGGGGCCACGCAACGCGACGCGTAGATGCCGATACTGCCCCTCGGTGGCATCCAGGACTCAGTCTTATCATGGTGATATGAGTTACTTTTTCTATTCATGCCTGTTGTCTATTACATCAGTTAATATTACTAGGAATTATGCACATAGGTTAAATTTGTTATATATTTGAAACATTTGTTTTGCTGCACGGTTATTGCATAGCATTGTGTTTTATTTGTCACTATTAAGGTTGGCTATATTTAAATTATAGCACATGCACTGTTATTCACCAATTAATACTAGGCTGTTAGTGTTTTCACAGATTTTTTGTATATATCTATATATTTAACACGTATTATGTACAGACATTTACTAATTATCATGAATTGATTGTTTTTTATGCATTGAAGTGCACTTTATTAGACAGGCAGTCTACATATATATATTATATATTTATTTAGAGTCAGTTATATGGTCTTGCCACCTGAGGGCGTCGTCTTGTATGTTTTTTAAACAGTCTTGTTTGTATGTATAGTTGTGTATTGTCTTGGCAACATGTACAATTTGCGATATTAAACATTTGAATTTTTATTTTTATATCAATCCTGGTTTGTGCGGTCTCTGTTTGTAGGGCACTTCTTTGAGCCTGTGCTGGTTGGCTCAATTCTTTGGTGTCTATTAACGGGGTACTGTGTACCTGGGTGCCCATGTGACCAGCACCCATAGATGTATATAAGTAGCTGTGCATTACTTTAAGTTTTTGTGTTGTCAATAATCAGCTTGATGTGATGCAGAGCAGTTGTCCTCGATGTTGTACCTGTAAGTAATTAGGATTAAATGAAAAATTCTGATTATTGTTGTATTTGAGGTTAACAATTCATGTTATTTGTATGTTGTTTACTTACTTTTGAACCTTTGAACATTTCGTGTTATTTGAATAACTGGAAAAATGTAGGTGTTTTTAAACTTTTGACGGTATTAAATGTAGCAAATTGAGATGGACAAACTAGTGCTGCCAAATTTGTTCGTACCAAACTTTGCGAGTTCAAGTTCCTGAACATGGACTCCAGCCAGAAGTCGGTGTTTGAATTCAGCGTTTAGCCCAAACACAGGAAAGCTGGTTGATGGGCTTTTCCCATCAACCAGTCTCACCTAAAGTGCTGCAAAATGTGTTCTTACCAGACTTTGCGAGTTCAAGTTCCTGAACATAGACTATAGTCAGAAGTCGGTGTTTGAATTCAGCGTTTAGCCCAAACACAGGAAAGCTGGTTGATGGGCTTTTCCCATCAACCAGTCTCACCTAAAATGCTGCAAAATTTGTTCGTACCAGACTTTGGGAGTTCACGTTCCTGAACATAGACTCCAGAGAGAAGTCCGTGTTTAAATTCAGCGTTTAGCCCAAACACAGGAAAGCTGGTTGGGCTTTTCCCATCAACTAGTCTCACCTAAAGTGTGAACTTACCTGAGCCCCACGATTCCATTCTCAGTGGCAGTTGGCGTTCCTTTCAAACGCCTTCCAGCTGGGGCCACAGTAAAATGGCCACCATTCTCATGAGTGAGGACACTCCTGTTGCCAGTACTGCTAGCTGGTACTAGTAGTGTCCTCATTCATAGGAGCATTTTATTGTGGCACTGGCCTTGGCCCATTTCAAAGGAACACTAACCGCCAATGGGAAGGGGATCACAGGGCTCAGGTGAGTTACAGCAGGCTTCCTGCTGCACATCTGTACCCCCCCCCAACCATCACCAAACCTACCATCAATTGTTTTTTTTATAGCCCCGAATCTACCCACAGAAGCAAAATCACCCCCAAAGTTGGGTTTCCTATTGATTTCAGTGGGGACCGGGTTCGGGAACGATGGGCCAAACTTGCCGAACCCGAACTTTGGGGGGTTCGCTTATTTCTTAATAACAAACGGCTGCTTTTTAGGTGGGCAAGCTAAAGAAAAAACAAAAAGATCCAACCACAGAGGTAGCAAGGAATCTGGAGAGTGGTATAAATTAAACATATATTTATAGAAACAGTCTACCCAGTCAGTTTACATTCATATAATCATCCTCCTATTTACACAATATTTAGAATTTCCAAAAATGTTACAATTTACATGCTGTGTCCCATAAATATTTTGCTGTATGAGCTTACTCCCTCTAGTGTTTGTGAGATGTATGGCAAAGGCTGTAATAACACATACTGAGCACTAGAGGGACCCTTATCCCATGCTTTTGTTTTGTTAGCCTTTAGATGCCCCTTTTATAGGATTAAGGTTGTGATTTTCCTTTAGAATTCAAGCATCCAGTCATGTGCTACATTTTTTTATTTCCTTGGAGGGGATTGGCTATAACCCCAATATATTTAGCAGCCTATTCAATAAATACCAGAGCTCCTACCACACAAGACTAAATAAAACTGCAAGGCAAGCTTGCTGTCAGCACTGCAATGAGCGATACTCTCAAATTAACATCTGTATTTTCTCCGGTGGATTTTGAACATTCTTTCAACAAGGAAAATAATTGTTTCTGACATTATTTGACTTGTTTGATTCTTGCAGGCTGTAATTAGAGCCCTTAAGCTGTATTATTTTCCCTGTATACATCCCGCATGTGTGGGAACTGGATGGTTAATTGCAAACAGATTTTGACAGGATATCCCAAAATTCACACCAGGACACAGATGACTAGTTTTATGATGTTCTCCGAGGAAGAGCAAAGAGTCAGAAGAGAGAATCCACATAACAGTGTTTAGATGCTTTCTGCTTGGCTGGAGATAAAGTGCTGGTACTAACTATGTAAATAAAAATCATAGATGCAATAATTGTCTAAAAGATTTACTGAAAATAGGAAACGTACCCGTTCCTGTGACGAGATGAACACCATCAAGCTGAAGATAGCCTTGGGGTATGATGCCTGTATTGGGAGATGTCAGGAAAAGTCAGTTTGGCTTTTTCTATAAAATAGCTGTTTATTTTCTTTTTTTCCTCTGTTTTTACACTTTATTATTTTTAGAGTAAATGAAATGTTTTTTATTACAAAATGATTTAATGATGACGAGTACATGAAACGTAATGCACATAAATTAAAGTTATTTATTTTCAGGATAAAATATTCAGTGTATCCCAACAGTCTAATAATAATAATGTATAGTCATTATATTTTTAAAATGACCAATTACTATTAAAATAATATCATTTGTATTGTTTTTAGAAAAATTATTACTTATTCTTTAGAAAATAAATATTGGAGTTTGGCTTGAGGCTGGATTCATACTTTTGTGAGTCTGGGTAATAAAGGCACCTTGAGACTCAGGAGACAGCTCTGTGCTCTCTGTTGCATGTTTTGAAAGAAGGGATTTTTAGCTAAACTTTAACTTGCCTTACCATTTGTTTTTGTGTACTTTGAACACACATTTTCATGGCAATTATCTTTTTGCTAAGGGTGGTTTCTGGTACTGTAGGTGAAACAGCTAAAGGGCATCTGTAGACATAATATAAAAAAGGAGACTCACCTCTCCGGCAATAGATACGTCCAGGTTTAATGTTTTAACAGTTACCTTTTCTACTGTCTAGATGAGTGCCTCATCTACTTTGAGGGAGATTTCTCACACACCCGTTGACTTCTAATGCACCTAAAGTTTATGTACTGGATGCATATTTGTACATGAAAAAAAGAGGTAGCATACATTATCAATCCATGTAGTCATGCTGCAAAACACTAGTTTGCAAACACGCGTCCATAGTCTATAGACAGATAGAATGGCCCACGCAGACATGACCTGGGTGAACCGGTGCTGGGATCTTGCAAACCACCAGCAGTACGTATACCACTGGTAGGAAAAGCTGCGCTAGACCCATCACTGCAAGCGCACATTTATAAAACAAAACATATCAAAAATACATAAAAGGCTGAGTCATTACTAACGCCAGGTATCGGCCGTCTGTATAGCGGCGCTTAGAGTGACCACTAGTAGACGCTGTAAGCTGGTATCGCGCTGTAACAGAGCGTCTCAGTTGCTCTAGTAGCCTGGCCTGCATTGATGAATGTGATGTATGTTAGGCGCTCTAACACCAGTACAGCGAGCAAAAGTTAGCGCCAGCTCAATACGACCGACTCTTGGCGCTCTACACCATACTTATCAAAAGAGGACAAACACAGCATTGGCGCTCTAAATCTGGTCACTATAGCATAGAGCGCCAGACGCTGTGTGATTAAAGTCTGTTTTTGAACACATATCCACCTGTAACAAAGCGAAAACACATATGGGTTGATTCAAAGAAACATGTAACAGCTTGGATTTGGCTCACGATCATCCTATTTTTCCCGTCCGCTCGTGCGTTCGTATGAACTTGCGAGTGATTCAATAAGCAAATACGTTTCTATCCTAAAAGATACGTCCGTTCGTATGATATCTCCCGAACTTGCCTCAGTCAGTTGCCAATCGTAAAAATCACGTTCATGTGCTCACCTGTTGCGGCGGCAGCCTGTTTTTTGGGCTGCTTCCATCGTCCACCTCTTCCAATTACTTGCGTTTGCCTCTGGTTTTCATTGGTTTTTGGCCTCTTAGATGCGTGCGTTCGTATGTTTATAAGATCTTGCGCATGCGCACCCTCAACCAGAAACTTACCTAAACCCCTTAGCGGCTGCATCCAACTTCATTTATCGGTCCCTCAAACTTACCTAAACCCCTTAGCGGCTGCATCCAACTTCATTTATCGGTCCCTCAAACTTACCTAAACCCCTTAGCGGCTGCATCCAACTTCATTTCTCGGTCCCTAAAACTTACCTAAACCCCTTAGCGGCTGCATCCAACTTCATTTATCGGTCCCTCAAACTTACCTAAACCCCTTAGCGGCTGCATCCAACTTCATTTATCGGTCCCTCAAACTTACCTAAACCCCTTAGCGGCTGCATCCAACTTCATTTATCGGTCCCTCAAACTTACCTAAACCCCTTAGCGGCTGCATCCAACTTCATTTATCGGTCCCTCAAACTTACCTAAACCCCTTAGCGGCTGCATCCAACTTCATTTCTCGGTCCCTCAAACTTACCTAAACCCCTTAGCGGCTGCATCCAACTTCATTTATCGGTCCCTCAAACTTACCTAAACCCCTTAGCGGCTGCATCCAACTTCATTTCTCGGTCCATAAAACTTACCTAAACCCCTTAGCGGCTGCATCCAACTTCATTTCTCGGTCCATAAAACTTACCTAAACCCCTTAGCGCCTGCATCCAATTTCATTTCTCGGTCCATAAAACTTACCTAAACCCCTTAGCGGCTGCATCCAACTTCATTTCTCGGTCCCTAAAACTTACCTAAACCCCTTAGCGGCTGCATCCAACTTCATTTCTCGGTCCATAAAACTTACCTAAACCCCTTAGCGGCTGCATCCAACTTCATTTCTCGGTCCCTAAAACTTACCTAAACCCCTTAGCGGCTGCATCCAACTTCATTTCTCGGTCCATAAAACTTACCTAAACCCCTTAGCGGCTGCATCCAACTTCATTTCTCGGTCCATAAAACTTACCTAAACCCCTTAGCGCTTGCATACTTCTTCATGTTGACGACCCTAAAACTTACCCAAACCACATAATGTACATATGTCTATATGTTTCTAAGTGTGTTTTTTCTGGTTTGTGTAATTGTTTGTGTTTGCGCATATTACAAAAGACACATTTTTGAAGTATTGAAATATAATTTATTTAAAATTTTTGGGTGCTTTTGGGATCTTTTTTTTTTCCCTTTTTTTTATTTTTTTGGGGTGTTTTGTTTTAAACCCCTTTTTTTTTGGTTTTTTTTTTTTTTGTAACAAACATCTTAAAATTGTTTTTTGCTTTCATTAAAAACATAGTTTTGTTTTTGGGGGGTTTGAAAAACCCTAAACTGTAAAACTTTAAAAACAATAATTAAGTTTTTAAAACTTGGAACCAAAGTAGCCAGGACCAAGGGCACTAATCCTCCTCGTCTTCTTCATCTGTTGGCCCCAATGTCGCCTGTATGGCCAGCAGCTCGGCCACCAACTCCTTCATTCTTTTTTTTTTGGCCGCCAATGTTTTGGGGATCATCCCTGTAACCAATAGAGAAAGAAACATAAATAGGAGTCCAAGACCGGTTTGTATGCTGGAAATAGATTTGGGGTTAATCAAATACATGTAAATGCATGACATATGTCATTCTTCCAAGGGATACAGTTAATGCATTTCCCACAGGTAAGTCTTTAAACTCCTTAAACCGGACCTTCAACATTATTTAATGAAAACCAATAACTATTCCCAAATGATTCTGCACCAGCTCAAAGTAAATTTGGGTTTTTTTGGGATTACAGCGCCGCCATCTGGACTCTGAAGCATAACACTTAATGAGGAGTGGAGAGTTGGATAAAGTACAGGGGAGTAGGTTACAGTGGTGCGTTGGGAATCCCGAGCATAGCTGGGTTGAGGGAAAGGTCATCACTCACACAATGCATGGCAGCACCTTCCTTTTTTCAATCTGTATCCCATGCTGCCTGTAAATATTGCGCATTCCATATTCCGCAATATTGGTTTTGTTCAGTCTAATAACATGCATTAGATGGCTGAAGGGTGTTTTTCAATGTTTCTAATCTGTAGGTACAGTGTGATGGCTAATTCTTAGGTTCTTAATACAAGTTAGGGTCCTCTTTAAGCTAACGAAGTGCCCACATGAAAGTGTGAACTACACATTGGCTACGCCTTTAGTTATGTGTGTGTTATTAGCTAACCAAACATTAATATGAATAATGGCATGGAGACTTACGGAGTTGGTGGCCGACAGATGGCTGGTTGGGGCCAACAGGCTGCCCTTGGTCCTGGCTATGCTGTGAAGAAGTCCCTCGAGAAACATGTGACATTTGGTTAGTACTTGTAGAGAGTCACTATTCCCAACATATCTGGCTCCCAGTCTGGCTGACATCACTCACCTTTGCCAGGATCGACTTCCAGCATCTCTGCTGCCTCCTCCTCCACTATTTCACCCGCACCAGAAGCTTCTACAAATACATAATAAAGGATAACTTAGTTTTTGGCCTGCCATGTATATCTTTGTGCCTATACATGAAGAGTGACATACCAGAGCCTTCCCCATGCCTGGCCAGGTATGACTCCACGCCCACGCGGTTTGGCCCCTCCTCTGTGGTAAGGTCCAGGGGCTGGTCTGAGGAGGCCACAGAGGAGGGGTAGGTCCGTCGCCCGGGAGATCCACCACCTTCACTCACAGATGCAGACTCATGCAGCACTGGTCGGCCTGTACGCCTCCGGGTGCGGCGAATTCTGAAATCCATTTCCAACACTACCAAAGAAAAGTCATTATAAATAAAGGCATAACTTATACATTTGGAACATATACCATGCAATTGCTTGGTACTTACTTGGGAAATGGATTCCAAAAAACCTCCGCACCCGGGGCATGTGCAGACGTTTCAGGTCCGACCAATGCTGCATTATCTGGGTGTGAGTGAAGGTGGTGCTGGTGACACGGTGTATCTCGGCGATGATCTCCCGGGCGATGTCCCTTTTCTCGCACACATTGGGCGCGAAGTCATACCGGCGCTGAAGCATGATCTGAAAAACATAATGGACACAGAGATTTTACTTTTACACACACACCCATATGTGTTGCATCACAAGTTGAGAATTTCATGTCATTAACACACACATTTAGAGTGGCAGCCATTTTTGGGGAGTGCCTTAAAGAGGACGTTGACTGTGAATGAGAGTCTGGTCTTATGTTATATGTATCACACACCATGTACATACAGATAATAGCCAACATCAAGAATCAGCCCACCTGCATCTATGGCATGTTAGGATGGTTTAAACATCCAAGATGTAGGCTAATGCTTAGGCTTTTGGACCACGTGTGTGGCTTCCCGTTGTGTTTTTATGGCTTAGGAAAACAGTGTTCCTCAAACATCCGCATCAAGGTCCGAGACAGGCCAGGTTTGCCAGCTAGCCCCGCTACTCCACAGGTTAATTAACTGTTGCTAAGCCGGAGCAATTGGCCGAATTAGGACATCAGCATAGACAGGTGAAAACGTGGCCAGGCTCGGCCCTTGAGGATGAAGTGTGAGGAGCCAGTGATTAAACATTAAGAGACCCCAAACTAGTTCCAAACGCATCATTTACATTTAGGCCATCATTGACTATTAGATTAAAATGCACAGGCAGCCACTTACCAGCATGAGGATCTCTTCCTGTTGACGGGTGAAGATAGTGGGCGCCATCTTTATGCTTCTTCAAGGCAGCAGATAAGTGAAACCCCAGCGGTTTCCTGGTTCCGCTCGAACGTACGTTCGTACGAGCGCGTAGTCGTGCGCATAGGCGTCACACGCTGGGCTCATTATTTAAAGGTCCCTGCACCCAAAGCTCATTCTCTTTGAGCATTTGTGTAAGATGGCACCTAAAAAGCCTATGAGCAAGCGACCCCAGCAAAGCAAGACCGCGGAGGGCCCAACAACAAGGTCCCAGCAAGGTAGGAGAAAGCTGAGAGGCAAGACTACTACCTCGGCCCCACCAAGGGACCCTGGACCCTCAGGAACCCAAAAAAGGGGCCCAAAGCCACGTGCCCCTGCAGCCAAAAAGAAGCCAACTGCAGCACCCACCACCTCTGCCCCCAGAAGAGGCCGCACAAGGGAGCCCACACCGGCCATGGGTTCAAGTAGGGCAGTTCGGCAACCCAGGCCCCGCAGCAGGGCCCGAACCCCATCCCGGGCCAGAAGCCCATCCAGGGCCCGCCGAACCCCATCCCGGGCCAGAAGCCCAGCCAGAGGCCGCCGAACCCCATCCAGGGCCAGAAGCCCAGCCAGAGGCCGCCGAACCCCATCCAGGGCCAGAAGCCCAGCCAGAGGCCGCCGAACCCCATCCCGGGCCAGAAGCCCAGCCAGAGGCCGCCGAACCCCATCCAGGGCCAGAAGCCCAGCCAGAGGCCGCCGAACCCCATCCAGGGCCAGAAGCCCAGCCAGAGGCCGCCGAACCCCATCCAGGGCCAGAAGCCCAGCCAGAGGCCGCCGAACCCCATCCAGGGCCAGAAGCCCCTACAGGGCCCGAAGAACCCCATCCAGGGCCAGAAGCCCCTACAGGGCCCGAAGAACCCCATCCAGGGCCAGAAGCCCCCGACCTGGCACCAGCCGGGAACAGAGCCCCCGACCTGGCACCAGCCGGGAACATAGCCCCCCAAGAGGGCCCAGAATTGCAACCATGACCACATCTACACCTGGAAGTTCGGTGGCCAGCCACGCCAGAACACCCAGTCCCTTGGCCAGTCCAGTCCAGTCATTGGGAAGCCACCAATCCGGCCATTCCCCTACCCAGCCCCAGGCCATAATGTCACCACATGTGTCTGCACACATGGAGGAGCAGCCAAGCCAACCATCTGGCCGCACATTGCGCCGCGGCCAGTTGAGTGGGAGATTCTCCCATGACCAAAATATGGCATTGGCTAGTGGCCTTACATTATACTATGACGAGCTCTATGGGAGCAAATCAAAACACACCACAAAGCAGCGCAAGATGGAATTGTTTGAAACCATCCTACGACAAGTAAATGCAGCGGGGGAAGAGAGGAAAGATGTGTCCCAAATTCAGAAGAAAATCTCTGATCTGAAGTATGCTGTACGGCAAAAAGAAATTAAAAGGCATAATTACAGGTAAATAAATGTTTTCTCCAAATATAATGTTTAGGATGTACTGTATGCACCTTTTCTGAGTACCAAACGATTTTCTCTTTTCAGCCTGAAAACTGGAGGTGGCTTTCCTTCTAAATTGGAGTTTACCCCTGCTGAGGAGATTGTGCTGGGACTTCTCCATCCGGTCGCGGTCGGTGGACATGCTGGTCTAAGGGACACAGACTCACCGACCCGTACCCACGGTGAGTACTCTTAAATCTGCATGTTTGCCTGTTTGCTAAATAATCTAAAGTTCACTAGTAACAAGATAACGGGATGCCCCTATGGTTTGCCTTGCTTGGCCTCGCACTACTGTGCCTGTTTGTGTCCTCTTTTGGTCCCTGGGAATCACACATTTAGGACCACATCCATTATGGCAAAGATCAAATTTCCAATTGGATTGGTAAAGTCATGAAGTTTCTCCTGAAAAGTGATATATTTTGAATCAATCACAAAACACACATCATTATGTATGGGTTGCCTATTTGTTGTGTGAGTTGTGTTTGAGTTAACAATGTAATTAGCCACCCCCAAACATATCTGACCTAGAGCAGCGTGACTCAACTGGCGGGCCGGGGTCCCAATGCGGACCTTGGCACCAGATTCCAGGACCCCTGCCCAGACAGCCCTGCACTCAGTTACTTCTGTGTTGACGTGCTCAGAGCTGCCCCCTTGATCGGCGATGTAGTGGTTGTTCTCCTGCCCAATGTGATGGCTCCCTGAAACATAGCATTGCAATATGAAGTACTGCACAGGAAGTGGCATTGCAAGGTACACAGTAACTTGGTAAAACTTTCTCTTGGCACAATCGTGTCCCGCTGCCCCTGCTCTGCCCCATCTGCCACAGTCCCCCCATGCCCCCCCCCCCACATAAGCCCCATACATTTGTAACAGATTTGCTCCATCCATCCCATCACCATCAATACGTTAACTCCCCCCTTTAGCCATCCAATCCCTGTCCCCTCAGCTCTGCCCCATCCAGCCCAGCAAGGGCAAGCAGCCTTTATTAGTTTGCACTTGGAAATCTCCAGCCCCTCCACCAGTGTGTTTATTTCTAACTAGACACCCCCTGCGTCAGCCCCATGGCCAGACATTCACCTCTCACCACATACCTTTAAATGGACCTTTCCAACAATTGTTTGAGTACCCCGGACCTAGCGAATGGTAGTCTAAATCCAAAAATGTGCGTTGAAAGTTGTATGCTGACTGGGTACACTTCCTGACTTAGAACTGAGGTCAGTTAGCAGTTTTCGCGAGCCATTTCACCTATCTAAACTTGCGTGTCTTTGAACAAATGTCCCCATTGCTCTAGAGTTGCTTAATATTACAAATAGAGGTTTATTTGATTACCTATCCCAAAAATGGTTATGTGTGTGTTTACGTGGTTTGTTTTTCTCTTCTTCAGCCCAGCATGATCCCTCAGCAAGGGTAAACTCACCCCCCAGTTTGGTTATGCCTACCAGGTCCGTACAGCATAGGAGCCCAGATCCGAGATTTCCGGTAAGTTAATTTAGTACCATAAATACTACCAAGTGCTTAAGAATGTGTTAAACTGTGGGTATCCCAAATTTGGACGCCAACTTACACTTTTTTTTTTATATGTCCCTACAGACCCGCACACTCATGGAAGAGATCCAGGACATGGAGGAAGATGATGATGTCTCCATGCAGGGCACGTCGGATGACCTCCCCCTGGGTCCCAATTTGGAACTGCTCCATAATGTTTCTCTGGCCAATCCTCAGCAGCAGAGTGAATCTCCATCCATTGTGCATGCACATGGGGAGACTGACACTACAGTCCCCAGTGTTCACTCTGCTGCTGAGGATTTGCAAAGCAGGCCTGTTGCTGTTGAGGGGACGACACCACGCGGCAGGGCACGCCCAAGAGCCAGGGTAATTGTGCGGCGGACTCCATTACGCCGCCCCACAATTTCCCAGGGGAGGCAGAGTGCCCTGCTTCAATTATGGACCCAACAAAGGGACTCTTATGAGGCACAGCTCGTTACAGAGCGTGAGCAAAGGCATGCCGACATGGTCAACATCAATACCAGTCTACAGGGCGTACCCTCAACAGCAACGTGGTCACTGCAAGTAATGGCATCCAGTCAGCCATGGCTGAGATGTCCAATATGCAGAGAAACATTGTGGAGCAGTTTCAAATTCACAATGCTGCCATGGCCCAGGCTAGGTCCCATTCACATGGACCTCCACCTGGACCTCCACCTGGGTATTATGGGCAGCCACCCTATTAAGCCATGGGTGTGTGGGGCATCTTTTCTCTTAACCCCCACTGTATTTACTTGTCCTTTGAGGTTTCAAACAATCCATTTTGTGTTGCTCATGCAGGTTGTGTTTTGTATTTGCTCCCATATAGCTCCTTAGAGTAATGCTTAAGGCCACTAGCCAATGCCATAGGTCTATGTGGAGGGTATCTGGCCACTTATGGCTATAAAGATGTATTTGGTTGGTGCTCCTCCTGTTTGCAGACATGTTTGTGTGACATTATGGCCATGCCCAAATATCCCTGGGCACAGGCAATATTAATGACTGGACTAGGCTGGCCTTTGGACTGGGTGTCCTTGTTTGGTTGTGCCACTCACTTCCAGGTGTAGATGTGCTCGATGTTTTTTTGGTAATGTTATCCATTTGTAACCACAGATGTATGTGGAATTTTTTCTGTTAAGCACTATAATTTTTAATTTTCTAAGTAAAAAAAAAATCTCACTTACAATACTTGTGGCGTTTTTAGTGGGAACACATTTTAAACAGCTTGGGCTAAACCAGATATTTTTTGTTTGAAGAGGTGTAACAATGCAAATCTAAAGCTAAGGAAACTACATGAAATACATTAGGCAACAATTAAGGTAAAAATGTTTTACTTTGAGGTAATGCCACATTATGGCAAAACAACATATTTAACAAAAAGGATAACACAGACACACAGAATGTTGAGACACGAAATAAAATTAAGTAAAATGCTGCAAGATCAGGTTGGCTCGAACTGATTGGCCAGACTCACTGGGTGGCCCCACAAAATTCTCGACATCATCCTCTACGGGTGAAGAGGGCAGGCTATCCACATAACGTGGGACACGTTCCAGGATGGCAAAATTGTGCAAAACAGCACATGCCATTATAATGTCGATCACTTTCTTGGGATCATATTGCAGGGCGCCCCCAGTATGGTCCAGGCAACGAAAACGGGTCTTCAACAGCCCAAAGGCCCTCTCCACAACAGCCCGGGTCTTGCGGTGCGCACGGTTGTACGCTTCCTGAGAGGCATCCTGGGGCCGCAGCACAGGCGTCATGAGCCAGGGTAGAAGTGGGTACCCGGAATCACCTTAAACAGACAATTAAATGTAATCAAAATTAAAAAGGCAACACAACAAACACAAAAAAATTTACATATATCATAATGATGTAAGGTAAAGGGGAAAAAATAACACCCAGGGCACATTAGCAAAATAAATATTGCCACTAATGTAGTACCTAATTAAAAATGGCACTTCAATATACCAATTAATTAACAAACATCTGCACGGCCAAGGGGATTTTGAATTTAAATATATTTTTAGTTTTCAGACATGTTACAATTAGGATGCTGCTGAGGGGCTATCCACATTTATATGGAAACTACAATGTATGCAGTTTAAGTCCACTTTGACATTTAAAGACCAATAGTACAAAAGGAGCCAAAGCTCACAGATCCTTGGGTATAAACTCCCAACCAATATATTTAGGGACATGGAACTTACAGACATCCTAACTAAAGGGAAAACATTCTGAAGGACAAAGCGAGGCAAGCATTTTTTTTGGAAGTTCATAATATATGACCCAAGAAAAAGGCAGTCTCAGGCTTATGTAAAGAATTCAAATAATAACATATCAACAAATACAAGATTAATCCAACATTTAATAGCACACAAATAGGACACACTTACCAAGCAGCCATGCCCCCGAAAATTCACCTGCCTCAAATCTCCGAAACAACCCAGATCGCCTGAGTATATAGGAGTCGTGGGACGATCCTGGGTAGCCGGCAAGGACACTCATAAAACGCATGTCCGGACCAACCACGGCCTGGACATTAAGGGAGTGTCCCATTTTACGATTCCTTAAGGCAAAAACATACAAAAAGGGTAATTGATATTTGACCCAAAATAAAAAATTAACAACTAAACATGTCTGCACTCTATTGGGAAATACTAATGAAAAGCCTACAGAAAGCAGCTACACAAATGAGGGATAAACAAATATGCTGCCGCAAAGGAAAACAGGTTACATTACACGTTGGGCAACATAATAACCAATCTCAATACCTATATATATACTCGTCGGCAGCCCTAGGTACGAGTGCCACATGTGTGCAGTCAATAGCACCAATAACGTTGGGCATGTCGGCCACATTATAAAACCCAAGCTTAATGGCGTTTCTGGCTGCCATATCATCCGGAAAATAAATATATTTTGGAGTTATGGCAGCCATGCCTTCCAAAAATTTAGAGAGTGCGCGGCTCAGCGTAGGCTGTGACATCCCCACGGAGAGGGCACCCAGCCTCTGGAACGAGCCGTTCGCCAAAAATTGCAGGCAGCCAAGCATCTTGGTCATACCTGAAATTGCATGCCCCTTCCTTGTGGTGCGGGCTAACCATGGCCGCAGCTCACTATATAATTTATGGAGGGAAGCGCGATTAAGCCTGGTCAGCTCGAACAGCTCAACATCATTCATGCTATCGATGTTCATGCGACGACGCAGGGGCAATCTGCTCTCAGACATCTCGATCAACTCAATGCCAAAAAGCATAAGCCCTTGATGTGCCACAAACTCGCTCCGCTCCATCCTACTCCCGAGGCCAAATAGCTGCCGGCAAACATTTCGTAAAGCAGCTCTTTAATGGGCTTCCAAACAATTAGCAATCACCTCTCTGAATTGGTCGCAAGCCCATGTGAAGGACGTAAAAAATAGGATCGGACGCAAATAATACGATTTGGACGGGAAAAACACACGAACTAACGCAAATTATACGATTCTCGTACGAAATGCGTATGTTCATATACGTCTATGCGCGAACGATCGTGCGAATACGAAATGGCCAAAAAAACAAGAAAAAATGACAAACACCCACCCAAACTTACGATTCTCGATACGAAATCAATTAACTTTGGCTCTTTGAATCGAGGGGATAGAATGACATTGTTATAACACTGGGACAATAACACTTTAGTGCCAGACCTGTAATGACAATTCTGCATAAAAATATAAAAAGTCAAAAAAGTTTCTAAAAGTGTTTATTTGCAGCCAGGAGAGGTCACACACAAAAAAAAAAGTAAAACACGCTGTTTAAACACAAGCAAATGAACTGCCATTGAAATGTATGGTAGAGCGACACTGAGTGATAGTCAATACCTGGCATTCTGAAAGCTAGAGTGCTATACGATGTGCCGCTTGTAATAATACATCGGACGCTACAAGATTCGCTTTCATAAATGTGGTTTTAGCGCCCGGCGTTCCCCAGACGCTGCCTGCCGCCACCAGGCACTACCTGGCGCTATCCCTTCTTAAATTTCCCCCTAAGTTACATAAATACATAAATCTAAGTTTAAATAAGTGAACATTTTAAAATGCCAAATAATCTGTGCTTTTTAGTGAGTTTGTAAAATAAACATTGCAAGATTCATTTTGGGATACATATAAAAATGCTAAATCTGTATTTGTTAATAATAAACATTTAGAGCTTTGACATCTAAAGTTAGAGAGACCCACAAAATATCAGGACAGTTCAGGAAAAAACTGCATCTTAAATGAAAAATTAGGAGGTCAGACCCTAAGACCAGAATGTCAAACACTGAAAAACTCACCAAGGTTTGGGAAAATGTCTTTGAGTTAAAAATGGGGGTAGAAACTGTAATGCCACGGGTGTGTTGTCAATCCAAGAGAGAGGGGCAAAGTCCAAGTCAAACTGAGGAAATAAAATAAGTCCGTGTAGATGCCATTTATGAAAAGAAATCTAAGAATAAGAATCAAGGTGAGCAAAAGCAATACAAAATATATAAAATCACTCAAATGATTTTTCTGCAAACACCAAAGGCCAGTGATGACTATTGGGGAACTTCTGAAGCTAAATTTGGGACTGGCCTCAAATTAGATCATTATCAATTTAAAGACTCTGCTGTTGGCTTGTAAGATGTTTTGTGGAGGCCTGGGGTTGTTTCCAATATTGTCATTGGTGATCTGGAAACAACTTTTTTTCACTATCCATTTTTTAGATATGGTTTGTATATCATCAGTTTCCAGCATTACTGTCATGGTAAACTTACCTGGAGTCCGGTCCCGCGATGTCTCCAGGTGGCGTGGGCTCAGACGGCAGGCCGGGCTTCCTTGCACCCGGCAACCGCTCCGACAGCGGCCTCGAGAGCTTCCGCCTCCTCCTCTTCCCGCTGCACTACCGGCTTCTCTGTTCGTGCTCGCGCAAGCACAGCTGATTTTTGCCCTCCGGAGGCGCTGCACACAGCAAGGCCGCTGGAAGCTGATTTCAAGAGGCCAATGAGCCCAAAGATTGTTCTGGACAAAACACCCTAAAAGTTTGAACTGGGCAATCAGCCCAAGTGTTGCTAAAGTATGAAATGTGCTTGGTTTTCTTCCTTCCTATCCCCTGCATCCATGTCCTATGGAAGATGTTCCCAGCCTGTTTTCTCCATCAGAGTTCCCAGAACTGTATTCTGTACTTACCTCGGCTACCCTATTATACCCAGTCTTACCTTCGGTTCATCCGTATTCACCCCCGTGAGTTTACATCCTTTGAGCTAATAAGTCCTGGAGGTAACCATGTCGGGTGAGGCGTTTAAAGCGTTCGCAGCAAATGAAGGCTTGGCTAAAGGTGAAGCTAGCTGCAGAGATTGGGGGTTGTAAGCTCACAAAGAAGACGGGTGTCCCTGGGGTTTGACAATTACCACATCATATATAGAACTCAGCATTGTGTGTTGTAGGAATTAGAGAATTTTATTTTATATTTTTAATACTATGCAGCACTTAGCTTTCAGAGGTTTATAACCCCAGATATGTTTTATCTTGTATTGTCTAGTGTTTTTGAACTATTATTATTTGACAGCCCCCCCCCCTTCCAACATATACAATCATATATAAAGTCAAGTACCAAATATTTATTTAGTGTGGAATGGATTCTGGTCGTTCCTGAAGCACCCGAATTATGAAACAACTGTGTTTAACCCTCATTTCCTTTTTTTTGTGGGGGGGGGGGGTTGTCTAGATATCCTTACTGACGACTCTAGAGCAGTGGTGGTGAACCTATCTCACCCCGGCACTAAAGCCAACAGGTTAAATTACTGTGTTGGCACTTAAATAAATATTTGGGCAGTTTGGGCACTCAGCTCCTAAAAGGTTTGCCATAACTGCTATAGAGCAAAAGTCATGTCCAAGCAGAATGTTATGAGGCAAACATCATCTCCATGGAGTAGCATGTAGACATCTCAATGGTGTAACAGGACAGATGAAACAATCAGTGCAAAAGCAAACTATCTTTAGTTCACTCACCTGTCTTCCACTACCTCACTACTCCTTGGCTCATGCAGTGACGGGGGGGGGGCACTGTTGCCTAGCTACCACTGGCAGTGTGTCTCACAGAATAGGCTTTTTCCCATGATCCCATGCTACTGTGGTTGTGTAGTCCCTGTCACTGGGTCTGCATTCCTGCTGTTTGGAGGGGGCTGATTTTAAATCCTCTTTCAGGAAAAACATGGTGGGGATTGTATTGGCTGCTCCAGCTGTTCTCATGCTGTCATCCATTTGAACACAGCTTGTTGCCACCTTCTTCCCGACTTATTGCCACAAATACTGACCACGTTTTGTCATCTTCTCCTAAATCTTGTTATGGGCAACTACTGTCCGCCTACAAAATATTGACATTGACAATGGCCACATTTTGTCTAAGTTCTGCCCATAACCTTTGCTATGAGTATGTCTGGCCTATCACCTGAACATAAGCTTTTCTATGAACCTGTTTTGCCTGCCGCAAGTCTACAACTTAGGGCTACAGACAGTGAGACATGTTTGTGCCTTCCTGCCAGCAGCTGGGTCAGGGGTGGGACTAGCCTCTCTGCTGCTTGAAGCAAGTTATAGAAAGGTGCCCCCCAGGATGTGCAGCCACCAATGACTGACTAAAAAACATAACAGTGTGAAGCAGCGTCCCCGTTCCCCACTCACAGAGCGTCGGTGCTCAAAATTGGGTCGCTGTAGCATAGAGCGCCAGATGCTGTGTTATTAAAACCTGTTTTTTTAACACATATCCACCAGCAACAAAATGAAAACACATGGAATTACATTGTTATAACACTGTGACATTAACACTTTAGTGCCGACCTGTAATGACAATTCTGCATAAAAATATAAAAAATCTAAAAAGTTTTCAAAAATGACCTTTTCTAGGCCAAGAGAGGTGACACAAAAATTTGATTAAAAAAATAACAAAAAACCCTGTTTAAACGGAAGAAAAGGAATGTCCATTGAAATGTATGGGAGAGCGACAGTTAGCGACAGGTAATACCTGGCGCTCTGGAAACTTGATCGCCGGCGCTATACGCTAAGCCGTCTGTAATGATGAATCGGACGCTATGTGGCGCTGTTGGAGGCGCTCACCAGATTCGCTTTGATAAATGTGGCATTGCATACAGCGCCCGGCATTCACCGTTTGCTACCTGCCGCTATCCCTTGATGAATAACAACCATAGTAAAAAAAATGATCCAGTGATTGACACCCCCTCTTTATTGTCTGAGACTGCTGCTTTGCAAAGCATCCTTATGGGTGTACCTCTGAGCTGGGTTTCTCTCCATGGCATGATTTGCCATCCTCGTGGGTTCATGCCAGTTATGGCTGAGACTTGCAGTCACCCCATGACTCACCCCCTATCTTCAGAAACATCTGAATTCTGGTTTGTGGTCCTGCATTACAAAATCAGAAATTAAAAGCCAAATGGTCAACAAAAGCATATTTGGATCAAGCTGGATCCCCACAATTACACATTCACAATCTTTTGAATTAACAAGCTGTTTGAATTAACACATGTATCCAATGCAATTCCAAATCTGCAGGCAGAAAAGTATTTATGTGTTATAATGTTTTTTATTAAATCTAGCTATTTCTAGGAATTTCTCACATCTTCAGAAACAAACCATATAGATGATTAGAACTGCAAAACAGAAACCAGAATGTCATCACCAAACATTATACTCCTCAACATCATGCTGTTAAATTGAACCGACAAGGCTTTTATTTAAAATAATGAGCAAAAAAGAAGTGATTCAAAAACTCAAAAGTGTAATATCAATAAAAAGATAATTTTAGAGTGTAAAAAGTAGCAACTCTGAATGCAACATGCATCGCTCTTGGCAAGTTGTTACTATAAAATGACGGTTTTCACACCTCTTGTAATGGGCACAATTGCATTTATCAGATACATGCATTAAGATATCACCCCTGTATCAAACCCAGCAGAGAAGAAAATGGATTATTATATTCATTCGGCCTCGCTAATTATTCAAATGACAGCCTAGAAAGTCGCCGTACAGAAGAAAAAAAAATATTGTTTATATATCTTTCAGTTCTATCTCTCAACTCAACTGCTAAGCCCTTCAAGCTTTCAAGTCAAAATATGACTTTAATTACCAAAGCTTTCGTGCTAATTATACGACGGAGGGGAAAGGTAAAAAAAAAAAATCTCAAATAGCCCTTTCTGCTCAGATTTACTATTTGTTTGGATGACTGAGCAAACGACTTTGAGCTGACATGCGAGCCGGCAAGTTCATTAAAATAAAATTTTTTCCTAATGCCTTTGCATCAATAATCAAGATTAATGAACATTGATTACGTTAAGATGATCAATGAAGCAACGGTTTCAGCATTGTTATACTAATTCTGTTGATCTTCTTGTTAAAATGTATAAGCCTGCACAATACATAATTACAATTGAAATGACTATTTACAAAGATATTATCATCTATAAAGGGCAAAAAATAACAGTACAAAACACAGGGGTTAACGCAGACCTAGAGTCAAGACCGAATTAAGTGGGGTGGAGGCCCTTCTGAAAGAGAAAGCATTTTGCAATACTCCACTTACCCCTCCTACCCCCTGTGCTAAGCCCAATTTGGGCAATAATATAAAAAACAATCTGCACAGAAGCTAGGGCCTGGAGTGACAGGTCAGTCACCCAATCCCATGCAGAAAACTGTTATGGTCTGCAACACAAGTCCAACTCTGACTCAAGTCTACCACTGCCATGCAGAACATCCCCCCATTTCCATTAGGGGAGGATTTTGACGATCAGATGCATTGTTTTATTAATTTAGCATAGGGGGAGGGAGGGGTGGTTGGGGGTTCAGAAAGCTTGGACTTCCTTTGTAACAAGTGGTGGAGGCCCCAAGTGGTAGGGGTGCTGGTTTGACACTGCTTTCATTCAGCCCTGAGTCAAAATGTATTTTTATTTTCATTTGTTTGGTCTACTTATCTCTTCGCCCCCAAACTTGCTTTTCTCTAGGTCTAGCAGTGTGGTACCTCTTTGGGTCCTGTGGTGTTCATGTGTATCAACGTTTTTGTGCGCTAAAATTACCAAATTGTATGATACCAAGTGTATACATAAAGTAATGTTTTTTATTTCTTATGTATTATTTTCTTCTTGTGTGATGTTCTACTGATATACAATATACACAAGCAACTTATTGAGGTGTACAGTATTCTTTCTATTTATATATATAGTACTAGTATTGGGGCAAGGGAACCAATTTTTAGACCACCTGCACTGTTATCTTTTTACTAGAAATGATTTATTTATTTATGCAAAAGGTACACTGACCTGTTTGTTATATTTTGTCATGTGCATCACAATCATAAGGCACATGGAAGCTGCAGGACCAGATCCTAGGAACTGGTATTACTCAGCCGAACCTAGAGATGAGTTGTGAAGAAGAAGAGTTAAGTATTTGTTTTTGTTTGTTATAGACAGGGTCTTTAATAAAACCTAGGAATTGATTCCCCACATGACCACCAATGACCAATGGGGTTCGATTGGTGGGTGTGTGTGTGTGGAAGAGGAAAATCAGGCTGTGATTGCCATAGCACAGAAACATGGAAAGGGGAGTATTAAAACCCAGCTCGCCTACTTCATTCATTGCCATGTCGAGTGGCACTGGACTTTTCTGCTGCCCCTTGGCTAGTGGGGGTTGCAGGTAAAAGGGTGGCAGGTATAGGCAAGACACTTGTCAGCATGTTTGGCATCTGACAAAAGGGTCGCTTGGACATAATTTCATGGTGCATGCCTGGGCTATTTGCGTGGACTGTTATTGCAATGCAGGACAAAAAACATGGCAGGCATCCATTTTGGTTGCTCCCTCCAACTGTGTGTACCCACTCCAACCTTTCAAATATTCCAGGCAGCAGCTAGAGGGGTGCAAGAAAAAATGAATCCCCAGAAAGGTAAAATTCCAGATGACCCTGAAGGTTTCACTCCATGGGGCATTAAACTGGAATACCCCATGTACAGGGAATCGGCCAGTCCTGAAGTCTTTTAGACTCTAGGTCACTTTGATTTGGTGCCATCCCAAAATTAATATTGAATTTGTTCACTCAAAATTGTGGAAATTACCTCTTTGGAAAACATTTCTATTTGTACCTCCCCTATAGGAGCATCTGAACACCAAATACGTTTTAGGTTTTTTTTTAAAACATCACTTAAACTTTAACTTAATTGTGCGCTGAGTAGGCTCTTCAATCTTGATTAAATATTTAAAAAATATAAACATTGCAATGGAGAGAGTGTGCCGAGGTCTGACATGTCCTCTCAATTGTAGTGAATGAAGAGGGCATGGCCACACCCCTGTGACTGATGGGAGAGGGACCCAGCCCACAAGCACCAGTGAATGAAGTTCAGGCCCTGGGATAATAATCAGGTGAGTTACTGATCGCCAGACTAGCACCAATCAACTACACGGGAGTGTGAGTACTCTTTAGTTTTTTTCTTTGCATGTTGAATGACTTTAAAGTGGAGTACCCCCCCCCCCCCCCCACCGTGTCAAGACTCAAGGGGTAGTGGTCTCCCTCTTTATGGGGCATTTTGGATCGGGATGCCCTGCTGTGTGAAACCAAATTTTCCTACCTATTTCTGGGGTCCTCACTGCATTTCATTGCCACAGCTGCATCCCCAGCATACCTCCGTCTGGGGAGTGTACCCATGTAAGCCTTTTTGAATGGCCAACACAGGCATGCCCACAGCTAGAGGCTCTTGTTTAATACAGATTTCCTTGCCATACTGATGTCAGTACAGCACAGGAAATCTGAATATGATGAATGCCGCTGATTGACTGAGAGGCCCATGTGGGAACCAGGAATAGGTGAGTTTGTGGGCGATCCATGGGGATAAACAGAGTAGGACATCCGAAATCGAGTTTTACTCCTCTTTAAGTAGAAGTTTTACGATAACATGAGCATCTCTGAAGATTATAATTGGAAAAACCAACTAGGTCTATTCTTATTGTTTACCCTGATAATGTTCTGTTAAATTAAGGATTAGAGATGGGCGAACCCGAACTGCAAAGCTCATACCGAACTGTCTTCAGCCAGAAGTCTGTGTTCTAGTTCGGGGTCTGCCCTGAACATGTAAAAGCTGGTACTGGAAGTGTCCTCACTCATGGGAGCCGGTGGGCATCATTATGTAGTCTGGCCAAATTCAAATGCCTCTCCGCCGAGGATCACGGTTGAGTTGAGTTACAGCAACACGCTTAATGCTGAACATTCACCTGCACCTCATCTGTTCCCCCCTCCCCACCACAGCCACCCCATAAAGCAAGGGTCATTTACAGACCCGAACTTTGGGGGGCTCAAATTCCTCTCCACCGCTGACCCGCCGTTGCTTAGAAGAAGAGGGTCACTGGCTGAGTTGAGTTACATGAGCATCTCTGAAGATTATAATTGGAAATCCTGAATAGGTCTATTCTTACTGTTTACCCTGACAATGTTCTATTAAATTAATGATTAGAGATGGGCGAACCTGAACTGGAAAGTTTGGGTTCATACCGAACTTTGAAAGTTTGGGTTCCCAATCACGAACACTGACTTCAGCCAGAAGTCTGTATTCGAATTCAGAGTTCGGCCCGAACATGTAAAAGCTGGTACTGGAAGTGTCCTCACTAGAGATGAGTGAACTTTTGAAAAATTTGATTCGGCTAATTCGCCGAATTTTGTTTCGGTCCGAATTTATTCGCGACAAATTGCTATTAAAAACGGCTATTTCTGAGCTTCCTAGAGCCTCAATAGGGTTGTAAACCATTCTGCCTTGCTGTAACACACATAGGATGCGTGCTGGGTTAGTGAAATAATACTGTAAATAATTATGACATGCAGATCAGAGGCATCGCTATTAGAATCGCAGAGCGGCACAATTGCAGAGAGTTGAGGTGGCATCACTATGAGGGGCCCCTATATTGCCTGAAAAACACACCCTGGAGCGGGCAGCAGCAGGAGCCCAAATATTGGCTGAAAAACATCCTGGAGTTGGCAGCAGGAGCAGCAGGAGCTCAAAAATTGGCTGAATGACACTCTGGAGTTGCAAGCAGCAGGAGCCCAAACATAGCTTGAAAGAGACACTGGAGTTGGCAGCAGGAGCCCAAAAATTGGCTGAATGACACCCTGAAGTTGCAAGCAGCAGCAGCCCAAACATAGCTTGAAAGAGACACTGTAATTGGCAGCAGGAGCCCAAAAATTGGCTGAATGACACCCTGGAGTTGCAAGCAGCAGCAGCAGGAGCCCAAACATAGCTTGAAAGCGAAACTGAAGTTGGCAGCAGGAGCCCAAAAATTGGCTAAATGACACCCTGGAGTTGCAAGCAGCAGCAGCAGCAGCCCAAACATAGGTTGAAATAGACACTGGAGTTGGCAGCAGAAGCCCAAATATTGGCTGAATGACACCCTGGAGTTGCAAGCAGCAGCAGCAGGAGCCCAAACCTAGCTTGAAAGAGACACTGGAGTTGTCAGCAGGAGCCCAAAAATTGGCTGAATGACACCCTGGAGTTGCAAGCAGCAGAAGCAGGAGCTCAGACATAGCTTGAAAGAGACACTGGAGTTGGCAGCAGGAGCCCAAATATTGGCTGAATGACACCCTGGAGTTGCAAGCAGCAGCAGCAGCCCAAACATAGCTTGAAAGAGACACTGGAGTTGGCAGCAGGAGCCCAAACATTGGCTGAATGACACCCTGGAGTTGCAAGCAGCAGCAGCAGCAGCAGCCCATACATAGCTTGGAAGAGACACACTGGAGTTGGCAGCAGGAGCCCAAAAATTGGCTGAATGACACCCTGGAGTTGCAAGCAGCAGGAGCCCGAACCTAGCTTGAAAGAGACACTGGAGTTGGCAGCAGGAGCCCAAACATAGCTTGAAAGAGACACTGGAGTTGGCAGCAGGAGCCCAAAAATTGTCTGAATGACACCCTGGAGTTGCAAGCAGCAGCCCAGACATAGCTTGAAAGAGACACTGGAGTTGGCAGCAGGAGCCCAAAAATTGGCTGAATGACACCCTGGAGTTGCAAGCAGCAGCGGCAGGAGCCCAAACTTTGGCTGAAAGAGACACTGGAGTTGGCAGCAGGAGCCAAAAAATTGGCTGAATGACACCCTGGAGTTGCAAGCAGCAGCAGCAGGAGCCCAAACATAGCTTGAAAGAGAAACTGGAGTTGTCAGCAGGAGCCCAAAAATTGGCTAAATGACACCCTGGAGTCGCAAACAGCAGCAGCAGCAGGAGCCCAAACCTAGCTTTAAAAAGACACTGGAGTTGTCAGCAGGAGCCCAAAAATTGGCTGAATGACACCCTGGAGTCGCAAGCAGCAGCAGCGCAAACATAGCTTGAAAGAGACACTGGAGTTGGCAGCAGAAGCCCAAAAATTGGCTGAATGACACCCTGGAGTTGCAAGCAGCAGCAGCCCAAACCTAGCTTGAAAGACACACTGGAGTTGGCAGCAGGAGCCCAAAAATTGGCTGAATGACACCCTGGAGTTGGAAGCAGCAGCAGCAGGAGCCCAAACATAGCTTGAAAGCGACACTGAAGTTGGCAGCAGGAGCCCAAAAATTGGCTGAATGACACCCTGGAGTCGCAAGCAGCAGCAGCAGCCCAAACATAGCTTGAAAGAGACACTGGATTTGGCAGCAGGAGCCCAAAAATTGGCTAAATGACACCCTGGAGTTGCAAGCAGCAGCAGCCCAAACATAGGTTGAAAGAGACACTGGAGTTGGCAGCAGAAGCCCAAATATTGGCTGAATGACACCCTGGAGTTGCAAGCAGCAGCAGCAGGAGCCCAAACCTAGCTTGAAAGAGACACTGGAGTTGTCAGCAGGAGCCCAAAAATTGGCTGAATGACACCCTGGAGTTGCAAGCAGCAGCCCAGACATAGCTTGAAAGAGACACTGGAGTTGGCAGCAGGAGCCCAAAAATTGGCTGAATGACACCCTGGAGTTGCAAGCAGCAGCGGCAGGAGCCCAAACTTTGGCTGAAAGAGACACTGGAGTTGGCAGCAGGAGCCCAAAAATTGGCTGAATGACACCCTGGAGTTGCAAGCAGCAGCAGCAGGAGCCCAAACATAGCTTGAAAGAGACACTGGAGTTGTCAGCAGGAGCCCAAAAATTGGCTGAATGACACCCTGGAGTCGCAAACAGCAGCAGCAGGAGCCCAAACCTAGCTTGAAAGAGACACTGGAGTTGTCAGCAGGAGCCCAAAAATTGCCTGAATGACACCCTGGAGTCGCAAGCAGCAGCAGCGCAAACATAGCTTGAAAGAGACACTGGAGTTGGCAGCAGGAGCCCAAAAATTGGCTGAATGACACCCTGGAGTTGCAAGCAGCAGCAGCCCAAACCTAGCTTGAAAGAGACACTGGAGTTGGCAGCAGGAGCCCAAAAATTGGCTGAATGACACCCTGGAGTTGCAAGCAGCAGCAGCAGGAGCCCAAACATAGCTTGAAAGCGACACTGAAGTTGGCAGCAGGAGCCCAAAAATTGGCTGAATGACACCCTGGAGTCGCAAGCAGCAGAAGCCCAAACATAGCTTGAAAGAGACACTGGATTTGGCAGCAGAAGCCCAAAAATTGGCTGAATGACACCCTGGAGTTGCAAGCAGCAGCAGCAGCCCAAACATAGCTTGAAAGAGACACTGGAGTTGGCAGCAGGAGCCCAAACATTGGCTGAATGACACCCTGGTGTTGCAAGCAGCAGCAGCCCATACATAGCTTGGAAGAGACACACTGGAGTTGGCAGCAGGAGCCCAAAAATTGGCTGAATGACACCCTGGAGTTGCAAGCAGCAGGAGCCCAAACCTAGCTTGAAAGAGACACTGGAGTTGGCAGCAGGAGCCCAAAAATTGTCTGAATGACACCCTGGAGTTGCAAGCAGCAGCCCAGACATAGCTTGAAAGAGACACTGGAGTTGGCAGCAGGAGCCCAAAAATTGGCTGAATGACACCCTGGAGTTGCAAGCAGCAGCGGCAGGAGCCCAAACTTTGGCTGAAAGAGACACTGGAGTTGGCAGCAGGAGCCCAAAATTGGCTGAATGACACCCTGGAGTTGCAAGCAGCAGCAGCAGGAGCCCAAACATAGCTTGAAAGAGACACTGGAGTTGTCAGCAGGAGCCCAAAAATTGGCTGAATGACACCCTGGAGTTGCAAACAGCAGCAGCAGGAGCCCAAACCTAGCTTGAAAGAGACACTGGAGTTGTCAGCAGGAGCCCAAAAATTGGCTGAATGACACCATGGAGTCGCAAGCAGCAGCAGCGCAGACATAGCTTGAAAGAGACACTGGAGTTGGCAGCAGGAGCCCAAAAATTGGCTGAATGACACCCTGGAGTTGCAAGCAGCAGCAGCAGGAGCCCAAACCTAGCTTGAAAGACACACTGGAGTTGGCAGCAGGAGCCCAAAAATTGGCTGAATGACACCCTGGAGTCGCAAGCAGCAGCAGCAGGAGCCCAAACCTAGCTTGAAAGAGACACTGGATTTGTAAGCAGGAGCCCAAAAATTGGCTGAATGACACCCTGGAGTTGTAAGCAGCAGCAGCAGCAGCAGCGCAAACATAGCTTGAAAGAGACACTGGAGTTGGCAGCAAGAGCCCAAAAATTGGCTGAATGACACCCTGGAGTTTCAAGCAGCAGCAGCCCAAACCTAGCTTGAAAGACACACTGGAGTTGGCAGCAGGAGCCCAAAAATTGGCTGAAGGACACCCTGGAGTTGCAAGCAGCAGCAGCAGGAGCCCAAACATAGCTTGAAAGAGACACTGGAGTTGGCAGCAGGAACCCAAAAATTGTCCTAAAAACACACTGCAGTTGGCAGCAGCAGCAGCAGGAGGCCAAAATTTGGCTGAAAGGCACACCCTGAAGTTGGCATCAGCAGGAGCCCAAAAATTGGCCTAAAGACAAAAATATGTTCTGCGCCATTTTGAAAGTGTAAAACGTGGCACCATGCTGAATCTAGTCGCATGCATCAGCCATTGGTGGGTGGAAATCCTGGCTGATCCATCCCTGATTCATTTTCACAAAGGTGAGTCTCTCCACATTTTTAGTTGACAGACGAGTTCTCCTCCCCGTAACTATGGCCCTCGCCGCACTAAACACCCGCTCAGATGGCACCCTACTTGTCGGGCAGGACTGCTTTTCCAGGGCAAACTCAGCTAGCTGCGGCCACAAGTCAAGTTTGGCTGCCCAGAAGTCTAGCGGATCCTCAAGGTGTGTTGGCATGGTCATATCAAGGTATGACATGACCAGCTGGTTCAGGTCCTGCGCCAGGTCTTCCTGCTGCTCATGAGTAGACTCACTATGCGGGTGTAGAAAGCTACTCATTAGCGACTGAAGACTGAGGCTGCTGCTGATGGAGCTGCTGCTGCTGCTCCTGCCAACATGGCAGTGGAAGGTGAGCGCAGAGGTCCCCCCGAGTCAGACCTGCGAGAGTATGGACCATGGCGCAGATAGGCATCGGCCAACTCACTACGTAGAATGACTGTGTAGTAGGTCAGTTTGTCCTCCCTCTTGGTGGGTTTAAAAAATGGCCCCATTTTGTGCTGGAAGCAAGGGTCCAATAAGGTGGAGAGCCAGAAGTCATCCCGCTGACAAATGGAAACAATTCTGGGGTCATTACGCAAGCACGTGAGCATGCTTCCTGCCATTTGCGCAAGTGACTCTGAGGGACTACCTGTCTCCATCTCCACTGCATACTGCCACGGTGTGTCTGGGTCCTCTGTCTCGCCTTCCTCACTACCTTCTAGCTCCTCTGGCTGCTCCTGCTCCTCCTCTCCTGTCCGCTGACTAGATAAACCAGCCATTTCACCAAACCTAAACTGTGCACTGTGCCACTCCTCCTCCTCTTCCTCCTCCTCCTCCAGTTCAGCTCCAACGGAGTTCATGTGGCCGTAAGATGTAGACGCCATGTCCCCAGTGTCCTGACCAGCCATGGTTTTCAGCATGTGGTGTAGTACATGAAGCAGTGGAATCACGCCGTTCATCCCGTAATCCTGGCGACTCACAAATAAAGTGGCTTCCTCAAAGGGCCTGAGCAAACGGCAGGTGTCACGTATGAGCTGCCAATGAGTCCCACTATCCGCTTGGATCATCAAGAAATCCGTGATGGCTTTTCTCTGTTCGTATAGTCTGTACAACATATGCAGGGTGGAATTCCAACGGGTGGAAACATCGCAAATCAGACTATGTGGGGGGCTACCGTTCTGACGCTGTAGCTCAAGAAGGGTATGCTTGGTGGTGTATGAGTGGCTGAAGTGCATGCAAAGTTTCCTTGAAGTTGTTAGGATGTCTTGCAGATGGGGGGAAGACTTCAGAAACCGCTTCACAACCAGATTGAAGACGTGAGCCATGCAGGGCGCATGGGTCAGCCTTCCTTGTCGCAGCGCAGACAAAATGTTCTTCCCATTGTCGGTAACCATGATTCCCATTTTCAGTTTTCTTGGAGTAAGCCATGTTTGGATTTCTTGATGAATAAATTTAAGCAGTTCCTCCCCTGTGTGACTCCGTTCGCCAAGACAAACCATGTGAAGCACAGCGTGACACCTCCGTGCCCTGCACACATGGTAGGCTGGAGGGGCACTGAGACTTGAGCCTACAGTGGAGGGTGAGGAGATGGCGGAGGATGAGGAGGCCGAGTCGCACAGTGTCACAGGCTCAACTGTCAGGGAGCGCGGAGGCCGAATCGGCGTTACCTGTCCAAGTTGCTGCTGCTGCTGCTGCTGCTGCTGCTGCTGCAAAGGGACCACATTCACCCAGTGGGTCGTAAACGACATGTACTGTCCCTGACTGTAGTTACAGCTCCAGATGTCGGCGCTGCCATGCACTTTGCTACATGGACTGGCTCAAGGACTGGCCCACCTTCTGTTCAACAAAAGTGTGTAGCGCTGGTACTGCCTTCTTGGCAGAAATGACGGCTTGGGACTCTCCACCTCGGCTCGGCACAAGCCATCAGTTCTCTGAAAGGTGCAGAGTCCACCACCTGAAAAGGGAGCGACTGCAGCACCAGCAACTTGGACAGGAGCACATTCAGCTTCTGCGTCGTAGGATGAGTGGGCGCATAATGCTGTCTCTTGGACATGGCTTTGCTGATGGATTGCTGGTGGGATGCATGACTTGGAGGAGGAGGAGGAGGAGCAGGAGCATCAGGAGGAGCGACAGAGGATGGGTAAGATGCACAGCTGCCTTCGGCTGAGGTGCTGGAGCCTTGGCTGGCAGAAATTGGGAGTGGCGTGCCACTTGGTGAGGAAACAGCTTGGAAAACCTCTTCGGAGCCTCGGTTCTCCCAGGCCGCTTTATGGTGATGCATCATATGTTGACGCAGGGCCGTGGTGCCAACATTTGGACCCTGGCCACGCTTCACCTTCTGCCTACATATCTTGCAAGTCGCCATGTTACCCTCCTGCGGATGCTTGAGGAAAAACTGCCACACTGCCGAGTAGCTACTTTTCCCACCAACAGCCCGCACTGATTCACTGCTACTGTCGCCAACTCCAGAAACCCCTGCTCCACTTCCTCCCGATAAGGTATCCTGCCGTGCAGCAGGTGCTCTACCCCAGCCCCGTTTGGCTCCAGGCTTTACAATTCTGCCCCCATGCTGACTGTCAACCACGCTGCTAACACCTTGCTGCCTCAGCTGCTGACTCCGGGGCAACCTGCGCCCCTCTTCTCCTGATTATGAGGATGAAGCCCCTTCTGCACCCGGCTCCCAAGTGCGATCGGCCTCATCATCATCATCGAGTTGTGGCTGCACGTCACTGATGTTCTCCGTTTCCCCCACAGTGTCTGGCGCAGGAGCTGGAATGCTCGCAACAACACCCATGCCACTCTCCACATCACTATTTGTCTGCCTAGCGAAGGAAGCCACCTCCATTTCTTGGCTGGGCAGTAGCTGCTTACTGTCCTCTACCTGATCGTCCTCCTCACTAAAGAGTGGAGCTGAACCCAAAGCATAGGATACATCGCTGGGGGAGGGAACGGTGTAGGACAGAGGCAATGGGAGGACAGGGACTGCTCTCGGGCCATGCCAACTCAGGGTTGTGTCAGAGGAACCTACCGACCCCAGACTGGGGGTGTCAGATGTAACTTGTGATGATGTGGATGACCGTGTTAACCAATCTACCACGGCAGATGCGTTACTGGTGGAGACATGACCGCTAGCAGATACTGGCAGATCAGGTCTCTCACCGCGACTCCTGCTGCCACTCACCCCTGGTCTGCTGCGACCTCTGCCTGCTGAATCTTGGCCTCTGCCACTCCTCTTTGAACATCCTGGCACTTGTCTGCCTGACATTTTTATGTATTTGAAATATGCAATAGGCACCTAAAAATGTGTTTACTTTAAAAAGCAGAAGCTAAATTAAGTGAGATACTGCTTCTCTGCACCAGATGCTATGAAAATTGGCAATATGGGATACCCTGCCGGCTGGTGTTTTTACAAGACGCAAAAAAAAATTCAAAATGCAATATATTACTAAAACAGAGCCTGTAGAAGCTGCTTTAGTATAACAGATAGGGTGAAATGTGCTGGTTTGGGATACCCTGCGGCCTGGTGTTTTTACAGAACGCACAAAACCAATTCCAAATGCAATATCTTAATAAAACAGAGCCTGTAGAAGCTGATTTAATATAACAGATAGGGTGAAATGTGCTGGTTTGGGATACCCTGTGGCCTGGTCTTTTTACAGGACGCACAAAACCAATTCAAAATGCAATATGTTAATAAAACAGAGCCTGTAGAAGCTGCTTTAGTATAACAGATAGAGTGAAATGTGTTGGTTTGGGATACCCTGCGGCCTGGTGTTTTTACAGGACGCACAAAACCAATTCCAAATGCAATATATTAATAAAACAGAGCCTTTAGAAGCGGATTTAGTATTACAGATAGGGTGAAATGTGCTGGTTTGGGATGCCCATGCAGCCTGGTGTTTTTACAGGATGCACAAAACCAATTCCAAATGCAATATTTTAATAAAACAGAGTCTTTAGAAGCTGATTTAGTATAACAGATAGGGTGAAATGTGCTGAAATAGTATGCCCATGTGGGTTGGGGTTTTTACAGCATACAAAAAAAGTTAAAACTAATCGAGTTATAAGAAATGCTTTAGTGTAACAGATAGCGTTAAATATGCCACTGCCAAGATGGGATGCACAGTGGCCAGGAATATTTACAGCACAAAAAAAAGCAATTTAAAACTGATCTGGCAAATGAAATGAAGTGAAAATAAAAAAAAAGTTTCCCTGTCACTTTCTCTGCTGTCCCTGCCTGGATCGTTCCCGATTTTTCCCTATCTTTCCCTGGCTCTCCCTGGCACTGTATTGGTCTCTGTGGGTCTCCCTGATTCTCCCTGCCTGTCTGTAAGTCTCTCCCTGTCTGCAGCAACCTCTGTTCTGTCTGCAATGCAAGGCTGAAATGCGCACAAGCAAGATGTCCGCCGTTTATATAGCACTGTGACGTCACCGGGCTTCCTGGCTGCTGATAGGCTGCATGTGACCTTCCCATGAAAACTTGCCCCAGGGGATATGTCCAGACATGTGCATCCACAATTTTACAATGGCTGTAATTGAAATAAATGGAGTGTAAAGGAAAAATTCGATCGATCGAATCGCGGGGAAATTCGGATTCGTTCAGAATTGAATTTTTCCTGAAATTCGGAACGAATTCGGGTTCCTCCGAATCGATTCGCTCATCTCTAGTCCTCACTCATGCGAGCCGATGGGCATCATTCTGTAGCCTGGCTGGGGCCAAATTCAAATTAGAGAAGAAGAGGATCCAGGGCTGAGTTGAGTTACAGCAGCATGATTACTGCTGCACATTCGCCTGCACACTCTGTGCTCCCCTCCCCACCACAGCCACCCCATAACAATATGGTTATTTATTGCCGGACCCGATCTTTGGGGGGGTTCATCCATCCCTCTTAGTGATACATTTTATTAAAATGACTAACTCACAATACTAAGATTTTGTAAATAACTTTTAGCCCTAAACTGCATAAACATTTTTAAAATAGAGATGACTAGGTCAGCCTTGGAGGAACAGGCTTGGTAAATGCATGGAGTTGACATGTGAGCCAGCAAGTTCACTAAAATAAAATTGTACTTAATACCTTTGCATCAATAACCTAGATTGAGGATCATTGATGATCAATGAAGTATTAGTGACCAGTAGCTGTGAGACTGTCAGAATACTTAGACTAATTCTGTTGACCTTCTCATTATAATGTGTCAGCCTGTGCAGGGCAGGGAGTACATGACTGAAATTGGAATGATTATTTAAAGGGAAATTATCATTTAATTAAGAAAATAAGGAAGATGAAAAAACCTAATTGTCTACATTTAACAAAGATGTTAATTTTAATGAAATCCCCCCTCCCCCTTCTCTCTCTTTCTATTTATATACATATATAAACATGCTCTGGAGTGATTTATACTCATTTCCGGGCACCTTGAGGAAGTGGGCTTGTCCTACGGAACGTGTGGGTAAAGGAACACCAGGCTCCAGTGGGGATTTCATTTGGCCAATATACAGGGTGATACTCTTTTATGTTGAATTTTCTTGGGCACTTTAAAGTGTTCCTCTTTCTGTATTAGGCATTTGCACTTTATATTAACATTTTAGGTACGCATAGGTGTTTGCACAAACTGTTTTTACATGCACTGTTGATACATGAGGTGGTTTTCTGAATATTTTGTTTTAATTTTGTAAAGATAGTTCATTGGGTGTGGTTATGGCACTTGTTGGCCTTATGATCCCTACTGTTAGGAATGTTTTTAGATAATTGTTTTAAGTCTTTGTCTTTTCAATAAATCACTGAAATTGCTGGGTTGGTGGTTCCGCTGTGGGTCTTCCTTGTGGTTGCTGGGGCCACAAACTGTTGTTTCAAATTGGCTATTTGCTTAGGGCTTCCCACATTGGCACACCCCTTTTGAATTGTGTGTTTTTGATACTTGGGGTGGTGCAGGGTGTTTTTTCTTGTCCATTATAATAGAGTATATATATATATATATATATATATATATATATATATATATCACGTGCTCTGTAGTCATTTATACTCATTTTGTCCCCAGTAGATGATTGCTCCTAATCTGGCTGCCCCCAACCATCAATCACAGTTACAGTGGCATTCCCCTTCCATTGCAGTCAGGTCTTGACATGCCCTGTATATTGCAGTCAACGGAGGGGATATTGTGACTGATGGTGGGGGGCGGCCCTATGCGAGAATGTGGATGTGCCTAACGATCGAGGGGCGTGGGACTTGGATTTGCCGATGGGGTATGGCACCCAGTGAGGTGAGTATACATTTTTTTTTACGTTAGCGGATGCTGGTCCCCGCTGCTATAAGACAGGCTAGGGGGGCATCAAAATGCAGGAACATTAGCCACGATCCTTCACCGGGAATACAGCATAGTTTGTATTATAGCGACAGGGAAAATGAGGAAAATGGTCTACTATAATATGGCTGTGAGTGGCAAAAGTAAGTGAACCTTTGCTTTCAGTGTCTAGTATGACCCTCTTTTGCAGCAAAACTGCCCTGCACATCGGCTTGGGGGAATTTTAGCTCCTCTACTCTGTTATGTTGGTCGGTCCTTTCCATGACCTGCTCGCTTCAGGTCCTTCCATTGGATTAAGGTCAGGACTTTGACTTGGCCACTTGGCCATTCCATGGAAGAATGACTTGTGTGCCGGGGGTTGTTGTCTTGCCTCATAACCCAAATTTGCTCACAATTCTGCTTACGGACAAATGTCCTGAAATGTATTAATTGTTCCATCAATGACAGCAAGCCACCCTGGCCCAGATGCAGCAGCACAGGCCCAAACCATGATACTGTCACCATTATAGAGTTGATTCATGAATCCATGGCAAAGCTCATACAGTAAACTTTATTTTGTCTTATGACTCAATTGGATGCAACTAGACAACTGAAGACTTAAACAGCAGAGGGGCATTGTGCTTCTTTTCTTTAAATAATGCTAAGTGAGAACAAATTTGATAAATAAGGTGGAGGAGAAACAATGATGGTGTCCTCTTGACATTTTAGGCCCTAGTGCAACTAAAGTTAAGCCACCTTTTCCTCTGTAATAATCTAGTAATATATACCATAATACTATCATACTATAATAATATTATACATTGCTAACTTATTAAAAAAACACCTATCTATCTATCTATCTATCTATCTATCTATCTATCTATCTATCATCTATCTATCATCTATCTATCTACCATGAAGCGAGAATGGGGGTCATGCTAAATTGGGTGAAGCCAATCTGACTTGCAGTGTGCATTACGGTGAGGATTGCAACCTGCATCTCTCTTTTTAGAGCGATTAGACACAAAGTGCAAAAAAACATTTTTTTAACCTTTTTTCTTAAAAATTGACTGCACCTGTGATGGGGCATTTTTACAGATGAGATATGTCTTTTTTCCCACTATGTAAGGATTTTGTTTTTTTCTGATCCAATTTTTATTGGAAAGAACAAGTTATCCACATCTGTTGCGAAAATATCATATCGTACATAACAGTATTGTTGAAGAGAGTAATTATATGACTTATGCAAAGCATTATAATATAAAAACAGCAAATCTTTGCACCATCGCTTCAGATCACTACTACAATCCAATGCCTGGAAAAGGCTTTCCCAGGCTTCAAGAGCACGCTGTTCAGCACAACAAGACCTTAAAAAGACCTTAACAAACAAGGGGGTAGCCCCAAGTGAACACTAGAAAAGAAAGGAAACCCGGGGAAGGAAAGAGGGGAAAGGTGGGAATGGGTAAAAAAAAAAAAAAAAAAATGCTAAACCATCAACAAGTGTGTATCAAAACGAGCTGGCATAAATTCCTGTGCCCATGGCGACCACATTTCTCGAAATCTATCCAGCTCCCCGATCTGAATCGCAGACATTTTTTCCATCGACATTATAAAGTGAACTCGATTTTTAAAATCCCTAAATGGAAGAACCGGAGTCTTCCAAGCACCCGCTATAGTCAACTTAGCGCCCGTCAGGATATGATATGCCAACCTTTTCTGGTTTCTCGAGCTAGGACCAATAGACCCATTAAGAAGAGCAATCCAAGGGCTCAAAGTAATACGTTTGCCCACTACTTTGCTAAGGGCAGTAAATACTTTCTCCCAAAATCCTCTAACTCTGGAGCAATCCCACTAAATATGGTGGAATGACCCTTCTTCAACACAGCCTCTAAAACACATCCCAGAATCCCCCACTCCAAAGCGCCCCAACTGTTTAGGCACCATATACCACCGTGTGCCCACTTTGATGTTCACCTCAACAGATCAAACCGATGCCGCTGGTCAAAAAGAAGCCAGTCACATCTTCTGCCACTCCTTCTGCTCCTTTGAATCCCCCAGGTCCCTTTCCCATTTCTGCCTATATGTTAAATCAGTTGACTGGGCGACGCTATTCAATTCCCCAAAATTTCGGACACCATTCCCCTTCCCCTTGGATCTAACCTACAGCGCTTCTCAAAGAAGGTAAGTTGGGGACCCAATTCTACCCCCTTCCCTAATGAACTAATAAAATGCTTAATCTGGAGATTTCCAAACATGTCTCTAGACTGTAGCTGATACTTGTGTTGCAATGTCGGGAACTCCGCGATCTTGGGGGCCATCAAAACAGTCCAACACATATTTAATCCCAGCCCTTTTCCAATTCAGAAACCTACCTGGATCCATAAGCACTGGGAGAAACATTGGGTTGCCCCACAGATTCAGTAAGGGCATATGAGGGGAAGCCAAACCCTGAGACCTCCCAAGATTATCCCAGAGTCTAAAGGAATGAGATATCACGGGGTTATCCACCTTACTCCTCACTTTTTGGGGGATCCAAAGGATGGAATCACAAGTCAACGTATGGCATAGTTCATTCTCGATCAAGAGCCATAAAGGGACATCTAACCAAGCATGGTAAGATACCACCTGAGCCAATAGGGCTGCCTGGTAGTACTTAGTGAGGTTAGGCACCCCCAATGCCCCCTTAACTTTAGAACGTAGCATAATGTTCCTCGCCACCCTTGGTCTCTTCCCACCCCATATAAATGTCATCATTTTATTTTGTAGCAATTGCAAATAGCTTCTAGGTACGCTAACTGGTAGTGCTCGTGCCAAATATGAAAACTTAGGCAAAAAAGGCTGCTATTTTCCCAAGCCAGGATAAACCATACCCTCTCCACTGATCTAAAAGACCTAAAAGAATTTGTCTCAGAGGGATATAGTTGGCAGCAAAGAGAGATGCATAGTCATTAGTTAACTTAATTCCTAAATACTTAATCCCCACTGTTTCCTCATGAAAGTCAAAAGAAAGTTTCAAACAAGCCCACACTTCAGGGGAAATGCTGATATTCAAAGCCTTGGACTTGGCAGTATTCACTTGTAACCCCGATACTAATTCAAACTCCTTCAACTTCCGCAGCACTACTGGCAAGGAAATCCAGGGATCCGAAACAACCATTAACACATCATCTGCAAAAAGACTCACTTTATACTGGGTGGATCCTACCTGTATTCCCGAAATATCAGGAGATGACCTAATCTTCTGCGCGAAAGGCTCCATCACTAAAGCGAACAAAAGGGGGGACAATGGGCAACCTTGTCTGACTCCTGCAACAGCCCCACCAGAATCAGGTAACACCCCTCAGGATCTTTGATCTCTTTTCTGCAATGGAATGGAGCACTCCTCTTGAATCCAACCAACACTCCCTTTTGCTTAGTGCTAGCACTTGCATAGAATACCTTAGGGAATGATGAGTCCAAAAATCTCGGCTGTGAAGATCTCGAGAAATGCGTCTCCTGTAGATAGAAAACATCAGGACGCAGAGCTTTAATCCTACAAAAGGCAAGGCTCCGTTTATGCAGAGAATTAAAGCCCTGTACATTTAAAGAAAACACAGTCATCATTTCTTAATATAACTTAGCAACCCTAAAAAAAAAGGAGGGGAAGGAATGGACAAGGGAAGAGAAAGATATTAGGTACACGGGCTGGGGAATGGGCTAGAGATTCTGACAGAAATAAGCACTACAAAGGAGCTCCACAGACAGCTCCACCAATGTAGTATCCGTCCGGCAGAATCTCACACCTCTGACAGGAAGTCTCCTAACCCCTAATAATAGGCGGATAAGAGAACATCTGGCAGCCTGGGTTAACCAGGACTTTACAATAATAAACAACAGAACCAATATTTTTAGAAGTCACTAATACAGTGACAATAAAATCACAGGGATTAATCCCTCTGATCAAACGGGAGTGAGACATACAATAGCCGACGAAAGGGGGGGGGGGCATCTATAACATCAATATCACACCACTTGGAAAATATTATAACCATACCGTTCAATTGATACTAATATAACTCTAAGCTGCTCCCAACTAGGAGAACAGCCCAATAATAGGCACCATATTAATTATAGCAGGAACAAAAATGACTCAAGATAGCCAAAAAAAATAAAAAGTTCCACTCCTATCAACCACTCAAAAAGTCATCTTGAGCCCGACGGTCATCCTCCACTTTAGTAAATGGCACAAATATGAAGATAGAGCACACAAAAAAATAAAAGTTAAAACTACTCAGGTGCCTGTAAAAGCCAAGGATGAACTGCAGCTCGCATGCTGGATACTACGCCTTTGACGCTTTCCTGACCGCTGAGATCTGGGGGAATCTTCACCAATCCTGGAGGACTTCGCTGAAACCGGTCTGGTTATACCAGCAGAAACCAGCTGAGCCTTTAATTCTTCAACATTCACTGCCACAAAGGTGACATCCTGATGAGTAAAGGTAATGCAAAAAGGGAAGCCCCATCTATATCTTATTTTGTGCTCCTGTAAGATTGCCAACAGGGGTTTCATTTCACGCCTCCTAGCCATAGTGCCCGCAGATAGGTCAGAGAATATTTGGTACTTGTGACCCAGGACAACCCAGGAACTTGCCTCGCTGCCTTCTGGATCAGCTCCTTAGAGTTATAATAATGAAACTTGGCAATGATATCCCGGGGGGATCGCTGGATTGTCGCCGAGGTCCCAGGGTTCTATGGACCCGATCCATCTCAAGCCTCTCAACAGAAATCCCAGGAACCAACTCCTGACACAGAGCTGTAATTGCACCCTTTACATCCTCTATATGTTCAGGAATGTCTTTAAATCGCAGATTAGAGCATCTGTCTCTGTTTTCAAAGTCCTCAAGTTTAGCGGCAAGTGAGGAGTTTTCCACCTTAAGTTGGATAATTTCAGTGTCCAGAACTTCTTGGGCTGACATCACCTCATTCATTTTAGCCTCCAGGGTATTCAAACTACAGGCTACTTTCTCCAACTCACTAGACACGTGCTCTTTGATCAGCTTTGTGTTAGATGACAGGGCACTCTGAAACATATGCTCAAAGCGATATAGAAAAGAAGGGCTTACTTCAGGCTGAGACACTGGGCTGGCCAGTCTGGACCTGCCTTTCTCCTCCATCAAAAAGGAAGCCTCGCTGTGCTCTATGACCTCCAGGTCCTCCAGCATGAGATCCTCCGCCATCTTGTCTCCCAGCTCCTCCGCAGCTAGCTCCTGCAGACACCCCGGACTTCACCAGCGCCGGGCCCCGCCGCCTCTCACAGACGCAGGGCACCCTTTGGTATGTCACCGCTCGCGTGCTGCTTCCTCCAAGCTCTCTGCTGTGCTCGCAATCCCGCTCTGCTGTTGTCGGGCACAGAGCTCAATAAGACAGCTGCCATCCCCACGCCGCGCTCATGCGCACTCAGGATTTTGTTTTTAAGCTTGGAAATAACAGTACCCTAGAGGCTATGCTAAAGAATTCACCAAATTGTTCTACATAGCCCATAGGATTCTGCTGTTTTCAAACTTCAAAATGTTTTTTTTAACTTTTTTTCCCATAAATTAACCTGTACCTTTGATGGGGCATTTTTACAGATGAGGCATGTCTTTGTTCCCACTACTAGGGATGAGCGAATCGATCCGGACGAACCCAGATTCGATCCGAATTTCATGAAAAATTCGATTCGGATCGAATCCGAATTTCCCCGCGATTCGATCGCTCGAAGATTTCCTTTAACATCCATTCATTTACATTACAGGCATTCTAAGATGGCGGACGGGACATGTCCAGACATCAACCCCGCGCCAGTGCAAGCTGGGACAGTCACATGCAGCCTATCAGCAGCCAGCAAGCCCGGTGACGTCACATCGCTATTTAAGTCGGCGGACATTTTGCTTTTCCTCATTTCTCTATTGCATTCGTGAGAGACAGGACGCTGCTGTAGGCAGGGAGAGACAGTTAGACAGACAGGGACAGACAGGGACAGGCTGGGGACAGGCTGGAGACAGGCAGGAGACAGACAGAAAGTCAGCGAAAAGCAGGGAAAGTTAGGAAAAATCGGAGGCAGTAACAGGGAGATTTTTTTTTTCATCCAGCCTGAGTGTTACTGGCTGGCTGACTGGCTTTGTTAGCGTTTTCAGGCTGCTTATACACTAACTGTGCATATATACTGAACTGATCTCAAGTCTGCTGTGAGGCATCCCATTCTGTGACTACATCAGCCTCTATTTAATACCATAACCATTTGCACTTATTCTAATAGAAATTTGGCCTGATAAACACACTTGCTGTGCATAGTAGTACTTCTGCCAGGTGCTCTCTGGTTTTTGGGGCATCCCATTCTGTGACTACACCAGCCTCTATTTAATACCATAACCATTTGCACTTATTCTAATAGAAATTTGGCCTGATAAACACACTTGCTGTGCATAGTAGTACTGCTGCCAGGTGCTCTCTGGTTTTTGGGGCATCCCATTCTGTGACTACACCAGCCTCTATTCAATACCATAACCATTTGCACTTATTCTAATAGAAATTTGGCCTGATAAAGACACTTTTGCTGTGCATAGTAGTACTGCTGCCAGGTGCTCTCTGGTTTTTGGGGCATCCCATTCTGTGACTACACCAGCCTCTATTTAATACCATAACCATTTGCACTTATTCTAATAGAAATTTGGCCTGATAAACACACTTGCTGTGCATAGTAGTACTGCTGCCAGGTGCTCTCTGGTTTTTGGGGCATCCCATTCTGTGACTACACCAGCCTCTATTTAATACCATAACCATTTGCACTTATTCTAATAGAAATTTGGCATGATAAACACACTTGCTGTGCATAGTAGTACTGCTGCCAGGTGCTCTCTGGTTTTTGGGGCATCCCATTCTGTGACTACACCAGCCTCTATTTAATACCATAACCATTTGCACTTATTCTAATAGAAATTAGGCCTGATAAGGACACTTTTGCTGTGCATAGTAGTACTGCTGCCAGGTGCTCTCTGGTTTTTGGGGCATCCCATTCTGTGACTACACCAGCCTCTATTTAATACCATAACCATTTGCACTTATTCTAATAGAAATTAGGCCTGATAAGGACACTTTTGCTGTGCATAGTAGTACTGCTGCCAGGTGCTCTCTGGTTTTTGGGGCATCCCATTCTGTGACTACAACAGCCTCTATTTAATACCATAACCATTTGCACTCATTCTAATAGAAATTTGGCCTGATAAACACACTTGCTGTGCATAGTAGTACTGCTGCCAGGTGCTCTCTGGTTTTTGGGGCATCCCATTCTGTGACTACACCAGCCTCTATTTAATACCATAACCATTTGCACTTATTCTAATAGAAATTTGGCCTGATAAAGACACTTTTGCTGTGCATAGTAGTACTGCTGCCTGGTGCTCTCTGGTTTTTGGGGCATCCCATTCTGTGACTACACCAGCCTCTATTTAATACCATAACCATTTGCACTTATTCTAATAGAAATTTGGCCTGACAAACACACTTGCTGTGCATAGTAGTACTGCTGCCAGGTGCTCTCTGGTTTTTGGGGCATCCCATTCTGTGACTACACCAGCCTCTATTTAATACCATAACCATTTGCACTTATTCTAATAGAAATTTGGCCTGATAAACACACTTGCTGTGCATAGTAGTACTGCTGCCAGGTGCTCTCTGGTTTTTGGGGCATCCCATTCTGTGACTACACCAGCCTCTATTTAATACCATAACCATTTGCACTTATTCTAATAGAAATTTGGCATGATAAACACACTTGCTGTGCATAGTAGTACTGCTGCCAGGTGCTCTCTGGTTTTTGGGGCATCCCATTCTGTGACTACACCAGCCTCTATTTAATACCATAACCATTTGCACTTATTCTAATAGAAATTAGGCCTGATAAGGACACTTTTGCTGTGCATAGTAGTACTGCTGCCAGGTGCTCTCTGGTTTTTGGGGCATCCCATTCTGTGACTACACCAGCCTCTATTTAATACCATAACCATTTGCACTTATTCTAATAGAAATTAGGCCTGATAAGGACACTTTTGCTGTGCATAGTAGTACTGCTGCCAGGTGCTCTCTGGTTTTTGGGGCATCCCATTCTGTGACTACAACAGCCTCTATTTAATACCATAACCATTTGCACTCATTCTAATAGAAATTTGGCCTGATAAACACACTTGCTGTGCATAGTAGTACTGCTGCCAGGTGCTCTCTGGTTTTTGGGGCATCCCATTCTGTGACTACACCAGCCTCTATTTAATACCATAACCATTTGCACTTATTCTAATAGAAATTTGGCCTGATAAAGACACTTTTGCTGTGCATAGTAGTACTGCTGCCTGGTGCTCTCTGGTTTTTGGGGCATCCCATTCTGTGACTACACCAGCCTCTATTTAATACCATAACCATTTGCACTTATTCTAATAGAAATTTGGCCTGACAAACACACTTGCTGTGCATAGTAGTACTGCTGCCAGGTGCTCTCTGGTTTTTGGGGCATCCCATTCTGTGACTACACCAGCCTCTATTTAATACCATAACCATTTGCACTTATTCTAATAGAAATTTGGCCTGATAAAGACAATTTTGCTGTGCATAGTAGTACTGCTGCCAGGTGCTCTCTGGTTTTTGGGGCATCCCATTCTGTGACTACACCAGCCTCTATTTAATACCATAACCATTTGCACTTATTCTAATAGAAATTTGGCCTGATAAACACACTTGCTGTGCATAGTAGTACTGCTGCCAGGTGCTCGCTGGTTTTTGGGGCATCCCATTCTGTGACTACACCAGCCTCTATTTAATACCATAACCATTTGCACTTATTCTAATAGAAATTTGGCCTGATAAACACACTTGCTGTGCATAGTAGTACTGCTGCCAGGTGCTCTCTGGTTTTTGGGGCATCCCATTCTGTGACTACACCAGCCTCTATTTAATACCATAACCATTTGCACTTATTCTAATAGAAATTTGGCCTGATAAAGACGCTTTTGCTGTGCATAGTAGTACTGCTGCCAGGTGCTCTCTGGTTTTTGGGGCATCCCATTCTGTGACTACACCAGCCTATATTTAATACCATAACCATTTGCACTTATTCTAATAGAAATTAGGCCTGATAAAGACACTTTTGCTGTGCATAGTAGTACTGCTGCCAGGTGCTCTCTGGTTTTTGGGGCATCCCATTCTATGACTACACCAGCCTCTATTTAATACCAAAACCATTTGCACTTATTCTAATAGAAATTTGGCCTGATAAACACACTTGCTGTGCATAGTAGTACTGCTGCCAGGTGCTCTCTGGTTTTTGGGGCATCCCATTCTGTTACTACACCAGCCTCTATTTAATACCATAACCATTTGCACTTTTTCTAATAGAAATTAGGCCTGATAAGGACACTTTTGCTGTGCATAGTAGTACTGCTGCCAGGTGCTCTCTGGTTTTTGGGGCATCCCATTCTGTGACTACAACAGCCTCTATTTAATACCATAACCATTTGCACTCATTCTAATAGAAATTTGGCCTGATAAACACACTTGCTGTGCATAGTAGTACTGCTGCCAGGTGCTATTTGGTTTTTGGGGCATCCCATTCTGTGACTACACCAGCCTCTATTTAATACCATAACCATTTGCACTTATTCTAATAGAAATTTGGCCTGATAAAGACACTTTTGCTGTGCATAGTAGTACTGCTGCCTGGTGCTCTCTGGTTTTTGGGGCATCCCATTCTGTGACTACACCAGCCTCTATTTAATACCATAACCATTTGCACTTATTCTAATAGAAATTTGGCCTGACAAACACACTTGCTGTGCATAGTAGTACTGCTGCCAGGTGCTCTCTGGTTTTTGGGGCATCCCATTCTGTGACTACACCAGCCTCTATTTAATACCATAACCATTTGCACTTATTCTAATAGAAATTTGGCCTGATAAACACACTTGCTGTGCATAGTAGTACTGCTGCCAGGTGCTCTCTGGTTTTTGGGGCATCCCATTCTGTGACTACACCAGCCTCTATTTAATACCATAACCATTTGCACTTATTCTAATATAAATTTGGCATGATAAACACACTTGCTGTGCATAGTAGTACTGCTGCCAGGTGCTCTCTGGTTTTTGGGGCATCCCATTCTGTGACTACACCAGCCTCTATTTAATACCATAACCATTTGCACTTATTCTAATAGAAATTAGGCCTGATAAGGACACTTTTGCTGTGCATAGTAGTACTGCTGCCAGGTGCTCTCTGGTTTTTGGGGCATCCCATTCTGTGACTACACCAGCCTCTATTTAATACCATAACCATTTGCACTTATTCTAATAGAAATTAGGCCTGATAAGGACACTTTTGCTGTGCATAGTAGTACTGCTGCCAGGTGCTCTCTGGTTTTTGGGGCATCCCATTCTGTGACTACAACAGCCTCTATTTAATACCATAACCATTTGCACTCATTCTAATAGAAATTTGGCCTGATAAACACACTTGCTGTGCATAGTAGTACTGCTGCCAGGTGCTCTCTGGTTTTTGGGGCATCCCATTCTGTGACTACACCAGCCTCTATTTAATACCATAACCATTTGCACTTATTCTAATAGAAATTTGGCCTGATAAAGACACTTTTGCTGTGCATAGTAGTACTGCTGCCTGGTGCTCTCTGGTTTTTGGGGCATCCCATTCTGTGACTACACCAGCCTCTATTTAATACCATAACCATTTGCACTTATTCTAATAGAAATTTGGCCTGACAAACACACTTGCTGTGCATAGTAGTACTGCTGCCAGGTGCTCTCTGGTTTTTGGGGCATCCCATTCTGTGACTACACCAGCCTCTATTTAATACCATAACCATTTGCACTTATTCTAATAGAAATTTGGCCTGATAAAGACAATTTTGCTGTGCATAGTAGTACTGCTGCCAGGTGCTCTCTGGTTTTTGGGGCATCCCATTCTGTGACTACACCAGCCTCTATTTAATACCATAACCATTTGCACTTATTCTAATAGAAATTTGGCCTGATAAACACACTTGCTGTGCATAGTAGTACTGCTGCCAGGTGCTCGCTGGTTTTTGGGGCATCCCATTCTGTGACTACACCAGCCTCTATTTAATACCATAACCATTTGCACTTATTCTAATAGAAATTTGGCCTGATAAACACACTTGCTGTGCATAGTAGTACTGCTGCCAGGTGCTCTCTGGTTTTTGGGGCATCCCATTCTGTGACTACACCAGCCTCTATTTAATACCATAACCATTTGCACTTATTCTAATAGAAATTTGGCCTGATAAAGACGCTTTTGCTGTGCATAGTAGTACTGCTGCCAGGTGCTCTCTGGTTTTTGGGGCATCCCATTCTGTGACTACACCAGCCTATATTTAATACCATAACCATTTGCACTTATTCTAATAGAAATTAGGCCTGATAAAGACACTTTTGCTGTGCATAGTAGTACTGCTGCCAGGTGCTCTCTGGTTTTTGGGGCATCCCATTCTATGACTACACCAGCCTCTATTTAATACCAAAACCATTTGCACTTATTCTAATAGAAATTTGGCCTGATAAACACACTTGCTGTGCATAGTAGTACTGCTGCCAGGTGCTCTCTGGTTTTTGGGGCATCCCATTCTGTGACTACATCAGCCTCTATTTAATACCATAACCATTTGCACTTATTCTAATAGAAATTTGGCCTGATAAAGACACGTTTGCTGTGCATAGTAGTACTGCTGCCAGGTGCTCTCTGGTTTTTGGGGCATCCCATTCTGTGACTTCACCAGCCTCTATTTAATACCATAACCATTTGCACTTATTCTAATAGAAATTTGGCCCGATAAACACACTTGCTGTGCATAGTAGTACTGCTGCCAGGTGCTCTCTGGTTTTTGGGGCATCCCATTCTGTGACTACACCAGCCTCTATTTAATACCATAACCATTTGCACTTATTCTAATAGAAATTTGGCCTGATAAACACACTTGCTGTGCATAGTAGTACTGCTGCCAGGTGCTCTCTGGTTTTTGGGGCATCCCATTCTGTGACTACACCAGCCTCTATTTAATACCATAACCATTTGCACTTATTCTAATAGAAATTAGGCCTGATAAAGACACTTTTGCTGTGCATAGTAGTACTGCTGCCAGGTGCTCTCTGGTTTTTGGGGCATCCTATTCTGTTAATACACCAGCCTCTGTTTAATACCATAACCATTTGCACTTATTCTAATAGAAATTTGGCCTGATAAAGACACTTTTGCTGTGCATAGTAGTACTGCTGCCAGGTGCTCTCTGGTTTTCGGGGGAATCCCATTCTGTGACTACACCAGCCTCTATTTAATACCATAACCATTTGCACTTATTCTAATAGAAATTTGGCCTGATAAACACACTTGCTGTGCATAGTAGTACTGCTGCCAGGTGCTCTCTGGTTTTTGGGGCATCCCATTCTATGACTACACCAGCCTCTATTTAATACCAAAACCATTTGCACTTATTCTAATAGAAATTTGGCCTGATAAACACACTTGCTGTGCATAGTAGTACTGCTGCCAGGTGCTCTCTGGTTTTTGGGGCATCCCATTCTGTGACTACATCAGCCTCTATTTAATACCATAACCATTTGCACTTATTCTAATAGAAATTTGGCCTGATAAAGACACGTTTGCTGTGCATAGTAGTACTGCTGCCAGGTGCTCTCTGGTTTTTGGGGCATCCCATTCTGTGACTTCACCAGCCTCTATTTAATACCATAACCATTTGCACTTATTCTAATAGAAATTTGGCCCGATAAACACACTTGCTGTGCATAGTAGTACTGCTGCCAGGTGCTCTCTGGTTTTTGGGGCATCCCATTCTGTGACTACACCAGCCTCTATTTAATACCATAACCATTTGCACTTATTCTAATAGAAATTTGGCCTGATAAACACACTTGCTGTGCATAGTAGTACTGCTGCCAGGTGCTCTCTGGTTTTTGGGGCATCCCATTCTGTGACTACACCAGCCTCTATTTAATACCATAACCATTTGCACTTATTCTAATAGAAATTAGGCCTGATAAAGACACTTTTGCTGTGCATAGTAGTACTGCTGCCAGGCGCTCTCTGGTTTTCGGGGGAATCCCATTCTGTGACTACACCAGCCTCTATTTAATACCATAACCATTTGCACTTATTCTAATAGAAATTTGGCCTGATAAACACACTTGCTGTGCATAGTAGTACTGCTGCCAGGTGCTCTCTGGTTTTTGGGGCATCTCATTATGTGACTACACCAGCCTCTATTTAATACCATAACCATTTGCACTTATTCTAATAGAAATTAGGCCTGATAAAGACACTTTTGCTGTGCATAGTAGTACTGCTGCCAGGTGCTCTCTGATTTTTGGGGCATCCCATTCTGTGACTACACCAGCCTCTATTTAATAACATAACCATTTGCACTTATTCTAATAGAAATTTGGCCTGATAAAGACACTTTTGCTGTGCATAGTAGTACTGCTGCCAGGTGCTCTCTGGTTTTTGGGGCATCCCATTCTGTGACTACACCAGCCTCTATTTAATACCATAACCATTTGCACTTATTCTAATAGAAATTTGGCCTGATAAACACACTTGCTGTGCATAGTAGTACTGCTGCCAGGTGCTCTCTGGTTTTTGGGGCATCCCATTCTGTGACTACACCAGCCTCTATTTAATACCATAACCATTTGCACTTATTCTAATAGAAATTTGGCCTTATAAACACACTTGCTGTGCATAGTAGTACTGCTGCCAGGTGCTCTCTGGTTTTTGGGGCATCCCATTCTGTGACTACACCAGCCTCTATTTAATACCATAACCATTTGCACTTATTCTAATAGAAATTTGGCCTGATAAACACACTTGCTGTGCATAGTAGTACTGCTGCCAGGTGCTCTCTGGTTTTTGGGGCATCCCATTCTGTGACTACACCAGCCTCTGTTTAATACCATAACCATTTGCACTTATTCTAATAGAAATTTGGCCTGATAAAGACACTTTTGCTGTGCATAGTAGTACTGCTGCCAGTTGCTCTCTGGTTTTTGGGGCATCCCATTCTGTGACTACACCAGCCTCTATTTAATACCATAACCATTTGCACTTATTCTAATAGAAATTTGGCCTGATAAACACACTTGCTGTGCATAGTAGTACTGCTGCCAGGTGCTCTCTGGTTTTTGGGGCATCCCATTCTATGACTACACCAGCCTCTATTTAATACCAAAACCATTTGCACTTATTCTAATAGAAATTTGGCCTGATAAACACACTTGCTGTGCATAGTAGTACTGCTGACAGGTGCTCTGTGGTTTTTGGGGCATCCCATTCTGTGACTACATCAGCCTCTATTTAATACCATAACCATTTGCACTTATTCTAATAGAAATTTGGCCTGATAAAGACACGTTTGCTGTGCATAGTAGTACTGCTGCCAGGTGCTCTCTGGTTTTTGGGGCATCCCATTCTGTGACTTCACCAGCCTCTATTTAATACCATAACCATTTGCACTTATTCTAATAGAAATTTGGCCCGATAAACACACTTGCTGTGCATAGTAGTACTGCTGCCAGGTGCTCTCTGGTTTTTGGGGCATCCCATTCTGTGACTACACCAGCCTCTATTTAATACCATAACCATTTGCACTTATTCTAATAGAAATTTGGCCTGATAAACACACTTGCTGTGCATAGTAGTACTGCTGCCAGGTGCTCTCTGGTTTTTGGGGCATCCCATTCTGTGACTACACCAGCCTCTATTTAATACCATAACCATTTGCACTTATTCTAATAGAAATTAGGCCTGATAAAGACACTTTTGCTGTGCATAGTAGTACTGCTGCCAGGTGCTCTCTGGTTTTTGGGGCATCCTATTCTGTTAATACACCAGCCTCTGTTTAATACCATAACCATTTGCACCTATTCTAATAGAAATTTGGCCTGATAAAGACACTTTTGCTGTGCATAGTAGTACTGCTGCCAGGTGCTCTCTGGTTTTCGGGGGAATCCCATTCTGTGACTACACCAGCCTCTATTTAATACCATAACCATTTGCACTTATTCTAATAGAAATTTGGCCTGATAAACACACTTGCTGTGCATAGTAGTACTGCTACCAGGTGCTCTCTGGTTTTTGGGGCATCTCATTATGTGACTACACCAGCCTCTATTTAATACCATAACCATTTGCACTTATTCTAATAGAAATTTGGCCTGATAAAGACACTTTTGCTGTGCATAGTAGTACTGCTGCCAGGTGCACTGCTGGCTGTTGGGGCATCCTATTCTGTAACATAGCATACCCCTCTTTATTTACACTAAGCAGCTCTCTTATTTACACTAAGCAGGCCTGTTAGAGGCTGAGTGTTACTGCTCACTTTTGGTGTGCATTATATTCTGTTTCATATAGACCCACCGCTGCCTGGGGGTTCTTAAAATATCACCTACTACCACGCCAGTTAGACTAAGTCGGGCAGACAAGTGCCTGGAAGTGAAAAGAGGAGTGGCAGAGGCCAAGATTCCACAGGCAGAGCTCACAGCAGACTGGGGGCCAGTAGCAGCAGAAGTCACGCTGAGAGACCTAATCTGCCAGCATCTGCTAGCGGTCGGGTCTCCACCAGTAACGCATCTGCCGTGGTAGATTGGTTGACGCGCTCATCAACAACATCATCACAACTTACGTCTGAGACCCCCAGTCTAGGGTCGGTAGGTTCCTCTGACACAACCCTGAGTTGGCATGCCCCGAGAGCAGTCCCTGTCCTCCCATTGCCTCTGTCCTACGCCGTTCCCTCCCCCAGCGACGTATCCTATGCTTTGGGTTCAGCTCCACTCTTTAGTGAGGAGGACGATCAGATAGAGGACAGTCAGCAGCTACTGCCCAGCCAAGAAATGGAGGTGGCTTCTTTAGCTAGGCAGACAAATAGTGATGTGGACAGTGTCGTGGGTGCTGCGAGCATTCCAGCTCCTGCGCCAGACACTGTTGACGAATCCACGAACATCCGTAACGTACAGCCACAACTCGGTGATAATGATGATGACGATGAAGCCGATCGCACTTGGGAGCCGGGTGATGAAGGGGCTTCATCGTCATCATCAGGAGAAGAGGGGCGCAGGTTGCCCCAGAGTCAGCAGCTCAGGCAGCAAGGTGTTAGCAGCATGGTTGGCAGGCAGCATGGGGGCCCAATTGTAAAGCCTGGAGCCAAACGGGGCCGGGGCCGGGGTAGAGCACCTGCTGCGCGGCAGGCTACCTTATCGGGAGGTAGTGGGGCAGGGGTTCCTGGAGTTGGCAACAGCAGCAGCGAATCAGTGAGGCCTGTTGGTGGGAAAAGTAGCTACTCGGCAGTGTGGCAGTTTTTCCTGAAGCACCCGCAGGAGGGTAACATGGCCACATGCAAGATATGTAGGCAGAAGGTGAAGCGTGGCCAGGGTCCAAATGTTGGCACCACGGCCCTGCGTCAACATATGCAGCGTCACCATAAAGCGGCCTGGGAGAACCTAGGCTCCGGAGAGTTGGGCCAGACTGCTTCCTCACCAAGTGGCACGCCGCTCCCAATTTCTGCCAGCCAAGGCTCCAGCACCTCAGCCAAAGGCAGCTGTGCGTCATACCCATCCTCTGTCGCTCCTGCTCCTCCTCCTCCTCCTCCAAGTCATGCATCCCGCCAGCAATCCATCAGCGAAGCCATGTCCAAGAGACAGCAGTATGCGCCCACTCATCCTACGGCGCAGAAGCTGAATGTGCTCCTGTCCAAGTTGCTGGTGCTGCAGTCGCTCCCTTTTCAGGTGGTGGAATCTGCACCTTTCAGAGAACTGATGGCTTGTGCCGAGCCGAGGTGGAGAGTCCCAAGCTGTCATTTCTTTGCCAAGAAGGCAGTACCAGCGCTGCACACTTTTGTTGAACAGAAGGTGGGCCAGTCCTTGAGCCTGTCGGTGTGTAGCAAAGTGCAGGCAGCGCCGACATCTGGAGCTGTAACTACGGTCAGGGACAGTACATGTCGTTTACGGCCCACTGGGTGAATGTGGTCCCTTTGCAGCAGCAGCAGCAACTTGGACAGGTCACGCCGCTTCGGCCTCCGCGCTCCCTGCCCGTTGGGCCTGTGACACCGTGCGACTCGGCCTCCTCATCCTCTGCCATCTCCTCACCCTCCACTGTAGGCTCAAGTCTCAGTGCCCCTCCAGTCTACCATGTGTGCAGGGCACGGAGGTGTCACGCAGTGCTTCACATGGTTTGTCTTGGCGAACGGAGTCACACAGGGGAGGAACTGCTTAAATGTATTCATCAGGAAATCCAAACATGGCTTACTCCAAGAAAACTTAAAATGGGAATCATGGTTACCGACAATGGGAAGAACATTTTGTCTGCGCTGCGCCAAGGAAGCCTGACCCATGCCCCCTGCATGGCTCACGTCTTCAATCTGGTTGTCAAGCGGTTTCTGAAGTGTTCCCCCCATCTGCAAGACATCCTAACAACTTCAAGGAAACTTTGCATGCACTTCAGCCACTCATACACCGCCAAACACACCCTTCTTGAGCTACAGCGTCAGAATGGTATCCCCCAACATAGTCTGATTTGCGATGTTTCCACCCATTGGAATTCCACCCTTCACATGTTGGACCGATTATATGAACAGAGAAAAGCCATCACGGATTTCCTGATGATCCAAGCAGATAGGGGGACTCCCCTGTGTAACTTCAATGTCAACCAGTGGCAGCTCATACGTTACACCTGCCGTTTGCTCAGGCCCTTTGAGGAAGCCACTTTATTTGTCAGTCGGCAGGATTACGGGATGAACGACGTGATTCCACTGCTTCATGTACTACAGCACATGTTGGAAACCATGGCTGGTCAGGGCACTGGAGACATGGTGTTTACATCTTATGGCCACATGAACCCCGTTGGAGCTGAACTGGAGCAGGAGGAGGAAGAGGAGGAGGAGGAGTTGCCCAGCGAAACACAGTTTAGGCTTGGCGAAATGGCTGGTTTATCTAGTCTAGACAGGAGAGGAGGAGCAGGAGCAGCCAGAGGAGCTAGAGGTTTTTGAGGAAGGCGAGACAGAGGACCCGGGCACACCGTGGCAGTATGCAGTGGAGATGGAGACAGGTAGTCCATCCGAGTCACTTGCGCAAATGGCAGGAAGCATGCTCACGTGCTTGCGTAGTGACCCCAGAATTGTTTCCATCTGTCGGCGGGATGACTTCTGGCTGTCCACCTTATTGGACCCTCGCTTCCGGCACAAAATGGGGGCATTTTTTTAAACCCACCGAGAGGGAGGACAAACTGAACTACTACAAAGACATTCTACGTAGGCAGTTGGCCGATGCCTATCTGCGCCATGGTTCATACTCTCGCAGGTCTGACTCGAGGGGACCTCTGCGCTCACCTTCCACTGCCATGGCCGCTGGGGGGGTTGGCAGGAGCAGCAGCAGCAGCTCCATCAGCAGCAGCCTCAGTCTTCAGTCGCTAATGAGTAGCTTTCTACACCCGCATAGTGAGGCAATTTTTGGGCTCCTGAAGCCAACCCCAGGGTCTCTTTAAAGTAATATTTGGGCTCCTGCTGCTGCTGCTGCCAACTCCAGGGTGTGATTCATCCAATTTTTGGGCTCCTGAAGCCAACCCCAGGGTCTCTTTAAAGTAATATTTGGGCTCCTGCTGCTGCTGCTGCCAACTCCAGGGTGTGATTCATCCAATTTTCGGGCTCCTGAAGCCAACCCCAGGGTCTCTTTAAAGTAATATTTGGGCTCCTGCTGCTGCCAACTCCAGGGTGTGAATCATCCAATTTTTGGGCTCCTGAAGCCAACCCCAGTGTCTCTTTAAAGTAATGTTTGGGCTGCTGCTGCTGCCAACTCCAGGGTGTGATTCATCCAATTTTTGGGCTCCTGAAGCCAACTCCAGTGTCTCTTTAAAGTAATATTTGGGCTCCTGCTGCTGCTGCTGCCAACTCCAGGGTGTGATTCATCCAATTTTTGGGCTCCTGAAGCCAACTCCAGTGTCTCTTTAAAGTAATGTTTGGGCTGCTGCTGCTGCTGCCAACTCCAGGGTGTGATTCATCCAATTTTTGGGCTCCTGCTGCTGCCAACTCCAGTGTCTCTTTAAAGCAATGTTTGGGCTCCTGCCCCTCATAGTGATGCCACATCAACTCTCTGCAATTGTGCCGCTCTGCGATTCTATTAGCGATACCTCTGATCTGCATGTGATATTTATTCAAAGTATTATTTAACTAACCCAGCACGCATCCTATGCGTGTTACAGCAAGGCAGAATGGTTTACAACCCTATTGAGGCTCTATGAGGCTCAGAAATCGCCGTTTTTAATAGCGATTCGTCGCGAATAAATTTGGGTCGAAGCGATTTTTGTCGGAAAATTCGGCGAATCAGTCGAATCGAATTTTTCAAAAGTTCGCTCATCTCTACCCACTACGTAAGGATTTTTTTTAAAGTTTGGAAACAACAGTACCCTATGGGCTATGCTAAACAATTCAACAGATTGTTCTACATAGCCCATAGGGTTCTGTTATTTTCAAACTAAAAAAAAATGTTTTTTTAACCTTTTTTCCCAAAAAATTGACCTGTACCTGTGATGGGGCACTTTTACAGATAAGGTATGTCTTTTTTCCCACTATGTAAGGATTTTTTTTTAAGTTTGGCAACAAAAGAACCCTATGGGTTATACTAAAGAATTCTCCAAATTGTTCTACATAGCCCATAAGGTTCTATTGTTTTCAAACTTAAAAAACATACCTCATAGGAAAATGGTGTCTCACCTGTAAAAATGCTCCATCAAGGGGTCATTTTTTGGGGTAAAGAGGTTGAAAAAACATTTTGTGTCTAGACGCTAAAACCTAACCAAGATGGAGGTTGCAATCCACACCACAATGCACATTGCAGGTCACATTGGCTTTGCCAAATATTTGGCATGACCCCCCCCCCCATGTCTCATGGTTTCATAATTGTGCAATACCATGTTTCTAAACTTGTCTGGAACAGAGCAAGGTTTAGCAATCGAGTAAAGCTGTAAACAAGAAAAAACACAGCTTGTAATTATTATGAATCTTAATTACTTTGCCCAACAATCAATTTAAAGTGAGACATAAACCTGAAGCTTGGCTGATTTGAGCTGTTATAAGTTCTCGAGCTTTCTGTGAATTCCTTGCATATTTTTACATCCATAATGCTTGTTTATATACTGTTGTGTCAACACATTTTTGAAAGGTTAAATAGCATTACCTGGTTTATATGAAATAAGAAGTCACACATTATGGGTTCATTTCTCCGCTATGTCATTTTGCAAATTTGTTTGATAATGTCAACAAATTTAGCGAAAGACACGGAAACGCTTATCGGAAGCAATGCACAAGTACATTCACACATTTTAACCAATTAATCTGGGCTGCTTCAAAACATGAGGTTTAAAGAGGACCTCCCCCCAGCGCTAAGCCAGATTCAGGCAATAAAATAAAAATAAAACTCACCTAATGCCCATGATCCCTGCCAGCCATGGTGGAAGCACAGCCCTGTTTCATGGATTCTGCTGAGCATGTACTGTGAGTGACAAGTTAGCTGTATCAGCACGGCATTGGGTGTTACCAAATGGAGCCCCATTTCGCTGCTTTTTAAAGCACAACAAAACGGCTTTGCTGGGTTATGTTCCATGCCCCTGGGGCACCCCCGCTGTGTGAAACCCACAGAAAGCCTAGTAAAACTCATCTTTCCTTTCTCCAATGATGCCTGTTCAGGCTCTCGTCTGATCAGCGTTCTTTGCCATGATAACTTCCTTTCGGCAATGGGCTCTGATTGAAATCAATGGGGAGCTGCATCCCCCGTATCCCCAGCCTCCCGCGCTCCCTTGTCCCAGCATATCTGAATGGCTGGGATGGGAGTGGTGCACACTGGGAATGCAGCAGTGTGTGCTCCCCATTGTATACAATCAGAGCAGTTCAGCAAATGGCTCTGATTAGGTGAGAGCCTGCACCGTTAGAGCGGGGAAGGTTGCATTTTATTTACTTTATCCATTTATACCTGGATGCTGGAAGGCAAGCTGTTCTCCCCACTGAAAAGTGGCAGATAGTGGGGAGCAAGTTAGTTTTTTATTATAATGACCAAATGGGGGTTCGCTTCCCCCACCCCCTCCCTCGGAAGAGGACACTGCTTGGTATATCAGGTCCACCATGGTTTCCTAATGAGCTCAACGAAACTCAAAACAGGACTTAAATCCTCACCCTTCCAAGCCTGCAGTGTGACAAATGCATCCCCCATGCCCGGCAACCCATCGGGCAAAGTAGTAGCAGTAGGGGGCAAGGCAGAAAAGTTAGCCCAGTAATTAAAGTGGACTAAAACCCAGGATTTTCACTATCCTGGGTGTTGGTCCACTTCCGCGGGAAACCCCCCAGAAAACCCCAAAAACTCACCTGACCCCGCTCCCGCATGACTCGCTCCACCAATCACCGCCGACGGACAGGCGAGGTCCGTCGACGGACAAGGTGAGAGTGCCCGCCGACGCCTCTCGCGCGTCCTTCTTACAGGGAGCGCGCCCGCGCCGGGCATTCACAAACGGCCGGCGCGGGTGCGTGTCCTGCTAGAGGGATGCGCGAGAGGCAGCGGCGGCCCGCGCATGCGCCGTTGGAACGAGGAACAGGTAGGATTTGCGGGCTTCCTGGGGGGTTTCACATAGCGGGGCACCCCAGATCGGGGTGCCCCGCAGGCAGGGAGCTGATCAGCAATGGGTGTTTGTCCACTTTAAGGCTTTCTAAGGCTCATAAATTAATAGGACCGAGGCGGGGTTAAAGCCAAAACCCACGCGCCAACTCGCTTCTCCCAGGGCACCCCGCTGTGTGAATCCCTCCAGGTTGCCTAGAAACACATCTTGTTTCCCGGTCCAATGGCGCATGTGCAAGCAGCGGCCGCATCCCTGCTATTTCTATATTTGGGCACATGCCCGCGTCAGGCATTTGTAAATGACCGGTGCAGGCACCTGGTCTGTTAGAGGGGGATACACCTGCCAGCCTTAGATGAAGGGGCAGGAGTGGATCCGAGCACACTAATTGATGAGAGGTGATTTTGTTGTGCTGCTGAGGGTCAAATCTCGAAACACATGTCCACAAATCAAAGATGATGGTTGTGTAAATATTAAAACCTATACCCAAGAATTGCACGCTCAGCATTTCTAAATGCTTGGGATAGCAAGAAAAAGGCATAAAGGGGTGATTTACATGGATTTGCATTAATTTATTTATTACTCTTTTGAATTGACCCCACCATGGGGTTGGGCCTTTAGGAAACAGATTTAAGCTTGTTTTATTATGTATGTAATATGTCATGATTAAGGACCTGTGTCAGGTCTGAAACGCATAGACATGTTCAAGTTTTCTTCACTGGGAATATTTGCCTCCTTGGCTTTTTAATACTTTTTGGAAATAAAGTTTAAGACAAATTTTTATTGGATCAACTGGCTGGCTACATTTTTCTGGTTTACTGCAAGGATTGTTGGGGTGGAGCGCTCCTAGCTTCTGACAGGTCTATTATCTCACCTGGGATAGCTACAGATTTAAGGTAGAGCTGACCATCGTCACGTTGATTTACATGGATCTGCCTACTCACTGAGAGTGATGGGTAATCCTGTTATTCTTGGTGAATATGTGCCATGTAAATATTTTCTGTCTTTTTCCAGACTATAATATAAAAAAACAAAAGCTATCCACATTTTTTTCTCTTATTATGCTTTCATATGGTACTATTCCTTTATCTTGGTGCTTAGAGTTAAATTCACAAGAATCCAATCAATTCAATTAGATGGCACTCCCGAGCAATACTTAATCTAGCTCTGTATCTGCTGTTGATATCTGTGTTTTGGGTTTATCGCAAGCTCGATGCGACGCTGTGAAAAATTCTTTTAACATAAAATCTACTGAGTGTGTTATGAAATTCCTGCCAGGACAGATGGTCAGACGCTGTCATTGAAAATAAAAGTAATGCTATAAGTGTATAACTCCACTGGGGAAATTGAGTACCATAATAAAGTAGACTTCCACTCGGCGCAATGAAATTCAATGACTGTTGAGGAGTTTAGGGTTTAGAAAATTGAAAAATGAAACCTTTGCTTTTTCCGCCGGTGTTTGATGATGTGTAGCGAGTCCCTTTATGGACTGAGGCTAATATCCAAATAGTAACAAGCTTGCAGTGAATAGAGCCCACAGAGGATAAGCTACTAAATCTTGCAATAAAAGCGGTGTGATTTACAGTAAATTCCAGAGGGCTGACAGCACCACAGCTGAGGGCATAAACACTTCTTTCATGGTCGAGGCTTCAGTAGCTTCTCTCTGCTGTAAAGCGCGATCGGGCACTGAAGCATGCTGCTTACCAGCAATGACTTTGATAAATAACTAGGAAGTCCCACTGTTGGCTTAAAACTAGAAGTTGTTCAGTTGCAATTCTGCATTTGTCCCGCGTTAATGGCTAGAGAAGTGGCGTTAGCTGTAATCTGTCAGTGATTGATTGGACCTCGCTGAATCCTGGGTTTCCACTCTGTGTGCAATTTTCCATCCTCTGTGCCGTCGCGACAAACTTGTAACATGCGCCGCCGTCGTCGTTACGAGTGCGGAGGAACGTGTAGGGCTTCTGCAGGTTGATAAATAGCCTGGGTGTGTTTGCAGAGAGGTAAGGTCAGGCAGACTGCCTTTACATTAGTCGGGAGCCGAAGAGCACTGCGGGAGATGGAGAGGATGTTAGGGAAAATGCTGAACGGGTGATCTAGTAAATTACAAGGAAATTGAATATAAATATATCCAAACTATCACCATATGTATGCTAACATCATACTGACAGATTAGAGTATGATATGATTTATGTATGCAAGGCTATAGTTTTTAGATTGTAGCATTCATTGAATCATCTATCTATCGATCTATCTATCTATCTATCTAGACATGTTTAATATATCAACAGGGCTGATGGGTGGTTCTACGTGGATCTACCTAATTTGGTTAACTCCCTAGCGTCGGGGCTCGGTGGGGTGCCTAGGGGAATGGCTCTCCGTATAGTGAATAGATTCAATACGCCCTGAGGGTCACAGTTTAGTTTATATGACTGTTCAAGCCTGATGTGATATTGTTATGTACTTTTTATGTAGTTTGCTTTATTCTTCGGAGAATGTCTGTTTTTCGTGGATATGATAATAAATAAAGAATATATTAAAAAAAAAACTCCATATGGTGGCTTGCTACTACATTACACCACTCCCTAGTCTCACCTCACAAGTGGGAGATGATGGCTTTATAAATATTAGAAGTTATATCCAAGTATTGCAGGAAAAATGGTTTTGAGCAGTTGGAACAGCAAAGAGACATAAATAAATGCTTTGAATGGCACCACCTAACAGTGGTGGAAAATCCTTTTTGGTTAGTGTGTTTCATGTAAATATAATACCAAATAATTTCCCTTTTAATATGGGGATTTTTGGTCTCTTTCAAACCACTATAGTAACCTAACATGAATATCTCCGCAAGGTGACTGGCAGAAAAGATAGGAGGGATTATTTAAAATGTTAGTATTCTTTACTGATTTGTCTAAATAAAAGGGTGCATTTACCCTGAAGAAGTCCTGGATGGGGCGAAACATGCTAAGAGCTTCACCTTTTATGACTGTGGATAGAAAGAATATCTTTAAACAAAAACTCATAATGGACATGTTTCTAAATTTTAAATGATGAGAATTCATCAAATCTAAGTATCTATCCATTTATCTATCTAGATATCTACTACATTTCTCTGTTTATCTCATTTGAGATATATTCTTTCTACAACAGATGTTTGTAAAAGCCCTAAAAAGAGATGCATTGAGTATTTGAGGGGTGATTTGGTAGATCCTTAAGGAAATAATGCAGGTTGGGCACCAGTTATTGCAAGTTGGCCTTTTTCAGGTTGATGATGGTATTATTGTCTCAACAGAGGATGTTAGGGAGGTGACCCCAAGAAGCTGTCTTCCCTTAAATTTCTTGATTTCGACCCCATGTGAGGTGATAGGAGAAATGAGGTGCTTTCCTGAACATGACCGCCTTTTGGGGTGTTTAAATAGAGCAGAGTAGTCATTCTAGGGGTGCCAATGAGAAGCCAGACCCTTTCATTTATAGCATTCTCTCCAGCTTTTGAGGTCCACAACAAACGGCACAGTTTTCTCTGAGTGAAGGACCAGAAAGTTCCTGAAGCACCATAATTCCAGGCTCATTATCTCCTCCCTATATGCTGACTCATCCTCATTTGAAAACCAACCACGGAAAAATATATAATTACAAAACCATCAGGAACTGAAGCCCAAACCTGCTTTCATTTTTTTCTAAACCATGCTCATGATTATGTTTGGAGTCAAATTCCCACAATCCATCTCTGTCTTCTGATTGATGGATACCCTGTTCTATACTTTTTATACCCTCCTTGAAAAAACAGGAAGACAGGAATTCTTTATTACAATAAAACTATTTTTAACGCCTCTAACAAGTCGATTAGAAAATACAATTTATATTCTCAAAGTATATTTCGTCATTTTCAAGTATAATTTTTTGCATTCATACTTCTTGTATGAATTTTAATGCAGACACTTAAATTGTAATTATTCCTCTCAGCTCAAACACAGGTAACAAATGGAATTCAATCAGTGTTTGCGCATAATGACCATCATTAAGAGGGAAATAATAATGACATTCTATCTGCATTACACTCGCACTCTTTACACAATGATCTGAATCCCATTATCGATCTCCATGGAGATAGGCAATTGTCACCTATTCCGCATAGTATCTGAATGTTAAATACATTTGTTTGGAACAAATATTTTAATGAATATATTCAGTTCCACTTAATTAACTATGTGATAGCTAAATGTTTTCACTTAATGATGAAGTTTTCATCATGCAAAATGTTTTGCTGGGAGAAGGTGATAAAAGTGACCCACAAATTGCGATATATATATTTAAATATATTTTTATAAGTAATATATGTATGAAAATCTACACTACAGTTTATCAAATATTTCCATTTTTTATGTAGATTACATTTTAAAGCAGACCCAGGCCAGACAGGAAGTTACTCAAAGGCTATATGTGGGCAACGTATACAACTAAAAAAATACACATATTTTTACCCCTGCAACTGACCTGTCCAGTTAATTGTCACAAAAGCATCTTGACCTAAAAAGGTTGGCCCTGTTCTGTGACCATAAGACCCTAGCGTTTTTTGAGTGGCTCCTCCAACCACAGAGTAGGATTCGGATCAGGAGCACAAACTCTGAACAGGAGACATCCCAGGAAGATGGCATTCAAGGATGACACGGGAGAAACAACCTTGAAGCAAGACAAAGAACAAGGACCAAGACCTCCAAGAAGAATATGAGCCAGGACCGCAGAGCAACATACAGACTAAGATCGGAACATCAGAGTAGAAAGCAAGTTAAAATTTGGAGTACTAAGTGGGAACAGAAGTGGGTAAGTAACGTGTTACTTTGACAAAATAGTATAAATGAACACCGCGCTAACATAAAGGCTATAAATGTTCTTAGTCGGGCACTCAATGTGCAGACTCCTCAATCCAAAGAAAGTCAGGAAGAATGTAGTAATTAAGCACAGAGCTCCCTAATTGTGAAGAGATAACGGTCAGCCAAACACCGAAGCACATGAACATCAAGTGGGCATACACCGGTGTATCCTTCACCAAAAGCTTGGACTCTTACCAGACTTCAGCAAAACTTAGGCCCATCAATCAACAGGTTCACATCCATATGCATAATTCAGTCATCAGTATTTCCATGTGGAGACCATATCACATATGCATTATGTCCCAAATAATCAGAGGCAGTTTGAGGATAGGCATAAAAGGAAAAAAAAAAACGCACCTAGTGCAGTACAGTAAAAATAGCTCACACTTTAATCCTGATGTGAATGCACTTACAATGTTAAAACACATATACAGCAATAAAAAGGTGTAGGTGGTTCTCACCAACCTAAGCACTGGAAATGGCCAAATCCAACTACGCATTTCGTTGCCTATAGCAACTTTCATGAGGCTGGCGGCATGGCGGTGTGCATTAGAATAAATACCTTTCTCCCTGTGCACAAAGAAACGGTGGCCGCAGGTGAGGGCGTGATCAGTAGAGCGCCATTCACTGGCCTTCTGCCTTTGTCAGTATGCTCGTCGTCAGAGGGGAGGCGGGACCTGCTTTGGTCATATACCCCGTGCTACTCAGGAGATCTACATAAGTGGCCTATAGCCTAATGCTGGAGGGAGCGTACAGCTATGCCCCCTGTTTCTGTCATATCCCCTGTGCTACTCAGGAGATCTACTTAAGTGGCGTATAGCCTAATGCTGGAGAGAGTGTACAGCTACGCCCCCAGCGTACGTAAAGTAAAAATACTGAGAATGCTGAAAAGGGCGTGTGCTTCGGGACCACGTTATCTCTTCACAATTGGGGAGCTCTGTGCTTAATTACTACATACAACGTGTTACTTTGGCATTGTTAGGTGCACCAAGCACCAAGTATAGTATTGAACTGCTGGGTGGGGAATAGATGCCGCACATGGCTCCATCCTTTTCCCACACTTCGGAGGGAGGTCAACCTCTGGCCATATTGTAATGGTGGTTCAGCACAGTAATTCAGCACACTTTTGTGCTGTTACTACCTGTCAGGGCGACAGAGCATCAGCGATGGCAATGTTTGGAACTGGCCCCAGCCAGGGCTACAGAGAGATGGCCACTGGCTCCCATGAGTGAGGACACTTCTAGTGCTGAACTCAGAGTGTTCTCACTCATGGAAGCTGGGGACCACCGGTATGTAACCCTGGCTGGGACTAGTTTTGAATGCCACTGCCATCGCCACCGCCACCGCTGGCGAGCTGACAGAGAGAGGATCAGGATCAGCCATGTTGACGGGAAGAGGGTCGGCTAGAGTGTTGAGTTACAGCAACCTTTGGTGAAGCTGGTGGGGCCAGACTTCGAACTCAAACACAGACTTCTGGCTGCAGTTCGGGTTTGGAAACCCGAACTTGCAAAGTTTGGTACGAACCGAACTTTGGTTTACGTTCATCCATCTCTTATAAGGTATTTACACGTAATCAGAGGTTTTGAGATGCTTGGAAATTAGTTATTTTACACAGTTCCCATGGAGGATAACATAGAAGGAAGTTTTTGCCTGGACTGAACTTTTATATTTTATTTATATATTTAATTTTGAATTTTGTGAAATGGGAATTTTTGAATCATGTACACTGATGTGAAATTTAAATGTTTTTCAGTGAATGGGAGGGTACAAGGTAATTTCGCTAAAAATGTACATAATATGTGGTATTGATTTAAACATGACAATGCAAATGTGGCAATTACTATTCTCAGTTACAGCGGCAAAGACTTTCTTTTGTATCCATCATGTGCATTTTGAATTATACAAGGCTTGATTGTTTTAAATATTCAAGTGTAACCATTGAACTAAATTCTGCACGGCAGTGATTGCCTCTCATCCAGACAAGAACTTATTATCATTAAATGTATTACTTTCTCTTTCATCAACTCCTTGTACATAATCTACAACAATTTTTATGTTTTAAATTGGGTGATGCAATTTACTTTATTATTTTTTTTAAGCGCCAAGTGTACTATAAAAATGGATTGTTGAAAATAGTGATACAACAATGCAATGCACCTTTAACATTATTAATAATAAGATAGCCCTACAGGTAATGTGCATTTTCTTTATTTTGAAGTATATATTTTGCATTGAGTCTTCATGTCATGCTTCACACAAATAATTGGATTCTCTAAAGTGGATATTTTCCATAAGTTGCTCATAAGTAGAGAGTGTGTGTGTGTGTGTGTGTGTGTGTGTGTGTGTCTTTGTGTGTGCATATGTGTTATATTAAACCACTGCTATTGCATGTCTCTGTAATGCTTCAGTTTGGATTTTGGTATGTTAGTAAGCTATTTGGGGGGTAGGGGATGATGAGTAAATATAGCTTCCAGGGGCAGACTGAGGCCAAAAATCAGCCCGGCCATTACAGGACCCCCTTTCAATGTGCTTCCTGACTAGTTGATGAGTAGATAAGAAGAAGGAGGCTATAGCATTGCAAGGACAGACCATGTGTAGGGTAGTAATGGGCCTCATATCTGTGCCAAAACTAGATTTGATCTGAATTTGCAGCGGATCGCCCCATCCCAGATAGCAGTCAAAATTTCTGGCATGCCACCCAACCTTGCAGACAGGTGGCATGCTTGCCATTACTACCCTGTAAACTAGTATAGAAGTCTCTTGGACCCCCTCTCTCCTCATCTGGCAGATGCTGGTCTGCTGTTGGTGGGACTCCAAGGACGGAGGAGGTCCGACCTCCTCCTTCATTGGAGTCCCACCAATCTAATCCTGGGCTGCCGTGGCAGGGAGCAGGGTCATAACTTGAGGGGGTGCAAGGGGTACAACCACACCAGGGCCCAGGAGGTCAGAGGGGGCCCTATTATTGTTGCTCCACCACCTTATTTACACCAGGTAATATACCAGCAAACCGGTGTTATACCCCAAATGTTATAGTATTTCAAATCACAGCTGTGATGCATGCCTGCCAAATTATCTGTACCCACAAAACTAAAGCTTCAGTACCTTTGGGTTTGCCCTGTTGAGACCTATTCATGACCTGTCCCTAATGCATAAGGTTCAGCCTTGGAAGGGTCTACTCATGGGCTGGTCAGGGCCAGTAAAATCCAAGGCTGGTTTATGGTTCCAGTCCGCCCCTAGTTGCAAGGGTTAGAATGGTTCCCCCACAGCTATGATTCTGAGACTGTGGTATAAATAGAGACTGGGCATGCACAACGTGGGACCCGATCTTGTGGCCAGGTACGTTTCTGACTGTAGTAATAGGACAGGTTGGCTGCAGCGGAGAAAAGGTGCTTGGACAGTCTCAGTGTAACCAAAAGCAAGGTTTCCTTACCTGCCATGCAAATGATTTATCCTGTTTTTGCTGAAAAGATGCTGAAGCTTGTCTATTCTTTAGCCCAGCACCTAGGTTTTATTCATTCATGATCACCGTTTTTAGCACTACGAGCTGGACCTATCACCCCCCCTTGGATTATACTGTGAGGGATACACAGAGAGACGGCAAACATTCCATTTAAATTCCTTGACTATTGCCTAGCTAATTAAAAAGGTACTAACCTTTCTATCCACAGGCTTATCTCATGGAGACCAGATTTCCTTGATATTGTGCTTCTTGGCCAGCCTAAGTGCACTCCACAAGAGAGCAGGCAGGGGGGCATCACATGAGGGTCCACTGCTGATATGCTATCAGTGCTGGGCTCCCATATGGGCCAGAAGGGAGCATGCAGTCTGCTTTGAAACCTACAGCTCCAAAATAGGACCACTGCTGCCCGTAGGACGACAAGGGATTAAGCCCGCAGGCCGAGAGGTTAGTGATTCTTCTTAATGATGCAGCTAGGTCCAGGGACTAGGTTACCCTGGTGATTAAGGCCTTTACACATGACCACACCTACAAAGTTTCTAATAAAAATTTCCACATATTTATTGAAAACATGTTAAAAACATCATTTCATTTTGACGCTCTTGGTTTTACACAGTAATATAAAAAATTTCACCCTTGTGGTTCAATTTATATCCTTAGGGCAGACATGTTTCGCCCATGCTGGGCTTTTTCAGTGCCCTGTGTGCAAAAAATAAATAGACGTTGTTTTGACATTCAATTCATAAACAAGATTTAGTGATCAATAATTGTATATATGAATAATAATACAATACAATAATACAATACAATAATAATACAATAATACGATATACTGTGCAATTACCTTCTTAAGCAATAGCAATTCTGTGTTATTACCGGAGGAGAAGTGGTAGTACAACCCCACACAGATGATATTATAGTAAATTGTTCTAGGGGTCATATTGAGGGTCCTGTGGCATTAAGTAATTTTTAAAATTAGACTCAGTATTGTTATATGTGTGGGTATACGGAAGATAAACCTTTAATAATACCTGGAAAACGGGTGCAAGGTGGGGGGTGCACGGTTTCAGTCGTGGCGGCTTTGTCACTGTGCTCGGCAGAATATATTAGCCACTAATGGGAATAATGGCTAGCTCTTCTTGTGTCTCTAATAAAAAAAAAGAATGACCCATTGAGTATATTTTGCTTCCTTCTTAGGTTGAATACAGGGTAAATAGGTATTTATGTGAAATTAAATCGTACCTTATGTCAGATACAGGTTAGGGCCGTCCTGCTTTGCGTTTCTTAATTAGCCTGGATTGTTTTAGTAACATAGTAACACTTGGGATGACCTAATATTTGAAACACCTGGTTCACGGCAAAATGTACCTTTCCAGCAAACTCAATTCGCGTGCAAGGCCCACATGGCATCCCCAGGATCATGCTCCAGCACCAGACCTGTCTGAATGGCTGGGGCAGGTAAGCACAGCCAGAGGGAAGCAACCGCAGGCTCTATGCCTCTTATTAATATGCAAGGTATAGAACACTGATTGAAGGAGAGCCCGTACATGCACCTGTTGTACAAGTGCTGGTAAATACCTTTAGCCACTTTAAAATCTGGACTTAAATATACTTTAATCCATTTTCTTGACTGCTCCTTGTTAGAGTTTCCTAATTATTGTTTTGGTACACATGTAAACATTTCCAAATCTCCATTTTTAAATGAGGAATTTTAATCAGCTCATTTTCTCTTTATTGCATGAGAGTGCCACATTTTGCTTTGTCAAAATCTGTTAAATTAACCTTCCTAATGACATTGGCACCGATTTAATTAAATTATTTGTAATATTTATTTTGACACATATTTCGGTCTGTTTAATTAACACCATATTGGAAATGAAATATGTGCTAATGATTGTAATGTTATTAACTGCTTTAACTGTCTTTAATTTTTTGTAGATGGAACATATTGTAGTGCAGAAAAAAAAATCAAATTTTTTTATATCGTAATTGTGGTTTGGGGTTTTTTTTTTAGGACTGTGTTAAAAATTTGATTCAATGGAAGGAGCCATGTGAATCTTTTTGTGAATTTATTGCCAGGCCAGGTTTCCAGAAACTGTGTGATGTACAATGCTTAGATATGGCTCACATTTATAATCACTATTGTTAATTAGTATTCTACTACTCAGAGACCTATTTTTTGGCCTTCTTGATCCTCTTCACTGTAAGGTATAGATATTGTGGAAAAGGAAGGATCAAAGTAGCCGATATACAATAATTGAGAAAGTTATCAGCGTTGGCTGACTTGACTTCAGTTACTGATTAAAGGGAAAGCACACACAAAAGATTTGTTTTGACATGTAATTCGATAGAGGAGGGACATCAAATTGCTGGATGTCCAGCACTGCATATCATCCAGAGATGCTGGAACCTCCTGCCATGATACTGGCAGCTTCTAGGATCATGCTGGCGGTCAGGTCAAGTCACCATGTGACCTGCCAGAGGTCCCTGCATACAGCATTGTGCCAGCCCGCCCAGAGAGCTTTATTGGCTGCCAGCAGTCACATGGGCCCAGGGATGGTCTTAAGTTGAGAGACGCACAATATTTCAGGATAGTGCCACCCCACAAATACATATATGCATGACATGCAAGACATAGGAGAGGAAAGTGTAAGAAGAAGGATAGAGGTAACATGAAGGAAAGATTGAGATAACTGAAAGAGAGATTGATGAAGAGAGTGTGAAAATGAGTAGGAGAAAGAAGAAATGTGAAAAAAGACAGGATATACAGTGACATGAAAAAGAGGACAGGAGATTGGAAGAGAGAAAGATGGAGGGAAAGCCGGAGAAGGGAGGAAAAATTGGCTGACTGAGAAAATAATATGTAAAAGAGGATATAAAAAACAAAGAATGGAAATGGAGGGAAATTGTAAAATATGGAGGGAACATGGAAAAGAGAAACATATAGCGAAAATGTGGAGAAGAGAGAAAGATGAAGGGAATATGATGTAACAACAATGAGAATGTGAAAAAGGGAGAAATTGAGAAAATGTGAAAAAAGAGAGCAATAGAGGGATTATGAAAGAAAAAAAAAAAAAAACAATAGAAGAAATGTGAAAAGGAGAACAATGAAGGGAATGTGAAAAACAGATAACGAAGGGGGAATGTGAAAAAGTCCAGTGCCCCATCGTCACCCTTAGAATGGCTGTGCAGCTCTGTTGAGTTTTTTCATCACTATAAGCCTGAATTATAGCCTCTCCCGCTAAGTACTCTTGTATGCAGGAATGGTTAAAAATCTTGGTTCTGTTCGTTTTTGCTGCTTGTGCTATTCAGCGTAGTCCTTTTTTGATCGAGTTTGCTGTTTTCTGGGACTGTTCCGTTTGCACACGCGAAAATGAGTATTCGGCATATTAATACGCGTCAGACCGAGTTTATGCGTTTCCGTTTCCATAAGTTTACATTCAAGTTTAGTCTTTAGTCTGCACTTGAGCATTATTCTGAACCCTGATCTGGCCTTTTGTGGGGCAATAAAAAACGGACGTTACCGGTGCCAAATCACACCCTGTTTTTGCTTTTTGCTGTTTTTGGGATTGCTGGCGGATGTGTGTAATGAAGGCCCTTGACGAGTTCCTGGAAGAGTTTGAGCATCTACAGCTGCTCATCTTCTACCTGCCATTGTCTGGACGTTGATTGTATGTTTTATGAACAGGTGTTCGAATTGACCCAACTGAACCGCCTTTCTCTTGAGAAGCTTTACTCAGAGGTGTGACCATGATTGGCCCCCACCTTAAGAAAGGGGCACGCAATTAATGGTATGACATTATTAAGCCAAGTTGGTTGGCTGCCTTCAATTTTTAGTGAATGACTCTTCCAGAAGCTTGAGGCATGTCCCAGCCTTCATCCAGCTGTGCCCTGACTAAATTTCTCGATGGCATGGTTGCCCTGCTGGAGAAATACATCTCTTTTCCTGACAGCATGGCAGCTTGGAACGCGGGGTAGTCAAATGGCATGGCACCATCGACTGCATGCACGTGGCATTGGAGGCTCCTATGGCGCAGAGGTATATATATAGGTATGTTTAGGTGCTCATTGGTTCTCCTTCTGTTTAGGCTAGCCTATTGGGCACACTGATCCCTGTTGTCATTTTCTTCCAGAAACTGTAAGATGCAGCATTTTCTGAATGTCCGGTGTGTGGTGGGTCCTGATCTACTGGGCCGTCTTGACAGGCTTCTCAGGCTCAAGCCATGATGCTTTTATACTGCAGCTCTCCAATGTCAATTCACAGTTTGAGACTGTCATTCTGAGTGGCATTTGGCCTCTAGGTAAGTGTGTATATTAGCGTTGCCTTTCTGTGTTTCTATTGTTAGCTTTATATGTTGTATGATTTTATCTGCTGGGCCCCGTGGGATGCATTTTTTGTCTTTTTTTAGTGCCGCCTATTTGTCTCCCTGGCCTCCCTCTGTAATTGTGTGTCCACCTAGTTTCAGTCCCCATTCCTTTGGTTCCAATTTTAACGCCTTGTGGAGCACCTTACCATTATTTTGTCCTGCAAACTGTCTGTATGATGCCAATTAAATTCTTGACTTACTGGAATATATGTATAAATTCCGCACCACAGCATTAAGTAAATCTAAATTCAATTTTAATACCTGTGGCCGTGCGGGGGTGGAAGACTATTTCTATAGGAATTAGAATTAAAGTATTGTAAGGGTGAATCCAGCAATTCACCCGGTATAGCTTCACAGTCACACCATCGCACCTCCTCCACAGTATTTAGTAAATAAATTAAATAATCATCATGAATTCATAAATAATTCATTAGTAATTACCCACAAAAATCACATGACAGACAATTAAAAAACATTTAAACCGGACCTTCAGCGTGAATTAATGAAAAGCCCAAACTCTTAAAAAACGGTTCCCCAGAATCTAAAATTAATATATTTTAAGTTTTTAGTCACTAACTTATTATTCTTTCCCCCACTGGGCTGCAACTCTGTTGAGGAATTTAGGATACGGGCGCCGCCATCTTGACTCAGAAGCATCACACTTACTGAGGAGAGGAGAGTGGGATAAGGTACAGAGGGGCGGGTTATAGCTGTGCTTTGCTCAGACAGAGCAGAGCTGGGGTCAGGTAAAGGTCAGCAGTCCCAGAATGCAGAGCAGCACAGTCAGGAGGCACTTCCTGTTTGCAGGCTGCCTGATAAAATGGCGGCTTCCATAAGCCGCCATCTTGGATGTTTAAAGGCTCATAACATGCAGTAGATGCAGGTAGGATGATTTTTAATGTGGACAATCATTATGTACAGGGTGTGGGAAACATATAAGATAGACTCTTATTCAGAGTGAAGGTCCGCTTTAAGACTAAACCGTACATTTCCAAGGGCATCCCAATTTTTTTTTTTTTGCCATGCCACTGGTCAGCGCCACGCCTGGTGTACAGCTAAGGCATTGACCCCGTAGCTTGCCAGCACCCTCATATTCTTCTACGAACTTCTTCTACGAACTCCCAGCACAGGAACCAGCCGAGGAGGAGAAGGCCCAGGTGTTGGGCTTAAAGTCACACCCAGCAACAGGACAACAGACAAAAAACACAGCTCAAGGCAAGAAACTACCAATGACATGTATGCTAAGTGCTTCTGTTTTGTGCTTCTCTTTCCCTACAGAGTCCTTGGACCAGGTAGAATATGCAGCTATGGTGCTACCTGAGGCCGGACCCTCACAAGACTCAGGTGGGTTCCAGAAAACTCAAGCTGAATCCTCCAGGAGCGGACCCAACATCACACATGTGCCTAGTTCTAAAATATGTCCTTACATACCCTGACAAAGGCACTGTGCCGAGACAAAGAGTGGCTCCATAAAATGAGCCACTACAGGGATGCAGAAACTATTGAGCTTTTGGGGACATTTGCCAAAAAAAAGTGACAGACATTTGTTCAAGCAGATGTTGACATGCCTTTCTTTTGTCTATATAGGTGGGAGCAGAGCTGGCCAAAATATTTTTAACTTAAAATACACGTTGGATTTGTTAAAAAAAATGTAAAGTTTGTTAACAAGTTTTAGAATAAAACACTAACATTAAACAAGATAATTATGCAGTGTGGTGTGTTTTTTTACTCCAAACATGATTAAAGTAGGGTGCCGAAGTTAAAGCTGGGGTGGGGGGAAGGTGGCAGAAAACATGAGAGGAAAGCAGGTAAGAACAAGGCAGAAGAAGGTCTCACCGGAGACACACACTACATGGAATGCCCACCCCTAAAGGAACCACAAGGGAGAAGGTAAGTCACACTGTGGGGAGCAATACTGCATGGAATGCCAAAAGAATCAGGAAGGAGAAGGTGAGGGCACGGCGGGGATGCACACTACATGTGATGCCCCTAAAAGAACCAGGAGAATAAGGAAGAAGAAGGTGAGGGGCACTGCGGTGATGCACACTATAAGGGATGCCCTGAAGAGTACCAGAAGGGAGAAGGTAAGTCACACTGCGGTGATGCACACGAATATGGGATGCTTAATGTTTAGCGAGGGGGGGGAACCCAACAAACCCATATGCATATGCTGGCATACAAGCGAGACGGCCACAGAGCACTGAGAGCCAAGGACTCCACGGAAACATACTGCTGGAAACAGGTACAAACTCAGCTTACGAGACTAGTTTGCAGCCTAAATCTGTAATTGCTCAGCTAAAATGAATGCTTACGTGAAACACTTACGATTGCGTGCGCCTGGCCAAGAAAATTTCGGACTCGGCTAAAAATAATACAAGTGTTCTCAACTTCCTGGTTTCTGATTTTGCATCTGCTATAAACTGAACTGAGAGGCTGAGAGGCTTAGAATCAGGCTCAATGTCCATGTGAGTCAGTAGCGGCTTACTCAATTTGACCTGTAGAAAGGAACCCCCCCAGCCTTATTGATTAGTAAATTACCTATATATCAAACATCATTGGGGCACAGTGCCCTGCCTCCTACCACTTGGCGGAGGGAGGTAGGCGGCCAGGCTGCTGAGCAATAAGTAAATGAATGTACCACTAAACCCCTAAAGAACTGATAAAAAAAGGTCCAGGGAACAATACCCTCAGTGGCCCCTAGGTGGTCCCGGTCTAGTAGGACTACTAATAAGGACTAGTAGTAAGAATCCCTAAACATACTAGTAGATAACAAACAGAAGGGCTTTTGTGTTACTTGAAAGGCTTATCTACCTTACCTTGAGTGGGTATACATCCAATCAGGTGTAAAAAAAAAAAAGAAAACCTGCAAACCTGACACAAGATCACAGAGTCAGCTTTCATATTTCATCCTCTGTTGGGATTTCCACAAGCACATGTACAGATATACCTGTAGCAGATGTATTTATGAATTATGAATGCATAATAAAACTAATAATTAGTATTATCATAATTAAGGTATCTTGCATGTCAGTATTTAGTGAGTCCGAAGGTAACCTTAATTCCCCCTCTTATTTTAACTGAACTGTTTAGTACCTTCATGACAATGTGAACAAAAGTATATAGGCAAGCCGCGTAGACTTTTCTATAGCAATAGAAACAACAAAGTCAGTTGGTATGGTCAAAATCTTGATCATGCCCTGTAGAGAAACACATTGAATCAAACATCAGGGACTCCAACATATTAGTCTAATCAAAAGAACACATAAGAATGCACAGATAGGAATTATAGAAATTAGAGATAAAAAATTGCTCTATTGAAACAATATACTGAGAGCTAGATTAAAACATCTATGTAAGTTTCATTTTTTTTCCAAGTTACTTTATTCTGGTAGTTGGGCTACAATGATATAATACAACCGTCCCCGTGAAGGATGAAAAAGGTCAGTTCAGTAAAATGTTAAAAAGTTTGATTTAGAATTTGCATTTAGCAATAATTGGAAATTTGGACCTAAACCAGAAATCTTTCACAACCCCCTAAACATTTATTTTCAGTTAATTGATATAATTAATTTAGGTTGTCATTTAAGTGTGTTTTAGAGTATTTGATTTGTGACTCCATGTAACCTTTAACTTAAATCTTACCAGATGGTGGGACTGTTGTGTGATATTTTTGCGTATGAGTTTGAAGGGGGCAGAAAACACAGAAAAGGTGATTTCAATCTCTAATGCTGGATCAGCAATATTCTAATGGCATTGTTTGAATGATACTGATTTTTTTTCAATCTTCTGCACCATGAAAGGGGAGGCTCGCAGCTTATGTGTAAGTCATCAGTAATTATAAGTCAGAAACTATAGAGAAATTAGTGCACATAATACATTAAAGAATGGTAATTAGTGCACAAGGTTACATTTAAAAAGTGTATATGTGCGATGGAAATGAGAATATCTATAGGTTAATATCCTAAGACCTCTAATAACAGAGGTCTTGAAAAAACAAAGAATTTTCAAGCTCTAACCCCTTCAATTACAGAGTAAATGTAATTATTAATAACATGTAATCCTGTATAATATTACACTACATTTAGATGTAGACAGTTGTAAAAATACATACACATCTTTATATCTAGAATTAAATTAGCCTGTTTCAACTGATGTTTATTGCTATTTTGTATTTTTCTTTTTGTATACATTTTAAACATTTTTGTTAATTACTTATTTAGTTTTTGCTAGTACTTGAAGGGAGTTGTATACAGTCTGGGGAGACCTCACAATGTCATACAGGATTTTCCGGGCAACTCCATCATTATGATATTGACAAAAAAAGATTTTAGGAGTTCATCCAAGCAAACTCATAAATGAATCTTGAAAGATTACAAAGAGGAACTTGCATTACCAATTTTTTTGGATTGCTCCTATTATCAATGCTGGTAGGGCGAGATACACTACTCACTGCTGCTTCTGTTCATAGTATGGAACCAGTCCTAGTTAGGCTGTGCCTTGCTAGCACCTTGTGATCATGGACTGACCAGTGATGATTTTCCTACTCACCTGCATGGTCCCCATGATAATGTTTCTACTTGTCTGCCCCACCCCTGGAACACATGACAGCTGCTGGAAGGACCTAAACTTGAGCATTAATTGTAGCATGGCCAGAGAGCTTACCTTGTTACCCTGACTAGCATCTCTCCGCCTCATCCCTAATAGACTTAAAAGAGCACTAGTGCAAAATTGAGTAATAAAAATACATACAAACATGTCGGCTAATGAGAGAAGGGGTTCCTTATACACCCAAACTGAATAAAACTCCCACTAAGCTTGTGGTTTATTCTCTCATGTTAGGAGTAAAAATATAGTTGTGACAGGTTTAGTCTATCAGGGTGTCACCCTGGATGTCATTTTCCTTTCATTAAAAGAAAGAAAACAAGCCTGGCTGTATATTTCTCGATGATTCATATTTATATGGATTTTTTTATCATTGGACTATTTTTTACGATAGTGCTCCTTTAGGTTTAGTAGCTACTGTTGTGTGACTATTTGAGCATTAAAACCATTGGAGGTCTTTCTGCCCTCCATGAGATTGCTTGCTACCTGGACTGACCAGTACCTGACTTCCTATTCGTATGCTCTCTTGATTAAATAGATTAAATATACACGTGGGTATGACAAATAGATTAAATGGTATTCATCAATTATTAGAAAAGAAACAGAGGAAGAAGTCCAAGGGAAAATGTAACATCATAATTACAGCAATATAAAAAATATCCACCATGGTGACTGGTAATGCTCATTTACACAAAGAGATTGTTGATTGTAATGCCTGTGTACTCTGCATAAACCTACAGCCTGACATAACTTTATTCTTAGCAGATTGCATGTGACTCCCCCTAGACTCTCCCCCCCATCAAAATAATAAAAATTTAATAATACATACATGCTTATCCTCCTCATCCCCAAACGACTAGTAAGCACAGCGTGCATGAACACCACCCAATAAAATACTCCCCACAAATGCCCCAAAGCAGTTAAAGTTGGGTTGGTGGAGATTTAGGCCCACCTGTTACCTGTTAGTGCAACTCCTTTCATGTGCACGGGGAAGCTATGCCGGTAAGTCTGCACACTTTGCCTGACACTTCATTGATCTGAGATAGCCAGCATGCCGCACAACAGGGGTCTCTGAGACACATGTGGCTCCAAAGCTACTGGTCCTAACTACCACAAAAATGAAGGTAGGTAGAGCTAACAATACATTGGCTTTGCATTCCCAAAGCAGAGAGCAGCTTCCTACTCTTATAAACTACTTCGCTAATTTAATCAGTACCTGCCACATAAAGCTCACTTCTTTAGACTAATAATGCTCTACATGCAATCCACTAAAGTGTTACCTTCAAATCAGACTTTAAATTAGACTAAATAAATTACCATGATGAACATATCTCTGGATCTAGTTCCATCCGTAGTGAGGTAGTTTGCATCTAAGGTACATTATCTCACTATGGACTATTGGCTTGATGCAGAGCCTCCCCGTTCAGCTCCCCCGTGCGTTTCCCCGTTGGTTTTGGGCTTTGATTGGGTCAGGAAAGGGTGCTACGTTGATTTTAGTGTGCGTTTATGCGCTCAGGTGTGCGCTCAGCCGCCTTTCCGATTGTCGGCTCGCACGAGGCTGTTTGCCGGCAAAACGGACGCCTCGTTCATTGGCCCATTTTTTTCAGTGATGCAGAGCCTTGATTTCCAATTGGATTCAGCCTAATAAAACGGGGCCGCCGAGCCTTCACTTACGGGCAGTCTGACCAGCCGTATTGGAGCTCCGTGCTATTTGGGAATGCATTCCTCTGTGGGCCAACATCAAAGGCGCCAGCTACGCCGTCTGGTAGTTCTGAGTATGGCAGAAACCAGGCTGCAGCACACGCCTTTGGACATCGATGGCATGAGTGACGTTGACCTATTCGAGCTCACCCGCCTTAACCGTGTTTCTCTCCATGCCTTGTATAGCGAGCTGCGGCCATGGTTAGCCCCCACCACACGAAAGGGGCATGCAATTGCAGGTATGACCAAATTGGTTGGCTGCCTGCAATTTTTGGCGAATGGCTCGTTCCAGAGACTGGGTGCCTTCTCCCTGGGGATGTCCCAGTCTACGCTGAGCCGCAGCCTAACCAAGTTTTTGGATGGCATGGCTACCCTGGCACAGAATTACATTTTTTTCCCTCAAACAGGGGAAGCCTGGAATGCGGTTAAGTTGGGCTTTTATAACATAGCCGACATGCCCAACGTCATTGGTGCAATCGATTGCACACATGTCTCGCTCATCCCCCCTGCGGACCAGGAATATCTGTTCAGGTATGTGGTTTGGGTCTGCTTTTTTTTCTGGTTATCACACATTTTTTAAGGCTCACACTAATTACACTTGTGGGGCGTGGCTTGGCGATGGCCGTGTAGGGACGCGTTTTCAGTTGCTCCGTCCAGCTTAATTTAAAAGAAGCCCTCTCAGAACACCCCAAGTGCCCGGATCACCCCACTAACCTCATGTCAAAGAGGAGAAGATCCAAGGCGGCATCCGGTGGGTCCAGGACGGGCCGCATCGATACATTTTTCCAGCCGGGAGCCGGCGAGGCAGGAGGTGGAGGAGACAGCAAGATGGCGGCCGTCCACACACGAGGAGGCCAGGTGGCGAGAGTGCGACAGGCTGAGCAGCCCCCGCCTCACCCGACATGCGGGACGCAGACCGGGGACCTGCGGGAGGAGACCTCGACGACGCTCCGCCTGACTCAGGCGGGAGGAGGCGCAGGATCGGCAGCTGCAGACGGGGACCGGAGATGCGGGGAGTCCGGCGGCGGAGAGACGGAGAGGCGGGCTTCTTCCCCGACGTGCACGCAGCCCGGTGGCAGACCAGGTGAGCCGCGGTCCCGGTGTTCCCCCGTCCCCGCTGACATGGGAGACGACCGGCGGGCGGAGGAGGAGATGGGGGGGGCGAGGCCCTCAGCCAGGGTGGCGGCGCTGGGCCACCACTACCCCTGCAGGAGCACCCACGTGGCGGGGAGGAGGGGAGGCCCGCATATGGAGCTCTGGGCCCCCTCAGAAGACAGGCAGAACTGAGCAGCACGGACAGACAAGCTGGCACTCTGCATCGGCCTGCTCCACAGAGGCCAGGCGAGACTGAACAGCAGCAGGGGGGCGGACTGGGCGACGGGGGTACCAGCGGGCCACCTGGTGGGGGCAATTCCAGGAATTCAGGGGGTACTGGCCCCCATAACCATTGCAACATCCCTGGGCCCCAAGCACAACCCTGCACTGGCACCCGGAAGCCGCAGGACACCGGTGGGGAGAGCAGGAGGCAGAGCCACAGCGACTTCTGCAGCGGGCCTGATGAGATCTGCCCTGGGCAGCGCGGCGAACCTTTACCTCGAGCTGCCGGTGATAGGGAACCGCCCTGAGGCGAATTGAGCAGCGGCCCCAGCTCCCCGATGGCCCTGTCGACCTCCCCGCCCTGGCCGCAGGAGTCCCCACCACGCAGCCCCGACTTATACGACCACAGTAACTCAGGGGCGCTGGACCTCGACCAGCACAGTATTAGAGCCCTCATTTCGTCATTACCCACTCGAAAAGACTTTGAAACCTTCATAAATAGAATGGAGTCCACCCTTCGTAGGGAGGTGGATGAAGTATCGAAACAAGTGTCGGAGGTGGGGACCAGGGTCACGGCTGTGGAACAAGTGCAGGACTCGGTCCAGCAGCGTCTGTTTTCCTTAGAAAGAGCGCACACCGCCTTAGAAAGAGCGCAAGAAGAATCAGCGCACCACATCGCCAATATACTTCTCCACCAAGACGATATGGAGAACAGAGGGAGACGAAACAATATCCGCATAAGGGGGCTCCCCGAGTCTCCGGAAAACGCCAATCTCTCCGAGACAGTAACCCGTATTTTCAACATGGTCATGGACCGCTAACTAGGGGAGGCCATCGAGCTAGACAGAGTACATAGGGCTCCAGGCCCCAGGGACCCAGACCAGCGGAGACCCCGAGACATCATCTGACGCGTGCACTTTTACAAAGTAAAGGAAGAAATAATGAGACTCGCCTGGGCCAAGAAAAGTATAGCGTATGGGGGATCACAGGTCATCCTGCTACCGGATCTGGCACGCCGTACGCTACAAATGAGACGGATCCTGAAACCGCTCCTGGAATGTGCAAAACAAGCTGGCGCCACTTACAGGTGGGGCCACCCTTTCCACCTCATCATCCAGTTGCGGGGTCGGAGCTTCATACTCCGTTGTCATTCTCAGCTACCGAAGGCGTTTGAGTTCCTGGGATCCCCCGGTGTTGATCTGGAGGACTGGCTCTCCCCCTCGCTGGGCCCCACCCGAGCGCAGGGGATCGGGGGACACGACCCACTACCGCGAAGAAACAGGGGGGGCAGGCCCAGAGCGCGCAACGGCGCCAACGACTGGCAATGATCCGGACCCTGTTCGTCAGGGTTACTATGGACCTGATGTACTCAGACATTTAATCACAATTGGTTGACCTTGGGTGGCCCTGGGACCGGCTTGGTCGTGGGGGTGGGGGGCGTCGCTGAGACGCGGGCGCGCAGAGTTGACCGAGACTCGTGTATTTTAGCCACGGACGGCTGGGCGGAGTGCCCCCCTCAGCTCCCGGCCGATCGGTCTCCGGAGCGCAGCTGGCCTAGACCGGAGATTGGGGCGCCTCATTGGATAGCCCCCATGGTTGATGATGGGCGGGTGTCCCCCCGGGCCCCGAACACCCCTGAAACTGAACGTTCCGCTGGTTGATGTTGCTTCCGGCCCGCTCTCCCTCCGCTGATCAAAGTTGTTTGGTTGATCGGCTGACGGGACGGGGACACGGTGGAGGTGGGACTTGGCTCTCACCGGGCTCCCTCCCCCTGCCTGGGTCCTTGGGTCGAGTCCATGGACTCGCCTCGCCTGACCCGGTCAGGGGCTGGGACCCCACGCAGGTGATGGCCTAATGGCCTCTACAATGCTGACACCATTTTACATGTTTCCATGCATCATGGCATTCTTAATGTTTCTTATGGTTCATACGGTTAACTCAATTTTTATTGTTCTGGGCTACTGCTTGGTCGCCTTGTTGACAGTTGGTGACAGTGAGTAAGAACGGGCGCGGCGCCCTACCTGCGGCGGGCTCTCCCCCGGGGCTGGACCTTTGGGGTGTGGCCTTTGGGGCGACCCCGCGACGGCGGTTGGAGGGCGGCGCCCACACAGGGCCTGTCTTATTCTAACAGTACACCAAGGTTTAAGTTGTTTTATATGTTCTTGATAGCAAAACATTTCAGCCACCCTGGCACTTTATTGATAAAGTTCAGGATTTATAAGTGTAATGTTCTGATCGTGTTGGGCTTATCGCAAGGCCTGGGTTCAGATTAGGCCCAGGCCTCAGGATAACCTCTCAGTAGCTGGATGGAGCGCCTTGCACTGGCGGTCGCTTTTTCCACTTCCCCCATTATATAGCCTCCTGAGCCCCCAATAGGCGTTTGGGATAAGCTCATTTGGAGGAAGCGCGCGGAGCGCCTTTATTCTTGGTTTGTCCTTCTTCTTTTTCTCCTTAGCCCTTAGTTCTCTCCAGTTCCGCACCCCCTCCTTCCCACCCTTCCCTCCTCCCCCTCTCCACTTTCCCCACTCCTTCCCCTACCTGACTCTGCTGGACGAGACATGTCAAGTATCACCATTTGCTCCTTTAACACAAAGGGTCTAAATGTCCCGGAAAAACGATCCAAAATCCTCTTCGAGCTCCATAAACACAGGGTCAAAATAGCCTTGCTGCAAGAAACCCACTTTAAAGTAGGTCACATTCCAACAATCAGGGACCGGCACTTCTCCTCCTGGACCCATGCGCCAAACCCAGAAGCAAAATCGAAAGGGGTGTCTATAGCGATACATAAGTCCCTCCCCCATAGGATCTTAGACACAAGAATTGACCCTAATGGCCGGTTTATATTCCTAAAACTAACTTTGTTCACGAAGATCTATACGGTAGTGAATGTCTACAGTCCCAACCAAGACCCAGCCCCTTATTGCTGCGCACTGCTTAAACAGCTAGTTCACTTCGCAGAGGGTATCTTGGTGTGTGGGGGTGATTTCAACTTGCCTCTCAACCCGCTGATTGACACCTCCTCCGGCAGGTCTGGGGTTCCAGCTGCGGGACTTAAAAAATTGAAGACACTATTGCACGATTTGCAATTAGTGGATGCCTGGCGGGCACTACATAAGAGAGACAAGGATTTCACCTTTTACTCTAATGCCAACAACTCCTACAGCCGCATTGACTACATCCTATTGAGTCATCACGCCATGGCCTGGAACCCAGAGGCGTATATAGGGAGTATCCTGTGGTCAGACCATGCCCCAATTTTCCTATCGGTGGATGTACCTGGGTTGTATCCGAGCAGATGGGATTGGCGCCTAAACGATAATTTGCTCAAAGATGAGACCTGCTTGGCAGCAATACGAGAGAGTATAGCCCACTTCTTAACAGACCACCGCACTGACGACACACCCCTCCCTGTTCAGTGGGAAGCGCTTAAATGCGTGATGCGGGGGATCTTTATACAACACGGCGCGAGACTCAAACGAGAAAGATCCACCCTAATAGAAAGCACAATTAATCAAATTAGAACCCTGGAGCTTGAGCATAAACAACTGCCCACCAACGAGACTCTGATTAAGCTAGAAAAAGCTAGGGACGACCTAAGGAGCCTGTACAACCAAATATTCCTGCGGCATAGGGATCGACTTAGGGGATCATTTTATGAGCACGGCAACAAACCGGGTAAGATGTTGGCGAGGTCACTACACCCTGCTACGTACATCCCCTGTATAAAAACACGAGGGGACATTGAGACCTCTAACCCAACCGATATAGCGAAGTCCTTTAGGGACTACTACAGTACTCTTTATAATCTACCGAGGCCCGCGCCAACCGTAGCCCACCAGTCCCCCTCGGAGGTGGTTCGGGCTTATGTAGACAGGACACCCCTCCACAAAATTCCACAGGAGATCGTGCAGTCCCTTGAGGCTCCCTTTGGGATACAGGAGGTGGAGGAAGCAATCCGACGCTCCCCGGTGGGCAAGAGCCCAGGACCCGATGGCTACACCCCTAGGTTCTATAGGGTGTTGGGACCCCTGTTGGTCCCCTTTTTGACCAAAGTTTTCAACTCAGTGGGACAGGACTCCCCCTTCGCAAGACAATCACTAGCAGCCACGATTGCGGTTATCCCCAAGCCAGGTAAAGACCCTCTCATGTGTAGCAGTTATCGCCCGATCTCCCTAATTAACGTAGACATAAAGTTATTTGCAAAAATAATAGCCGCGCGCCTCGGGCCAATTGTTCCTGATCTTGTTCACCTAGACCAGGTGGGATTCGTCCCGGGTAGAGAGGCACGGGACAACACGAACAAATTGTTCACACTAATATCTCACGTGCAATCTCGGGGGATCCCAGCTTGCCTTCTCTCTTGTGACGCTGAGAAGGCGTTCGACAGGGTGAGCTGGGACTTTATGCATGCTTCTCTACAACAAATTGGCCTGGGACCATCCCTCCTTGGTAAAATCCTGGCCCTTTACGGAAATCCCTCAGCCTCAGTAAGAACCAACGGGGTGCTGTCAACCCCCTTCCCCATAAGTAATGGGACACGTCAGGGATGCCCACTGTCTCCTCTTCTATATATCCTATGCATGGAGCACCTGGCCGTCGCCATACGAGATAATCCGGACATAAAGGGGATAGAGTTAGACGACAAGCAATACAAGCTGTCCTTATATGCCGACGACCTATTGCTCCATATAACTTCCCCTACCATCTCTTTCCCGTCAGTACTAAAAGAATTCGAACAATTTGGGTTGGTGAGCAACTTTAAAGTAAATTACACGAAATCGGAAGCCCTTAATCTAACCCTGCCGCTCGGAGAGGTAGACAGACTCAAAGCTAATTTCTCTTTCAAATGACAGGAGACTGCTATCAAATATCTCGGGATACAGATCCCTAATGACCTAACTAGGATATACGATCTGAATTATGCCCCGTTGATGAACAAGACGCTGAGCGATCTTAAAAAATACGACAGAAAGTCCCTGTCCTGGTTTGGACGAATGGGCGTGCTCAAAATGGATGTCTTGCCCCGCTTTCTATACGTGTTCCAAACAGCCCCCATAGCGCCCCCCAACAGTTTTTTTAAAATTCTGAAGTCTGCGTTCCTCAAATTTGTATGGGGGGTCTCCAAGCCCCGCATTCGTCACGACACTTTGTCCCGCAGCAAAGCAAAAGGAGGGGCGGGTCTACCTGACTTAAAGTTCTACCACACAGCAGCGGTCCTCTTAAGGACCCTAGATTGGGCTCATCATACCTCAAGCAAGGTGTGGGTTTCTATCGAGAAAAAGTTGTCGCCCTTCCCACTGGTCTCTCTCCCTTGGGTAAGCCCTCAGCCCAAACGCATTCTTAGGAAATTACCCCTTTTAGCACAGCACTTTTTTACAGTATGGGACAAATTGACTTCAAGATCTCAGTTAGTCCGACGCCCGGGTCCTTTGACCCCGATTATCGGGAACCCGGACTTCACGCCCGGGATGGGGGTCTCGTCCTTCCTGGGCTGGCAGGCTGCGTCAGATCCGAGGCTACGACACATCATGGGAGAAGCGGGCCTGCCAACACTGGAAGAGATCAGGGCGCGGTGCCCCGGGGGGAGGGTGTCATGGTTCCTTTATAGTCAACTAGCTCACTATGTATCCTCTCACCGCCTGAGTGGTGTGAGGGATTGCCCTTTGTCCGAGATGGAACGGCTCCTCTCCTCTGTGTCGCCCATACCCCATGCCCTCTCTGTGCTGTACCATGCTCTATTGAATAGCGCGCATCCGGATCCTCCGGGGTACGTGGCCAGATGGGAAAAAGAGCTAGATAGATCCTTCTCTGAGGAGGACCTTTCCAAAATATTTAGCCTGACGCATAAATCAGCATTGGAGGGGGCGGCGCAGGAGAGAGGCTTCAAGATCATATCGAGATGGTATAGATGCCCGTCCGACATCAGTAAGTACGCACCTCAGGCCTCAAGTAGTTGCTGGCGGTGCCTCGTGGAAGAAGGGACCATGACCCATATCTGGTGGGGGTGCCCAGCCATCACCTCCTTTTGGGACAAGGTCCTTGGCATATACGCTGAGGCGACGGGCATTGTAGTGATCAACTCACCCCAACTGACCCTCCTTTCCTTAGTGGAGGACTCAATATCACAATACAAAAAAGGATTGCTCAGGCACTTCCTAACCCCTTCTTTCCTTCCACCCTCTTACCTTCCCTACTTCCCTTCTAATTTCTCTACTCCTCTCTTCCTTACCCTTCTCTCTCCCATCCTTATGGGTAGTCTTTCCCTATTCTGTCTTGCGTTCTGATTCCTGCTCTACTTAGTTACACCCCTTTTGGCTAACAGAAACAGTGCATTGGCAGTGAACAGCTACACAGACATAAATGAAACGCTGTGACAAGAATTCGAGCTGATGTCATATTTATTTGGAAATTGCAACGCTGTTTTTCTTTGTTCTTTCTACTTTTTACTGTGTCTACCGGTTTGTTGTATGACACCTGCGCGTGTCTATGTTCCTTCTTTTATTCAATCTTCTGCAATAAAAAAAGATTAAACTAATTACACTTGTGTTTTGCTTGGTGCAGGAACAGGAAGATGGGCCATTCCATCAATGTTCAGGCAGTGGCGGGCCCTGATCTTCAATTTTTCAGTCTGTTTGCTGGCTTTCCTGGGTCCACGCATGATGCGCACATTTTGAGGAACTCCAGCCTCTATCAACGGTTTCAATCTGGAGATATTTCTGGAGGATGGTTACTGGGTATGTGTATTAAAGTTGTATTTCTTGGATCCCAAGTTTGAATGTGGATTTGCCACTACCCCACTAATCTGTGAGACCTTTCCTGGAAACTTGAAAAGGTTTTTGGTTTAATTAATGGGTGAAAGTATTCTCCACTATTGGCTTATGTTCTGGCCCTCTTATCTCAGTAGCATTACGCAGACATTTTTAATGAGTGTACTGGTTGCATGTGCTTGTAGGCTCAGTAAAAATGTCAATTCCTCCCACCATACCTAGCTCACCTATTTGTCCCTGTGTACTAATGTTTCTATGCACACCTAAACCTTTTTTTAGGCATCCACCTTATGTTTGTCTTTTGTATTTTTGCAGGTGACTCAGGCTATCCCTTGTTACCATGGCTGCTCACACCCATCCTGCACCCATCTTCCCAGGCACAGGAGCGCTACAACACAGCCCATAGGAGGTCTCGCTTTGTGGTGGAACGTGCCTTTGGGTTGTGGAAGATGCGTTTCCGATGTCTGGATCACAGTGGGGGTTCTCTTCAGTATCAGCCTGGCAAGGTTCTCAAAATAATTATTGCTTGTGGGGTCCTGCACAACCTTGCCATTAGAAGCAGGATTGCTCGATATACTGACCTGGGTGCAGAACCTTTCCCTATTTCTGACGAGCAGACCCCTCCTTACACTGGTACACAAAGTGGCCCAGCACACACAATCCGTGCTGACCTTGTGGCCAATGTATTTTCTTGAAACCACCCCCTGTCTGCAGGCTGGGGAAGATTAAATCACACCTAATAAGTGTTACATGCTGGTCACAAAGCGACTCTAAATGCATTTGGGCTTTACCTCTGCTGCCGGCGCATGTCCATTTTTGGGCAACTATATGATTTCAGGTCTACAACTGTCTGCTTGATTTGTTCAGTATCTCGATGGACAGAACACCATAATGTACCCAAACAGCATTGGCAACAGCCATGCTTTGTGCTTAGCAAAAACGGGCTGTTAGGGACCCACGGCGTGGTTAGCGCCCACATGGGTGTGTGTTGTCTCCTGCATCACTTGAAATAGATGGTTGGCTATCTGGGGAGTCGTGTGTGGTTTTTGGGCCGGTGGTTGAGAATGGGTTAATGTCTCCTTGCTCCTGCGTTTTTGGGAATGTGCCTGTGTCTGTGGAGTCCCCACCGTTTTAGTTGGTGCATGTTCTGCATGTGTCTTGTGCCTGCTTTTCTGTTTTATTTAGGATGAGGCATGTGTGCGGCTGCTATGTGGCTTTGGCCTTGGTTGGCTCTTTGTGCTCCCTTTAGGTCTGCCCATATTGATATGGTATCCCACACCAAGCGGAGTGCCTTGAGCTTTAAATATGTTTCCAACTGCGGTTGCGCACGCACGCACGTCACCGCGGGGGAACGTCAGAGCTAGAATTTGAAAAACAAGCCAAGATGTCCCCCGCCATCTTTACAACGGAGCAGGACGAGCTCATCATGGATGTGAGTATGCGAGCGAGCGAGCGAGCGTGCGTTTATGTGCTCGCACACATTCCTTGTAATAAAAAAAGAAAAAAACACATGAATAGTCTGAAACAACTTAGTTTGTGACGTTACAGACCAGCCCACCTTAGTTTAACACATGTACGCAGCTACAATCTAGCCTACATGCAGATAGCAGAACTAGGGCAATGTGAGGCAGCAAGAGGTTAATAAAGTGACTTGATTTAAGCCAGGAAACTTGTTAATGTATTTTGTGGATTAATGGTGTGTCCTTGTCTCTTTTTCTAACAGATGATGCTGAGGAATCGCTACGACTTCCTGCCGTCTGATTATGCCAAACGGCATGGAGGTGGTGGAGGCGATAGAACGCAGAACCCAAACCACCTATACCTTCACCCAGATCGCCCAACACTGGTCTGATTTAAAAAGAAGGAATAAGCCCTGGGTGAGGCGGTACTTCACCAAACATTTTCCATGTAAGTGTAGAAAATGTAAATGCACCTATAACCCTGGCATCGCCTGGGCATGGTTTAATGATTGTGTTTGTATTTCAGTCCATGAATGGAATCTACGGTTCCGCCCCACCCGGACCAGGACACGCAGCCCAGTGTTGGGCGAAACAGGTGAAGGTGTAGGTGGCCCACCGCCAGGGTCAACGGCCACCCCCTCCTCTGTAAGTGACTCGGAGGAGCCGCTGGACCTCAGCATGCAGGGGAGGGGGGGATCTGACGGCAGGGAGTCGAGCATAACAGAGCCTCAACCTGACTCCGGTAAGGGAAATATAGTTAGATATATTGAAATACATGCATTAAATACAGATTCTCATGTGCACTATTGTTGTAGATTCAGACGTCGCTGGTACATCCCAAGGGATGAGCGAGGAAGGGGGCGAGGAGGAAGAGGTTGCTGGGGAAGGTGAGTAGATTGATACCTAGAAGCCTAACTTAATATTCTATTCATGAAAGAACAACAGTCTCTATTATCAGTGTGTTTGTCATCCATACAGATTCACAACAGCAACAGAGGGAGACTGAAGGGAGACTCCGCCCCCGACGCAATGTGCGGCCCAAACCTTGTAAGTGGTATTTATTTAAACTAAAGAAAATGAGCAAACAATTACATTTGAAAACTAAAATTCAGAGACATTTCCAAATTAATTTTTATAAAAAAGCACTTAAAGCGGACCTTAACTCTGAATAAGAGTCTATCTTAAATATTTCCCACACCCTGTACATACAGATTGTCTACCTTACAAATCATCTTACCAACCTTTTCCAGAGCACAGCTCTGCTCTGTGTGAGCAAAGCACAGCTATAACCCACCCCCTGTACCTTATCCCACTCTCCTCTCCTCAGTAAGTGTGATGCTTCAGAGTCAAGATGGCGGCGCACGTATCCTAAATTCCTGAACTGAGTTGCAGCCCAGTGGGGGAAATAATAATAATTGATTGACTAAAAACTTACTATATATTATTTTAAGATGCTGCGGAATCTTTTAAAAATAGTTTGTGCTTTTCATGAAATCCCGCAGAAGGTCCAGTTGGGAAAGGGCCCCAAAAAAACCACGCCCAACCAAACCAAAAAAAAAATGCTAAACTAATGTTGTTTTTCATTCACAGATCAAAGGAGACATCCCGAAGACCCCGAGGCATAATTTTAAAAACAATTTTAAAAATGTAAATATTGGTTTATGTTTTACCCCCCCCCCCCCAAAAAAAAAACCTAAAAAAAACAACAACAAAAAAAACAACCTTTGAATAATAAAAAAAATTAACATATTTTGAGAGTTGGCTTTCCTGCAAAAGTATAATCACACAACATCAGCACACATTTCCATGACACCAAAGGTTTACATATGGAACAATAATTCAGAAAAACACACAAACAATTATGGTATGCATTAAGGACAAGGAAGAAGGAACAAGCAAGGAGATTAAGGTATGCATTAAGGACAAAGAAGAAGGAACAAGCAAGGAGATTAAGGTATGCATTTAGGACAAGGAAGAAGGAACTACTAGATGATTAAGGTATGCATAAAGGACAAGGAAACACCCACAAAAAAAAAAAAAAAGATGTGTGTCACATTTGGATTTGTGGCCATATGCATATTCCAAGGGAGTTTGAGGGATGTGCGCTTGTGTGTAGCCTGATTGGCAACTGAAGAGCCATGGAGATGTAAGTATACTTGCTAAAACCACCAAAATGGAAGGTCAAATACGACGGAAACCAAGCAGGTACGTTCAAAAAGGCAGGAAAAATCAGGGAAAAACGGGCCGCCCGTGTGAACGTGACCGGGAGCCCCGATCAAATTGAAGGCACCCGAGAGAGCAAAAAAAGCTTTCCGAGTAAAGTGAAATTGACGGATCAGTTAGGGAGCCATTCCGACGGAGGCTCTGCATCACATTTGAGCCACGATTCAAACGGGAGCCCCGGACAATCGGAAGGTTTTAAGGGCAGTTCAGAGGAGGCTCTGCATCAGGCCCTATATGCTCTTCAGTATTAAATTTGACCAAATTTTAGCTGATGATGATGCTTTCCCCATTTAGGTACCCATCTCATTTTGGTCTGGCTGTTATAAATACATCAAATAAAAAGCTTGTTTGATTTTTTTTTCCCTCTGTGAGGAATTGTAGAAAGCGACATCACTGCACCACCAAGATCCTAAGGTACGACCCCTTGATACAGGCCATTCAAGACCCTAACAAGCTGCGGGGCCCTTTCCATACCAACAGTAAACAGAACACTGCTAGCCCCATAACAATGACATCAGCTCTACTTGATATAGACCGGGTTCATTAACTAGATTAGATCGGGCCAGAAACCAGCTCCAGTAGCATATAATATAGCCGAGAAGCATGAGTGAGTTCGGAATCAAGATAACAGAGCAGCCCAAGATTAAGGTATATATTTAATTGCTTTAAGAGCACAATAGACAAACTATATACATACAATGAATAGATACAAATTCAGGTCAGAGTGGTACATCAGAATGAGCAGATGAAATGTATGTCATTTAGTGTAAGTTGGTTAGTGCAGGTCCTTGGTGAAGTGGTGCAAACACCTATGGTGGTATGTATAGAGCCTGCTGCATCTTTGTCCCTCCTGACACATGATATGACATGACCCCCGACCCCATGATGAAAGACACCTTGCTTTGTCTTAGCTGGGTATTTACAACTAAGGATGGTCCCTGCCCCCTCTCCCTGGGATGTGCCTCTATCTCCACCCCGGCAGCTCCCAGCATGAAGCTCATAAAAACGAATATAAGTTATAACTTTTCTGTGGAAGAGAGACAATTACGGTGTCATCAGACCCAGAAGGGTTCTACCGAAGTTCTTAATATCTCAGCCCCTGAGGGTGCTGTGGTATCACGAGACCCGTATGCATGTGGTTTAATCTTTTATGTGTAATATTCAGGACATTTACATAATTCTACATACAGTACTGAAGTCAGCATATCTGATGGATTTCTTTGAAATTCCCCAGTCAGCGCAAGTTCTTGGCAGGGGGCTTCCTGCTGGCCAAGCTGTGGCCCCCAGCCAGGTTATTGGAGGTATGAACAGTACCTGCAAGATCCCTTGAGGCCCCCTGTGAGAGCACTGTCAGGCCTGTATTTACCAACCTGCTATGAAGTTATATGAAGTTCTCATACGCAAGCAATCAGAGTGCATTTCTGTGAATGTATATAACTATTTCCCCTCCAATAAAATTGCATAACAAACCTTCAATATCTAGCAGTTGAGATTTCCTGACTTCACTTTCAGCCAGTTGGTACTTATCTTGGGGTGTACCGAAAGCTGACCAACGTATCATAAAAAATGAGTGTCCTTTGAAAGCTATTACTTTCAAATTATTATTTCAGCTATTTGTGTTGCAGTGTAGAGACGACAGAGGAAACGGTGTCCTTCAGTCTTTAGAAAACATATTCTATTTGCCATTGTTGTGGAATAAACAATGGTCCCATGGGAAATAATACAGCATGCGGAGCTGTAGCCTGTAGTCGGCTGAAAGCTATCTGTAAAATATATATATACTATTATGTCATTCTTTTAATTATTAGACTGGCTCTGCCACACAATTATATCATTCACATGGAAAATGAAAATCGTAAAAATGTAGATTTACAAAAAGAATAATACACCTCAATGCAGAGTAGTTGCTTGTTAGAGCAGGAGTTTGTTATTAATGTTGGCCAAGGGTCATTGAACCTGTATTTGGCATAGAGAGTTCTAAACTTTTGTTGGTTGGATAAATGACAATACTTTGCTCATTTTAAAAAGCTAAACAAAAATCAACAAGGTTTTAGACAGACAAATGTTGTGATAAGTATAATTTATTGGGGGGGGGGGGTAATTATCAGTGCCATTAGAGGGATAGCTAGCCTGAAGAGTTACCCATGAGGGTGTTTTGATGTAGACACTCGCTGTAGTATTAGTATTAGAGTTTGGAATATAAATATTTAAGTAACTAGATATGTTTCTAGACTCCTGAGGGAGTCTGGAAGGTTCTGCATATTACATAGACATGTGCCTTGCTATGTTTATGCTGCAACAATTTTGTCATTGGGTGGGATCAGAAGCATTATACGTAGGGTATCAGCCAGAACTAGACTATTCATTGTTCTGTTAATGGAACCAGCAAGAGGCATATGCAGACTGGAGCACCAAGAAGCAGAGACAAACCTAGGCCAGAACTAAGCCAGATGGCAACCACCAAGAACTTTTGACCATTCTGTGACAGCTGGAGCTACTAAAGGGGGAACCAAGGCCTCTGGTACTGTGAAAATGAAGATGTAATGTGATTGTGCTATTGGAACTACTGGATTTGTATTGCTGGAACAGCTGGTTGTGAAGTTGTAGTTGGACCTTCTGGACCTGTCTGGGAATGTGTTGTACCTCTGCAAGAGTGTGTATGAGTCTGACAGCACCCACATAACTGGAGGTCTGCTCCCCCTCCCCCTTGACCATCCAAATTTTGTTTACCCTACCACAGAAACTTTAAGAGAAACCCAAAATCTGGTGAAACTACTTACTAGTTCAACACTCACACACACACTGTTGAGCCCAATGAACCCAGTAGCTCCTCATGTGGGGCAACTGAGCGGTCACCCCAGCAATGGCACTGGTCAAATGTAATTAGATGTGCCCACTTTTGTGCCTTGCTCTCAAACTGAACCAACAGCTTTGCACAGTTGAAAATAAATCACTTGCCCCATCTATTCGCATAATTTTAAATTGTTGCCAGAACTTCTCCTGCAACCACTCAAAGCTAAAATGCAGCCTCACCGATTTTCTACTGGTCGCAGCTGTCTTGGAGCTCCTGGGAGTATTCCTTTCCCAGCATCCAAGCCTTGTTGCTGTCTGGATTTAACTGACATAACCCACAATGCACAAGAACCCCAGCACAGGAACTTTCTCTTTCTAGGCTATTGGCCAGCTCAAAGGACACCATTGATGGGGGGAAATCAACTGCAGGATTTACAAAAAGGTAAAAATAATATTTATGTGCGGCAATCTGAATTATCCTGGGGAGTGATACATATGAGCACTATATCTTGTAATGGTGTTATTCCTCTTTTGCAGAGCAGGACATCCCTCATATGGATGCTCAGGGGTGGAAGGTATGCAGACCTCTAGATAACTTTTCTGGGTAACACAGCAAAGGTTGGGGATGTCTCACAATTAGACCAGCACTCTAGGGGACTAAAGATCAGTAGGGTCCATTTATATTTATATCTGCAATGCAGGGGTGGTAGAAAGAGCTAGATCTCTGTCAATGGCTGACCTAAACATTGCCCAGTGCTTTATACCTGTTACTAATTTGCTGTTGTCTGTTCATTTCTAAGTATTACTGGGTGAGTAGCAATTTTCTATTCTTTTTAGCCAGTACTAACCATCTGATGTCACTGGCCTGCTGACGCTCCTAAAGTAGGTCACACAACCTACCCAACTTACCTTGTTCTAAGTACTCTAATGAGAGTGTATTTCCTAAAATTATTTATGATGTGCACCTTTTAGTACCATTTTATATATAAAAACAACTAAACACAACATAGACATATTAAACAGATTAAAAACAGCTGGGCCTTCCCCTAATAAATATAATATACAAATCTGAATCCATAATCAATATAATAAGTATAATAGTATATAATAAGTATAAGAGGGCCCCCCAAAAGATTAATAATAGGGCCCAAATAATATTTTTGTGGCGGCACAAAAAGTTAAAAAAGAAAAATTGTTTAATGATATTCTATAGTCCCTATCATGCTAAGGAGATGGACAATGATTCTAACACATACTGTGAAGAGGGGGCAATATAACCCAATAAAGTGACTAGTGCTAACAGACAAATAAGTGAACCATATACACATGTGATACAATACATAAAAATCAACAATAAGTTATAAAGCAATATATTTACAAATAATCAACAAGAGAACCTCTTAGAACAGTCTCATGGTCATAGACATAAAGTGCAACCATGCAAATGAATAGGAAAGATCAAAGTGCAAAAACAGAGAAATTACCATACAGTCTAATGGCCAGCACTAGAGATGAGCGAACTTTAGAAAAATTCGATTCGACTGATTCGCCGAATTTTCCGACAAAAATCGTTTCGACCCGAATAAATTCGCGACGAATCGCTATTAAAAACGGCTATTTCTGAGCCTCCTAGAGCCTTAATAGGGTTGTAAACCATTCTGCCTTGCTGTAACACGCACAGGATGCGTGCTGGGTAAGTTAAATAATACTTTGAATAAATATCACATGCAGATCAGAGGCATCGCTAATAGAATCGCAGAGCGGCACAATTGAATTCAAGAGAGTTGAAGTGGCATCACTATGAGGGGCAGGAGCCCAAACATTGCTTTAAAGAGACACTGGAGTTGGCAGCAGCAGGAGCCCAAAAATTGGATGAATCACACCCTGGAGTTGGCAGCAGCAGCAGGAGCCCAAACATTACTTTAAAGAGACCCTGGGGTTGGCTTCAGGAGCCCAAAAATTGGATGATTCACACCCTGGAGTTGGCAGAAGTTGGCAGCAGCAGCAGCAGGAGCCCAAATATTACTTCAAAGAGACCCTGGGGTTGGCTTCAGGAGCCCAAAAATTGGATGAATCACACACTGGAGTTGGCAGCAGCAGCAGCAGGAGCCCAAATATACACTGGAGTTGGCTTCAGGAGCCCAAAAATTGGATGAATCACACCCTGGAGTTGGCAGAAGTTGGCAGCAGCAGCAGCAGGAGCCCAAACATTACTTTAAAGAGACCCTGGGGTTGGCTTCAGGAGCCCAACAATTGGATGAATCACACCCTGGAGTTGGCAAGAGTTGACAGCAGCAGCAGCAGGAGCCCAAATATTACTTTAAAGAGACCCTGGGGTTGGCTTCAGGAGCCCAAAAATTGGATGAATCACACCCTGGAGTTGGCAGAAGTTGGCAGCAGCAGCAGCAGGAGCCCAAACATTACTTTAAAGAGACCCTGGGGTTGGCTTCAGGAGCCCAAATATTGGATGAATCACACCCTGGAGTTGGCAGAAGTTGGCAGCAGCAGCAGCAGGAGCCCAAACATTACTTCAAAGAGACCCTGGGGTTGGCTTCAGGAGCCCAAAAATTGGATGAATCACACCCTGGAGTTGGCAGAAGTTGGCAGCAGCAGCAGCAGGAGCCCAAACATTACTTCAAAGAGACCCTGGGGTTGGCTTCAGGAGCCCAACAATTGGATGAATCACACCCTGGAGTTGGCAGGAGTTGACAGCAGCAGGAGCCCACATATTACTTTAAAGAGACCCTGGGGTTGGCTTCAGGAGCCCAACAATTGGATGAATCACACCCTGGAGTTGGCAGGAGTTGACAGCAGCAGCAGCAGGAGCCCAAATATTACTTTAAAGAGACCCTGGGGTTGGCTTCAGGAGCCCAAAAATTGGATGAATCACACCCTGGAGTTGGCAGAAGTTGGCAGCAGGAGCAGCAGCAGGAGCCCAAACATTACTTCAAAGAGACCCTGGGGTTGGCTTCAGGAGCCCAACAATTGGATGAATCACACCCTGGAGTTGGCAGGAGTTGACAGCAGCAGCAGCAGGAGCCCAAACATTACTTTAAAGAGACCCTGGGGTTGGCTTCAGGAGCCCAAAAATTGGATGAATCACACCCTGGAGTTGGCAGAAGTTGGCAGCAGCAGGAGCCCAAACATTACTTCAAAGAGACCCTGGGGTTGGCTTCAGGAGCCCAAAAATTGGATGAATCACACCCTGGAGTTGGCAGAAGTTGGCAGCAGCAGCAGCAGGAGCCCAAACATTACTTCAAAGAGACCCTGGGGTTGGCTTCAGGAGCCCAACAATTGGATGAATCACACCCTGGAGTTGGCAGGAGTTGACAGCAGCAGCAGCAGGAGCCCAAATATTACTTTAAAGAGACCCTGGGGTTGGCTTCAGGAGCCCAAAAATTGGATGAATCACACCCTGGAGTTGGCAGAAGTTGGCAGCAGCAGCAGCAGGAGCCCAAACATTACTTCAAAGAGACCCTGGGGTTGGCTTCAGGAGCCCAAAAATTGGATGAATCACACCCTGGAGTTGGCAGAAGTTGGCAGCAGCAGCAGCAGGAGCCCAAACATTACTTCAAAGAGACCCTGGGGTTGGCTTCAGGAGCCCAACAATTGGATGAATCACACCCTGGAGTTGGCAGGACTTGACAGCAGCAGCAGCAGGAGCCCAAACATTACTTCAAAGAGACCCTGGGTTTGGCTTCAGGAGCCCAAAAATTGGATGAATCACACCCTGGAGTTGGCAGAAGTTGGCAGCAGCAGGAGCCCAAACATTACTTTAAAGAGACCCTGGGGTTGGCTTCAGGAGCCAAACAATTGGATGAATCACACCCTGGAGTTGGCAGGAGTTGACAGCAGCAGCAGCAGGAGCCCAAATATTACTTTAAAGAGACCCTGGGGTTGGCTTCAGGAGCCCAACAATTGGATGAATCACACCCTGGAGTTGGCAGAAGTTGGCAGCAGCAGCAGGAGCCCAAACATTACTTCAAAGAGACCCTGGGGTTGACTTCAGGAGCCCAACAATTGGATGAATCACACCCTGGAGTTGGCAGGAGTTGACAGCAGCAGCAGCAGGAGCCCAAACATTACTTCAAAGAGACCCTGGGGTTGGCTTCAGGAGCCCAAAAATTGGATGAATCACACCCTGGAGTTGGCAGAAGTTGGCAGCAGCAGCAGCAGGAGCCCAAACATTACTTCAAAGAGACCCTGGGGTTGGCTTCAGGAGCCCAAAAATTGGATGAATCACACCCTGGAGTTGGCAGAAGTTGGCAGCAGCAGCAGCAGGAGCCCAAACATTACTTCAAAGAGACCCTGGGGTTGGCTTCAGGAGCCCAACAATTGGATGAATCACACCCTGGAGTTGGCAGGAGTTGACAGCAGCAGCAGCAGGAGCCCAAATATTACTTTAAAGAGACCCTGGGGTTGGCTTCAGGAGCCCAAAAATTGGATGAATCACACCCTGGAGTTGGCAGAAGTTGGCAGCAGCAGCAGCAGGAGCCCAAACATTACTTCAAAGAGACCCTGGGGTTGGCTTCAGGAGCCCAAAAATTGGATGAATCACACCCTGGAGTTGGCAGAAGTTGGCAGCAGCAGCAGCAGGAGCCCAAACATTACTTCAAAGAGACCCTGGGGTTGGCTTCAGGAGCCCAACAATTGGATGAATCACACCCTGGAGTTGGCAGGACTTGACAGCAGCAGCAGCAGGAGCCCAAACATTACTTCAAAGAGACCCTGGGTTTGGCTTCAGGAGCCCAAAAATTGGATGAATCACACCCTGGAGTTGGCAGAAGTTGGCAGCAGCAGGAGCCCAAACATTACTTTAAAGAGACCCTGGGGTTGGCTTCAGGAGCCAAACAATTGGATGAATCACACCCTGGAGTTGGCAGGAGTTGACAGCAGCAGCAGCAGGAGCCCAAATATTACTTTAAAGAGACCCTGGGGTTGGCTTCAGGAGCCCAACAATTGGATGAATCACACCCTGGAGTTGGCAGAAGTTGGCAGCAGCAGCAGGAGCCCAAACATTACTTCAAAGAGACCCTGGGGTTGACTTCAGGAGCCCAACAATTGGATGAATCACACCCTGGAGTTGGCAGGAGTTGACAGCAGCAGCAGCAGGAGCCCAAACATTACTTCAAAGAGACCCTGGGGTTGGCTTCAGGAGCCCAAAAATTGGATGAATCACACCCTGGAGTTGGCAGAAGTTGGCAGCAGCAGCAGCAGGAGCCCAAACATTACTTTAAAGAGACCCTGGGGTTGGCTTCAGGAGCCCAACAATTGGATGAATCACACCCTGGAGTTGGCAGGAGTTGACAGCAGCAGCAGCAGGAGCCCAAACATTACTTCAAAGAGACCCTGGGGTTGGCTTCAGGAGCCCAAAAATTGGATGAATCACACCCTGGAGTTGGCAGAAGTTGGCAGCAGCAGCAGCAGGAGCCCAAACATTACTTCAAAGAGACCCTGGGGTTGGCTTCAGGAGCCCAAAAATTGGATGAATCACACCCTGGAGTTGGCAGAAGTTGGCAGCAGCAGCAGCAGGAGCCCAAACATTACTTTAAAGAGACCCTGGGGTTGGCTTCAGGAGCCCAACAATTGGATGAATCACACCCTGGAGTTGGCAGGAGTTGACAGCAGCAGCAGCAGGAGCCCGAATATTACTTTAAAGAGACCCTGGGGTTGGCTTCAGGAGCCCAACAATTGGATGAATCACACCCTGGAGTTGGCAGGAGTTGACAGCAGCAGCAGCAGGAGCCCAAATATTACTTTAAAGAGACCCTGGGGTTGGCTTCAGGAGCCCAAAAATTGGATGAATCACACCCTGGAGTTGGCAGAAGTTGGCAGCAGCAGCAGCAGCAGGAGCCCAAACATTACTTTAAAGAGACCCTGGGGTTGGCTTCAGGAGCCCAACAATTGGATGAATCACACCCTGGAGTTGGCAGGAGTTGACAGCAGCAGCAGCAGGAGCCCAAATTTTACTTTAAAGAGACCCTGGGGTTGGCTTCAGGAGCCCAACAATTGGATGAATCACACCCTGGAGTTGGCAGGAGTTGACAGCAGCAGCAGCAGGAGCCCAAATATTACTTTAAAGAGACCCTGGGGTTGGCTTCAGGAGCCCAACAATTGGATGATTCACACCCTGGAGTTGGCAGCAGCAGCAGGAGCCCAAACACTACTTTAAAGAGACCCTGGGGTTGGCTTCAGGAGCCCAAAAATTGGATGAATCACACCCTGGAGTTGACAGCAGCAGCAGCAGGAGCCCAAATATTACTTTAAAGAGACCCTGGGGTTGGCTTCAGGAGCCCAAAAATTGGATGAATCACACCCTGGAGTTGGCAGAAGTTGGCAGCAGCAGCAGCAGGAGCCAAAACATTACTTTAAAGAGACCCTGGGGTTGGCTTCAGGAGCCCAACAATGCACCTGGCAGGGTCCAGAAGTACTATGCCCAGCAAAAGTGTCTTTATCAGGCTAATTTTAATTATAATAAGAGCAAATGGTTATATGGTCTTAAACAGAGGCTGCTGTAGTCACAGAATGGGATGCCACAACAGAAGTGCACCTGGCAGGGTCCAGAAGTACTATGCCCAGCAAAAGTGTCTTTATCAGGCTAATTTCAATTATAATAATAGCAAATGGTTATATGGTCTTAAACAGAGGCTGCTGTAGTCACAGAATGGGATGCCACAACAGAAGTGCACCTGGCAGGGTCCAGAAGTACTATGCCCAGCAAAAGTGTCTTTATCAGGCTAATTTCAATTATAATAAGAGCAAATGGTTATATGGTCTTAAACAGAGGCTGCTGTAGTCACAGAATGGGATGCCACAACAGAAGTGCACCTGGCAGGGTCCAGAAGTACTATGCCCAGCAAAAGTGTCTTTATCAGGCTAATTTCAATTATAATAAGAGCAAATGGTTATATGGTCTTAAACAGAGGCTGCTGTAGTCACAGAATGGGATGCCACAACAGAAGTGCACCTGGCAGGGTCCAGAAGTACTATGCCCAGCAAAAGTGTCTTTATCAGGCTAATTTCAATTATAATAAGAGCAAATGGTTATATGGTCTTAAACAGAGGCTGCTGTAGTCACAGAATGGGATGCCACAACAGAAGTGCACCTGGCAGGGTCCAGAAGTACTATGCCCAGCAAAAGTGTCTTTATCAGGCTAATTTCAATTATAATAAGAGCAAATGGTTATATGGTCTTAAACAGAGGCTGCTGTAGTCACAGAATGGGATGCCACAACAGAAGTGCACCTGGCAGGGTCCAGAAGTACTATGCCCAGCAAAAGTGTCTTTATCAGGCTAATTTCAATTATAATAAGAGCAAATGGTTATATGGTCTTAAACAGAGGCTGCTGTAGTCACAGAATGGGATGCCACAACAGAAGTGCACCTGGCAGGGTCCAGAAGTACTATGCCCAGCAAAAGTGTCTTTATCAGGCTAATTTCAATTATAATAAGAGCAAATGGTTATATGGTCTTAAACAGAGGCTGCTGTAGTCACAGAATGGGATGCCACAACAGAAGTGCACCTGGCAGGGTCCAGAAGTACTATGCCCAGCAAAAGTGTCTTTATCAGGCTAATTTCAATTATAATACGAGCAAATGGTTATATGGTCTTAAACAGAGGCTGCTGTAGTCACAGAATGGGATGCCACAACAGAAGTGCACCTGGCAGGGTCCAGAAGTACTATGCCCAGCAAAAGTGTCTTTATCAGGCTAATTTCAATTATAATAAGAGCAAATGGTTATATGGTCTTAAACAGAGGCTGCTGTAGTCACAGAATGGGATGCCACAACAGAAGTGCACCTGGCAGGGTCCAGAAGTACTATGCCCAGCAAAAGTGTCTTTATCAGGCTAATTTCAATTATAATAAGAGCAAATGGTTATATGGTCTTAAACAGAGGCTGCTGTAGTCACAGAATGGGATGCCTCACAGCAGACTTAAGATCAGTTCAGTATATATGCACAGTTAGTTAGTATAAGCAGCCTGAAAACGCTAACAAAGCCTGTCAGGCTGGATGAAAAAAAAAAAAAAAAACTCCCTGTGACAGCCTCTGATTTTTCTACCTTTCCCTGTTTTTTCGCTGACTTTCTGTCTGTCTCCTGTCTGTCTCCTGCCTGTCTCCAGCCTGTCCCTGTCTGTCCCTGCCTGTCTAACTGCCTCTCTCCCTCAGCTACACAACGTTCTGTCTCTCACGAATGCAATAGAGAAATGAGGCAGGAAAGCAAGATGGCCGGCCTTAAATACCGCTGTGACGTCACCGGGCTTGCTGGCTGCTGATAGGCTGCATGTGACTGTCCCAGCTTGCACTGGCGCGGGGTTGATGTCTGGACATGTCCCGTCCGCCATCTTAGATTGCCTGTAATGTAAATGAATGGATGTTAAAGGAAAACTTCGAGCGATCGAATCGCGGGGAAATTCGGATTCGATCCGAATCGAATTTTTCCTGAAATTCGGATCGAATCCGGGTTCGTCCGGATCGATTCCCTCATCCCTAGCCAGCACAATCCATCCAGTACAAAGAGGGAGAGACTAGCTACCCGTGCCACTTCTGCTGGGTGAGAGCCCTCCGTTCATCTATTATACTTATTACATTGATTATGAATAGAGATGAGCGAACTTTTGAAAAATTCGATTCGACTGATTCAACGAATTTTCCGACAAAAATCATTTGGACCCGAATTTATTCGCGACGAATCGCTATTAAAAACGGCTATTTCTGAGCCTCCTAGAGCCTCAATAGGGTTGTAAACCATTCTGCCTTGCTGTAACACGCATAGGATGCGTGCTGGGTTACTGAAATAATACTGTAAACAATTAGGACATGCAGATCAGAGGCATCGCTATTAGAATCGCAGAACGGCACAATTACAGAGAGTTGAGGTGGCATCACTATGAGGGGCCCCTATATTGCCTGAAAAACAAACCCTGGAGCTGGCAGCGGCAGGAGCCCAAACATTGGATTTGGCTCAAAGAGACTCGGCAGCAGGAGCCCAAAAATTGGCTGAATGACACCCTGGAGTTGCAAGCAGCAGCAGCAGCAGGAGCCCAAACATAGCTTGAAAGACACACTGGAGTTGGCTGCAGGAGCCCAAAGATTGGATGAATCACACCCTGGAGTTGCAAGCAGCAGAAGCAGCCCAAACATTACTTTAAAGAGACACTGGAGTTGGCAGCAGGAGCCCAAAAATTGGATGAATCACACCCTGGAGTTGGCAGCAGCAGCAGCAGGAGCCCAAACATTACTTTAAAGAGACACTGGAGTTGGAAGTAGGAGCCCAAAAATGGATGAATCACACCCTGGAGTTTCAAGCAGCAGCAGGAGCCCAAACATAGCTTGAAAGAGACACTACAGTTGGCTGCAGGAGCCCAAAGATTGGATGAATCACACCCTGGAGTTGCAAGCAGCAGCCCAATCATTACTTTAAAGAGACACTGGAGTTGGCAGCAGTAGCCCAAAAATGGGATGAATCACACCCTGGAGTTGGCAGCAGTAGCCGCAGGAGCCCAAACATAGCTTGAAAGAGACACTGCAGTTGGCTGCTGGAGCCCAAAAATTGGATGAATCACACCCTGGAGTTGCAAGCAGCAGCAGCTGCAGGAGCTCAAACATGGCTTGAAAGAGACACTGCAGTTGGCTGCTGGAGCCCAAAAATTGGATGAATCACACCCTGTGGAGAATCCTGTGGAGAAAAAGTGGCTTAGTTAGTAATATCTACATAAAATTATGAATAAACAAATGCAAAAGTATTGCCAAAGTGAAGTTTTGTTTGAGGGTGTGTTTCCACCTTTTAATTAAATCAGAAACAACAAGGTATCATTGCCTCTGACTAATTAGCCCTCAAAAATTCTTGGAATTTTTAATCTGGATGTCTGATCCGTCTTATCCGAAGAATATTAATAAAAAGTAAGGGTAACGTAAAGGATTTTTTATCAATACTTACTTGTGGTTCGATGCGGAGGAATGTCTGTAACTGGAGAGCAGCGCCTTAAATCTGTTTTGCACGATCCATATTTCTTTAGTGTTGGTCTGGCCCCGTCATCAATCTACTGGAATACATCAGGCATTGTTGGGAGGAAAGCTTGGCTGTTCCATGCGCCATTCATTTCCACGCAGGGCAGTCTCTGGAAAAAAAAATGTATGTATAAACCAGGGTCTTTTTCATATAAAAACAAATGGTTATTCTTGCTTTTCAACCATATGTTCCACAGCTTTACCAGTCATTGTTGTGTCAGCCAATGAAGCAACTTTGTCTGGAAGTGCAGCAAAAGCAGTCCACTGCATCACAAGTGGCATCTAACACCCCCAGTCAACTGTCTGTTGTTATGCTTTGGGTTCAGCTCCACTATCCATTGATGAAGATCTGATAATCATAAAATTCAGCAGTTACTGCCCAGCCAAGAAGTGGAGGAGACACTCGCCTCTTCTTCCACTAGCCGGGCAATTAGTGATGAGGAGAGTGTCGTGGGAGGAGGTGTTGCAAGAGGAGGTAGTGGAAGAGGGTCCCTGGAGTCTGCGGCGGTGGCGGCGGCAGCAGCAGTGAATTATTGCGGACTGTTGGTAGGAAAAATCAGCTACTCAGCGATGTGGCAGTTTTTCATGCAGCATCCTGTGGAGAAAAAGTAGGTTAGTTAGTATATATACATAAAATTATGAATAAACAAATGCAATAGTATTGCCAAAGTGAAGTTTTGTTTGAGGGTGTGTTTCCACCTTGTAATTAAATCAGAAACAACTAGGTATCATTGCCTCTGAATAATTAGCCCTCAAAAATTCTTGGAATTTTTAATCTTGATGTCTGAGGGATTTCTCCTCTCAGACAGCGTCACCATAAGTCCAGCCTGCTGCATTACCCAGTGGTGGACCTTTCAGAGAACTGATGGCTTGTGCCGAGCCGAGGTGGAGAGTCCCATGGTATCATTGCTTTCCGAAGATGGCAGTACCTGTCCTGTAAAATGTTGTTGAACAGAAGGTGGGCCAGTCCTTTAGCCTGTCAGTGTGTACCAAAGTGCACAGTGTTGTCTACGTCTGGAGCTGTAACTATGGACTCATGGTGGACAATATATATCCTTTTAGGCCCCCTTGGTGATTGTGGTTTCACGCTGTTCTTCACATGGTTTTCCTTGACCAACAGAGTCACACATGGGAGGAACTACTAAAAATGAGGACTCAATCCATGAAATCATTGCTTAATCCACGAAAACTGCAAATTAGGACCCATGGTGACTGACACTTGGAAGAACATCTTGTTTGCGCTGCGACAAGGAAGCCAGAGTCATGCGTCCTGACATGGCACACGTGTTCAGTCTAGTTTCCAAGCGTTTTCTGAAGTCTTCCCCCCATCTGAAAGACATCTGAACAACAGGAAAGAAAGTTAGCATGCACTTCTGGCACTCCTACACCACCAAGCACAACCTTACTGAGCTTCAGCGTCAGAACGGTGTACCCCAACATTTCCACCCGTTGGAATTCCACCCTCCATATGCAGGATCCACTATAGGAACAGAGAAAAGCCATCACGGATTTCTGGATGATCCAAACGGATAGGGGGACACCCCTGTGTAAATTCAATGTAAACCATTGGCAGCTCATACGTGACACCGGCCGTTTGCTCAGGCCCTTTGAGGAAGCTACTTTATTAGTCAGTTGCCAGGACTATGAGATGAACGATGAACGATGAGATTCCACTGCTTCATGTACTACAACACATGTTGGAAACCATGGCTGGTCAGGGCACTGAAGACTTGGCACATACATTTCACAGCCACATGAAGCCTGTGGGGGCTGAAGTGGAGGAGGAGGAGGGGGTGGGGTACAGCAAACCACAGTTTAGGTTTCACAAAATGACCATTTTATCTAGTCATCTGACAGGAGAGGAGGAGCAGGAGCAGCCACAGGAGCTAGAGGGTTGTGAGGAAGGCGAGACAGAGGACCCAGACACACCGTGGCAGTTTACAGTGGAGATGGAGACAGGTAGTCCCTCCGAGTCACTTGCACAAATGGCACGATGCATGCTCACATGCTTGCGTACTAGTGAGCGCAGAATTGTCTCCATTTGTCAGCGGGAAGACTTCTGGCTCTCCACCTTATTGGACCCTCGCTTCCGGCACAAAATGGGGGCATTTTTTAAACCCACCGAGAGGGAGGACAAACTGTACTACTACAAAGACATTCTACGTAGGCAGTTGGCCGATGCCTATCTGCGCCATGGTCCATACTCTCGCAGGTCTGACTCGAGGGGACCTCTGCGCTCACCTTCCACTGCCATGGCAGGAGCAGCAGCAGCAGCTCCATCAGCAGCAGCCTCAGTCTTCAGTCGCTAGTGAGTAGCTTTCTACACCCGCATAGTGAGTCTACTCATGAGCAGCAGGAAGACCTGGAGCTGGACCTCAAACAGCAGGTCATGTCATACCTTGACATGACCATGCCAACACACCTTCAGGATCCACTGGATTTGCTGGGAAGCCAAACTTGACTTGTGTCCGCAACTAGCAGAGTTTGCCCTGGAAAAGCTGTACTGGCCGGACAGTAGTTGATTTAGATGGCAACTGGGCTGCTCTATATAATGAAGCAAAATTGCAAATTTACCTCACAATATAAGCTATTGCCCCTCAGATTAGCTAGTGAATTGTAATATAGCTTTTTCCCCCCAATAAGAGACAGGACTCAGTATGCCGGGATATTGGACCATACAGTGGATCCTTAAACATTCCACACCTTACCCTGACTCATGAACACGAGCCAAAACAAAAGATGGTACTTGGCTGAAAAGCAGAATATAAATGTCCTATTTGGAGCAGGTAAATATACAGAATGGGTCGTATGTCACAGTCAATTTCCCTTGAAAAATCCTCAAGTGCGCTGCAATTAACGCGAATCATTTACACCCCAGAGCTCTCCAAGTGCAAACTGAAGTAGCTTAATAAAGCAGCTGATGCTGATCAACGCTTATGTTGTATAACAGATAGGGTGCAAGGTGCAGCTTTGGGGTGCCCTGCGGCCTGGTTTATTAAAAGCAGTCAAAAACAAGTGCAAACTGAAGTAGCTTAATAAAGCAGCTGATGCTGATCAACGCTTATGTTGTATAACAGATAGGGTGCAAGGTGCAGCTTTGGGGTGCCCTGCAGCCTGGTCTATTGAAAGCAGTCAAAAACAAGTGCAAACTGAAGTAGCTTAATAAAGCAGCTGATGCTGATCAACGCTTATGTTGTATAACAGATAGGGTGCAAGGTGCAGCTTTGGGGTGCCCTGCGGCCTGGTTTATTAAAAGCAGTCAAAAACAAGTGCAAACTGAAGTAGCTTAATAAAGCAGCTGATGCTGATCAACGCTTATGTTGTATAACAGATAGGGTGCAAGGTGCAGCTTTGGGGTGACCTGCGGCCTGGTTTATTAAAAGCAGTCAAAAACAAGTGCAAACTGAAGTAGCTTAATAAAGCAGCTGATGCTGATCAACGCTTATGTTGTATAACAGATAGGGTGCAAGGTGCAGCTTTGGGGTGCCCTGCGGCCTGGTTTATTGAAAGAAGTCAAAAACAAGTGCAAACTGAAGTAGCTTAATAAAGCAGGTGATGCTGATCAACGCTTATGTTGTATAACAGATAGGGTTAAAATAGCATGTGCCTTGGGAAAAAATCCTTAATGTCATGTCGATCAATCCAAAGGTCAATGCCCCCAACAAAAATAGTGTTTGGCCTAAGTTTTCCTTCTGGAAGGACGTAACCTTTAGTTTAAATGGTTGTGGTAGGTTATATTACAAATTGGGATACCCCAGGCAGCAGTGTCATTGAAAGAGACAGATTGTAATGCAGACCATACGCAAGCAGAGAAACTCAGGCTGCAACAGGCCTCTTTAGTTTACATGGTTGGGGTAGGTTATCTTACAAATCGGGATACCCCACTGTATATGAAACCGAATATAATGCACACCCAAAAGTGGACAATCAGCCCCCAAGAGGCCTGCTTAGTTTAAATAAGAGAGCTGCTTAGCTTAAATAAGAGAGCTGCTTAGTGTAAATAAGAGGCCTGCTTAGTTTAAATAAGAGAGCTGCTTAGTGTAAATAAGAGAGGTAGGTTATGTTATGTTACAGAATGGGATACCCCCAAGCAGGCTTTAGAACAGTATATATGCACAGCAACAGTGGATAAGCAGGCTCCAACAGGCCAAATTACTTTAAATAAGTGTGCAGCTTAGTGAAGATTAAGAGGGGTATGGTATGTTACAGAATGGGATACCCCCACAGCAGGCCTGAGATCAGTATATATGCACAGTAAAAGTGTCTAAGCAGGCTCCAACAGGCCAAATTACTTTAAATAAGTGTGCAGCTTAGTGAAAATCAATAGGGGTATGGTATGTTACAGAATGGGATACCTCCACAGCAGGCCTGAGATCAGTATATATGCACAGTAAAAGTGTCTAAGCAGGCTCCAACAGGCCAAATTACTTTAAATAAGTGTGCAGCTTAGTGAAGATCAATTGGGGTATGGTATGTTACAGAATGGGATGCCCCCACAGCAGACCTGAGATCAGTATATATGCACAGCAACAGTGGATAAGCAGGTTGCGACAGGCCAAATTACTTTAAATAAGTGTGCAGCTTAGTGAAGATCAATAGGGGTATGGTATGTTACAGAATGGGATACCCCCACAGCAGACCTGAGATCAGTATATATGCACAGTAAAAGTGTCTAAGCAGGCTGCAACAGGCCAAATTACTTTAAATAAGTGTGCAGCTTAGTGAAGATCAATAGGGGTATGGTATGTTACAGAATGGGATACCCCCACAGCAGACCTGAGATCAGTATATATGCACAGTAAAAGTGTCTAAGCAGGCTCCAACAGGCCAAATTACTTTAAATAAGTGGGCAGCTTAGTGAAGATCAATAGGGGTATGGTATGTTACAGAATGGGATGCCCCCACAGCAGACCTGAGATCAGTATATATGCACAGCAACAGTGGATAAGCAGGCTGCGACAGGCCAAATTACTTTAAATAAGTGTGCAGCTTAGTGAAGATCAATAGGGGTATGGTATGTTACAGAATGGGATACCCCCACAGCAGACCTGAGATCAGTATATATGCACAGTAAAAGTGTCTAAGCAGGCTCCAAAAGGCCAAATTACTTTAAATAACTGGGCAGCTTAGTGAAGATCAATAGGGGTATGGTATGTTACAGAATGGGATGCCCCCACAGCAGACCTGAGATCAGTATATATGCACAGCAACAGTGGATAAGCAGGCTGCGACAGGCCAAATTACTTTAAATAAGTGTGCAGCTTAGTGAAGATCAATAGGGGTATGGTATGTTACAGAATGGGATACCCCCACAGCAGACCTGAGATCAGTATATATGCACAGCAACAGTGGATAAGCAGGCTGCGACAGGCCAAATTACTTTAAGTAAGTGTGCAGCTGAAGATTAAGAGGGGTATGGTATGTTACAAAATGGGATACCCCCACAGCAGATTTGAGATCAGTATATATGCACAGCAACAGTGGATAAGCAGGATCCAACAGGCCAAATTACTTTTAATAAGTGTGCAGCTGAAGATCAAGAGGGGTATGGAATGTTACAGAATGGGATACCCCTCCAGCAGACTTGAGATCAGTATATATACACAGCAACAGTGGATAAGCAGTCTCCAACATGCCAAATTACTTTTAATAAGTGTGCAGCTGAAGATCAAGAGGGGTATGGTATGTTACAGAATGGGATACCCCCACAGCAGACTTGAGATCAGTATATATGCACAGCAACAGTGGATAAGCAGGCTGCGACAGGCCAAATTACTTTAAATAAGTGTGCAGCTGAAGATTAAGAGGGGTATGGTATGTTACAGAATGGGATACCCCCACAGCAGACTTGAGATCAGTATATATGCACAGCAACAGTGGATAAGCAGGCTCCAACAGGCCAAATTACTTTAAATAAGTGTGCAGCTTAGTGAAGATCAATTGGGGTATGGTATGTTACAGAATGGGATGCCCCCACAGCAGACCTGAGATCAGTATATATGCACAGCAACAGTGGATAAGCAGGCTGCGACAGGCCAAATTACTTTAAATAAGTGTGCAGCTTAGTGAAGATCAATAGGGGTATGGTATGTTACAGAATGGGATACCCCCACAGCAGACCTGAGATCAGTATATATGCACAGTAAAAGTGTCTAAGCAGGCTGCAACAGGCCAAATTACTTTAAATAAGTGTGCAGCTTAGTGAAGATCAATAGGGGTATGGTATGTTACAGAATGGGATACCCCCACAGCAGACCTGAGATCAGTATATATGCACAGCAACAGTGGATAAGCAGGCTGCGACAGGCCAAATTACTTTAAATAAGTGTGCAGCTTAGTGAAGATCAATAGGGGTATGGTATGTTGCAGAATGGGATACCCCCACAGCAGACCTGAGATCAGTATATATGCACAGCAACAGTGGATAAGCAGGCTGCGACAGGCCAAATTACTTTAAATAAATGTGCAGCTGAAGATTAAGAGGGGTATGGTATGTTACAGAGTGGGATACCCCCACAGCAGACTTGAGATCAGTATATATGCACAGCAACAGTGGATAAGCAGGCTGCGACAGGCCAAATTACTTTAAATAAGTGTGCAGCTGAAGATCAAGAGGGGTATGGTATGTTACAGAATGGGATACCCCCACAGCAGACTTGAGATCAGTATATATGCACAGCAACAGTGGATAAGCAGGCTCCAACAGGCCAAATTATTTTTAATAAGTGTGCAGCTGGAGATCAAGAGGGGTATGGTATGTTACAGAATGGGATACCCCCACAGCAGACTTGAGATCAGTATATATGCACAGCAACAGTGGATAAGCAGGCTGCGACAGGCCAAATTGCTTTAAATAAGTGTGCAGCTGAAGATCAAGAGGGGTATGGTATGTTACAGAATGGGATACCCCCACAGCAGACCTGAGATCAGTATATATGCACAGCAACAGTGGATAAGCAGGCTGCGACAGGCCAAATTACTTTAAATAAGTGTGCAGCTTAAGATTAAGAGGGGTATGGTATGTTACAGAATGGGATACCCCCACAGCAGACTTGAGATCAGTATATATGCACAGCAATAGTGGATAAGCAGGCTCCAACAGGCCAAATTACCTTAAATAAGTGTGCAGCTGAAGATCAAGAGGGGTATGGTATGTTACAGAATGGGATACCCCCACAGCAGACTTGAGATCAGTATATATGCACAGCAACAGTGGATAAGCAGGCTCCAACAGGCCAAATTACTTTTAATAAGTGTGCAGCTGGAGATCAAGAGGGGTATGGTATGTTACAGAATGGGATACCCCCACAGCAGACTTGAGATCAGTATATATGCACAGCAGCAGTGGATAAGCAGGCTGCGACAGGCCAAATTACTTTAAATAAGTGTGCAGCTGAAGATTAAGAGGGGTATGGTATGTTACAGAATGGGATACCCCCACAGCAGACCTGAGATCAGTATATATGCACAGCAACAGTGGATAAGCAGGCTCCAACAGGCCAAATTACTTTTAATAAGTGTGCAGCTGAAGATCAAGAGGGGTATGGTATGTTACAGAATGGGATACCCCCACAGCAGACTTGAGATCAGTATATATGCACAGCAACAGTGGATAAGCAGGCTGCGACAGGCCAAATTACTTTAAATAAGTGTGCAGCTGAAGATCAAGAGGGGTATGGTATGTTACAGAATGGGATACCCCCACAGCAGACTTGAGATCAGTATATATGCACAGCAACAGTGGATAAGCAGGCTCCAACAGGCCAAATTACTTTAAATAAGTGTGCAGCTGAAGATCAAGAGGGGTATGGTATGTTACAGAATGGGATACCCCCCCAGCAGACTTGAGATCAGTATATATGCACAGCAACAGTGGATAAGCAGGCTGCGACAGGCCAAATTACTTTAAATAAGTGTGCAGCTGAAGATCAAGATGGGTTTGGTATGTTACAGAATGGGATACCCCCACAGCAGACTTGAGATCAGTATATATGTACAGCAACAGTGGATAAGCAGGCTCCAACAGGCCAAATTACTTTAAATAAGTGTGCAGCTGAAGATCAATAGGGGTATGGTATGTTACAGAATGGTATGGCCCCACTGCAGACTTGAGATCAGTATATATGCACAGCAAAAGTGTCTAATCAGGCTGCAACAGGCCAAATTACTTTAAATAAGTGTGCAGCTTAGAGGAAATACAGAGGCTAATGAGATCTTACAAAATGGTAATGTTCCCACAGCAGACTTGAGATCAGTTCAGTATATATGCACAACATCAAAAGTAGCCTGAAACAGCTAACAAAGCCAGTCAGCCAGCCAGTAACACGCAGGCTGGATGGAAAAAAAAAAATCTCCCTGTGACTGCCTCCGATTTTTCCTAACTTTCCATGCTTCTCGCTGACTTCCTGCCTGTCTCCTTCCTGTCCCTGCCTCTCTAACTGTCTCTCCCTGACTACAGCAGTGTCCTGTCTCTCACGAATGCAATAGAGAAATGAAGAAAAGCAAGATGTCCGCCGCCTTAAATAGTGCTGTGACGTCACCGGGCTTGCTGGCTGCTGATAGGCTGCATGTGACTGCCCCAGTATGCACTGGAGCGGGGTAGATGTCTGGACATGTCCCGTCCGCCATCTTAGAATGCCTGTAATGTAAATTAATGGATGTTAAAGAAAAACTTCGAGCGATCGAAGCACGGGGAAATTCGAATCAAATTTTTCATGAAATTCGGATTGAATCCGGGTTCGTCCGGATCGATTCGCTCATCCCTAATTATGAATTCAGATTTGTATATTATATTTATAAGGGGAAGGCCCAGCTGTTTTTAATCTGTTGAATATGTCTGATATGTTGTGCTTAGTGGTTTTGTGTGGTTATGTCTTGGGGTTATCCTTTTCAATAAATATTTAGATGTATTTTTTTTTTTGTTGTGGTGCTCCTTGTGTGAGGCAGGTGTGGCAATTGGTCCACACCCCTTTCTTTTGTTGATTTTACATATGATGCTAGCTGGCGCTAGTTGTGAAATTGTACGCTGAGTGCCAAAAAAGTGGCACTGTGTGGTGCTGACGCTTCTTAAATAAGGTTCGGGGAGGCCGATTCATTAACAGCGGCAGGTAGCGACAGTTGAGCGACTGTAGCAGTATTTTAACAGCGCCCGCTAGTAGTCGCTGTGCTTGGCCATTGTTCGGTTGTTGATAGCGACTGAGTCGGTGTGCAGTAATGTTGAATACGGGGCGACGAGTCGCTGTTTGACAGGTTTCGCGATGTATGGGTGCGCATGATAGCGACTGGTCAGAGCGACCGGCTCCCACCATATTCATGAAAAAATCACGCTCAAAAAATTCTTGCACTGTAAAAATGCATGTTTAAACCCCAGAGCGCTGGCGGCGATGTGTTAAAAGTAGTTTTTTAACCCCCAAACCACCATATTTTTGGAAACCAAAAAAAAAAAAAATTTTTAAAGAATTTAGTAATATGAATACAATAATATCAGACCTGTAATATCAATTCTGCACATTTTTTTTTTCCTTAAAAAATTATCTAACATGGCAGAAGTGGTCACAGAATTTTTCACATTAAAAAAAAAAAAAAAAAAAAAAATTAATAACAATTAATTAAGAATATTTAAAGATTGTTCCATTGAAATGCATTGGAGAGCGCCAGGTAGCGAGAGGTCATACCTGTCGCTGTTCAAGGTCGGACGCTGGCGCTGTGGGCTGAGGCTGGAATAATGATGAATGAGTGGCTATATGGCGCTATCTCAGTCGCTAAGCAGGATCGGCTTGATAAATGTGTGATTGTGGTGGGGAGCCGGCGTTCTCGTGGCCGTGTCCGTCATTACCAGTCGCTCACCCGTCGCTACCTGTCGCTATTCCTTCATAAATAAGGGCCTAAATGTGACACTGGGAGGAGGGGCCAGTAGACGATACCACTACTCTTTATAGCTGAAAATATCTGCAAGCAATAGTTGTATAATATAGAGATAAACCAAGGAGACAATTTGCTCAGTGACTTTTCAATGAGCCACTTGACACATCTGAAGCATATGATCGGAGTGACAATTACCATTTGTAGCTATCTACTGTATAAGGACTAATAGCGTAGAAGGCACAGATTACAAGTGATCTTATGGTGATGGAAGAGCACATTACACACATGAGCAAAATCTCACATTTAATTATGCTGCAATGTCAAACCGTTATTTTAAGATAAAGGTGTCATACATTCATAAAGAAACAAGACGTGCAAGTGTAAAGGTTTAAGCATTGGAAACTGATGTCAGGGAAATTGTTGTCCGGCCAAAATTTAGTGTAAACAAGTTTGACAAGTTAATATAATAGGATTAGGTTTTACTGGATGCACATTGATGTATGTGGTTCAGTCTATTAAATATTCCTTTACTATTATCATTATATAAACTGGTGCATCTAAATATTAGCTTCTAATTTTAGCCTTAATGCTTATCCATTCTTTATTTTAGGAAGACCAAAACCCTGTATTACCGGCCCTGGAGTCTTTTACATTCCCTGTTCCATGGGCATCCTGATTTGGGATAACCTGTTTTGTGAAGTCCCTTGGTTCGCACTCTATACTCACTGTGCATGCATGGGCTGCATATTCAGTAGGAAATATTCCCTCTGACCTGTACCTTTCAATCCCTCCTTGCTTGGAGTATTGTTTCGTCTTAGTGATGTAGGTCATGCCACAACACTGACGCAGTGTCACAAACAAAATAAATTAAATCAACTGTGATTTAACTGTTCTATGACAATAAGACAAAAACAATTCCTTTGTATTGGCAAGTACAGACATGCAAATACGGGACAAAGATTAAATTCTAAGTATTTTAATAATCAGAATATCTGTGCCCCATTCTGCATGTCATACTGGTATAATATATTATTACATTTAGCATGTATAAAAGTTTCAAGAGCCATCAAACTAAAATGTCATATATAATTGAATTTTTTTTGCCCCCACTAGCTATCTGCTGAAAAATCCAATAGTTTTTATACACAGAGAAAGATAAGTGCTAATTATAGTTTTGACCTGATTATCCTTTCAGTCCAAAGCAATCAGGTTGAATGTAATGTTTCCTCTTGTATTTCTCTCCAGTAGGTCTATGATTGTTGATAATATATTTAGTGCTACTTGTACCATCTTTTTCTTAAACGTTTTTGGAAACAATATTATAGGAACTTTTTTTTCAAAGAGAAAATAGTAACATGCTTGGCATGAGACCTACCGAACATATCTAGATATGCTTTATTCATCTTTTGCCAAAACAGTTTGTAAAAAATACAAATTTGAAGATACAATACAAATTAAGTATATTATTATATACAATATAATAATATAATAAGTATATTCTTGGGACTGTGCTGTTTTTTGCTAATGCAAAAGCTCTTTTTGGATGGTGTTGGATTTATATAGCAGAATCTTCTAGTTAATAATAAATAAAAATCAGTATTCTTTAGGATAATCAAGGGCCTTCTCTCCTTCTATGTAGAACAATCTCAAATTCATTGAAGTGATAAATGCTTTCTAATCTTTTTTTTTTATATTTGCGAAAGAATAGCCAATTCAGTCGCCTTCACATGAATCAGGGACCACAAATGACCTTAGAGAACCGCTATTAAGGTGAAAAATTGGTGCGAGAATTTCCTCCATTTTTTGTTAGCGAGAAATTGTGCCTTATGATGAATACCTTTCTGACAGATTGATGAATTTTCACTAACAATCTACAGTAATTCTGGTGACTTTTTTATATTTAACATTTGCCAGCTTTACCAATGTTTTCACTTTTAAATGTATTATTATTTTTAGGGATGAGCGAATCGATCCAGACGAACTCGGATTCGTTCCGAATTTCATGGAAAATTCGATTTCCTTTAAACTCCATTTATTTCAATTACAGGTATTCTAAAATGGTGGATGAACATGTACAGACATATCCCCTGGGGCTAGGTATCATGGGTAAGTCACATGCAGCCTATCAGCAGCCAGGAAGCCCGGTGACGTCACCGTGCTATATAAAGCGGCGGCCATCTTGCTTGTGCGCATTTCAGCCTTGCATTGCGGCCAGAGCACAGCTAGTTAGAGACAGGGACAGAGAGTTAGAGATAGGTAGGGAAAGTCAGAGAGGCAGACAGAGAGGTAGACAGAGCCAGGGAAAGATAGGGAAAAACCAGAACTATTCAGCCAGGGACAGCTTAGAAGTGACAGTGAAAATTTTTTTTTTTTTCATTAGCCAGATCAGCTTTCAATTTGATTTCAGTTCTTTGTGCTGTAAATCTGCTTTGCCACTGTGCATGCCATCTATGCAGTGGCTTATTTAACCCTATCTGTTACACACAAGCATTTATCATAATATATAACTGGATTAGTTTAAATATTTTTTGGTAGGCCTTTAACAAAAAAAACACCAGCCCACCTGGGTATCCCAACCCTGCACTTAGCAGCCTATCTGTTATACTAAATACGCTTGTTCATCCTTCCTCAGCTTAATCAAAGTATTGCATTTTGAATTTTTTTTTGTCCTGCTGCCAAAACACTAGGCAGCAGGGCATCCCAAACCTGCACTTAGCAGCCTATCTGTTATACTAAATACGCTTGTTCATCCTTCCTCAGCTTAATCAAAGTATTGCATTTTGAATTGGTTTTTGGTCTGCCTTTAACAAAAAAACACCAGGCTACAGGGCATCCCAAACCTGCACTTAGCAGCCTATCTGTTATACTTAATACGCTTGTTCATCCTTCCTCAGCTTAATCAAAGTATTGCATTTTGAATTGGTTTTTGGTCTGCCTTTAACAAAAAAACCCCAGGCCGCAGGGCATCCCAAACCTGCACTTAGCAGCCTATCTGTTATACTAAATACGCTTGTTCATCCTTCCTCAGCGTAATCAAAGTATTGCATTCTGAATTGGTTTCTGGTATGCCTTTAACAAAAAAAACACCAGGCCGCAGGGCATCCCAAACCTGCACTTAGCAGCCTATCTGTTATACTAAATACACTTGTTCATCCTTCCTCAGCTTAATCAAAGTATTGCATTTTGAATTGGTTTTGTCGTGCTGCCAAAACACTAGGCCGCAGGGCATCCCAAACCTGCACTTAGCAGCCTATCTGTTATACTTAATACGCTTGTTCATCCTTCCTCAGCTTAATCAAAGTATTGCATTTTGAATTGGTTTTTGGTCTGCCTTTAACAAAAAAAAAAACAGCCCATCTGGGCATCCCAAACCTGCATTAGGCCGCCTATCTGTTATACTAAATACGCTTGTTCATCCTTCCTCGGCTTAATCAAAGTATTGACAACTCTATTAAGGGAAGACCCACTCCTTAGAGGAAGTGACGCGTTGGTTGACGTCACGTAACGCGTAGACGGGCGGGGCAGTGGGCAGGTGGTCGTCTCAATATGTGAGTTATTTTTATTCTGATTGGTATTTGTTTTTTTTGTTTTCCCCCCCTGGCGTTGTGTTCAATTTGGGATCTTCACAGGTACATAGAGTGTGGAGGGCCACTGGCCCCACATAGAATTGTTTAATTTATTTACTTATTAAATTTTTGTAGGATTAGAATTTTTTATATTATGATGTAGGATCATTGTTTAGAGGATATGTTGTAGACTTGTTTGCACTCAGCACTATATGCACTTTATTTCACAGCCAGGTTTTTGTATTCGGTATTCAGATTAGTAGAGAAGTTTCATGTCCGCCCCCACTGCCCCTGCTAGTTCTCCCTTCCTTTTGTAGATATTTTGTCTTTCATGTTTTTTAACGATGTCTGAATGTATGTCCTTTTTTTATTAATAAAGTGATTTATATTTCTCTAATAAATAGCGGTGGTGCCATAATGTGTAGGGTGTGTGGGTAAGGAGTGGGTCTTCCCTTAATAGAGTTGTCAATATTTGTAACACCCATATGTGCACACTGCGGGTTGTTTATTTAGATTGTATTAGGCAAGTATCTCCGGTGCAGTCTCAAACCTACATTTAATTTAATCAAAGTATTGCATTTTGAATTGGTTTTTGGTCTGCCTTTAACAAAAAAAACACCAGGCCGCAGGGCATCCCAAACCCGCACTTAGCAGCCTATCTGTCAAACTAAATAAGCTTGTTCATCCTTCCTCACCTTAATCAAAATACTGCATTTTGATTTGTTTTTTGGTCTGCCTTTAACAAAAAAACACACCAGGCCGCAGGGCATCCCAAACCTGCACTTAGCAGCCTATCTGTTATACTAAATACGCTTGTTTATCTTTCCTCAGCTTAATCAAAGTATTGCATTTTGAATTGGTTTTTGGTCTGCCTTTAACAAAAAAAACACCAGGCCGCAGGGCATCCCAAACCCGCACTTAGCAGCCTATCTGTTATACTAAATACGCTTGTCCATCCTTCCTCAGCTTAATCAAAGTATTGCATTTTGAATTGGTTTTTGGTCGGCCTTTAACAAAGAATCACCAGGCCGCAGGGCATCCCAAACCTGCACTAAGCAGCCTATCTGTTATACTAAATACGCTTGTTCATCCTTCCTCAGCTTAATCAAAGTATTGCATTCTGAATTGGTTTCTGGTCTGCCTTTAACAAAAAAAAAACACCAGGCCGCAGGGCATCCCAAACCTGCACTTAGCAGCCTATCTGTTATACTAAATACGCTTGTTTATTCTTCCTCAGCTTAATCAAAGTATTGCATTTTAAATTGGTTTTTGGTCTGCCTTTAACAAAATAAACACCAGGCCGCAGGGCATCCCAAACCTGCACTTAGCAGCATATCTGTTATACTAAATACGCTTGTTCATCCTTCCTCAGCTTAATCAAAGTATTGCATTTTGAATTGGTTTTTGGTCTGCCTTTAACAAATAAACACCAGGCCGCAGGGCATCCCAAACCTGCACTTAGCAACCTATCTGTTATGCTAAATACGCTTAATCAGCTTAATCAAAATTTTGCATTCTGAATTGTTTTTTGGTCTGCCTTTAACAAAAAAAACACCAGGCAGCAGGGCATCCCAAACCTGCACTTAGCAGCCTATCTGTTATAATAAATACGCTTGTTCATCCATCCTCATCTTAATCAAAGTATTGCATTTTGAATTGGTTTTTGGTCTGCCTTTAACAAAAAAACACCAGGCTGCAGGGCATCCCAAACCTGCACTTAGCAGCCTATCTGTTATACTTAATACGCTTGTTCATCCTTCCTCAGCTTAATCAAAGTTTTGCATTTTGAATTGGTTTTTGGTCTGCCTTTACCAAAAAAACACCCTGCCGCAGGGCATCCCAAACCTGCACTTAGCAGCCTATCTGTTATACTGAATACGCTTGTTCATCCTTCCTCAGCTTAATCAAAGTATTGCATTTTGAATTGTTTTTTGGTCTGCCTTTAAATAAAAAAAACCAGGCCGCAGGGCATCCCAAACCTGCACTTAGCAGCCTATCTATTATACTTAATACGCTTGTTCATCCTTCCTCGGCTTAATCAAAGTATTGCATTTTGAATTGGTTTTTGGTCTGCCTTTAACAAAAAAAACACCAGGCCGCAGGGCATCCCAAACCCGCACTTAGCAGCCTATCTGTCATACTAAATACGCTTGTTCATCCTTCCTCACCTTAATCAAAATACTGCATTTTGATTTGTTTTTTGGTCTGCCTTTAACAAAAAAAAAACACCAGGCCGCAGGGCATCCCAAACCTGCACTTAGCAGCCTATCTGTTATACTAAATACGCTTGTTCATCCTTCCTCAGCTTAATCAAAGTATTGCATTTTGAATTGGTTTATGGTCTGCCTTTAACAAAAAAATCACCAGGCCGCAGGGCATCCCAAACCTTCATTAGGCAGCCTAGCTGTTATACTAAATTACGCTTGTTCATCCTTCCTCAGCTTAATCAAAGTATTGCATTCTGAATTGGTTTTTGGTCTGCCTTTAACAAAAAAAACACCAGGCCGCAGGGCATCCCAAACCCGCACTTAGCAGCCTATCTGTTATACTAAATACGCTTGTTAATTCTTCCTCAGCTTAATCAAAGTATTGCATTTTGAATTGGTTTTTGGTCGGCCTTTAACAAAGAAACACCAGGCCGCAGGGCATCCCAAACCTGCACATAGCAGCCTATCTGTTATACTAAAAACGCTTGTCCATCCTTCCTCAGCTTAATCAAAGTATTGCATTTTGAATTGGTTTTTGGTCGGCCTTTAACAAAGAATCACCAGGCCGCAGGGCATCCCAAACCTGCACTTAGCAGCCTATCTGTTATACTAAATACGCTTGTTCATCCTTCCTCAGCTTAATCAAAGTATTGCATTTTGAATTATTTTTTGGTCTGCCTTTAACTAAAAAAACACCAGGCCGCAGGACATCCCAAACCTGCACTTAGCAGCCTATCTGTTATACTGAATACGCTTGTTCATCCTTCCTCAGCTTAATCAAAGTATTGCATTTTGAATTGTTTTTTGGTCTGCCTTTAACTAAAAAAAACCAGGCCGCAGGGCATCCCAAACCTGCACTTAGCAGGCTATCTATTATACTTAATACGCTTGTTCATCCTTCCTCGGCTTAATCAAAGTATTGCATTTTGAATTGGTTTTTGGTCTGCCTTTAACAAAAAAAACACCAGGCCGCAGGGCATCCCAAACCCGCAATTAGCAGCCTATCTGTCATACTAAATACGCTTGTTCATCCTTCCTCACCTTAATCAAAATACTGCATTTTGATTTGTTTTTTGGTCTGCCTTTAACAAAAAAAACACCAGGCCGCAGGGCATCCCAAACCTGCACTTAGCAGCCTATCTGTTATACTAAATACGCTTGTTCATCCTTCCTCAGCTTAATCAAAGTATTGCATTTTGAATTGGTTTATGGTCTGCCTTTAACAAAAAAATCACCAGGCCGCAGGGCATCCCAAACCTTCATTAGGCAGCCTATCTGTTATACTAAATACGCTTGTTCATCCTTCCTCAGCTTAATCAAAGTATTGCATTCTGAATTGGTTTTTGGTCTGCCTTTAACAAAAAAAACACCAGGCCGCAGGGCATCCCAAACCCGCACTTAGCAGCCTATCTGTTATACTAAATTCGCTTGTTAATTCTTCCTCAGCTTAATCAAAGTATTGCATTTTGAATTGGTTTTTGGTCTGCCTTTAACTAAAAAAACACCAGGCCGCAGGACATCCCAAACCTGCACTTAGCAGCCTATCTATTATACTTAATCTGCTTGTTCATCCTTCCTCAGCTTAATCAAAGTATTGCATTTTGAATTGGTTTTTGGTCTGCCTTTAACAAAAAAAACACCCGGCAGCAGGGCATCCCAAACCTGCACTTAGCAGCCTATCTGTTATACTAAATACGCTTGTTCATCCTTCCTCAGCTTAATCAAAGTATTGCATTTTGAATTGGTTTTTGGTCTGCCTTTAACAAAAAAAAAACCAGGCCGCAGGGCATCCCAAACCTGCACTTGCAGCCTATCTGTTATACTAAATACGCTTGTTCATCCTTCCTCAGCTTAATCAAAGTATTGCATTCTGAATTGGTGTTTGGTCTGCCTTTAACAAAAAAAACACCAGGCCGCAGGGCATCCCAAACCTGCACTCAGCAGCCTATCTGTTATACTTAATACGCTTGTTCATCCTTCCTCAGCTTAATCAAAGTTTTGCATTTTGAATTGGTTTTTGGTCTGCCTTTAACAAAAAAACACCCTGCGCAGGGCATCCCAAACCTGCACTTAGCAGCCTATCTGTTATACTAAATACGCTTGTTTATCCTTCCTCAACTTAATCAAAGTATTGCGTTTTGAATTGGTTTTTGGTCTGCCTTTAACAAAAAAACACCAGGCCGCAGGGCATCCCAAACCTGCACTTAGCAGCCTATCTGTTATACTGAATACGCTTGTTCATCCTTCCTCAGCTTAATCAAAGTATTGCATTTTGAATTGTTTTTTGGTCTGCCTTTAACTAAAAAAAACCAGGCCGCAGGGCATCCCAAACCTGCACTTAGCAGGCTATCTATTATACTTAATACGCTTGTTCATCCTTCCTCGGCTTAATCAAAGTATTGCATTTTGAATTGGTTTTTGGTCTGCCTTTAACAAAAAAAACACCAGGCCGCAGGGCATCCCAAACCCGCACTTAGCAGCCTATCTGTCATACTAAATACGCTTGTTCATCCTTCCTCACCTTAATCAAAATACTGCATTTTGATTTGTTTTTTGGTCTGCCTTTAACAAAAAAAACACCAGGCCGCAGGGCATCCCAAACCTGCACTTAGCAGCCTATCTGTTATACTAAATACGCTTGTTCATCCTTCCTCAGCTTAATCAAAGTATTGCATTTTGAATTGGTTTATGGTCTGCCTTTAACAAAAAAATCACCAGGCCGCAGGGCATCCCAAACCTTCATTAGGCAGCCTATCTGTTATACTAAATACGCTTGTTCATCCTTCCTCAGCTTAATCAAAGTATTGCATTCTGAATGGGTTTTTGGTCTGCCTTTAACAAAGAAAACACCAGGCCGCAGGGCATCCCAAACCCGCACTTAGCAGCCTATCTGTTATACTAAATTCGCTTGTTAATTCTTCCTCAGCTTAATCAAAGTATTGCATTTTGAATTGGTTTTTGGTCTGCCTTTAACAAAAAAAACACCAGGCCGCAGGACATCCCAAACCTGCACTTAGCAGCCTATCTATTATACTTAATACGCTTGTTCATCCTTCCTCAGCTTAATCAAAGTATTGCATTTTGAATTGGTTTTTGGTCTGCCTTTAACAAAAAAAACACCCGGCAGCAGGGCATCCCAAACCTGCACTTAGCAGCCTATCTGTTATACTAAATACGCTTGTTCATCCTTCCTCAGCTTAATCAAAGTATTGCATTTTGAATTGGTTTTTGGTCTGCCTTTAACAAAAAAAACACCAGGCCGCAGGGCATCCCAAACCTGCACTTGCAGCTTATCTGTTATACTAAATACGCTTGTTCATCCTTCCTCAGCTTAATCAAAGTTTTGCATTTTGAATTGGTTTTTGGTCTGCCTTTAACAAAAAAACACCCTGCGCAGGGCATCCCAAACCTGCACTTAGCAGCCTATCTGTTATACTAAATACGCTTGTTTATCCTTCCTCAGCTTAATCAAAGTATTGCATTTTGAATTGGTTTTTGGTCTGCCTTTAACAAAAAAACACCAGGCCGCAGGGCATCCCAATCCTGCAATTAGCAGCCTATCTGTTATATTAAATACGCTTGTTCATTCTTCCTCAGCTTAATCAAAGTATTGCATTTTGAATTGTTTTTTGGTCTGCCTTTAACAAAAAAAACACCAGGCCGCAGGGCATCCCAAACCTGCACTCAGAAGCCTATCTGTTATACTAAATACGCTTGTTCATCCTTCCTCAGCTTAATCAAAGTATTGCATTCTGAATTGGTGTTTGGTCTGCCTTTAACAAAAAAACACCAGGCCGCAGGGCATCCCAAACCTGCACTCAGCAGCCTATCTGTTATACTGAATATGCTTGTTCATCCTTCCTCAGCTTAATCAAAGTATTGCATTTTGAATTGGTGTTTGGTCTGCCTTTAACAAAAAAAACACCAGGCCGCAGGGCATCCCAAACCTGCACTCAGCAGCCTATCTGTTATACTAAATACGCTTGTTCATCCTTCCTCAGCTTAATCAAAGTATTGCATTTTGAATTGTTTTTTGTTCTGCCTTTAACTAAACACCAGGCCGCAGGGCATCCCAAACCTGCACTTAGCAGCCTATCTGTTATACTAAATGCGCTTGTTCATCCCTCCTCAGCTTAATCAAAGTATTGCATTCTGAATTGGTTTCTGGTCTGCCTTTAACAAAAAACACCAGGCCGCAGGGCATCACAAACCTGCACTTAGCAGCCTATCTGTTATACTAAATACGCTTGTTCATCCTTCCTCAGCTTAATCAAAGTATTGCATTTTGAATTGGTTTTTGTCCTGCTGCCAAACACTAGGCCACAGGACATCCCAAACCTGCACTTAGCAGCCTATCTGTTATACTAAATACGCTTGTTCATCCTTCCCCAGCTTAATCAAAGTATTGCATTTTGAATTGGTTTTTGGTCTGCCTTTAACAAAAAAAACATCAGCCCACCTGGGTATCCCAAACCTGCACTTAGCAGCCTATCTGTTATACTAAATATGCTTGTTCATCCTTCTTCAGCTGAATCAAAGTATTGCATTTAGAATTGTTTTTTGTCCTGCAGTCAAAACACCAGCCCACATGGGCATCCCAAACCAGCACGTCACCCTATCTTTTATACTAAATAAGCTTGTGCAGCCTCAGTTTTATTAAGCTATTGCATTTTGAATTGGTTTTTGTCCTGCTGTCAAAACACTAGCCCATATGGGCATCCCAAACCAGCACATGTCACCCTATCTGTTATACTAAATAAGCGTCTACAGGCCCTTTTTTTTATTTTTATTTTTTTATATAGAGCTGTAATAGATTATATAGTGAGGTAAATTCGCCATTTTGCACCATTATATAGAGAAACCCACTGTGTAAATCTGAGGAGCAATAGTTTATACAGTATTGTGAGGTAAATTCGCTGTTTTGCACTATTATATATATATATATCAACCTAAATCCCTGTGTAAATCTGAGGAGCAATAGTTTATATTGTGAGGTAAAATTGCCATTTTATAGAGCAGGCCCTGTCTGAAAATCTCATTTTACAATCTATTTTATATTGTGAGCTAAATTCGCCATGTTGCACCATTCTTTAGAGTGGCCCTCCTGTGTAAATCAGAGCAGCAATAGTTTATATTGGACAATACATTTGCCCTGTTTTGCACCATTATATGGAGCAGCCCCTGAGTAAATCTGGGGGGCAATAGTTTATATTATGAGGTAAATTCATGGTTTTGAACCATTACATAGAGCAGTCCCTATATAAACCTGAGAAATAGGTTATATTGTGTGAGTTAAATCCGCTCTTGGTTTTGTAGCATTCTATAGAGCAGGCCCTGTGTAAATCTGAGGGGCAATAGCTTATACTGTGAGGTAAATTTGCCATTTTGCAACATAATATAGAGCAGGCCCTGTGTAAATCTGAGGGGCAATAGTTTATAGTATGAGGTAATTTCATGGTTTTGCACTGTTATATACAGCAGCCCCTATATAAACTTGAGGAGTAATAGTTTATATTGTGAGATAAATTCAGTTTTGCACCATTATATGGAGCAGCAATAGTTTATATTGTAGCTAAATTCATGGTTTTGCATTACATAGAGCAGTCCCTATATAAACCTGAGAAATAGGTTATATTGTGTGAGTTAAATCCGCTCTTGGTTTTGTAGCATTATATAGAGCAGGCCCTGTGTAAATCTGAGGGGCAATAGCTTATATTGTGAGGTAAATTTGCCATTTTGCAGCATAATATAGAGCATACCCTGTGTAAATCTGAGGGGCATTAGCTTATATAGTGAGGTAAATTTGCCATTTTGTAGCATTATATAGAGCAGCCCCTGTGTAAATCTGAGGGGCAATAGCTTATACTGTGAGGAAAATTTGCCATTTTGCAGCATAATATACAGCAGCCCCTATGTAAATCTCAGGGGCAATAGCTTATATTGTGAGGTAAATTTGCCATTTTGCAGCATAATATAGAGCAGCCCAGTTGCCATCTAAATCAACTACTGGCCGGGCAGGACAGCTTTTCCATGGCAAACTCTGCTAGTTGCGGCCACAAGTCAAGTTTGGCTGCCCAGAAGTCCAGCGGATCCTCAAGGTGTGTTGGCATAGTCATGTCAAGGTATGACATGACCTGCTGGTTCAGGTCCTGCTCCAGGTCTTCCTGCTGCTCATGAGTAGACTCACTATGCGGGTGTAGAAAGCTACTCATTAGCGACTGAAGACTGAGGCTGCTGCTGATGGAGCTGCTGCTGCCACCCCCCCCCCCCGGCAACAGACCTGCGAGAGTATGGACCATCGCCCAACTGACTACGTAGGATGTCTCTGTAGTAGGTCAGTGTGTCCTCCCTCTCAGTGGGTGTAAAAAATGCCCCCATTTTGTGCCGGAAGCGAGGGTCCAATAAGGTGGAGAGCCAGAAGTCATCCCGCTGACAAATGGAGACAATTCTGTGGTCACTACGCAAGCACGTGAGCATGCATCGTGCCATTTGTGCAAGTGACTCGGAAAGACTACCTGTCTCCATCTCCACTGTAAACTGCCACGGTGTGTCTGGGCCTTCCTCACAACCCTCTAGCTCCTCTGGCTGCTCCTGCTCCTCCTCTCCTGTCAGACGACTAGATAAAATGGTCATTTTGTCAAACCTAAACTGTGCTTCGCTGTACTCCACCCCCTCCTCCTCCACTTAGGCCCCCACAGGCTTCATGTGGCTGTGAAATGTATGCGCCATGTCTCCAGTGCCCTGACCAGCCATGGTTTCCAACATGTGTTGTAGTACATGAAGCAGTGGAATCTCATCGTTCATCTCATAGTCCTGGCGACTGACTAATAAAGTAGCTTCCTCAAAGGGCCTGAGCAAACTGCAGGTGTCACGTATGAGCTGCCATTGGTTTACATTGAAGTTACACAGGGGAGTCCCCCTATCCGTTAGAAATCTGTGATGGCTTTTCTCTGTTCCTATAGTCGATCCTGCATATGGAGGGTGGAATTCCAACGGGTGGAAACATCGCAAATCAGACTATGTTGAGGGATACCGTTCTGATGCTGAAGCTCAAGAAGGGTGTGCTTGGCGGTGTAGGAGTGCCTGAAGTGCATGCAAAGTTTCCTTCCCGTTGTTAGGATGTCTTTCAGATGGGGGGAAGACTTCAGAAAACGCTTGACAACTAGATTGAACACGTGTGCCATGGCAGGACGCATGGCTCAGGCTTCCTTGTTGCAGCGCAGACAAGATGTTCTTCCCAGTGTCAGTCACCATGGGTCCCATTTGCAGTTTTCATGGAGTAAGCCATGATTTCATGTATTGAGTTCTCATTTTAGGCAGTTCCTCCCATGTGTGACTCTGTTGCTCAAGGCAAACCATGTGAAGAACAGCGTGAAACCGCCCTGTCCTGCACACATGGTAGGCTGGAAGGGCACTGGAAAAAAAAAAAAAAAAAAAAAAAAAGAATAAATATTTAGAAAAAAACAAAAAAAAAATTTAAAATGAAAAAAAAAGTGTACAAAAATTCACAAAATATTAAAAGGCAATGGAAAAAAATATAAATATATATATATATATATATATATATATATATATATTTTTTTTTTTTTTAATTATTATTTTTTTTTATTATGTTTCTAAAAAATACAAAATATTAAAAAAAATACAAAATATATAAAAAAAAATACAAAATTAACCGAAAAAAAAAAAAAGAATGTTGATACATTTTATGTTACTGTTATTATGTTATATGTTATTGTTGCTATGTTATATGTTATTGTTGCTATGTTATATGTTATTATTATAAATATGTTCAAATAAGATAAATGTTAACTATTAATATGTAATTGACAATTTGCCACTTTTCTCTGTGACACCATTGCTAACTGCAAGTGCACTGTCACAGGCACAAAGGCCTAGGAGCGTGGAGGCCACAGCGGAGGGACCTGTCCAAGTTGCTTTTGTGGTTGTGCAGGAACCACAATCACCCAGTGGTCCTAAAAGGATATTTATTGTCCCTGACCATAGTTACAGCTCCAGACGTAGGCACTGCTGTGCACTTTGGTACACACAGGCTAAAGGACTGCCCCACCTTCTGTTCAACAAAATTGTACAGGGCTGGTACTGCCTTCTTAGCAAAGAAATGACAGCATGGGACTCTCCACCTCGGCTCGGGACAAGCCATCAGTTCTCTGAAAGGTCCACCAACTCAAAAGGGAGGGACTGCAGCACCTGCAACTTATACAGGAGCACATTTAACTTCTGCACGTTGGATGAGTGGGCACATACTGTTGTCTCTTGGACATGGCTTGGCAATGGATTGCTGGCGGAATAACTGACTCGGATTAAGAGGAGGAGGAGCATCTGGAGCGACAGAGGATGGGTATGACACACAGGAGGTGGTGGAGCCTTGGCTGGCTGGAACAGAGAGCGGTGTGCCACTGGGTAATGCAGCAGGCTGGACCACCACTTTGGAGCCAACTCTCCCAGGCCGCTTTATGATGACGCTGCAAATGTTGACGCAGGGCTGTGGGTCCAACATTGGTACCTTGGCCACACTTCACCTTCTGCCTACACATCTTTCATATAGCCATGTTAACCTCTTGCGGATGCTTGATAAAAATCTGCAACATGGGCTTGTAGCTGATTTCTCCTACCAACAGTCCGCACTAATTCACTGATGCTGCTGCCACCGCCGCCGCCAACTCCAGGGACCCTCTTCCACTACCTCCTCGGAAGATAGCTTGCCGCGCAAGTGGTCTACCCTGAGCACATTTGCCTCCATACTTTCCCCTTCTGCCACCATGCTGGCCGCTAAATCTGTCACTCTCCATCACTCCAAGCCTTTAAAGTGCCCTCAAAACTCACTGATGTCCTCAGGTTCCTCAACAGTGTCTGCTTAAGGAGCCAAAACACTTGCAACACCTCCTCCCACGACACTCTCCTTATCACTACTTGCCCGCCTAGTGGAAGAAGCGACAAGTGTCTCCTCCACTTCTTGGCTGGGCAGTAGCTGCTGATTTTTCTGATTATCAGATCGTCCTCACTGACTAGTGGAGCTGAACCCAAAGCATAACATACAACAGACAGTTGACTGGGGGTGTCAGATGTCACTTGTGATGCAGTGGATGATCGTGTTAACCAATGGATGACGGCAGATAGGTTGCTGTTCAAGACACGACCGCTAGCTGATCCCAGGAGATCAGGCCTCTCACTGAGACTCCTGCTGCCACTCACCCCTATTCTGCAGAGACCTCTGCTTGATGAAATGAGGCCTTATATGTTACTATGTTACTAATCTGTAACTTTCCATGTTTTTTTTTGAGAGACTGGCCTGCTTGGAAATGAATCGGGCATGGATCAGCCAAGATTTCCACCCACCAATGCCTGATGCATTAGAGTAGATTAGTGTTGGTCTGGTCCCATCATCAAAGAAATATGGATCGTGAAAAACAGATTTAAGGCGCTGCTCTCCAGTTACAGACATTCCTCCGCATCAAACCACAAGTAACTATTGAGAAAATGCTTTAGGTTACTCTTACTTTTTATTAATATTTTTTGGATAAGATATATGTGCCGAAAATCTGTATATGTTCTCTTCATGCTGCTGCCAACTCCAGGGTGTGTCTTTCTGGCAATTTTCGGCCTCCTGCAGCTGCTTGCAACTCCAGGGGGTGATTCATGCAATTTTTGGGCTCCTGCAGCCAACTCCAGTGTCTCTTTCAAGCTATGTTTGGGCTCCTGATGCTGCTGCTTGCAACTCCAGGGTGTGATTCATTCAATTTTTGGGCTCCTGAAGCCTACTCCAGTGTCTCTTTAAAGCAATGTTTGGGCTCCTGCTGCTGCTTGCAGCTCCAGGGTGTGATTCATCCAATTTTTGGGCTCCTGCATCCAAGCTGCTTGCAACTCCAGGGGGTGATTCATGCAATTTTTGGGCTCCTGCAGCCAACTCCAGTGTCTCTTTCAAGCTATGTTTGGGCTCCTGCTGCTGCTGCTGCTTGCAACTCTAGGGTGTGATTCATCCAATGTTTGGGCTCCTGCAGCCAACTCCAGTGTCTCTTTCAAGCTATGTTTGGGCTCCTGCTGCTGCTTGCAGATCCAGGGTGTGATTCATCCAATTTTTGGGCTCCTGCATCCAACTCCAGTGTCTCTTTCAAGCAATGTTTGGGCTCCTGCTGCTGCTTGCAACTCCAGGGTGTCATTCAGCCAATTTGTGGGCTCCTGCTGCCAACTCCAGTGTCTCTTTCAAGCAATGTTTGGGCTGCTGCTGCTGCTTGCAACTCCAGGGTGTGATTCATCCAATGTTTGGGCTCCTGCAGCCAACTCCAGTGTCTCTTTCAAGCAATGTTTGGGCTGCTGCTGCTGCTTGCAACTCCAGGGTGTGATTCATCCGATTTTTGGGCTCCTGCAGCCAACTCCAGGGTCTCTTTCAAGCAATGTTTGGGCTCCTGCTGCTGCTTGCAACTCCAGGGTGTGATTCATCCAATTATTGGGCTCCTGCAGCCAACTCCAGTGTCTCTTTCAAGCTATGTTTGGGCTCCTGCTGCTGCTGCTGCTTGCAACTCCAGGGTGTGATTCATCCAATTTTTCGGCTCCTGAAGCCAACTCCAGTGTCTCTTTAAAGCAATGTTTGGGCTCCTGCTGCTGCTTGCAACTCCAGGGTGTGATTCATTCAATTTTTGGGCTGCTGCTGCTGCTGCTGCTGCTGCTGCTGCTGCTGCTTGCAACTCCATGATGTGATTCATCCAATTTTTGGGCTCCTGCAGCCAACTCCAGTGTTTCTTTCAAGCTATGTTTGTGCTCCTGCTGCTGCTTGCAACTCCAGGGTGGGATTCATCCAAAGTTTGGGCTCCTGCAGCCAACTCCAGTGTCTCTTTCAAGCAATGTTTGGGCTGCTGCTGCTGCTTGCAACTCCAGGGTGTGATTCATCCAATTTTTGGGCTCCTGGAGCCAAATCCGGTGTCGCTTTAAAGCAATATATGTGCTCCTGCTGCTGCTTGCAACTCCAGGGTGTGATTCATCCAATTTTTGGGCTCCTGCAGCCAACTCCAGTGTCTCTTTCAAGCAATGTTTGGGCTCCTGCTGCTGCTGCTTGCAACTCCAGGATGTGATTCATCCAATTTTTGGGCTCCTGCAGCCAACTCCAGTGTCTCTTTCAAGCAATGTTTGGGCTCCTGCTGCTGCTGCGTGCAACTCCAGGGTGTAATTCATCTAATTTTTGGGCTCCTGCAGCCAACTCCAGTGTCTCTTTCAAGCAATGTTTGGGCTGCTGCTGCTTGCTACTGCATGGTGTGATTCATCCAATTTTTGGGCTCCTGCAGCCAAATCCAGTGTCTCTTTAAAGCAATGTTTGTGCTCCTGCTGCTGCTGCTTGCAACTCCAGGGTGTGATTCATCCAATTTTTGGGCTCCTGCAGCCAACTCCAGTGTCTCTTTAAAGCAATGTTTGGGCTCCTGCAGCTGCTGCTTGTAACTCCAGGGTGTGATTCTGCTAATTTTTGGGCTGCTGCCAGCTCCAGGGTGTGTTTTTCAGGCACTATAGGGGCCCCTCATAGTGATGCCACCTCAACTCTCTGCAATTGTGCCGCTCTGCGATTCTATTAGCGATGCCTCTGATCTGCATGTGATAATTATTTACAGTATTATTTCACTACCCCAGCACGCATCCTATGCGTGTTACAGCAAGGCAGAATGGTTTACAACCCTATTGAGGCTCTAGGAGGCTCAGAAATAGCCGTTTTTAAAAGCAATTCGTCGCAAATAAATTTGGGTCGAAACGATTTTTGTCGGAAAATTCAGCGAATCAGTCGAATCGAATTATTCAAAAGTTCGCTCATCTCTAATTATTTTAATTAAAATTGAAACATTCAAATTATTGAAATTCCATGAAAAATGTAAAATATTGACATTGAACGGTGACATCTGTAAAAAAAAAAGAGATTTGCTCACCTGCATGCCATCCCTTCTGTCGGGTCTTCTTTTCACCCAGCACTTCCTTCCCAGCACTCTTACGCATCGAAGAGAGGGCTTCCACCGTTTCTGCCGCTAGCTCTGCCTTTTCTGGGCTGGGAGTATGACATCATCCAGTGATGTCACCTCGTTCTGGCACCAGAGACTTCATTCAGATGCTGTGTTCAGTGGAGGGAGATGGAGAGGCTGGGTTCTTGCCATTACCCTCAGCCCCCCATTACCTGCCTCCCAAAGCCTGGGGGGTAGAAAAGCCAGGGGCCGCATAAGTTGTGCAGGCTTGTAGCCTGCAGGGTGGGGGGCTCTGAGGCTGGCCCCCACGCCCTGTTCTACAAGCCCCCACAGCTGATGCCCATGCTTGTTATGCTGGGAAGGGGGGACACCACACCATTTTTTCAGGGGGGATTTCCAAGGTTTTTTAACCCTTAAAATTACAAAGAATAAATGCGCTGGGAGGGAGAACCTTATCTCATTTATTAATTAATCCTTTATGTCCCATCATTTAGCAGCATAAGAGCTCAGGGGCCATGAAGGCTGTACGGGCTTGTAGCCTCCAAGGCCGGGGGCCACGGAGGCTGGCCTTAGCGCCCTGGTATAGAGGTCCCTATAGCTGGTGCCCAGGCTGGTTATGCTGGGGTATGCTTTTTTATGTAACCCTGTAGTGTGGATACTAGTTATATTTTGTTTCCAAATGTTATAAAGTGCTCTCTTCAGTCGCCTGGGCAGGAATGGGGGGGCTACCGATACATATTAGCTACTGTTGTAATCGGGAGAAATTTGGCTTTCACATGCAATATGGTTTTCACAAATAAAATACAATATTTATTTAAAAATAAATTAGACAAATCTTTAATATAAATATATATATATATATATATATATATATATTTTAACATAGTGCAAAATGGTGAAAAATAACCAGTCAAGAGAGGGTTACAACACCTCAAATAGGCTGGCAGTTAAAAGGGTTAAAAGAACCCATGCATGTTAGGTATTGTCCTGTTCAGGGGACCTTGCGCTTTCATATTTAGCTTGTCTTTTTATGTTTGTGTCACGGGTACTTCCTTACCTGTCCTCCGGTCCCACGACGGCTCTCCTTCGTCCGGAACACAAGTTGGGCGTCCTCTGCGACGGGCGGCGGGCCGGCGTCTGCTCCTCCCGGCCGCCGCTCGGCTGTTTCCGCCGAGAGCAGCCGCTCGGCTCTGTCCGTCGCGAGCGGCTGCTCGGGCGGCTTCCTCTTCGGCGGCGTCGGCCGCGTCACTCACTACTCGGCGCACTCCCGGCGCGCTGCCTCGTGTACGCGCGTGCGCGCGTCTGGCTGCTGTTTATGCCCTCCGGCGGCGCTATGCTCAGAGCAGCCGCCGGAGGTGATTTGTTCTGGGCCAATGAGCCCTAGTGCTTGATTTGAATGGGGCAATCCCCTTAGGCTATGTTTGCACCAATCACATCCCTTCTTTGATCCCATTGCCCCTATAAAAGTATTCCCCCTGCGGTCAATCCTTGCCCGTTATAGCGTGCTACTGGGTGCGATTTTGGATACCTTTTTTCCTGTGAATCTTGCTGTGTTTTGACCATCCCTGATTGCCGCCTGGACCGACCTTGCCTGTTCTTTGACCACGATTCTGCCTGCTCCTCTGTACCGTGAACTTCTGACCTCCCGTTGTGACCCTTGGCTTGCCCTGACTACTCTTCCGTCTAAACCCTACTGTACCGTGCCTCCTCGGATTGACCACCCGTGTATGACCCCTGTCCGTTTATTGCTACTCAGTCTAGTTCCTGGTTCATCTGCCTCCCCCTGCATAAGTCAGCATCCTTTGTGCTAACAAGACCTGGGGGCAACCGTGTCCGGTGAGGCGTGTCTAGCGTCCCGGCAAACGGGGGCTTACTATAGGCGAAGAAAGCAGCGGAGATTGGGGGTTGCTGATTTATTGGAAGGTGGGTGTCCCACGGGACCTGACAGTTTGCATATTGATATTTTAGGAAAATGTGTTTTCTATACTGCCTTTTTATACATTTTTTAGGGAAACCTTGTGCAACCAAAGAATTCTTTGAGGGATTACTTTCAGAAAGATGTGCCCACGGCAACAAGCCGGGTACACCTAGAAAGCCTAATGTGGCTTTGATTCTGCTTTTTTATTCTTTTTCTCTATGGAAACCCTGTGCAACCAAATAATTAATTGAGGGATTACTTACAGAAAACTGAACCCACATCAACAAACCTGGTACCCCTAGAAAGCTTGAGGTGTGTACTTCCAAATAATATGTAGTTTGTGGGGGGTATTTTAAATGTAAAGGGTTGTTTTTCTTGAAAAACTCCAAAGTGCACATATCAGTTGTATTTTATCTGAAAATCTCCTAAAGAGCTGTTTCAGTTTGGGGGTTATCTCCTGGGCAGGAAAGTGTGCCTACCAAGGTATATCTGGTACTGTTGTAACCGGGAGAAATGGGGATCTTATACACAATATGATTTTATTAAAAAACTTTTTTATTATAACACACTACAAATTTAAAAAAATAGATTATTTGCACATATTTCACTAAAAATATTGAGAATACACTAAAAAATGACAAAAAAGACATTTCATGTTAAAGACTCTGCTGAAAAGAACAATATATAATTTCCCCGGGAAATCCCTTCAAATATCACAGCATAACATGTATAGCGCAAAATATCGAAAACATTATCTGGCAACAGAGGGTGACAAAATCTCAAGGTAGGCTGGCACTTAAAGCATTAAATAACACAATACTAATTAAAAATGTTAAAAGATTATTTAAAATTGCATTCTTGTAATTTGTTAATTAAAGAAGCACATTTCTTTTGATAAGTTTAAATCAGTTGTGTGTGCTAAATTTGTTCATAACAACTACCCATGGACCAGGTCAAAGGTCTTTTAACCTAAACAAACATCTGAAAATGGTGGCATCATTGGGAATATGCTTCTAATTATAAGGTGCCTGGACTTTGGTAAAAGGAGTGTAGCTCTGATGAGAGAGTGCAGAGGACAGAGAACCTTTCGACTCAGGTTACATAGGCCTCATTTAAAAAAAATGTACTTTAGTGTAAGTAGACCAACCAAAGCCAGATTGTCTACTCCGCATGCTTCATTACTTCTTAAGCACCAATTGATATATCTCCTATGGGTTTTTGTACTGGGTTAAATTTACTAGATCCCTACTTCGCACTTACAACTACAACTATTGTTGTGCACTGTCAGGAAATACCAATATCCTGCATGAATTTGAATTGGAGTTTGTATCTCTCCTTAGCAATAAGCATATCTAACTGCAATTATCTATTTCAGTCTAGATATATTTATTTAATTTTAATGGGACACCTTAGACTTTTGATTTGTGTTATTAGATGATAAATGCATATATCAAAAATTAGAGAAGAATTTTAGAAAACAAATTCTATTAACTAACATTTGCAAGTAGAGAGTCACTTATACACCCTGCATCAACATATTCCTTCAAAGCTGGTTTATTTTATTTAATGGAAGCATAAAGTAGTAGTGCTGGTTAGGGTTTTGAATGTTCACTCTGCCTTTACAGGGGAGATCTGTTGAACTCCAATGTCCTGTCCCCAAGCCAGGCTGTGCTGCAATAATAGCTTATTGCTGTTGCAAGTTTTCTGATGTGTGTAGATATTTTTACCCATTATAGAATGCTTTGAGCGGATATTGGGATGGTTAATGTTGCTGCTCTCCACAGGCAGGCTCAGGAGACATTGGCATTGGAATGGAGTAGATGACCACCCCTATATTTTATTTCAACCAGGAGTAGAAAACCAAAAGTTTGTTGGATTTTTTTTTTCAGTCGGGGTGTATTTGTGACCCCTCTTCTCACTATCCAGTGTTTCTTTTAATATATAGCGTTTCTAAAAATATTAAATAATAGTAATATTAGTATTACATATAATATTTAATATTACACGGTTTTGTGATACAGTTCTTGTAACCCTTTCAGGGCCATCCTACCTAGAGATTCTGTCACCCTCAGTTGCCAGACCATTTTTCATTATTTTACACTGTACACGCTTTACTGTAATTTTTGAAGGAATTTCCAGGAATGTCTCAGAAAAAATGATATTTTTTTAATATTGTTTTTTTTCAGCAGAGTTTGGGCTTTAATGTGAAATGTCTTGTTCTTGTTATGTAATTTTTCAGTGCTTTCTCAATCTTTTCGGGTGAAATATTTTGAAAAAGATTTTAAAAAGTTATTTTGTAAACTTTTTTTATAATAAAATGTATGAACATTGTGGCTGCGCTTCATCTAGGTTGCATGACACATGCTATATGCCTGGTGCACATGATCTGTTTGGTAGTCAGGTGCTTCTTAAAAACATATGTTGGCCTGGCAAATGTACTGACCATGTCCAAGAGAGATTGTGTTGCCTTTGCCGATCCTATGCCTTCAAACATGCTCTCGTAGACTTGGAGTGCCCAAATGGTCTACCCTACATGTGCTGAACCACAGCTGCACAAAGCAATACATGATTTTCTAATGCAGCAAATGGACAGCTTTTTCAGCCAGTGTAATTTCCGGCATTGGCAGATGATCAGAGACACATATCGCATGCTGGGGGCTTTTGAAGAGGCGGCAAGAATTATCAACAGGGACAACAGTGGAATGAATGATGTTATGCCGCTGATAATCATTTTGGAGCAAATGCTCACGGCCATGATTCCGCAAATGATGGAAAAAGGATCCCATCTGGCTCGCAGCACATTGGGTCTATGGATAGAGATGGAGGAGGATGAGGAGGAGGGGGATTCCAGACACGAGGTGGATTCGGAAATGGAAGGCACATGGTGGTGATGATGATGATGACCATGATGAGGATGTGAATGATAAAGAAACATGGCAAAATGCAGAGGTGGAACCAACTCAGCTCTTGGAAATGCTGGCAAGAATGGGCAACTGTATGCTTGGGTGTTTGAGCACTGATAGCCGCACTGTTAGCATGCAACCGGTCCTTCAATATTCTATAATGTAAGCCCAAACCCTTAAAAAATTATTCCCCATCATCTAAAATGAATATGTTTTACATTTTTAGTTGCTTACATAATATTTTTTCCCCTGCTGGGCTTCAACTCTGTCTCTCTCTAGGGTAAAGGCACTGCCATCTTGCTTCAGAAGCATCAAATACTGAGGAGAGGGGTGAAAAGTACAAGGGGCAGAGTAATAGCTGTACTTTGCACAGACAGAGCAGAGCTGGGGTCAGGAAAAGGTCAGCAATCACAGAATTCAGAGTGGCATAGTCAGAAGACATTTCCTGTCTGCAGGCAGCCTGAGACTCCACGGGCCACCATCTTGGATGTTAAAAGGCTCAGAAAACACAAAAGGTGCAGATAGGATGACTTTTAATGAGGGCAATCTGTATGTACAGAGTGAGGAAACATACAAGATAGACTCTTATTCAGGCTGAAGATCCAGTTAAAGCAAAAAGATGAGTACTGGATGGCTACACTTTTAGACCCTTGGTATAAAACCACAACAGAGGATTTTTTACACCTTTTATGTGCTTTAAACTATCAAACAAGGTGGTCACTTGCTATTCATATGTTAATGCGTATGGGTTAATGCGTACGCGTATGGGTGCACATTACCTGAGTCTGTGGCACTCCCATTGATTTCAATTGGTGCCTCCATAGGAGAAACTTCCATGTACTGAGGTGTCATTACTTCTGGAGCAATGGAGCAGAAACATCTGTTTGTTGTCTGTGTGTTGGGAGCTGAGGGGTAAGGATTCTTGAGTTCTATAGTGAGTTAGTTCATGATGGTGGCAGAAGTGTCTGTGCTCCCAGTGTATTTTCTCCAGAAAAGAAACTGACCCTCCGCACCCCAGCCTGACTCTGCAGCATGGCCCTGGACATCAGTCAAATTACTTCCCACTTGTTACTTGTTTGACCCCCCCAGTCTTATTCCTGATGTGCATTGAGTTAGCCAATAAGTGAACTTTGATCACTCAAACTTTAGCCCCCAATTCCAGTAAGTCTCCCAATCAAAACAGGCTCCATCTGGAATTTCATGCAGCCAACCCTAAGTGCCTTCACCAAGTTCCTTATATACTTTCAACTATTAAAGGAGCAGTATCGCGAATTTTTCTTGGTGACTTATGTTTAAATGGTACTTTGAATGTAGGTAAGTATTGGAGTAAGAATTACAAATTTAGAAAAAAATGATGTGTGTGTTGAGCAGCTGGAGACTAATAGCTCATGTTTATGTCTGATGAGTGTCGGAGCCCGACACTCTGGTCTGTTCTACGCTGAGGAGAGGGAGAAACAATGTATCAAAGTATCAGCTGTTCAGTGCTGGCAGCCGTCCAGCATAAGATAACAACATTGCAACATTGCCTGGCCAGAACTTATACATCTAAAACAGAGAGAAAAGCTCTAGAAGTCATTTAGCTGATTTTGACAGTTTTCCCTTCATGTTGGCTCTGCTGCAGAATCTTTCAGTTTACCATTTTCTCTCTCTTTTCTCAACACATTTTTCCATATGATCTTTCTTTCAGCTTTGTGTGTTTTGAGCAAAGCCCAACCCAGGATTTTCACTATCTGAAGTTTTGTTTTGTGCCCCTAGGGGCATCCCGACTTGGGATGCCCTGATATGTGAAATCCCCAATTTCACCTGTGAAAGCGTACCTTTCCCTGTCCCACAGCACATGCGCGGGCTCTCATCCAATCAGCTCTGTTTGCACGCAGATGGGGAGCCTGAGCAGTAACCTTCCTGGCCACCCGGCCTGTCTAAATGACTATCTGCGTGAGCGCGCCAGAAAAATGGGGGGATCTGTGGTTATCCAGGGGTCATTTCACACAGTGGGGCATCCTGATTTAGAATGCCCAAGGGGCAAGGTCAATGGCCGGGTCTTATAGACTTCAGGGTCGGCCACTCAGGGTTTTGTTCCACTTTAATACCTTTAGATTTTCCTGCACAGTTATTCAAAGAAGAATTTCAGTCGTTTTCAGTCAGTTTAGTTTATTTTGTAGAGATTTTACACATTTGAGTCACCTGGTCTCATAACAAAAACAGCACCTCACACACACACAGCCGTTACCACTGATTACAGTGTCAGCCTCTGAGGTAAAGTGTTGCTTGGAGACCAGTGGGCTAAATGAAGCAGCTCACTAAATACAACCCAGCAGATCCCCCTATTCAGCAAATGAACTGAGCCATTGTCATTATTCAATTTAAAAGTAAGGCATATATTTTTTCCTTTTTCTATTGCCAGATTATTTATACACACGTTAGAAGCTATTGTGTGGCTATTTAATTATTTATCTTTTTTAATGCAAATTTCACTTTAACAGATTTCTGAATCTGGACTTCTCCAAGTAGTATCCAATTATTTTCTGCATGTAATTGTCATCAGAGTGACTAACATGATGTGGGACAGAGGAGGATTAAGTATAACTATCTGTCGTACTTGAGTGGTCTGATCGAAGATCTTATGAAGACGCCACTGGTTTTCCTCAAATTGCAGCCTTAAAGTGGTCCGAAATTCTAAATAGTCTTGTCAGTGTCTAATGCTCCAACTGAGCATCCCAGTTTGGGATCCCCTGCAGTGCACCGATCTAGTAAAGTGTGAGATTGGGCAATAAACTCTAATTTCTTTCAGGTTCCTGCGGCAGAGAGAGCAGGGATCCCCTTGCAATGATATGCAGTGGACCAGAAGCTTTTTTAGACTTCTGAAGCTTTTTTGGACTTCCAAACTTTGGCCTCCATTCCAGTCAGTCTCCCCTTTTCATAATCACATTGACATTTAAAAAGACAAATAAAATATCTGAAAAGGATCTACCACATGCAGTAGCAGTAGAAAATGACACTTGGTGTAGTAATAATGCCTGATTAGACTTTAGTTTAGCCGGTAACTTTGATATTTTATTTTAAAAAAAAATTCAAAGTTGATTTTTCGTTTTGTATTTTCATCATGTTACTGTTTATTTTATTAATTCAAGACCTTACAAAAGTCAATAAGATCTCTGTGATGTTGTTGCAACTCCAAGCCACGAATGTTGTCATATGCTCGGAAACGCTGACCTCTTTAAAGAACACCAACAGTAACCTAAGGCGTCCTTTGCCTGGCATTAATCTACTACAGGTCGTCAAACTAAATAAACTCTTAAGAATTCAAAGCTGAAAATGAGATATTATAGGACCTTATTATCATGTCCTGAGGTCACTTTGTAGGTTAATCTCAGTAACATTCTCCCCAGAGTTAAACAAGGATATTGAAATTGGATTATATTAGAGACAAATGTCACCATGTCTGTTTAGCCGTGTGTTTATGGAAACAAAGTCTTAAAATGTTAAGACAAGAAACTTTTAAGAATATTTTTCAAATGACCATAATCTCTTAAAGGTGTATATATTATATAATTTTCAAACACGCAATTTTATGAAACGGAATGAAAAAAAAGGAAACGGAACACAGTTGATGCTGTTTTAGCAAATTAGGAAACGTTATTAAAGTATCAAATGAATGGAATGCATATAATGAAATGGAAGGAATGGGAGGACCAGCACTATGTTAGTTCACTCCCATCTGAGGGTAATCCTTGGCAGGTTAGGACTAGTAAAAGAAGTCTTTGTAGATGTACTATCAGTGCACTTCCACATTGGTTGGTTGCCATTTCAGACTAATTTTATGACTAATATCCAGCTTTCTCAGACCTGCTTTGGCGAACTTGCTTTCCATGTTTGGCCTGCACACCAGTCCTCTGCGCTTGCCAGTCCCTTCACAGCCTCCGTGAGCTTGGTGCTCCCTCATCACACATGGCAGCATCCAGCATTCCCTGTCCCTCTCGTCTCATCCCAGGGTCCTGGATGATACCCGGCCAGTGATGCATACTTCTGCTCATTTGTGCGGGGTGGATAATACAGTGCTTGTATGAGAAACAAGTGCTACGCCACATGTTCAGTTGTTTCCACTCGGAGGGCATGGATTGCGCAACAATGCTTGAGTGTTGTGCAATCCCATCTAAGTGCTGGCTGGCCCCTATTATAAACTAGTACACCTGCAACAGCTGACATCAGGGAGACCAATGGCTGCCTCCCAGATCCTATATGAGGAAGCTTCTAGTGTCAATATGGTGTCAGAAAATTTCTATGTACTTTTATTTGTGCCACTCTGTACTTTATTTGTGCCACTCTCTCTATGACACTTACCCGTGTATGATCTTGGCTCACCTTTGCACTGGACTGTTTACTTGTGCATGACTTCTGGCGACCCATCTCAACTTGCTTCTTTGCCTGTTACCCCTGACTGTGACTTCTACCAACCAGGTAACCACTGCTTCCTGCTCAGGCCCTTGACTCCCCTTGGCATGACCTGGGGTTAACCACAGACTAAATTTATCCTCTATGCAGGGGGCTCAGAGGAACACCAGGGTAACCCTTAGACTTTGGGCCTTAGGGTCGAGAATTCAGTCCTGAGCAGTAGCTCAAAGGAGCCAGTTTCTGGCAAGTTCCTCTAGGTGGCAACAGGCAAAACAGCAAACAACAAATTACTCTCCCCCCCTTGGGCCTCATCTGAATTTGGATTTGAAATTAAAGTAGAGAAAGTTGTAAATAGATGCTTTCACCAGTTCGTGGTGGGCCACCATTCTGTAAAGTTTAATTGTTAAAGGGAAGGTCCACTTTCATTGGCATTTTTGAAAGTGTATATTTTCTTATGTTAGTAAATGTTTCCACTACCTCTGTCTGTACCACTAACTAACACTGTACACTGAGCTCTACAAGAAAAGAGAAGTGAGCCCTGAACACACAGAACACTGCTGTCATGGCCACTGCTGAGGTGGCAAAGGCCACCCAATCTTATACATGTCCAGAAGCAGTGTTCTGTATTTACAGGGATCACTTATCTCTTCTTGTACATCTTGGGGTACAGTCAGGGCTGTATTTACCATTAGGCAACCCTAGGCATGTGCCTAGGGTAGCAACCTGGAAGAGGGGAACACAGGCCAGAGCATCTCCCCTCCACTGGTGTGGTCATGTGACTCCTGTTTGTCAGTCAGAACAAAGTAAAAGATGAAACATGCTTGCCTGCTTCTCTGTATTTAGCCCTTTGTGCCCTCTAGCCCATTGCGCCCTTTCCCCTTACACACTTTTTTTTTTAATATGGACCGTGACCTAACTAAAAAAGGGGGCGCAAGCACTTAAAGTGCCTAGGGCACCATGAACACCAAATACGGCCCTGGGTACAGTTGCCAAAAGCAACAGATTGCAGGTATTACAAACTGCTTCCATAAAACTCACATTTGACAACATAAGAAAATATAGTAAAAATACTAGATACGATCAGCACCTTGATGATATCATTTTGGCACACAAAAATATATACTTTCAAAAAGACGTGGTAGAAAGAGGCAGCAGTAAGGGTAGAGTTTCTAGTGGGCCACGCTGCTTTGTGGCTGGCTGAGCTGCAGCTTTCAACACCCCCATCCCAGCCACTTATTCTCTTCTCGAGCCCTACTGTACCCCTCCCCATCCAAGACACCACAGATCCTTTTTTGCCTGTACAATTCTACAGTCTGTGAAGCCCATGCCCACCCCTGCCACAATGTCTGCTCCTGCAACACTTCTGCCCCTGCAATGCTAAATATTCAGTCTTGGAGCTTTCATTCACCATCTGGGACACCCATTCAAAGAGCTCAGCAGAGATGTTGTGGGTCTGCCACTGATGACAGTGAGTATAGAACTGCACCCTATTGGGATGCAATAAATTTGCTTCTATGGGCTGCATTGAGCTTGTGCTGCAGGCAAAACCTTGCATGCAGAATTTTGCAAAACACAGTGTTAAGAGTCTCTCTGGTTCAATAAGCACAATTCTCCTCCTGCTTTTATTCCTACTCCAACATGACGTAAGCGGTAAAGTGTGAAAGGGACCTAACAATCAACTTAATCTGAAATTGATAAATTCCATCTCTAAATTCATTATTTTAAACTGTTTCAAAATCATTTTCAAAATGTGTATATAAGGGTGTCATTATTTTTAATTAGATAAAAAAGTTAAACGCGAAAAAAAGACGCCACTAATCAATAATTGTCAGTGCCGTTTTCTGTTGCCTTTTGTTTCGCTACAGACAATTAAATTTGTGAAATGATTCTGCGTGACTATTAATTTTAGGACATTAATTATCTTATCAAGCAGTAAACAAAGCAATTACTAGCATGGCACAAGAAAAAAAGAAGATATGTACCATTTTCCAAGTATGATCACAAATTAGCAGAATGTTTCTCGTGCAGTATTGAAATACACTTCATGTAAAAGATAAATGTTAAATAAAGCCGGCATGGCTCGAGGCTAAACATGGTATTTCATGGCAGTCACAAAACTTGTCAGGTAGATGCAATTCAAACGGTTGAAATAGTATTAATAGTAATAGTGACATCAATGACATATGAGAAATATAATAACCAGACAGAAAACTTAGTACAATAAGATATTATTTTAAAGGACGACAATGAGATCATCATACATTAATTCTAGGGCTTGCAGAAATATTCCTCTATTGTCATCTGATGCAATTCGGGCCAAGTATTTTGGAATGTTCTAGTTCTGTCTTTAGGGTTGAAAGTTCTGATGTGTTTATATCTCTTAAAGCAACTAAAGCAGCTACAGACTTTAATTTGCATAGGTAGACCATCAGTGTGTGAACAGTGTGCTAATAATAATGAAAATGTATCTAAAAAATGGAAAGATAGAAGAAAATTGATTTATCTAGCACTATCTGCCAGCCTAGCCACATAAGTGCAAATTAAATAATTGAAAAAGAACATATATAATTATTATTTTTCAATTGCAATGTTTTAGTAGATGTATTTTTGAAGTGCAGCAATATGCGCCAGTGTAAGAAAAAAAAGAATTTATCATTTATATTTTGCACCACTGTAATTTGCAGCAATGTGGCATAGTCTAGCAGATAAGGCTTGATAAAGCAGGCCCTTAATATTAATTATATTAAGACTAGAGATGAGCGAACCTTTTTAAAATTTTTCCCAAGAAATTCGGGTTTGTCCAAGTAGAACTTTCACAAACAAGCTAATAAAGAAAAAGCGTACCTTCATCCCCAGTCCAGTACAGGGCAATGTCCTCACTTGCTGATGCCAGCTCACTCTGCCGATATAAATGGCCCTTCCTTGCAGAGGGGGGCAACAACTATTAATCCAGAAGGATAACTACCTCTAAAGGTGAATGAAATGATATTTGTATAGAAATCATACAACAAACGTATTTTCCTATTGTGGCTCCAGCAACCACACAATTAGCCCCAGACCGCAGCACCCTCTCCACAGCAATCAATCAACTCAAATCTATCTCAAGAATTAAAGTCTCCAATAAAATTACATATAAACATACAATTTAAAATTACCCTAAAAAATTCATTATATGGGGTATCCCGTACAGACCCATAATCCCATTATCGTTCTCAAAGGTGTAGAATAACAATTATTTAAAAAAAAGAGAAAATGATCAAAAAATAAATCCAAAAAACTCCTCTATAAATTAATTATATATAAAGTGCCAAAAGTGCATAAAATTGTGCTATACAATGTGCAATTTCTATTTAATATAACCACTAAGGAAAATATGGCAAGAGGAATAAAGTGCAAAGTGACAATTAATCCATGGATAATGAACATATCACCTAATAGTGGCAGGTCCCAGGGATGTCCCCCATACAATTGCGGCCAAGAGATGGTTTCCCCATGCGTTTCGTAGTCCGAACCCCGACTACTTTCTCAAGGAGTATAGAAATCATACATAAAAGACATACTAATCACATGACAATGGACTCTTTAAAAACATGTAAAAAACAATAATAGACAAAGGGAATGTGGCTAGTCAGCGGGCGCACATCATCATCCGACAAGCTTGAGATCAGCCTGTTGACGATCTAAAGACTTATAGGTAGGGAGTGGCTTAGGTGGTAAAAAACTAATTTTTTTCACAGCCGAGCCATCAGCATTGCCCAAGGTAATCTGGTGAGTGGGGCGGGGAGAGAGCAAAAAGGGTTTTGTTCTGCTTTAAAGATGACACTGTATGCAGCATTGGCGTCAATACGCTGTGCATACTGCGAACTGACTAAAACAAGCAAATGTCATAAATCTGGCCCTTAGTCTGGGCATTTTTTATAATTAATAAAGCACCCCACTGATTATGATCTTACCCATTTAATAAAATCCTTATTTCTAATACACCTTGTTATACTTTTTATTCTGTGCAATTAGAAAATTTCATTTTTCTGAGGTTTTGTTTTTTTTCTGATAATCTAGTGATCCCCTAGCAGCTAAAATCAGGACACAGATTGACGGCTCTCTGCTACAGTGTGGCCTACATGTAGGTTCTTACCTTCTGTGGTTTAATAATAAGAGGAGTGCACAACTGAAAATATAATATGAAACAGCTGGAATCAAATAATGCATAAATATAAGAAAGTTTATAAAAAAACTTTGACTGCAATAAGACTTAAAAGCTAATCAAAGTGCTGAGCTTATCTGTGATGTTTCTTTTTTGTTTATTAGCAACTCTGTGTTATTAAAAACAGTTTTCTCCAAGCAGCAACTGTACACAAACTAGTGTGTTCAGTGTATGTAGCAGAGACTGTTTGACTCTGGCTTGCTAATCATCTTACTGGCTGAGACGGGGAGGCCGATTCATTAATAGCGGCAGGTAGCGACAGTTGAGCGACTGTAGCGGCATTTTCAGAGCGCCCGCTAGTAGTCGCTGTGCTTGGCCGTTGTTCGGTAGTTGATAGCGACTGGGTGAATATTGGGTGAGGAGTCGCTATTTGACAGGTTCCGCGCTGTATGGGAGCGCATGATAGCGACTGGTCAGAGCTACCGGCTTCCACCATATTCATTAACAAATCACGCTCAAAAAATTCTTGCGCTGTAAAATGCATGTTTAAACCCCAGAGCGCTGGCGGCGATGGGTTAAAAGTAGTTTTTTAACCCCCAAACAACCATAATTTTGGAAACCAAAAAAAACAAGTTTTTAAAATAATTTTGAAATATGAATACATTAATATCAGACCTGTAATATCAATTCTGTAATTTTTTTTTACCTTAAAAAATGTTTTTAAAATGGCAGAAGTGGTCACAGAATTTTTCACATTAAAAAAAAAAAATTAATAACAATGAATTAGGAATATTTAAAGATTGTTCCATTGAAATGCATTGGAGAGCGCCAGGTAGCGAGAGGTCATACCTGTCGCTGTTCAAGGTCGGACGCTGGCGCTGTGGGCTGAGGCTGGAATAATGATGAATGAGTGGCTATCTGGCGCTAAGCAGGATTGCCTTGATAAATGTGTGATTGTGGTGGGGAGCCGGCGTTCTCGTGGCGGGGCCCGTCATTACCGGCCGCTCACCAGTCGCTACCTGTCGCTATCCCATGTTAAATAAGGGCCTAAGATGACGCAACACATTTTTGAGCACACAAGTTTAACCCATCCTGCTGTACTTCAGCTTCTTCAGAAAGGTGGGTGGGGGAACACAGTCTTGTGTTTCAGTAACTGAAGGGTTGCTGGCAGCGTTCTCACCTGGGGAGGTAATTACTGCTGCTTTATTTAGCCAAAGCTGCTGAGTCAAGCTCAACAGTGGAAGGTTACTACAGGCAAAGGAAGCCACTCCCAGTTTAGCAACATAGAGCCATATAAGGAATATAAGAAGATTGGAAACAGCATGCTCATAAGTAAATAACAGATCTGGCGGCACAATCCTTACACAAATGTTTATTTTATATTCCAGAATAGCAACAAAAACCTGACAAGAGGAGAGTTTTCTTTTGAAAGAGAGATTTCATTTTAATATTCTAAAGGCCACTAGGGGAAGTACTATCCGGAACAGCACCATAGGCTGCCAAAAGGTAGGAACTTTTATTGATGAGCTATAAGACAGAGTTGGAGGGGCTTTTAAATACAGGATTTATATGTTTGTCTAAAGTTGTCCTTTTGAATAACACAAGAGATGATGTTCTGGGGGCATCATGTAGGACAAATTAAACCAGAGAAGTGAGGGAAAGCAAGAGCATCCATTTTTTTTGAATTACAAAAGCTTTCTAGAGAGGAATGGATACACCTACAAGTAAAGCAGCAAGCCCCCAGGGTTCAATGTTAGGGCATTTCTTCCGAAGATAAACAATACGCAATCCATATTTTATGTATTCGCTACAATCCCGCACCTGTAATCACTGCCGTATTGCCTTGATGGACGGTCTCTTGAGATTGAACTTTATAGCTGCCCCAAGGATATTCAGATACAAAACACAATCAATGTCCCCATCAGATCAATGTCATGGTTATATTAACTGGCAATAGAGATTTGCCTTTATACCTATGTACCTGATGTACTGGAAAGTCATTGTATCAAGGGCCATATTTTTTATGACACCTGTATAGCTAGTTAGTAGTCAATACAAATGGTGTCCTTTAAATTTAATTTTGAGTGATTTAAAAAGTAGATTTTTGTTTTTTTACATAATAAAAGGAATGAGTCATGGTGAGTTAGTTACCAGGCCACCGATCCCATGCTGTACCTTGGCTGAGACAGGGGCAGCGACTTAGAGGCTGATTCATTACTAGCGCCAGGTATCGGCAGATGAGCGTCTGTATAACGGCGCTTATAGCGAACGCTAGTAAATGCTCATGTGCATGTATCGGGCGCTGTAACATAGTGTCTCGGTCACTTTAGTAACCTGGCCAGCATTGATGAATGTGACGTATGTTGGGCGCTGTAAAACCAGTACAGTGCTGCAGGGAGCGAAAGGTAGCGCCAGCTCAGTGCGACCGACTCTCAGCGACTCCATACCACACCACAGGGAAAGGACACACACACAGCGTAGGCGCTCTAAAGCTGGTCGCTATAGCATAGAGCGACAGATGCTGTGTGATTAAAGTCTGTTTTTGAACACATATCTACCAGTAACAAAGCGAAAACACATGGAATGACATTGTTGTAAAATTGTGACATTAACACTTTAGTGCCAGACCTGTAAGGACAATTCTACATAAAAAAACTAAAAATCTAAAAAGTTTTCAAAAATGACTTTTTCTAGGCCAGGAGAGGTGACACAATAATTTGAGAGAAAAAAATAAAAATAAAAACAAAACACCCTGTTTAAACAGAAGAGAAGGAACGTTCATTGAAACAGGTAGCGACAGGCAATACCTGGCGCTCTGGAAGCTAGAGCGCCGGCACTATACGCTGAGCCGTCTGTAATGATGAACCGTACGCTACATGGCGCTGTTAGAGTCACTCACCAGAATCGCCTTCATAAATGTGGTTTTGCGTACAGCGGCCCGCGTTCACCAGACGCTACCTGCCACTATCCCTTGATAAATAACCCCCTTTGTTGCCAGGCAGATATGGTCACAGGATGCATTGCAGCATCACATCCTGTGTTACCTACATTGCTGTAGCCTAATGTCAGTAGATACCAGTAGGCTTGTAGACCAGTTTATTGGAGGCAGCTAATTTTAACACCAGCTACAGGAACTAGCACAACACTGAGTGTATTTTCTGATAAAGGGTTGGTGGTACATGGGTTTGATATATGCAGTGGCGGACTGGGACCAAAAATCAGCCCCGGATTTAACTAGCCTCTGTCTGGGCCAAGACATCCCCGCTGAGACCCCCAACCATTATGCTGGAGAGTGAGGGGGCAGAGATTGAATGTGGGTGTTATAAGCAGCAGCCCAACTGGCCCCAAAGCAGAGAAGCCCACCGGGCATTGTTCCAGGTCTCCCTATGGCCAGGGCCAGATTAAGTGTGGTGGAGGCCCCTGGGCACAAAATCTGGTGGAGGCCCCAGATACAGTATTTTTTTCCTTTTAAAATAATAGTCCAGCCAATTATCTGATGGTTGTCTGGCCCCCACCTACGTACTGGAACGTCAGATCGAGTCCCTTGTGCGGGTGCGTGCTGCTCGGGAACTCCTGCTTTGCCATTCCTGATGGGGAGTTGTGTAGTCACCCAGCTGGTCCAGCAGAAAACTTAAGCAGAAGGCTTATGTACAGTGAGCGGCCATTGATTGACTACTCTGCACCCAACCACACTGTAGCGTTTCTGATGGCGGCTTTGCTGCTCTAGACTCTGCGTCCTGCCTTGTGGTGGCTTTGGCTGCCCAAATGCTGTTGATAGCTTTGTTGCTGGCCCTGCAGCCCGTCAAACCAAAGACTGAAAAGCCTCCTGGACTAGACCATAACCCAAAGGTTGGTGGAGGCCTCCTTTGCAGGGCAAGTGGTGGAGGCCCCGGGGCTAGAGCCCCTTGCGCCCCTCTCATAATCCGGCCTTGCCTATGGCCAGTCCACCCCAGGATATAAGGGGCTAAAAATACCTCATAAATGATTCTGTGTTGATCCACACTGATGATGGTGGTGGCCAGTAGGATGACTGCTTCCTCCCCCTTAGCTGATCAGTATCAGCTTACACATACTCAACATAGGTGTGTGCTTGGGCTATAATTGCCCTGATCGGTCGACTGCTATTCCCTGATTTTTCTCGGGTGATGGTCTCTTTTAACAAATTCCTTTTGGCTTAATCCATCGTTATACATGTGGACTGTATACATTCTCTGTCTCCATGATAAAGCAGACCAAAAGCGAAAAAAAACAAGATTTACCCTAGGCGCAGGGCCACTACTGTCAGCTGTGCTGCTGCTTTTGCCTTCAGCTTAAGGGTTCAAGTGGTGTGGTATATTGCTTAAATTGTGGTAAATCGCGCTAAATGAATCCGTAAGAAACTGTGGCTACCTTCCCGAGGTCCCATGCCACAGAGGCTTTCAGCTCACCATCGCTACAGGAAGAAAAGCCGCCTGCTTCTACGCCCTCGCTCCCCCCGCTGCCATCACCGCCGCTGCATACTCGGCGAAAAGCCGTCCACTTTCTGTGAGAGGTCAGACCCCAGCCAGCCACCTGGCAAGGTGAGTAGGTCATTAATAAGCATGCAGCGGTTTGCATATTTATTAATGACCTTTTTCAATTTAAAGATTTTTAATGAGAAAAACATTTTTAAGATTTTCAGTCTGCTCTAAAGTGATCCAATACCCAGAAAGGAAGTTTATGTCATCACCTTCTTTCCCCAGCACAGTGTTCCAAAACGCTTTTTTACTAAAGCCTTTGTCCAATATTCATAACATCAAGAACTGGATGCAGTTGGCTATATTTTTCCCTGGCCCAGCAGTCTCACTCCCTAATGCTTTTCAACTGATACATTCAGTTACAGTACACACAGCTCAGCATTGGGGAGCACGTTAACTTAACTGCCATTATGTGTCAGTTTAGTTATAACTGAATGAATTAGTATATGACTGCCATTCACGCATCATTCTACATCGCATTGATGTTTTATGAATATTGGGAAAAGGCTTTGAGGCACTGGGATGGGGATAGAAGGTGGCGAAACAGCCTGAGGAAGTAGGAGTTGCTCTGGATACTGGCAGGTGGTGGGGAGACCTGGTGACTAATCTGTAACTGTTGAAGTGTTATTGAATTACTGGATTGTTTGGGTTATTGGATTTTATATATATCTTGTTGATGGTTGTTTAGTGACTGAAGGGGGCGCCGTTAAGCGGGGGCGAGCTCCCTTTGGGAGCAGCATACTTTACACCTGTTGTGATATATGGTTTAATATAATGGGGCTTTGATTGGACAGCACAGTTTATTTTCACAGTATGTATTTTTATAGTGAACCTTGGCACATTGCGCTTTTGCACAATTCTTTGCACACTTTCGCACACATTTTTTTTTTTTTTTTAATATATGTATTTTTTTGATTTTTTGTTTGTATGCATTTGGAGTATGCTAATATTGGATTTATTGATTATGGATGAAATATTGAATTTTCTCCCCACCATCTATCTACGCATCCTTTATGTTTGTCTGTCTGGTATGTTATCTGTTATAAGTTTTTCAGTGTTTTTAATATGTTTTGTCTTATATATCATGTGGATCTTTATTGAATAAAATTTGATACTGGCTTTTTGATTTAGATTTGCGTGCCTCCCTTTTTTTTTTTTTTTTTTCCTTTTTCTTTCTTTTTTGGCGTGCCTCCCTTTTTGTTTGTTTAGAAGGTGGCGAAATAAACCTCCTTTCTGGGTATATTAGTGATATATATATATATATATATATATATATATATATATATATATATAGCCCTGGTAAGCATTTAACTTCTTTAAGTCCTAGGTTAACCAGAATCAATGGGCTTGTTTGTGGGGTGGTGAGTGAAGCATAATGCCTTACCTTCTAAATAAAAATTCACATGCAGATAAAGAGGGTCAGGCTAAAGATTTAGTGAAGCAAGTTTACATTTGGGAGTTGCAGCCAGCATCTTGGTGAGCTTTTAAATGTTAACACACATAAATGTGCAATAAAAAATATTTGTTCTGATTTTTCCTTAGAGAATTATCTGCACATGTAATGGGGCATTTTTCCAAGTTAGGTAAGAATCCCAACAGCACCCTATTGGATATGCATAAAAATGTAACAAATTCTCTAGCATAGCCCATAGCGGTCTGTTCTGTCCAAACTTTCATAACAATATTTCTTACCTGATTGGAAAAATGATGCACCTCACCTCTAAATATGCCTTATTACATATGCAGCATTGTGACTGTACTAGTCTTGCAAGTCAACCTGCGTCCACGGCCAGAACGACGGGGAAGCTGGCATATCACACAGCATGGTGGGAGTGGGGGAGGCTGGCCGCACTGTCAGCGGGTAGTGGAAGCCGACTTGTACAGCTGAGAGTGCAGCCGCCCCCACTCCCCCATGCAGGGGAGGAGTTGGGAGCCAGCTGCACTGTCAGCGGTGCAAGTTGGCTTCCGCCACGCACACTGGATCCAAGCATTGTAGTGGAACGAGGAGATGGTGAGTTCTTTTTTTTTACCCATGCCCGAGGTGCCAGTGAATTTCAGGGACTGGGTCAACACGAACCCCCGAACTTGGGTTCGCTCATCTCTAGCAGCCATCTTGAAGCACCAGGGAGACTTCCTTTCCCAGCTTCCCACCGATGCTGCTGCCTGGATTTCACTGACATAAAACACAGTGCACAGCAGCAGGAAACGCAGCAGCACTTCCTCTTTGCAAGCTATCTGCTGGTCCATAGGAGATAATTGTGGTGGTAAAATTGACAATGTTAGGATTTACAAAAAGGTAAATTAATTTTTATGTGCAGCAATCTGAATTGCCCTGGGGAGGGATGCATATGAGTACTGCTTCTTGTAAGGGTGTTGGTTCGGTTTAAGATCAGCTGTCACTCAAGCCCACAGCTGCCATGTGGTGCCTCACCCTCCCACCAGCATAATCAGGTGAGCTGAGGGAGGTGTAGCTGGGGATGTTACAAAAATATTGGATTTCCTGTTTAATTTGCAAATTATTCGGGAATTCAGAATAAACCTGAGGCTATCCAAATCGATTTGCTCATCCCTAGTTGCCATCCTTGAACCAATGCTAAGATATTATATTCTAGATTCCTGTTTGAGACAGAAAGGCCTTGATTCATCAAAAGGTATAAAAAATTCTCATGGTAGTAAAAAATTCATTTCATGAGAAAAAAGCCTCTGAGTGTCGATGAATCACTAGTTAGCAAGACAATGAAAGTCAATAGCACTTGCCCACTTCCTGTTTGGCGGTGACACGCAAGCCGGAAGCAGCTTGACATACACGCTCCCTGCCCAGCGGCGACACGCAAGCTAGACATGGCTTGACATGCACGCTTCCTACAGCAATATCACTCTTCCGGTATAAATGCTGGTTTTCATTAGTGCTGAGTATCTGAGTTAAAGTCGCTACGGCGACGAAACGTGCTGGGGCTCGGTCACATGCTTTTATTATCATCCTTGGATTTTTACACCTTATAAGGGCATTTGCCATTTTTGAAGATTTGGATCCCTGGCGGTGATAGCTGTTGGAGAATCTTTGGCTGGCATTTTATCCTATGTCTTTGTCTCTTTTATGCTTGTGAGTTCAATACTTGGCTATACCTGTGACTGTTTCTCTACAGCGTGGAACCCGATTGGGATGCCCTTGCTGTGTGAATCTCCCCAGATCACCTGTGGTCCTACTGCATATGCGTAGGCTCTCCTCCAATTATCTTCTGTATTTGCAGTGAGCATCATGGTATTGTGGCGGGGTAAGTACTTGCCATCTCGAAACAGGATGCCCCCAGGGAGGGTTTTCCTGGAGTCTTTTAGACTTTAAACTGGACCAACACCCATTTTTTCTTTAATGATTGTTGGTACGGATGTCAGTTAATAACAATAAGCTTGGGGGGGCATCCAGAATGCTGGAGTCCCCCTTGCACATAGCCCCCCCCGAACACCCGTAATGCTCACCTTTATTATGAGCCAGCGCCGGGAAAGGAGTCTCGTGATTGGCCGCCGGGTGGTCACGGAATGCTGGAGCCCCCGTCGCACATAAACCCCCCCCCCCCCAAACGTCCGTAATGCTCACTTTCATTACGAGTTAGTGCCGGGAAAGGGTCCCATGATTGGCCGCTGGGTAGTCACGGAGGCAGGTCATCCCGGTGGCCGGCTTTGAGGCTGCGACTTTGACCCACATGACCGTCCGGCAGCCAATAGCGGGGCTCCTTTCCTGGCGCTGGCTCATAATGAAGGTGTGCATTAAGGGCGTTTGGGGGGGGGGGTTATGATATTAAATGATTTTAGAAGTTTTAAAGGTTCTGCACTAGATTTGTTCCCATTTCTTTTCACATGGTTTTTACATTGGATGATTTTGAGTGGAAGAATTAGCAGGAATTTTTGGAGTTTGATATTACCTGACACTTTGATTTTAATATAGGAACCAGTGAATACCCATTGGCAACACTTGTGATTTTCCTGTATCTTCTACCAATTATTTGGTAAGAGTCTAAACACTATTGGTGGTGGACATCACAGAGTGTCTAGGAGCATGCATGGGACTTTTGCATTATTATTATTAATACTAGCTCTGTGTGTTTCTGATAAGCACTTGTTTACTGCTGAGAAAAGAATTGAAGTTTTCAATCCTTTTCACACTGTAGTAAAAAAGTACCATTGTCTTTCATTATCTTCCTATCTGGTGATTAACTAAAAGTGAAAGCCGCATGAATTACATTTTTTTACTACCATGATGATCATTTTTTTCAACTCTTGATGAATCAAGGCCAAAATCTGAAGAACAGTCGGACATTCTCATCACAATCCCATTTAAAAAAATTAAACAGAAGCTCCCATATGCGTTATATTCTACACATACCAGGCAGTTCAGGCAACAAAAGAGTCAACTTTAAACTTTAAATGAACAGGACTCCAGTCAGCCAGGACGGCATTGTCAGGAGATGATGACCAGCTTGGACTGAAGCCAGAACATGAAATCTTGACATTCTTCTTTGCGCATTACCTAATAGTTCTGCTTCTGCTAGAAGAAAGAACATAGAAAGCACAGAGTAAAGGTGGCAGATTGCTGAATTCCAGGTACATTGTTTCCCAGTTGCCCTTCCTGGAAGAATATTCTTCATTATAGTTTTAGACTCTATTAAGTTGGAGATTGTAATCCCAGATGGAAAGCTAGGAGTGAGCAGAAGCAAACAGTGACTGTTTGCACTTTTGTTATTAGCAATATAAGCCAGACTGGGTACCTGGAGACCAGATTTAATTTCAAACAAGTTGAAGAGGCAACCCCAGGCAGTGAGTAAAATGACTCTGTGAAGTTCCATTTCTCTACTGGAATTACAGAGCAGGCACCTACAGTATCTCAGCAAGTAACAAGGCAAAATGGAGGAGGAAATGACTGGTGGCATGTGAAAGTGGAATTGGTTCTGGGTAAGGGAATTAAAGGGTTTCCCTGGGCAAATTGCTAAATCAAAGCTTTCCTTCCTTATATTCTATGCATATGTTCCATCCTCCTGTGTTTCTACATGAATCCAAACACCTTTTGCTACACACAAAAAGGGGGCTGATCTTCATCCTTCTTTTAGCATTGCAACGTTCTCTGCAAGCAACAAAAAGTCCTCTCGTGCCACAAAAGTGTTGCTGAATGTATGTTGTGCAGTAGACTAAACTAAATAGACTGTCAGAGTGAGGAGTGTGTTGGAGATACTGTGCAACAGCTTACAGCTTAGCTTAGTATATGATCAGCATCTATATTGCTAGGTTAATGCAGATTACATTTATGACAGTAGATGGCACTGTTACATATATCTATGTGTAGTTTCTGTTGTACAGTCTCTACTGCATGTTGTGTTTCCTGTGAATTGTGGTGATCTCTATGACATTTTTTTCTTACTTTGTTGTCCACCATGCATGGTGACCTTCTGTTACTGCACTCATGTTCCAGTAAAGCAAGTTCCTGTTACACCACAAATGTCTATCTGGATATGACTCCGCTGCATGCCGCACCCACACTCTGCAACAGGTTCCCCCCTTCCATTTATAGACTGTATAAACATTATATTGGAAACAACCACATTATTGTGAAAGTAGCTTAGCTAGGTTTAAATGGAAATGGGAAATAGTGTCACTGCTCTTACAGAGAAGAAGGCCTCACCTTCTGTCAGTTTATTGTTGAAGCAGATGACCCTGATGTAGGGTAAGGTGAGTATACATTGGTTGTTATTTTTTCATATGGTTAGACCTTAAAATGGACCTTAAGCCTAAAATCAATCAGCGGACTTGAATTGGGATACACAGTAGCTGAAGGTCAGCTCTAAGATTAAACATGACCACCACCAACCAACAGAGACTTCCAGTTATGCCTACCCAATTATCTATACTGGTCACTGGCGACACCACTTCCCTTTTACAGGTCTCCCGAATATCCAGGGAGAGTTAAACTCCCTAACAATTTCGGGGGTTTGGTTAAGCAGACTGCTGACTATTACTGCTCTCTCACCCTGTGTGCCAGGTAGTGACCCCACTATACAGCACAGTGTGCCTGGAGCTGGCCCTGCTTATGGAGACACATTTTTGGATGTTTTCGAAGATTCGAGCAGGCCTGAAGTAATCTGAATCAGAATTTGAATTTTTGTTTAACTTTTTACTATTTACATAACATGATTTTAGAATCAGCAATCTAAATAGTAATATATTGGCTATAACTCTTGCCTACTCAAAAAACTTTTGGTTGGAGACTGGAGTCAAGAGCAGAACATTGGTTTTGTGGATCTGAACCTTGAGCTGTCACATTTTTATTGCTTGGAGTGTCCCTTAAGGTATGTGATTAATAGAAGATCAGTTTAATTATGCTTTTATTTTTCTGCCTTTTACAATATATTTTTACGAGGTGTTTTTAGTTGATGCTAAGACTTTTATGGGGTTTTGATACTAAATTATGCATGTATTTCATGATTCCTCTTAACGGGCTTGATGTTCTCATTTTAAGTTTCATGCTCGTCTGCTAATAATGCAATATTAAGGCCATTCAGACATTAATTAGGACTGCTTTTTGAAATGACTACATCAGCATCCAGACTATAATTATCATCAGTAAGTTTATCTATTTTTTTTGTCCATTGTATGAAATACATAGTGAGTGACTAACTGAAGATCATAAAATGTAGAACTTGAAAGGACAAATAGGTGTCTGTTCCATATGTCTAGTCTGTATGTGGTGATGATGTTTATTAGTGTTGTTGCTGTCTATATTTTATTAATAAAACCCTGTCATATGGTTTTGTTATTTGACTACCTCAGTATTGGCTGATTGCCTATATTTATATATATATCACTCCATACATGGTGATAACTTTGCATGTACAGTGAATATTTCCAAGGAATAGACAGAAAAAATAATAGAAGGAATGAAATAAAGAATGAAAAATTAGAAGGAATGATGGAAAACCATTACAGCAGGAAAGAAAGAAAAAAAGGCCGAAAAGGAATGATGAAAAGAAAGAATAGATGGAAAGAAATAAAGTGATATAATAAAAGCGTAGAATGAAGCATAGAATCAAGGGCAGAAACAAAGATATAAAAAAAGGAATGACAGAACAAAGCATGTAAGAGAGAGAGAGAACGGATGGGAGAAAAAAGAAGAGATGGGAAGAAAGAATGGACTGCCAGAAAAAAGGAAGAGAAGGAATGACCGGCAGAAAGAATAGAAGGAAAGAAGAAAGAAAGAGAATGGCAGAGAGAACTAACCAAAGAAAGGATAGATGGAACGAAAGAAAGTGAAGAATAGTAGGAGAAAAACAAGACAAAAAAACAAACAAAAAAAAAAGACTAGAAGGACTGACAGGCTCTCCCAATGGCCAAAGTCCTTTAGACTGTAAGCTCGCAAGGGCAGGGCTCTCCTTCCTATTGTCTCCTGTGATCAAAACACTTGGTTTAAACCTTGTGGCATCTAGTTTTGTATTGTTCCCTGTACTATTTGTTTTATCTTGTCTGTAATCATACCTTGTAAAGTGCTACGGAAGATAGCGCTATATAAATAAACAATAATAATAATAGTAATGGCCAATCTGCCCCTGGCTGCATGACCCTGTGACCTCAACAGGGGCTGCCCAGGTTACAGGGAATGAGGTGGGCCTTGCCAATGCGCAGGGGCCATGGCACCTGCCCAGTACTGATGCCTGCCCTATATATATATATATATATATATATATATATATATATATATAGTTTCTCGCAAAAGTGAATGCACTTGTGAACAACACACTTCCATTAACAAACCAGTAAATTAACATGGGCAGGCTGATTACTAGCGCCAGGTAATAGCAGATGAGCGTCTGTACTGCGGCGCTAAGAGCGACTGCTATTGGTTGCTCTGATAGGCCATGAGTCACTATTACAGAGCGGCTCAGTCACTGTAGTGACATTGCCGGCATTGATGAATTTGATGTGTGAGTCGCTATAACACCAGTACAGAGCTATATGGGAGCGAGCGGTAGCGACTGGTCAGTGTGAGCGACTCAAACCATATTCATCAAAAAAACAGCCTCACACAGCACCGGCGCTCAAAATTGTGTAGCTGTAGCGCAGAGCGCCAAAAGCTGTGTGATTAGAGTCCGTTTTTGAACACGTATCCACCAGTAACAAAGCGAAAACATATGGAATTACATTGTTATTACACTTGTTATTACACTTTAATTCCAGACCTGTAATGACAATTCTGCATAAAAAAATTACAAAAAAAATGTATTAAAAAGGCCAGGAGAAGTCATACAATGATTTGATACAAAACCAGAAAATATAAAAAGCAAACCCTGCTTAAACAGAAGAAAAGAAATGTACATTGAAATGTATGGGAGAGCGACAGGTAATACCAGGCACTCTGGAAGCCAGAGCGGCGCCAGGGATCCGCTGAGCCGTTTGTGATGATGAATCAGTTGCTACGTGTCGCTGTAAGAGGCGCTCACCAGATTCGCTTTCATAAATGTGGTATTGCGTGCCACGGCCGGCGTTCACCTGCCGCTACCTGCCGCTACCTTACAAGGCACTACCTGGTGCTATCCCTTGATGAATAAAGCCCTATATTAGTGACTACATGTGAATTACTCACAGTGGATGCACAATGAATAAACACTATTCTATCAGTGATTACACAAAAGTGAAAAACACATAACACAATAAGGGGAAGTGAAGTGCACATGTCCAAAGCGGTGAACAGCGATAAACTCAGCCATGACTGCCACACTGTCATGGGGAGCAGGTGTGTTAAATTTGGTCATACTGCTCAAACTGTTCACCAGAAATTCAACATGGCGCCTCATAGCAAAGAACTCTCTGAGGACCTGAAAATAAGAATTGCTGCTCTAGTCTATAAGACGATTGCCAACACTCTGAAACTGAGCTGCAGCATGGCGGCCAAGACCATACAGCGGTTTAACAAAACAGATTCAACTCAGAAGAGGCCTCGCAATAAATGACCAAAAAGGTTGCGTGCATGTGCTCTGCATCAAATCTAAAGATTATCTTTTAAAAAATATATGTATGAGCGCTTCCAGCATTGCTTCAGAGGTCAAATGGGTGGTGGGGGTTAGCCTGTCAGTGCTCAGACCATACACCGCCACACACTGCATCAAATCGGTCTGCATGGCTGTCATCCCAGAAGGACCTTCCTATTGTCTCTTGTTATTACATTTGGTTTGAACTTTGTTACATCTAATTAATAATGATCCCTGTACAGCATGTTTTACCTTGTCTGTAATTGTACCTTGTACAGTGCTATGGAAGAAGATGGTGCTATATAAATCAATAATAATAAAGGAAGACTCTATAAGAGACAATGCACAAATCAGTTAACTGAAGACAAGAAGACTAAGGACATGGATTACTGGAACCATGCCCTGTAGTCTGAGAAGACCAAGATGAAGGTATTTGGTTCAGATAGTATCAAGCGTATGTGGCAGCAATTGGGTGAAGAGTACAAAGACAAGTGTGTCTTGCCTACAACCAAGCATGGTGGTGGGAGTGTCGTGGTTTGAGGCATCATCAGTACTGCCAGTTGTGGGGAGCTACAGTCCATTGAGAGAACCGTGAATGCCAACATGTACTGTTACATACTGAAGCTAACCAGGACACAGGGCAGTATTTGTAAAGCTCACCAACTGAGGGACGAACCTGCAGGTGGGTGAGTATAATTAGGGTTCAGGGGAGGTCAGACGAAGCAAGGGTCATACACGGTAAGTCAGTCCAACAGGCATTAATGCAGAGGGATATCTGGAACCAGGGTCAGCGAGCAGGTTGGAGGTCAAGGTGGAGGTGAGGTCAAAGTCAATCTGGGTCAAACACAAAAAGCAAGAGATTTCAGAGACCTCCCAAACCCAAAGCTTTATCTATCATGGCCAATGATGACAGGGGCTAGGTTACCTTTATTACGGGACGTGTGCAGGGATTGGCTGGGTTTGGGGACGGCCAAGTGGCCCTCAATATTCCAAGGGCTGATAGCCCAGTACTGATTGAGGGCTAGGTAGCCCTGGAAGTATTCCTAGGACTCATCAGGCAGCCACCGCTGCCTGAGCCAGTGCCTAGGACTGGGCAAAGGTCAGTGAGTGCCAGTAATAACAGAATAACAAACTAACAATCCTAAACACAACTCCAAGATGATCACTGTCTGGCTAAAGAAGGTGCTGGCCAAGTGTGTCTGCAAGCCTAAATCCAAGTGTCTGTGGGGCATCCTCAAACAGAAGATGAAGGAGCATAGGGTCTCTAACATCAACAACATTTAGTGGATCCTGGTAACGGGTCAAGCTATAGTGAACTCTATGGCCAAGAAGGTTAGGGCAGTGCTGGGAAATGATGGTGGCTGCACACAATTTTAGGTACAATTAGACCATATTCACTTAGTGGTGTACTCTTTTGTTGCCAGGGGTTTATGGCATTATTGGCTGTGTGTTATTTTGAGGGAAAGTCAAATGTACACTGTTATACAAGCTGTACAAGCTACTTTACATTGTATCAAAGGCCTTGCCTTGTTAGTTGATGTTTTTTTTTAAGTGACTCGGGATACCTGCTGCTGCCATGGCTGTTAACACCTTTTATGAGGCCTCAGACCCAAGGGCAGAAGGCTTATAACAAAGCCCATCGACCTGCCCGGGCCGTTGTGGAATGGGTTTTTAGGCTGTTAATGTCCCTGTTTCGTTGCCTTGACCAGACTGACGGAGCCCTACATAGCGCTCCACAATTTTTTCTTGCTTGGGAATCAGTCCCGGACCAATCCAAAGTGGAGGAGAAAAAAAAAAGCCGCCCTTCTGGGACCGCAATCTGGTGCCCCCCCCCCCCCCCCCACACTTCTGACACCTCCGCTAGCCACCTATCAGGCAGGCTTGTAAAGAAGGATCAGGGTGATATCATCCCCCTCCGGGTCACTGGCGGAGGGCTCAGAAGTGGCCGGTGATCATAGCAGCCGGGGGCAGGAGTCTTTGATCCTGGCTTCTACCAATCACCGGCCAGCTGTGATTGGCGCAGGTGAGTAGAGAAAAAAAAAAGATAAATAAATATCATTTTGACTTTTGTTGTGCCTGTGTGTTTTTTCACAGTTAACCCTTTGTGAACTGTCTAGGAGCTCACAAGTCTCGGAGGTGACTTGCCATTAACTCCCAGCCCTCCCAGTACCTACCTCCCCAAAGCACAGGGGGCTGCAGAAAAGTCTGAGGCCCATATTGGCTTTTCAGGCTTGTAGCCTTTAGGGCTGGGGGCCACTGAGGCTCTCTTCAAGCCCCCATAGCTGGTGCCCGGGCTGGTTATGCTGGGAAGGGGGGACCCTACGCCATGCTTTTTAACCCTTAAAATAAAAAAATGGGGTCCCCCCACCGCCTGGCTAACTTGCAAGCCAACTTTCTCCCGCAGCCAGCTGCTGAACCAGAGGAAGCTGGCATGTAGGTATGTGTGCGATACACACAGCACGGTGGGAGCGGGGAAGGCCGGTCGCACTGTCAGCGCAGGACAGAAGCCGACTTGCACCGCTGACAGTGCGGCAGGCCTCCCCCACTCCCACCATGCTGTGTGACATGCCAGCTTCCCCGTCATTCTAGCCCAGTGGCTGGCTGCGAGCGCAAGTTGGCTTGCCAGTTAGCGAGGAAGCCGGCGTGTAGGTAAGTGTGCGACACACACAGCTTGGTGGGAGCGGGGAAGACCGGTCGCACTGTCAGTGCACGGCAGAAGCCGACTTGCACCGCTGACAGTGCAGCTGGCCTTCCCCGCTCCCACTGTGCTGTGTGTATTCCACTAGAGATGAGAGATTCTCAAAGGTTCGATTCGGTTGAAACCGAATTTCTTCGAAAAATTCGGCGAATCGTCCAAATCTAATTTTTAGGAAGTTCACCCATTTCTAGATATAATGTAACAGTTACTGATACATTTGTATTCTTTGATTTATATGCAAATGTTAATTAATAAAAAAAGAAATATTTTTTCAGTCTAAAATTACATTATTCTATTAAAAGGGGGTTTGCTTGTCTTCTATCTTTTCCACTTTCTACATTACATTTTTATCTACATTTACTGGCGTTAATTTTGTTTTTTTAACTAAAAAACTGAGCTGGTTGAATTGGACCAGAATTTTGCCAATATGTTTTGACTGAACCGAATATGCAAAATCCAGGTCGAATTTAGCCTTGAAACGATTCCAAAGCCCAACACTAGTCACAAGTCTGCTGTATAGATGTGCTTCTGTATTAAAAGAAAAAAACAATATGTAGGAAAGCAGCAGTCAGTACGTATACAGAGACGGCCTTTCTACTTTCTTCCTTTTAAATCCCAACCCTCAAGCCTCCCCATAAAGGGGACCTCCTGCTGTGACGCTGGTATTTGGGATTCTCCAGCTTGCCTGAGCAGGCTTTCCACCAAGATATAGCTGAAGGCATTTACTGAACACTTACTGCAACATTTCAAAGAGACACACGCTATATTGTGTATACAAAGAATAGGCAATATTATTCCCCTATGGCTTTCCATTTCCAGTGTGCCTCATCCCTACTGAATGGCAGCTTTCCCCGACAAGGCCACGTCTTGTGTGTAGCTGCAATCATTATCTAGCTAAGTATAGATACACCTTGTGCTGCACATTTTCACCAACTCGCTGGAATAAATATATTGTGGACCATCATAAACACCTTTAGTTTTATTTATAGGATTCACTTTCCTAGTTCCATGCACAATGATTAACATCAGTTTTTATTTTACATTAACAAAGTGTTTTATTTAATTTTTACCGTGGTTTATGACCCATTTATTTTTTATTAATTATTAAATTGTATTTAATTACAAGTCTTGTCTTCCAAGCACACACAAAAAAAACAATAAAAAATATTGATCCAATATATTGTGTGACTACATTGAAATACTTACCATGCCGCAAATAAACAGAGAAAGGGTAAATGGATTTACCTTTAATTTATAAAGCTCTTTACATAAGTTCTGGGAAACTGAACAGCTGTATCAGCAAAACTCCTTCCTATGTCTGTTTTCAGCACTTAAAAAACAGAAAGTAAATCCATGCACAAAATAACAGGCTATACACAGTGAATAGGCGAAGCTGTGCAATTTTTTTGTCATTCTTAACAAGCCACAATTCTTGGGTATAGCTTAAATATTTGCCTGTTTGCTTATGATACAAAGGTTAGTAATAGGGTGGATATTCCTGGAGGTGTCTGCAACATGGAAAATTATTTAGCTTTACTGGATAGATGGTCAAAACTGTGGAAACTAGAGTTTAATGTATCTAAATGTAAAATCATGCACTTGCGTAGAAGGAATCCCTGCTCTGAGTACCGTATGGGCAGTATTGTGTTAGCCAGGACCTCGGAGGAGAGAGATTTAGGGGTACTGATTACTGATAGCTGCAAGATGAGTGGACAGTGTAGCCAGGCAGTGGGAAAAGCAAGCAGGATGCTCGGCTGCATAGCTCGAGGCATCACCAATAGGAAGAGGGAGGTTTGGATGCCCCTGTATAGACCCCTGCAGAGGCCACAACTAGAATACTGTGTGCAGTTCTGGAAACCTTAACTGCAAAAAGACATTATTCAAATAGGCGGGCAACAAAAATGGTAGAAGGACTTAAACTTAAAACTTATCAGGAGAGACTTAAATAACTTTATTTGTACAGTCTGGAGGAAATAATGGAGAGACCTTTAAATATGTGAAAAGATTGGATAAGGTTCAGGAGGGAAGTGTTTTAAGAAGAAACTTTGATAGAACAAGGGGGCACAACCTGAAGCTAGTCGGAGGGAAGATCAGGAGCAATGTTAGAAAATATCATTTTACAGAAAGAGTAGTAGATGCTTGGAACAAACTTCCACCCGAGGTAGTTGAAAAATCAACAGTCACTGAATTTAAACTGGGATAAGCACACATCTATCCTAAGATAAAGAGAACATACAGTATACACATAAGGGCAGACTAGATGGACCGTGTGGTCTCCTTCTGCCATCAACCTTCTATGTTCTATGTTTCGAATATTTCCAATAGTTCCTACTTGTGGACACCTGGTTCGGGATCTAGCCTTTATCAGTACTAGGTTGAAAGCTTGTGTCTTTATAGGGGTGAGACTTGAGAGCGCTTTTTGGCCTTGTCAGCACAAGGCTTGAAGTTGATGGTTGTATTGGGGTGAGACTTGAGACTGCCATAACGTACCAGTGATAGAAATCTTTTAAAAGTTGAAACTTTTTACATACATTTCAATCTGCGGTCATTCTTAAAGGAACAGTCTAGAAATCATGAAAAAATAATCACCACTTACCTGCCATCCTGGAGACTCGCTCCCATGCAATATTGTAGGCTGAGACCTTTTGGTTGCAGTGCTCTCTGCTCTGAATATTCTTTCGGTCCCTGGAATCAACAGCATGGAAACTGAGTCTGCTGTTCATATTTGAATCAAAGCTAACTCTGTCCAAACTGAGTTTTGCCTGTATTTGGATTTTTGTTCAAACCAGTAATGTATCTGAAGATAAAGGCAGATGTCCTCTTTTGACAACTGTTGTATTTTTAAAATGAAAATGATAGCTTAAAGCCATGGCCTAGGCACTACTGTTAATCTAATAACCAAGAAGCCCAACATGCCCTCATGCTCCCAGTTGTTTTTTAAACAAAATTTACAATGCAGAGAAAATGTACTTTATGTGTTTTTATTGATTTCTACATTTCCAAGGTGGTGAGAGTGTCCTCTCCCCAGGAGTATTACTTGTATTAGCATAAGGCTTTCCTTCAAAGTGCAGAGAGGGGGGGGGGGGGCTTGGGGATTGACCAGAAGGGGTAAGGAAGGAATGATTAGAAGCCAGGAGAGGGAAAAACAGAGACATACATTCGGAATAAAGAGGAAGTATGTTGTTGAGGACATTGCCCAAAAGGAGGTGAAGAAAGAAGTGAACTTCAAGCTGAATGTGAAAGCAAACAAAGAGGTCAGTAGCGCTACAGGACAATGACTTAAATTACAGTATACCATCTGTCATTGCTTTAAAAAATGCATTTTAAGTGAGAAATTGTGCTTTAACCATGCTATGCTATGCTATTTGGGGCATTTGGCTGCTGTAGCTGCTTTATAGAAACCAGAACATACAAGAAGATTCCTCGACCATATGGTATGGGTAGGACTAGTGGGGAACCATTATGATGATAGTGAACCTGAACGGTAATACTCCTACGAAGGGCCAATGGCAATGGCATTTAAACTACAGAAGCTGCTCTCTGTAAGTTACAAATTGAAACATTTAAATGACAACACATGTGACAACACATGTCTAAAATCCTCTGAAAGGTTCTGCACATGGTCTAAACACGTGCCTGACTATGTAACTGTAACAACAATGATGTAGCTGGGAGGGTTCCGAGGTAATATAAGTTATGAACTTATAAGAGCTGATTTAGTATTTGTTTTAGGTGAGGATCCATCATGAAGCCTGTGCACAAGTATGTAGACATGAGCAAAAGGGAAACCCTTCTCTAGAACTAAAAGCCAGATACCTTGGAACTACTGCTAAAAGAGTTGTATTTCTGGAACAGTTAGATGTATATTTGGAAGTGGAACATTCCTTACGAGACCTCTCTGCAGAGTGTATGTAGGCCTGACAGGCCTCATAAACCACAGAGGTCACCTGCGGGCCAGAAACGAATTCACTCCCTGCACTGGGCATGCACTACAAAGACTTGAATGATGCTGAGATTTGGATACAGAACCAGAATCTTCCAAAAATGTGGTTGCCTCCAGAGACACTAAAATGGACGATATAAAAAAATTGACATTTATAACAATGCCGGTGTCATGTGCGCCTACTGGCTGAACAGCAGGGATGCCTATGGACCAGAGTTGAGTACCACTGCTCTAGAATAAGGAAATAGACAACTGGCAGTTAATTTCCATTATATATCACCTCTGCATATTTGCTTCTTGCCTGCAATATGTCCACAGATAATGGCTCTTTAAGCTGCATTTTTTGTGAGCATTTGACAATTCTTTAAGTTGTCTGCAGAAACCTGTTCTACTAACATTGCATTCATCTTCAGGTCCTAGTCAATGTATAATTGAATACAGCCTATTGCGGCTCCCGTTGATGGTTTTCTTATGTTTGAGAGAGAGCTATCTATAATGGCATGGCATTGGGAAGAAATGATTATTTCTAAAGATTTGTAACCATTAAATACTAAATAATAATACATAAATGTTACATTGCAATGCATTAACTAACAGGAATAGACGAGCCAAAGTGAAGACAAAATGAAAAATAATTAAAAAAAATATTTAAGCTTTAAATTCATGTTTTGTAAATAGACATTTTGTGATATTCAATTCCAACCCATCACTATATCATGAGATACCACAGTTTAATGTATAAATTAATCTACTAAAGCTGTTATTGGTGTTTAGCAGTAGATTACACGATTATGCAATGCAATTAGATTTGATTATGCGACCACAGATAGCCACTCTATGCTTGGAAGGGCACCCATTATAGCCCCTATTGCAAACTAAAAAAAAGGTTCCTTTGTAGAGCAGACATCAGGGCAGTACATGCAGAACTCCAATATGGGACCGAGACAATTATTTGCTATGAATGTATTCCCTTTTTTTCCATTAGATGCCTAGATTAGGTGACTTGACTTTAGACTGTGGCACCATGGCTGGAGGGTCACCACCCATAGCGTATTTTGGGAACTGATAAAATGATCATTTGCATGTCACATGAAATCAGTAGTACTGGCATAACTCCAGTGTGAATGGGGCCTATATTGGGCCACTAACACATTTTGAAAAATATCTTTTGGCACCTCAACCCACCAGCAACATTCTGGGTCCCATGCTTTGTATACTTCTATGGCTATGAATCTATGGCAGAAACATAGGAGAGTATTCATTCAGGGTTGAGAGCAAGGCAGAAACAAATGGTAGGATTAATATGAAGCTCATTATGAAGGTGTTGGTCAGATGGGGCTTGTATAATCTTGTGTACTGCCTATACCTTTCAAAAACTTCCTAGGCCCAAAGCCTTTAAAGAGGAACATCGGGCGGATGTGTCTGTCCCTGGGCACCTTCCGATGGGCAATGCTATCTTGCTTCTTCTTCCTCCTCCCAGAAGATACTGCTCCTGCCACTGATCTCACGCATGAGCACTGTCTGCTCCATTGCCTATGATGGGAGGAGACAAAACACTGCGAGGCTTGTGGCTGCATCGCGGCTAGGCACTCCGACTACAGGCTTCACTCACGGATGGCTAATGGACAGCTAAGCGAGCGGGAAAGTTGATAAACAACAGGATGTTGGAGAACCACCAACATCCAAAGGATAATTAGTGCCCTGTGGAGGGGTTACATTGATCTAATTTTTCTGAGGTCTGTTGTTCCTCTTCCTCTTTAAGAATAAATCATTTCTAAGACTGACTTATAATGTTATGATCATCTTCTTTAATCTATGATGTTATCTATCCAATGAAACGTGGTCTCAACATACCTAAAGTTTTCAATGGTTTAATATTAAACAGGGGTTTATTTTTTCTTTCATCATGGTTAAGCCTCCAAAGAATACCACAATAAAACAATGCAATCTCAACCTCTTCTGGATTGAGCAAAAAAATGATATGAAGCACTTGCATATCCACAATATCCCTATAATAATATGGCAGAAAGCATTTCAGTAATCAGTCTCATACAAAATACAAGCGGCAAGTTTTTTTTTTTTTTTTTACCATAAAAGCAATAGAGCTTTATGGAAGATCAATTCCGCACTGGAGGAGTATTGCTAAAAACGGTCATTGTCTCTGTGTGTAAAGCAACCTTTGGCCGCTGCAGTAACCTTTGATTAGAACACAGTTTGAAAACAATTGCAAATAAATCCCTGTGTTGAAATGGCTGGACATGCAAGTCACACTGAAGAGTAATGTCATCCAAAGCCCTTCTCTTCAAAATGGAAAGCTTATTTCAAAATATTGCTTCAAGGCCGTTCTGAGACCAAGTGGAATGCGAATACCTTGAATCAGCTGAAATAAATGACATGACCTAAGAACAGAGCCATTTTAATTTCCTAACAATGCACTTAAAGGAAAACTCCACTTTTGTCATCGTAAAAATGTGTATTATTGTTTATTTGTAACCACCTCTTCTTGATGGGAGAGATTAGCCATCATCCACTCTGTTTAGTAGCCTGGCTAAGTCTTTCACTACTCTCAGATGGCTCACTTTGGGATAGTCCCAATTTGAGGAATTTTGTTCCCCACCCACCCCCAAATACGAAAAACCCTGGGGACACCTAAATGTCCCACTAAACTGAAAGACAAGAACAAAAACAGTTACATTCACAACATAAAGTTAAGAAAAAACATAGTATTCAGTGAGCTATCACACATATTTTAGATCCAACAATCCACCTGCAGCAGAATTGTTTCCCCTGTATTAGCATCCATGCCACTATTGCAGCATAGCTGAGTCCCAGGGAGGCAAGGGTGAAGAGGGGAGCCCATCCCCTTTCCTGGAGCCTAAGATCAGTCCTTACATGATAATAGCCTTAGTGTGAGTGTCCTGGGAGCTAAGCTAAAGCCCATAAGACACTGAATTAAAAGATATGACATGCCAATGTATTGTGGAGTTGCAAGGCCAGAACTAATCAGAAAGCTAGGTGGGGGAGTGGCAGAATAAGAAGCGCTCAAGAATACTGAAGTGAAACTGTAACAGAGAAGCATGCAGAAGGAGGAAGAAAGCGGAAAAAGGGGGAGGGGGCAGGAGCCACGGTCTAAGCATTTGGAATGTGCCAGGCTCGCACTAGGAGATCCTCTAAAGCAGATCTTTCATTTGGTGAATGGACTCTACCTCTTGAACCCAATCCATTAATCTTGGGGGACACCTAAATGTCCCACTTAACGGATAATGATGGTATTGCTCTGAATGGTTTAGTGGAATGCATGGATTGGCTGAGCATTGGCTCAGTCACCAACAACTATTATGGACCTTACACGCATAGAATGCTGTGGATCTTTGTTCCTCAAAAGCGAGGAAAAAAATTCCAACTTTAAACTACACGCCCACCAAGCCCATCACCCGCAAATTGGTTTAGAGAGGAACATCAGACCTTTTATGATGTTCCTCTCTAAACATCCCTCCTCCCTCACAGCCTTTCGGATGTCGGTGTTTTCTAAAACGCCGACATCCTGAGTATTCCTGGCCCATTTCTACCCCAGATCCTACCTGAGAAAGGCAAGGGGTTAATTCTTAATTTTTAAGGTACTAAATCAATTACTATCACCATATAGGCTCATTATTTGTAATACGCCAGTTGACATGACTCCCTGATATATCACCATCAGTCTCTGACAGGTCCCTTTTGCAGTGTGGGGAGAGAGCTCAAGGGGTTAATTGCAGACAGTTTCTGTGTTTGTGGAGGGGGAAGATGGGTACAGGGGGTTAAAGTGGTGTATGTTGTTGTGTAAAATATTTGTAGATGCTGTGTTTCTGGACTTTATGGGAGCATTCATCTTCCTACACACCTGACAGCCCTGATTGCACATGAGCATGGGAGGCGGCTGTGCCAGCGGCAGCTCACATCAAACCAATATTTATATGCCTTAGAAAAACGGCGGCAGCATCCCTGCCATGCTGCACACATACACGATTCCCCTTGCACCTAGGCACATGATTCATGGCTGTGTGTGCACGTGCAAAGCGCACCAAATGGCAAGTGCAGTTTGCACCTTCTGCAAGGTAAATCTGCTGTTTTGAAGTGCAAATGCTCCTTCCCCATGCACATTTAGCCAGGTGAGTGCCTAACTGTTGCTGATGATCCCCCATGTTTATCCCCTTTCCTTTACTGTTTCTCTATAGCGATTTTATCTCTCCAGCTTCTGTGTTTTCTGCGAAGATCTATTCGCCATTTCAGTGTATTCTCTGAAGAACCTGTGTTCTCCATTTTTTAGGGGGGATATTCTGATTCCAGTTAACCCTTAACGTTCTTTTGCCCAATGTTTTGTCCCAGACATTCTTTAACCCCCCTGTTTGTTTTGCATATTAATGCTTAATAATTTAACTATACATTTTTTATTGCTTTTGTTTTTGCTAAACTCTGGGACATAATATCCACATTTTTGTTGTTTGTACCCTATTTTTTGTGTTTTTTAAAAACTTTTTATCATTTTTTGTAGGAGCCCAAACTAAAAAAAGGGTTCAATCCCTAAAAAGAACTTGTGGCTGACACTTTTATTGTTCAAAAACATGCCAAACGCTGCTGCTGTCTTGTGTTTTTGGAATAAAATAAGCCTGTTACTCATTGGAATCTACAATTTCCCCCATCTATTTGCTGGAGGAAATTCACTCTTCAAATTGCCACATTTGCACATGCTTTTCCACCCTCTAAACAAACCATAAATCAAGTGCCAGAGACAGTTTGGTGCTCCAAAATGGCGGGAGTGGAAAATTTGGGGCACAAAATGCCTGAATCGGCCAGAAGCCCGAGTGCGATTTGGTGCTCAAAAAAACAAGCGCAAGTTTGTGCGTGCATAGCCTATTGTACAGTATCTAGGATCTCTCTGCTAGGAAATGATGTATTTCTGCTTCTGACTAGTGAGAAGGGACAATTGCACAGAGATTTAAAAAGGACCTCCAGTCAAAAATGTAAAGTTTAGTAAATTGCTCCCCTAAGCACGCTCTCTCTTTTGCAATCAGTAGTGTAAACTGAATGACGTAGTCACAGCAGGCGGCTCTCATTGTACAAGAGCCTGCACATGCTCCATTGGAGCATGGAAAGGTGAGTTTTTATGGGCTTCCTGTTGCTTTTCACACAGTGGGGTATCCCAATTCAGCATGCCCTGGGGGCATGGAACAAAACTCTTGAAGGTCAAATTTGTATTTCCTTTTAAAACATTATAACAACATTGTAAACAATTCTGCGTCAGCCGAGGCATTTGACTTAAATTGATACATAGTTACGTTCATCCCCTCCAACGGCTGGTGTGACAGTGTGTGAGTTTATGTAATATGTAATATGTATGTTTGGTGTGGGCTGCTTATAGCAAAATCTCAAACTCCAGAGAGCCTGCATTGTGTGGAGAAACAACATAATGCAGGTACACTGCTGCCATGCTGATCAATGCTACATGCAGCCAGTTAATGAAATTCTGTGTGGATAAAATCTCTCTCTGTCTGGCTGAGCTAATCTAAGGAAGTTCCCAGCTCATCTGCAGTGTGTCTATGTGCTAGCAAATGCCCTCCCCAACCCTCTCAGATGTAATCCAAAATGGCCTATCCTATATAATTCTAGGAGTGTAGCTATTCCACAACATCTGCATGGGTTTAAAGAGGAACATCTGAAGTTCTCTAAACATCCCTCCCGCCTCCCTCACTGCCTTTTGGATGTCGCCGTTATCTAAAATGCCGACATCCGGCAGCATTCCTGGCCCCTTTGCACCGCCCTCCCATCCCAGAGTGAAGGTTGCAAACCTTAGCCGTACTCACTCTTCGCTGTTCCTCTTCAAATGTCCCGCGCTGCTTTTCAAATTTTGGCGGATTTGCGCCAAGTGTCATTGCTGCCTATGCAGTGACACTGCGCATACGGGAGATTTGAGGGGTCGATGGCAAGAATAATGGGATGGCAAGATGGCGCTGCCCGACGGAGACAGAGCGGGACAAAGGGATGCGACCAGACAGGTAAGTTTAAAGTTGTGAAATATTAAACCGGGGGGAGAAGGATGGTTGAGCAAGCCAGGTTTGGGGAGTTTTTATTAACTACCCAATGCTGCAATGTTCCTCTTTAAGCCCTCTCAAACAGTATACTCCACTAATCGCCAAAGGGGAGCTTTAGTGGAGCAAATTACTAAACATTATTTTTAGGGATGATCGAATCGATCCGGACGAACCCGAATTCGTTCCGAATGTTCAGCCTCATTTTAATTAAGCTATTGCATTTTGAATTGGTTTTTGTCTGCTTTAAATACACCAGCCCACATGGGCATCCCAAACCAGCCCATGTCCCCCTATCTGTTATACTAAATAAGCGTTGTTCATCCTCAGCTTAATCAAGCTATTGCATTTTGAATTGGTTTTTGTCCTGCTCCCAAAACACTAGGCAGCAGGGTATCCCAAACCTGCACGTAGCACCCTATCTGTTATACTAAATACCCTTGTTCATCCTCAGCTTAATCAAGCTACTGCATTTTGAATTGGTTTTTGTCCTGCTGCCAAAACACTAGGCCGCAGGGTATCCCAAACCTGCATGTAGCACCCTATCTGTTATACTAAATATCCTTGTTCATCCTCAGCTTAATCAAGCTATTGCATTTTGAATTGTTTTTTGTCATGCTGTCAAAAAAACACCAGGCCGCAGGGTATCCCAAACCTGCACGTAGCACCCTATCTGTTATACTAAATACGCTTGTTCATCTTCAGCTTAATCAAGCTATCGCATTTTGAATCGGTTTTTGGTCTGCTGCCAAAACACTAGGCCGCAGGGTATCCCAAACCTGCACGTAGCACTCTATCTGTTATACTAAATACGCTTGTTCATCTTCAGCTTAATCAAGCTATCGCATTTTGAATTGGTTTTTGGTCTGCTGCCAAAACACTAGGCCGCAGGGTATCCCAAACCTGCACGTAGCACCCTATCTATTATACTAAATAAGCTTGTTCATCCTCAGCTTAATCAAGCTATTGCATTTTGAATTGGTTTTTGTCCTGCTTTTAAAAGAAAACACTGGGCCGCAGGGTATCCCAAACCTGCATGTAGCACCCTATCTGTTATACTAAATACGCTTGTTCATCCTCAGCTTAATCAAGCTATCGCATTTTGAATTGGTTTTTGGTCTGCTGCCAAAACACTAGGCCGCAGGGTATCCCAAGCCTGCACAAAGCACCCTATCTGTTATACTAAATATGCTTGTTCATCCTAGGCTTAATCAAGCTATTGCATTTTGAATTGGTTTTTGTCCTGCTGTCAAAACACTAGGCCGCAGGGTATCCCATATTGACAATTTTCATAGTATCTGGTGCAGAGAAGCAGTTCCTCACTTTATTTAGCTTCTGCTTTTTAAAGTAAACACATTTTTTAACGCATTTCAAATACATAAAAATGTCAGGCAGACAAGTGCCAGGATGTTCAAAGAGGAGCGGCAGAGGCCAAGATTCAGCAGGCAGAGGTCGCATCAGACTAGGGGGAGTGACAGCAGGAGTCACGGTGAGAGACCTGATCTGCCTGTATCTGCTAGTGGTCGTGTCTCCACCAGAAACTCATCTGCCGTTGTAGATTGGTTAACGCGGTCATCCACATCATCACAAGTTACATCTGAGACCCCCAGTCTAGGGTCGGTAGGTTCCTCTGACACAACCCTGAGTTGGCATGGCCCGAGAGCCGTCCCTGTCCTCCCATTGCCTCTGTCTTACGCCGTTCCCTCCCCCAGCGACGTATCCTATGCTTTGGGTTCAGCTCCACTCTTTAGTGAGGAGGACGATCACAGAGAGGACAGTCAGCAGCTACTGCCCAGCCAAGAAATGGAGGTGGCTTCTTTAGCTAGGTAGGAAAATAGTGATGTGGAGAGTGTCGGGGGTGTTGCGAGCGTTCCAGCTCCTGCACCAGACACTGTTGAGGAAACCGAGAACAGTACTGCCCGAGTCCAGCCCTGGAAAAGCTGTCTTGCCCGGCCAGTAGCGTGCCATCTGAGCGGGTGTTTAGTGCGGCGGGGGCCATAGTTACGGTGAGGAGAACTCGTCTGTCAACTAAAAATGTGGAGAGACTCACCTTTGTCAAAATGAATCAGGGATGGATCAGCCAGGATTTCCACCCACCAATGGCTGATGCATGCGACTAGATTCAGCATGGTGCCACGTTTTACACTTTCCAAATGGTGCAAAACATATTTATGGCTTTCGGACAATTTTTGGGCTCCTGCTGATGCCAACTTCAGGGTGTGCCTTTCAGCCAATTTTTGGCCTCCTGCTGCAGCGTCTGCCAACTCCAGGGTGTCTTTCATGCAATGTTTGGGCTCCTGCTTCTGCTGCCGCCAACTCCAGGGTGTGCCTTCCAGCTAATGTTTGTGCTCCTGCTGCTGCCAACTTCAGGGTGTGATTCATCCAATTTTTGGCCTCCTGCAGCCAACTCCAGTGTCTCTTTCAAGCTATGTTTGGGCTCAAGCTGCTTGCAACTCCAGGGTGTGATTCATCCAATTTTGGGGTTCCTGCAGCCAACTCCAGTGTCTCTTTCAAGCAATGTTTGTGCTCCTGCTGCTGCTTGCAACTCCAGGGTGTGATTCATCCAATTTTTGGGCTCCTGCAGCCAACTCCCGTGTCTCTTTCAAGCTATATTTGGGCTCCTGCTGCTTGCAACTCCAGGGTGTGATTCATCCAATTTTTGGACTCCTGCAGCCAACTCCAGTGTCTCTTTCAAGCTATGTTTGGGCTCCTGCTGCTGCTGCTGCTTGCAACTCCAGGGTGTGATTCATCCAGTTTTTGGGCTCCTGCAGCCAACTCCAGTGTCTCTTTAAAGTAATGTTTGGGCTCCTGCTGCTGCTTGCAACTCCAGGGTGTGATTCACTCAATTTTTGGCTTCCTGCAGCCAACTCCAGTGTCTCTTTCAAGCTATGTTTGGGCTTCTGCTGCTGCTGCTGCTTGCAACTCCAGGGTGTGATTCATCCAATTTTTGGGCTCCTGCAGCCAACTCCAGTGTCTCTTTCAAGCTATGTTTGGGCTCCTGCTGCTTGCAACTCCAGGGTGTGATTCATCCAATTTTTGGGCTCCTGCAGCCAACTCCATTGTTTCTTTCACGCAATGTTTGGGCTCCTGCTGCTGCTGCTTGCAACTCCAGGGTGTGATTCATCCAATTTTTGGGCTCCTGCAGCCAACTCCAGTGTCTCTTTAAAGTAATGTTTGGGCTCCTGCTGCTGCTTGCAACTCCAGGGTGTGATTCACTCAATTTTTGGCTTCCTGCAGCCAACTCCAGTGTCTCTTTCAAGCTATGTTTGGGCTTCTGCTGCTGCTGCTGCTTGCAACTCCAGGGTGTGATTCATCCAATTTTTGGGCTCCTTCAGCCAACTCCAGTGTCTCTTTCAAGCTATGTTTGGGCTCCTGCTGCTTGCAACTCCAGGGTGTGATTCATCCAATTTTTGGGCTCCTGCAGCCAACTCCATTGTTTCTTTCACGCAATGTTTGGGCTCCTGCTGCTGCTGCTTGCAACTCCAGGGTGTGATTCATCCAATTTTTGGGCTCCTGCAGCCTACTCCAGTGTCTCTTTAAAGTAATGTTTGTGCTCCTGCTGCTGCTTGCAACTCCAGGGTGTGATTTATCCAATTTTTGGGCTCCTGCAGCCAACTCCAGTGTCTCTTTCAAGCAATGTTTGGGCTCCTGCTGCTGCTGCTTGCAACTCCAGGGTGTGATTCAACCAATTTTTGGGCTCCTGCAGCCAACTCCAGTGTCTCTTTAAAGTAATGTTTGTGCTCCTGCTGCTGCTTGCAACTCCAGGGTGTAATTCATCCATTTTTTGGGCTCCTGCAGCCAACTCCAGTGTCTCTTTAAAGTAATGTTTGGGCTCCTGCTGCTGCTTGCAACTCCAGGGTGTGATTCATCCAATTTTTGGCCTCTTGCAGCCAACTCCAGTGTCTCTTTAAAGCTATGTTTGGGCTCCTGCTGCTTGCAGATCCAGGGCGTGATTCATCCAATTTTTGGGCTCCTGAAGCCAACTCCAGGGTCGCTTTAAAGCAATGTTTGGGCTCCTGCAGCTGCTGCTGCTTGCAACTCTAGGGTGTGATTCAGCTAATTGTTGGGCTCCTGCTGCTGCCAGCTCCAGGGTGTGTTTTTCAGGCACTATAGGGGCCCCTCATAGTGATGCCACTTCAACTCTCTGAAATTGTGCTGCTCTGCGATTCTATTAGTGATGCCTCTGATCTGCATGCGATAATTATTTACAGTATTATTTCACTAACCCAGCATGCATCCTATGCGTATTCAGCAAGGCAGAATGGTTTACAACCTTAGTGAGGCTCTAGGAGGCTCAGAAATAGCAGTTTTTAATAGCGATTCATCGCAAATAAATTCAGGAACTATTTTTGTCGGAAAATTTGGGCGAATCAGTCAAATCGAATTTTTCAAAAGTTTGCTCATCTCTAGTTATTTTCTTGACTGGAGGTCTGCTTTAAGGCAATTTTGACAGGAGGACTGGCTTTTTCAGAAGTAGGACTGTCAGGCTAAGCAACCCACTGGGCATCTAACAGGGTTGGAGACCAGCTTCCAAACGATTAGGATACTAGCCCCTATACTTGATGTGCAGAACGGGTAGTCACAGGGGGGGGCTCCCTCTTTTTTACCAAAATTTTGCGTTACAAAGTTTTCTTTTGTCCCGCACTGCTTTTTTCAATGTACTTCGTACTTTCTATACCCGTAAAGAACAGAGAAATGTTCCTATTCGTTTTACTTAGAACAATATTAGGCAGGCATATTTTGGTATAATTTGAAGCCATTTGGGTGCTTTATTTGCTTGCCAGAAACCTGCTACCCTGAGGAAGGGGCAATTATGCCTAAAACGTTGGTGGAAACTAATGCAATTTGGGGTAATTTGGGGTAACTGCTATCTATGCTACCTACTTATTGGCCTTGATTCACTAAGAGTTGAAAAAAAAATCAAGGTAGTAAAACATTCAATTCATGGGATAAAAGCCTGAAAATTGCACTGTTAGTGAATCACCTGACAGGAAGACAATGAAAGTCAATGGAACTTTTTTACTCCTGAGAAAAGTATTGAACTTTTTACCCCTTTTTACCTGTAGTGAAAAGTGCCATTGCCTTTCATTGTCTTCCTATATGATGATTCACTAACAGTGAAATTCTCAGGCTTTTTCTCATGAATTGAATTTTTTACTACCATGAGAATTTTTTTCAACTCTTAGTGAATCAAGGCCATTGTCTGTTGTACTAACTATCTTTCTTGACTATCTTTAATCTACCTAATGATTGGGTACCATGATTTAAAATGTATATTCATGCTTGTGCTTATATTGGGATTATGAAACGACGATTGATACTGATAATTATATTTGATACTTACTGTAATTTTTACTTATATTCATGTTTACTACTTTCTCTAACCAATGCGCATATATCATGTTATCATGTTATCATGTAAATTATTCCACTTAGACTGTGAATTGCATCACAGCTTTATTGATGGTATTTTGGCATTGTATATTCATTCTGTTCAATTGCTACTAATTGAAACGGGTTACTTCAATAGTGTTTAGTTTTGAAGCCTACCAAATTCTAAACTTTCTATGAAAGTTACATTAATTATACAATATTAGTAAGAGATTTTCTATGCCGGAGTCAGTGAATTTTTACCGATTCCAACTGGAACACTCAAAACTTGCTCTGACTCCACGACTCCAAGTTATCTTAAATACATTTTTACTTATATTCAAATCTAATGGTGTGCGTTTTCCTGTGTTATTTCTTTGGCTTGCCAGAAACCAGAACACACTCAGAGTTTTCTCCTTTTAAACTTCAATAGTGTTTAGTTTTGAAGCCTACCAAATTCTAAACTTTCTATGAAAGTAAAATTCGTTATACAATATTAGTAAGAGATTTTCTATGCCGGAGTCGATACATTTTTACAGATTCCGACTCGAACACTCAAAACCCGCTCTTACTCCACGACTCCAACTCCACAGCCCTGACAGGCAGGTGGATTGTTTCCCGCTTAACCTTCTCAATCAGTAAGGGGTCCACTTATCAGTACAATATTAAAGAAAAAATGACAAAAAATAATGTGCATTGCCTGTTACCTGGAATTCTGTTAAGAGGGAGATTGCTGCAGTACCAGTCTAGATGTGGCGAGCCTAGATTTACTAGACTAAGATATATTCAGTTCGATTGTAGGATCCCAGCAATACATATTACCGGTGTCACTTTCAGTGGCAATTATCCATTTTACATGAATTTATTACCACTTATGTAGTGTGTCTTTAAGATAATGTGAGTTAGACAGTTAGTGATTTACTACAGCAGAATGATAAAAATGGTGTTTGCAATTACTTCAAAGTGAAGGATTGCTGTAAAACATCAATTCTAAGCTGTGATTAGACAGAACGGTGTTGGCTACATTGCAAGAGGGCTGTCACTTTCTGTGACACTGAGATATACAGACTGACTCCTGATTCCAACCCAAAGTCCCACAATTTGCAATAATTACACAGTGCTTGACATCCAGCCATCAAGAACCTAACATTAAGGTGAAATTCCAGCCAATCTTTTTTTCTTTCAGATTTTCAAAACATGAGGAAGTGTAACATCTTTATTCAGCCAGTTACAGTCCCAGGCTTGTTGATCCACAAAGGTCAGATTTTAACATAGGCCACATAGGCTATCGTCTAGGGTGGGAGAGCACAGAGGGGTACCATCAATGCATTTCCATATAAAATGGTGCCAGGCTTTTCTTGGATTGCATGTATTTACTCCTGATGATGAGACCCTGCAAGATACTTGAGTGCATAGAATAGACCTCCCTATTGATGCCCATGAGGTGATGAGACACATATTTCGGATCCTCTTATACAATCATTTTTATTGATTTGATAATATAAAAAATGTACAGTGTACAATTGTAATTCTCAAATAAATTGTCACAATAACAAATAGTTATAGCAAGAATATGGACACGCTTGGAGGGGGTTACCAGGAAATCCATGATGTCGGCCCCTGGTCCCAGGAGCCCCCTTGAGGGCCTTCATCACCAAAACCTGAACTATATATGCAATCCTCAACCGTCACATCCCAGCTCATCCCATTGTGATATATCACAAAGAAGCCATTGAAAAAGCATTTAAGATTTCAAGATAACACAATGCACCAGTGCAATAAATGGATGGTTAAAAAAGGCGGCACCTGTATGTATAGCTTATGTAGCATCCCAAGTACACACACACAGGCATCACAGAGTGGCGTGATTTCACTGAGCATGGGCCATGAATCGAAGCTGTTAATACTTGCATCTATTTATAGGGTGCCCCCCCCCATTGTCAGTTCTACTGGTAATCCTTTAGACTGTAAGCTCACAAAGGCAGGGCTCTCTTTCTGTCTCCTGTGCTCACAACACTTGGTTTACACCTTGTAGCATTTAGTTTGTACTGTTCCCTGTACTATATGGGGGTTATTCGTGAAGGGATAGCGCCAGGTAGTGCCTCGTAGCGGCAGGCAGCGTCTGGTGAGTGCTGGGCACTGTAGGTAAAACCACATTTATGAAATCTGGTGAGCGATTCCTCCTGTAGACAAATAGCATCTGATGGCCAGGCATGGCAGGCTCCTTGCTGCCCCATGTATCTTGATCCATGCTCAGTGCTCTTGCTGGTTGTTCCCACTGATTGTGTGTATGTACCAGCAGCCATTCGGATATGCCTGGCACAGATGTGTGCAAAGGATAGAGGGGGACCTGGCATACTGCCGGTGGCCTGAGCATGCTTGGTGGGATCTCTGAATTGCAAACCAGAGCTTTAACACACAGGTCTTTCACTTAGTCCTGAAGTTTTTAGTAGACCAAAACCCAGGAGTTTCTCTATGCCGGTTTTTGGTTCGTCCCCCTGCTGCACCCCAGCTGTGTGAGACTCTGCCGCTCGCCTAGGAAACTCACCTCTTCTTGGTCCAACAATGCATATGCGCCCTCTCATCCAATCAGCCTCTCTGGCTGCTCATATTAATATGCAGATGGAGAAGCTGAATGGAATCCCAGCAGCCATTCGGTTGCGGTTGGTGTGGACATGTAGAACCGGAAACGGATGCTAGTGATGTACCGAGGGATCGACTGACAGGAAAGAATTCTGGGTGACTGGAGGGGTTTTGCACAGCGGGGCATCCCAATTCATGATGCCCTGAGGAGAGGAAATCATATGGTCCTGTGGCCCCATCCCCCGCATCTCACGACTGAGGTAAGCTCCGGTGCCCTGCCATTCCAGCTGTGGGCAGAATGGCAGCTTAAACTGAAGGAAAATGGTCCACTTCAATATTAGACAATTTTGGGTTACAGATGTTTTTAAATTAAATAATACGTTTTCACATTTCAAAGGGGGTCCTTTGAAGCTGTGAGCGCATGGCGGAGTGCGCGGGGTAGCGATCTCTGCCTTCATGGACCATATTGAATTGTTATTTGGTAGCTATTGCCTTATTCATTTATTCATTTATTGGCTTTGCAAGCCTCTTTTTCTGCACTCAGCACTTTATATTGTGATGACTGGGGAGGTCTTCTTGCTATGTTTATGGTGTTTAGCTTTTAGTAGGATTAATTTGTATTGCACAGGGTGTGTTATATGTGCCTTTCACTATATATTTTTTTCAGTAGGTAATGTTATTTATTTCAGTTAAATATTATTAATTCTATCAAACATTAATTATCTTTAATTTATTGGAAGTATTAGATTTATTTTGGCACTGGCTGCACTTTATTATATTGATCTATGCACTTTACATAGATGATGCACTTTACATAGAGAATGCATTTTACATAGAGCATGCACTTTACATGGAGGATGTATTTATTATTGAATTGGTACTACTCTATCATGTTTCAGTAGGGATAAAAAAATTGAAATGTTTTTTCTTTTTTTATATGCAGCAATACCTACCACCCCATGCATTGTTTAGACATATTATTGTGATCCTCTGCATTATCAGCGTCCAGGATAGGCAGTCGTTTTTAAACTTTTTTAGTTTTGTGATTTCTTGTGTGTCTTACATTTTGTTTTAATTGATGGCTTTAATAAATTGTATTCATCTTTTAACATGATCCAGGGGTTGTGCCCATTTTCTAGTCCTAATAGCAATTGTATTCACACTTATATTGTGTCTTATCCTGAGATAACGTATGACTATGGTCCCTATTTTGAGGAGATTTTTTAAGGAAAGTTTATTGAATATATTTTAGAATCGAATTGACTTATTACAGTACAGAATTGCATATGAATGCACTATAAGCATAATAAATGCACATGTAACAGACAGAACACTAAGTGCCTTATTTAATGGTGTGACATTAACCCATTAGAGTGCAGTGTGCGTGTGGGTGGCTTGGGTGAGCTCTTCCGAGCAGTCAGGATGATAAATCTGGATGAATGGGGGAGGGCGATGGAGCACAAGTGATGTCCTCTCCCCGACAGCTACAACCTAATCCTGTCCTGCTGCTCCTTGGAGCCCCAGGATATTCCTGCATTGCTGCACACAAATCTTCCCTGCGGCTAGTTTAAACTGGGATCAGGCCTGGCGTGCACATGCTTCTTTTTTGACACATGCCAAGGTTTAAATGTCAGCGTGGGACTTACTACCCAGCATCCTGCCTGTCTTCAGCTCTCTAGAGGTGCCTGCAGGGTGATTACATGGGATGTCCAGTGTCTACATGTGCTGAGAGATGATGGCCAAATCAGTGTTAATTCAAGCTGCAGATACCTAAACAGGCATGCAATGCAGGTTTATGCACCAGACAGGTGTCACTAGACCTAGGAGAAAAATATTAGTGTAATTTTCATCCAGAGAAGCTGCATTATATGTATATAGGTCTCAGGTAATAAAAACAATGTATTTTAGAGTAAAAAAAAATTACAAAATAATGCATTTTTGGAGTGAAAGACCCATTTAACTCAGTTCAATTCAACCCAATTTATTGTTCGCCAAGTACATTGTGAGATGAACAAGGAATTCTTTTTGGCATATACACAGTGCAACAGATAACTAAAATTACATAGACATTGAAACAGAGATACAAACTACATTGGGTATAGTCGTGAACAAGATATACAGGGGTCCTTACATAGTGCAAGTGATACCATCTAGTACAAGCCCTTTGAGCTCGGGCTTATGACGCTTGGCCCTTGTTAAGGGTGCGGACAGCAAATTGAAAGAAACCATTCCTAGACCTAGAAGTACTGCAAGCTGGCACCGCAAGACATTTCCCAGATGGTAGATACTGGAATAGGGTGTGTCCAGGGTTGGAGGGGTCTCGAAGGATCTTTTCCGCCCATGACATTGTTCTGAGTCTATGCAGGTCCTGCAGGGATGGTGAGGGTGCTTCAATTATTCTTTCTGCTGTGTTGATCATTTTTTGGAGTCTACACTTGTCTCTTTTAGTTGCTCCCATCAAACCAGACAGAAAAGGAAACAAATTTAATTACATAACAGATTAAAAACATCTCTATAAATTTAAGGTCTCCTAAAGTATTTTAACATTTGTAAACCTCTTTAAAGTGGACCAACCACCCGGTGGTAGACTCCAGGGGCAGCCGATAAACTAAACTTGTGGGATCCTGATTTTGGATGCCCTAGGTGTTTTTAACCCCCCTCCAGAATCACTGATTTCTTACTTTCCTCATTGCTCAGATTTGCCTGACGTACTCCGCTTGCAGGAGGTCAGGGCTGTCATCGGTAATATGTGGGCCCCATACAACCAAAATGTCTGCCACCTTTTTGTTGCCCGACCGAGCATAGCCAGATTTGTAGAATTAGGAAGAATACTCAACGCAATACTCCTCTGGTCCCCACAGCAGCCAGACACTGTTGCATGTTGCAAAAAAAACTAGGACCTGCTGGGATGTCTGAGTCAACCAATCTCAGCTGCAGTAACTGTGCTGCGGGGATTGGAGGAGGAGGATGCAGATCACGTGACTGCCAGTTACTTTGCCGAGTGGGCTTGCACCTCACACCTAATTGGTTGCCAGCAGTCACATTATTGACTGCCTTTTACTGCCATATGAGGGAATGGTGACTTGAATTTAGTTTCTCTTTATTTCCAAAGTTTGGCTCCTTTTTTTATTGATTAGCAACATTCAATCATGAGAACAATATTAGAGGTTAAGGTACAGTGACATATTCTAAATAAAACATAAAGTACAAAACAATCCTGCCATCAAATTATATCCAATCCTTGTCCAAAAACTAGCTAAACACCGGACCATAGCTCGCAGTTCCTCAGTGCTCAGTCTCTGTTTTCCACTTCTAAGAGCCTCCTGCTCTGTGGGTTAGAGCATCCTGGCTCTGTTGACTAGAACCTTGATGTTCTCTGTGTTAAATATCCCCCCCCCAACTCTGGGGGTCAGAGCCTTTTGGCTCTGTTTGTTAGAACATTTCTGTTCTGCGGCTTAAGGCCCCTGACTATGTGGGTTGGATTCTCCCAGCACTGTGGGATAGAAACTCCTACCTCTGTGGGTTAAGAGTCCCCTGGCAATGTGCGTCAGAACCTAGTGGCTCTTTGAGTTAGAGCCCCCTTCTGGCTCTGTAGGTTAGAACCTCTCCTCTCTGTGAGTTAAAGCCCCCCAGTTCTGTGGGTTAGAGCCTTCTGGCTTTATGGGTTAAAGCCTCCCAATCCTGTAGGTTAGAGCCTCCTGGCTGTTTGTGTTACTCCATGAGTAAAATCCCCCTGGTTTTGTAGGTTAGAGCCTCTTAGCTCTGTTGTTAGAACCTCTCTCCACTCTGAGGGTAATGCCCAGAGCTCTTTATGTTAAGTCCTCCTGACTATGTGGGGTAGGGCCCCTTGCTTTGTGGGCTTGAGCTCTCCCGCTATGTGGGTTATAGCCCCCTGGCCTCCTGGCTCAGCCCTACTGAGCAGCTCATCAATCAGCTTCTATCCCTCCTGCAGCCAATCAGGCCTGAAGGCCAATCATCTCACTACCCCACGCCCCGCCCCAACCAATCATGAAGGGGAGTAGGCGGGGCTGTTGCCGTGACAGAGATAGCCGCAAGCTGGGAGGAGAGCTCCCAGCCCCACCAACAAGCAGGCAAGCACACATATTGCTTTGCCTGCTACTGAGGATGATGGGGGTCTCTGCCACAGACTGCTTTAGGATGATGGGGGTTGTTCTGCAACAGTCTGCTATGGGATAATGTGGGCTGTTCTGCAACACAGTCTGCTAAGGGATGATGGGGGTTCTTCTGCAACAGTCTGCTATGGGATGCTGGGGGTTGTTCTGCAACAAAGTATGTTATGGAAGATGATGGGGGGGGGAGCTCTGTCACAGTCTACTATGGGATAATGGGGGGATTTCTGCAACACAGTCTGCTATGGGATTATGAGGGATGTTGTGCAACACAATCTGCTATAGGAGAATATCGGGGCTCAAATCTAGTGACCTGAACCAAACTTGACAAACCCGAAATTCTACGGGACCGCTTATCCCTAGTGACAACATATAAGGGTTGATTCAGAGCCCCTTTCTCACCTTTTTTTTTGTGTGAATATTTCCATTCTCATTCATTTTTTCCCCACGTCTGATTCAGCAAAGCCTTTTCTCTGCGAGAACTTTAGTGTGAAATGTTTTCATTTTTGCATGATTTTTCGTTTGGTAGCAAGACCTCCATAAAAATGATGAGAAAGGGGCTCTGAATCAACCCTATAGTTCCTTTCTGGGTATAGGATCACTTTCAGACACAGTGGCATCCTAAACTGGGATGTCTCTGTAAAGTACACTAAAATGCAGGAAGGTTAAAATCCTGGGTTTTGGTCCATACACTGGCATGTTTTTTCGAATTTGATTTAATCTAGTTTATAATAAGGGATGAAAAAATCAACTAAATCAATTTTTAGCCAATGTTTAGATTGAGCGATGGCAGACGTACTGTGCGATTGTCACATGCAATACCAATTTCTCATTGCCATTAAGCAGATCACACAGTGCAGGGAATGACAGAGGTTTAAGCATTTTTGGCAACACAGAGCTGTTGTATCTTAAACTGAAATGGTTCCTTTGTTAACCCCTAACTATGCTTAAAGAGTAGGCGCCACTGGTGCTTGAATTAGCGGAAATCAAAGTATCTAATGAGTCTTTAGTTAAACCTGGTGGAGCAGCCGACGCCGGGAAGTCTTACCGTAAACTCTGGACAATAGGAGCACACTTATTCAATCATGTCATTCCCTTATCCCGTGAGATCCTCATCCCATGTTTTCCAATAAACTGCTCAATTATCATGTAGTGTCCCTCAACTAGAGAGACTGTCTGACTTGTAAATCCATGTGCCTCAGTCTTTTATTTCTCCTCCCTAGTCCCTTTCTAAAGTGGACCAAAACCCAGGATGTTGCGTATTCCATGGTCCCTGTCCCTGGGACATCTCGATTTAGGATGCCCCCCTCCCAGGTTCTTTGGTTCTGTTCTACCTCTCCCCTGCTCCTTTGACACATGCGCAGACACCACTCAAATTAGCACTTTATGCAATGCATATAAATGAACGGTACAGAATGATTTCCTCTGGTGGGCCCAAAAAATTTTTTTCTCTGGTGTGCCCCAAAACTGATTACCACTGGTGGGCCCCAAAATGATATACTATGATGGGCCCCAGAGAAGCATTTCCTTTGACTGGCCCACGAGAAACATTTCCTCTGTTGGGACCCAAGAAAGATTTCCTGTGCTGGGTCCAGAGAATGATTTCCTCCGGCAGTACCTAATAATTATTTCCTCTGCTGGGCACTAAAAATGATTTTCTCTGGTGGGCCCTGAGGATGATTTCTTCTGGAGGGCCTACAAGAAACATTTATTCTGGTGGTTCAGAAGAATAGGTTTCTCTGGTGGGCCCAGAAATAATTTCCTCTGGTGAGTCCCAAGAATTATTTTCTTTGTTGGGCCCCAAGAATGATTTTCTCTGGTGGGCCTAAAGAATGATTTTCTCTGGTGGACCCCAAGAATGATTTTCTTTGGTGAGCCCTGAGATTGATTTTATCTGTTGGACCCCAAAAATGATTTCCTCTGGTGGGTTCCAAGAATAATTTGTGCAGGCAGGGATCAAGAATGATTTTCTCTGGTGGGCCTAAAGAATGATTTTCTTTGGCGGGCCCCAAGAATGATTTGCGCAGGCAGGGATCAAGAATGATTTTCTCTGGTGGGCTCCAAGAAGGTTTTTCCTTGTGGGCCCTGAAATTGATTTCTTCTGGTGGGCCCCAAGATTTATTTACTTTGGCAGGGCCCAAGGTACTCTAGCCCAACACTGAATGTCCCTCCAGTTAAAGCAGTCCCAAAGTACATTGTTTCCTCTAAAAACTATTTAAATGTAAAATTAAAACTCTTAAAAATTGAAAAATAGTTTTGATAAGCATACAAACCGCTGCATGCTTATCAATGACCAATGCCCCCTTACTTGTCCGGTGACTCCCTAAGCTTGAGCTACCTCTGCCACTATCCTGCTGCTCCCAGGAGGCTTATATGCCCCACAATCCTCCCAGATGCTTAATTTAAAGGGCCAGTCAAGCCAGACTGCCCCCTGCCCTGCCACCCTTCCATAGCACTGAAGCAGGATGGGGAGGGCTCACATTTAGTATGTGTGTTTGGAGTATGAGTTTGTGAGGGGGGCTTGCCTGTATGTGTGCGTGTGAGGGGGCGTATGTGAGGAAGGACTTGTCTGTATGTGTGTGGGGGCTGTGTGTGAGGGGGGCTTGCCTGTATGTGTGTGGGGGGTGTGTGTGGGGGGATTATCTGTAAGTGTGGGGGTTGTGTGTGAGAGGGGGCCTGCATGCATGTGTGTGGGGGGCGTGTATGAGGGGGCTTGCCTGCATATGTGTGGGGGCGTGTGTGGGGAATTGCCTGTATGTGTGTGGGGATGTGTATGAGGGGGGTTTGCCTGTATGCATGTTTGGGGGGCTTGCCTATATGCATGTGTGTGTGGAGGGGCTTGTGTGCATGTGTGAGGGGGGCTTGCCTGTGTACATGTGTGTGGGGGGCTTGTCTGTATGTGTGTGAGGGGCGTGTATGAGGGGGCTTGCCTGTATATGTGTGGGGGCGTGCGTGGGGAATTGCCTGTATGTGTGTGGGGGTGTGTATGAGGGGGGTTTGCCTGTATGCATGTTTGGGGGGCTTGCGTGTATGCATGTGTGTGTGGAGGGGCTTGTGTGCATGTGTGAGGGGGGCTTGCCTGTGTACATGTGTGTGGGGGGCTTGCCTGTATGTGTGTGGGGGGCTTGCCTGCGTGCATGTGTGAAGGGGGCTTGCCTGTATGTGCGTGAGGGGGGCTTGCCTGTATGCATGTGTGTGTAGAGGGGCTTGTGTGTGTGGGGGGGTGTGGGAGGGCTTGTCTGTATGTGTGTGGGGGCTTGCCTGTGTGTGTGTGCCTGGGGCTTGCCTGTATGTGTGTGCAGGGGGCTTGCCTATGTGTGTGTGCGTGTGGGAGCTTGGGAGTGTGTAGGGCTTGCCTATGTGTGTGTGCGCACCAGGGGCTTGCCTATACATGTGTGCGGGGGGCTTGTCTGTGTGCGTGTGTGGGGGGCTTGTCTGTATGTATACATGTGGGGGGCTTGCCTGTTTGCGTGTCTGGGGGGGCTTGCCTGTATGCCTCTGTGAGAGGGGCATGTCTGTGTGCGTGTGTGCAGGGGGGCTTGGGGGTATGAGTGTGTGCGGGGGCCTTGCCTGCATGTTTGTGTGTGGGGTCGCTTGTCTGTGTGTGTGTGGGGAGGCTTGCCTGTATGTGTGTGTGTGTGTGTGTGTGTGTGTGTGTGGGGGGGTTGCCAGTATGAGAGCTGTCTGCCGTGACTATGACATTCGGCAAATGACGCTTATTATTTCAATGGGTAGCACACTGATGCATACCCAGCATCCCTGGCAGTATGCGTGTGCTCCCGTACCCGTCAGTCAGGTAGTCTGGGGCGGAATTGTGCATACCGCCAGGAATGCGCTCATCATTGAAGTCAACGGGAGCCGTCTCCTGAATAACATTGTCACGGCAGACTGCTGTTATTGGACGAGAGCCTGCATATGTGCCATAGGAGCGAGGAAGAGTGAATATCAATGTTCTGGGGTGGATTCACACAGTAGGGCATCCCAATTTGGTATGCCCTAGGGGGAACGGAAAAAACCCTTGAAAGTCAAATTCCTGGGTTTTGTCAAGCTTTAAAGTAATTCTGCAGGCAGGTAAATAAAACCTGCTATATTCACCTTTAATCCCGCACACCCTTTCAGATTCCAGGGTATGAGATTTGACCCAGTTTAAAGGCATCTTGCAAGTCCCAGTGGCAGAGCTAAATGTTGTCCTTGTCCTGGTGGAGACGTTAAAATCCATGTCCAGGCTGCCAAACCAAAGCGACTTACCTTCCAGCCCACACGCTTTAACCAGCAGTATCTTGCGGGCTGCTGAGCTCTGGTTCCAGTGCTGTTGGCTTTGCTGCTGACTATGGGGGTTATTTAAGAAGGAATAGCGCCAGGTAGCGCCTCGTAGCGGCAGGCAGCACCTGGTGAACGCTGGGCACTGTACGTAAAACCACATTTATGAAAGCGAATCTGGTGAGCGACTCTAACAGCGCCATGTAGTGTCCGATGTTTTATTATAGGCAGCTCAGCGTATAGCGCCAGAGCTCTAGCTTCCAGAGCACCAAGTATTACCTTTCGCTCAGTGACGCTTTTTTGTTATTTTTTGCTCAAATCATTGCGTGACCTCTCCTGGCTGCAAACAAACACTTTATAAACTTTTTCAACTTTTTTATATTTTTATGCAGAATTGTCATTACAGGTCTGGCATTAAAGTGTTAATGTCATAGTGCTACAAAAATGTCATTACATGTGTTTTCGCTTTGTTACTGGTGGATATGTGTTCAAAAACAGATTTTATTCACACAGCGTCTGGTGCTCTATGCTACAGTGCCCAGATTTAGAGTGCCGACGCTGTGTGTGTCTCCTTTTTTGATAAGTATTGTGTGAGTCGCTGACAGTCAGTCGCACTGAGCTGGGGCTACCTTTCACTCCCTGCAGCGCTGTACTGGTGTTACAGTGCCACATCACATTCATCAATGCCAGACAGGTTACTAGAGCAAACGAGACGCTCCCAATACGACTTACAGTGTCTAGTAGCGGTCGCTCTAAACGCCGCTTTACAGACGCTCATGTGCCAATACCTGGCGTTAGTAATGAATCAGCCTCCACGATTCCCTGCTGCCGGTGAGTTATATTACTTCGTGGGGAGAAAAGTGATCTGTCTGCACCAGGCAGAGCTTTAACCAGAGGGCAGCTCATAAATCCATGGGTACAATCTTGCATGCTGGCAGGTAAGTACCCTTTTTTCTGCCTGAACATTTCCTTTAAATAGGTCCCTATCATGGCTCATCCAGTAACACTTTTCTTGATGCTTGAACAGAATTAGATACTGTTAAAGTCTCTCTCCAGGCACACACTAACTTTCTCTTACCTTATCCCCCTTGGAAACAGTAAATAATAAGCAATTTCAAAGCATCTCTGATTATATGTATATACTGTACCCCATGTATTCTAGGTGAACCTGCCTTTTTTGCTTCAATTTCTGGTTCATGAATAAGTTGGGAAGGGTATGTTATGTTGCAGCTTTATGAGTCTTGGGCTGGCTCTGTTGTGGTCAGATACAGTTGTGGAACCACAGTGGCGTGCCATACTCGCTCATACTGAGAGCACTAAGGGATAATGTGGCTGTACAACCACTTTTTTGTGTGGTTCTGGAGGAATACATTTTTAAAAAATGAGCCCTGCTCAGGATTCTACCCTGCGCTGTAGGTAATGGAGGAGAGGCACATGGGACAGGCATCAGGCGAGCTGCTTGCTGGCTAATTATTGCCATTGGGTTTAGAGTCCCTTTAAACCAAATGACTAATGTATTGAAAAAACAGGTGAGATTAAGATTGAGATAGTCATCCTCTCACCTCCAAGCTTTCCCATCCTTTATTATTATTATTATTATTAAGGTTAGAGAAGGTGCTTTTTCCACCGACATAGGAGGGGATTCTTCTCTGTAAGAGCTAACATTTCCAGCTATGGCTACCAGACCACTGGAAGGAGATAAATAGCCTGACTGGATGGACTAAAGTCTTTATTCAGCCTTACATACTATGTTACTCTGTTACTATGTTTATTTATATAGCGCCATCATCTTCTGTAGCGCTTTACAAGGTATGATTACAGACAAGGTAAAACATATAAGACAGGGAACAATACAAAATTAGATGCCACGAGGTTTAAACCAAGTGTTGTGAGCACAGGAGATAATAGGAAGGAGAGCCCTGCCCTTGCGAGCTTATAGTCTAAAAGGATAAGGGTGGAGACGAAAGGTAGGGATCACAAGTGGTAGAGCTATAGTTGGGCTGCATGTGCCATTGGAACGTTATAGGAATTGCTTAAGCCAGACTATATGCTTGTCTGAAGACATTTTGAGGCACTTTTAAAGGCTTGGAGTGAGGGAGAGTAGCGGATTGAGCGAGAAAGCGCATTCCAGAGAAGTGGGGAGGCACGGGAAAAGGAGGGAGTGTGAGGAGGTAACCAAGGAGGAGGACAGGAGAATGTCAGAGGCAGAGCAGAGGTTGCACTTGGGTTGGTTACGCTGGATCAGAGATGAAATGTAGGAAGGGGCCTGGTTAGAGAGAGCTTTGTAGGTAAGTGTTAGAAGTTTGAACTCTCTATGGGAGACAGGTAACCAGTGGAGGGATTGACAGAGGGGGGAAGCGCTGGAGAAGCGAGAGGAGAGGTGGATGAGGCGAGCAGCAGAGTACTTTAGATTCTAAGCTCATATGGTCAGGGCCATCACTTCTTACATGCTCCTGTACCCATGTGTTTTATCTCTCTTTCATCACATATCACTCATAACTGCGTGTATTATTATTAATATTATTGTTTATTTATAAAGCACTATCATCTTCTGAATCGCTCTACAGATTGCCCTGGGTGCCAAAGGCATTGGGGGGGCACCTTCAACCCCGCCATCCTGTTTTCTTCAGATAAATCGGGGCCACTGTTAGCTGTGAAGACCATATGCGAGGCCCCACATCCCCCATATAGGGCTCAGTCATAGAGAGTAGTGATTACAGACAGGGTAGAATGGTGACTAAAATTTTTCAGTCTTTTAACTCAATTGGATGCAGCTAGATAACTAAAGACTGACAGCAGATACTGTCTTTAAAATTATGCCAAGTGAGCATAAATAGGGAGGAGCAATAATGATGGGGCCTCTGATCTCCTGAGCCCCTACTGCACCCCATATAGTTATACCCCTGGTGTAGAGTAAAGTATATTAAGTTTTTGGCACATATATTACCCTGTGTTTTATATGTTTGTTATTTGCCTTATCCTCCTGTAACATCTGCCTTGTACTGCCCCATGGAATACTATGGTGACCTATAGTATAACAATTAGTCCAGTCGGCTTGATTTATTTCTACAGGTTCGATGATAGCGTCCCTTTAAAGGCTGTTTTATACAATTCTGTTCTGGTTCATCCTTTTTAGCAACACTGAGCAACTTTCTCTTACCCTCTGCTATCCTCACTGGGAAGTCAACAGAAGTGAAAGAGAGAGAGAGAGAGAAAGAAAACTAAAGACTGACAGCAGAAACAAATATTTTCTTAAAATGATGCCAAGTGAGCATAAATAAGGAGGAGCAACAATAATGGGGCCCCTGACCTCCTGGACCCCTACTGCACCCCATATAGTTATACCCCTGGTGTAGAGTAAAGTATATAAATTTTTTGGCACATATATTACCCTGTGTTTTATATGTTTGTTATTTGCCTTACCCTCCTGTAATATCTGCCTTGTAATGCCCCATGGAATACTATACTATATGGTGTCAGTAAGTTGTTGTACCGTGTTAGCCATCGATGTAAGCAGGAAATCCAGGTTATTACCAAGGTATTACCTTAACTTTGGATTTTATACTATATAGTATAACAATTATTACTATAAAGACAATCAAACTAAAACTGCAAGTCCAGTCGGCTTGATTTATTTCTACAGGTTCGATGATAGAGTTCCTTTTAAGGCTGTTTCATACTATTCTGTTCTGGTTTATCCTTTTTAGTAAATGACACTGAGCAACTTTCTCTTACCCTCTGCTATCCTCACTGGGAAGTCAATAGAAGTGCCTGGCCTGTGTAAGGAGCTTCTGCAGCAGCTGGCTGCACCCCCCCCCCCTCCTGGCTAGTGACTCCAGTTTCCAGCCCTGCGCTATCTAAACAGTGTGGTGTTACTGTAAGTCTGGCAATATCCACAAGCTTCCCGAGTCATCTGTCTCCTCTCTCTCGCCATCCCTTTAGACAAAAGAGGAGCTGCCCCTGCCTTGCTGTAAATCACTAGCAAGTGGCCCTCCAAGCTGGTTCATGAATATAGTAGAGTAGCAAAGGGGGGGGGGGAGAATCCCACTGTGTGAGTGTGAATCCATCAATCAGCCGTTCTGTAAACACCCCCCTCCCTCCATCCTGCTGTATGTAGCAGCCTTGTCTGCCTCTTGTTCTTGCTTCTCTCCCAGTAAATGGAGAAATGTGGATATCTCCCATCCAGGCACAATGCAGGCAATGGACGGTGCTTGGCTCGCTAGGCATGCTGTCAGTGATCTGAAAAGGGAGAAATGCTGCTGCTAGCAGACCATGCAGATCCCAGGCTCGAGAAAAGAAAAAAAAAGAGGGAGAGGGAGAGAGATGGGCAGGGACTAGGGGAGTGACCACTGCACATCCATCAGACTCCAGCCTGATGCTTCCACCAGTCCAACCCCCACCTACCAGGAAAACAACATTGCGACCCTGGTGAAGGGGGTTTCATGCCAGAAACACATATTTAAAAGGAAAAAAAACTTCAGGCTTTTTTTTTTAATTCCTCCCTTCCCTTTAAATCTTGCATGCATGGCGGCTGCAAAAAAAGAAATCTAATAATAATAAGATCGTAGGAGCAGTGTGAGTGTCCTCTGCAGCATGTGCAGAAGAAGAAGTAGCTGCTTCTAAATCATGAAGTGTGGCTCTTTCACTTCCAGCCATCCCCCCATTCATCAGATCGATGTTTCAGCAACCTATCGGCTTCCAGCGTCACCCATGCAGGTAAGTCGTGTTTTGCGTTTTTGGGTTTTTTAGGGGGATTTGATCGGCTGTTCATAGTGGAGGCACAAATCATGCCATAGCATGGATATACTATCGGTAAATACTGTTCGTGATCATGGACCTATGTGTCGATGTAAGCCTGATGCCGGCTGCAGCTTCAGTTAGAAATGGAACATCAGACCTAGGGCTTGTTGGATGGCTTAATTATTAAGTGCCCCTTCAATAAAGCAGGGTGTGGTAAGACTTTAACTCAAGTTAAGTTCACAAGAACATAGGGGGGATCAGCTCTAAAGGAAAAGTTAATGGGAGGATATGTAAGCACCATTGAAAAATCTGCCCATCAGCATTTTTTTTAGAGCTGGTGGGGCATAGTGCCCAAGTCAGGTGAGAAAACACCTACCGTAACTGAATAGTTTTAGGGTGCATTCATGTTTTAATAGACAGTTCAGAGATGTGTTTCTCTTTTTTTCTTTTCTTTTAACTCCCTTTTTGTGATGTGAGCCGCCTGTGTCGATGTTGCTTTCACCCTTCCCCTTTAATTACATGCATGTAGGTTAAATGAATACCTGACGAAAGGGCCCACGTTTCAAGACAGTGACATCTGATAGTTGAGAGGAAAAGTGGCTTTAATGAAAATCAACCTTTGGAATTCCTGCTTGTAAAATCTCCCATTCTGTATCTCCTCGTTGGCAGCAAAGACATGATCAGCAGCAGCAGTGTATATGGTATGTCAGTTTTGGAATTTACTTCACATGTGTGTAATATAATAATGACAGCTTAATAGCATGAAGGGGGGGGGGGGGAGAAAGTGAAACTAGCAACAGTCTACATTAGCTAATGCAAATGCACCAACTTTTTGTAAATATTTTTTTCTTTTTTTTTTATATTTTTTCGTTTGATTAGATTTTTTTATTTTACTGTATATGTATTGTTTAATTTATTTTTTATAATTTTTAAATATTATATATATATATATATATATATATATATATATATATATATATAATAAAAATATATATATATACATATATATATATATATATATATATATATATATATATATATATATATACAAATTTATTTTTTATTATTTATATTTATTTTTTTTTACACTTTGACTTAAATATAATTATATTATATCACTTTTTTTAATACAACTTGCCAATTGGAAGTTTGGTCAGCTCTCTTTGTAACCTAAAATGAAAGGTTTTTTACTACAATTTTACATTAACAGAGAGTTAACTTTACATTTTGAGTTACTTAATATTAAGTATTTGATTTTACATAGTTTTACTATTTAGCTTTAGTAATTTTATATCATTTTTATTATATATATATTTAATATATATATATATATATATATATATTTCATAACAACAGTGTCAGTGTTATTTATATATCATTATATTATAAATTATGATATCATTGTATTTTAAGTATTATTTTAAATAAAAAGAGAGAACTTAAAAGTTACTTCATAATAGTTATTAGTTTTTTTTTTATTTAATTAGAACAGTGTCAGTGTAATTGGCAAAATCTTGTTTTCAATTCAGAAGTAGCTGCTGATCGATTCCTTAATGACTGCAAAAGGTTATTTTGCCAATGTGTTTCTTTTTGATGTGTTTTTTTGTACTTTTTAATTGTTGTTTGAGGAAAATAGCTCCTGACATTTTTGAACCTTTTCTCTCTTTCTCATTCCCTATCCCCCCACCTCTCTATACTAAAGGTCAGTTTAGATGGACTAGGAGGGATTTAAAGAGATTTTTGGGGTTTTAGCATTTTATAGCGTACAGAGCAAGCTTGGACAGTTAGAAAGTCTTGTTAGTCCACGCTTTACATTTTTTCCACGCTTAAAGGGATTAGGTGTTCATCTGGAAAGTCATTGAATCATTTGTTTTTATTATTATTATTTTTTTAAGTTGATCGCTACATACAATTTTATCTTGATGAATTTTTTAAGACTTATTATAAGCATAGCTTTATTTAAACCCTATTTTTTTGCATTTGGTGGTACTTGTTGACTTGTGAGATCAATAAGTAGTCTGTTTATTTGCTTTCACGTAATCAGTACTGGGAAATGTTTTGTGGAGAGTAAAGACCAAAACCTTTTTTTTTCTCTTCCCGGAGCTGTTGAAGCGAATTTGATTGCCAGATGGGAGATTTCCCTCTGTGATCTTAAAGCTGTAATATATATTCTGAGCAGATTGGACTTCGGTTGGTGATGAGGAGGATATTACATTTATAAAATTTGAAATCACCAATAGAGGACTGTAAAAAGGGGGGTGGATTAGATTGAGGTTTCTATTATTTTGTCTAAAAGATATGGTGATAAATGGGGTTATATCTGGATAGAGCTACTTATAAAATCTTCCTTTCCCGGACAATTCGTGTTATATTTTTCATTTTAAAAAATACAGACTTAGCTGTAATGTTGAGCTAAAGCTGTACAACTTAATACCCAACACCGTCACACAACACTGTCTGTAATATGTGTACGATTAGAGGAGAGGAAAAAAATGACTCTTAAGTTTCCCAGGGGTAAATAAAGACTGTTCATTGCTGTGCAGTTCTGGTATTTTGTTTAGGAGTGAATAGCTGGGAATTGGGGACTGACTCACACTGCTGCCTGCTCTGCTGTTGCAAATTAAAAGTGTGTTTTGGTCAGGAAATGAAAGCTACAGTGTGTCTTTTGAACAAGTCGTTTATCAAGAACAACATCTATCATGCTGCGACTTGTCAAACTGATCCTCTAAAACTTGGCTTCTATGTGGACACTGCTTTGATGTTTTTTAATCCCAAATTTATAAAACAAGTAGAAGAAAACAACACAAGGAGACACTCTGAGCAGTTTAAAACAAAGACAAAAGTAAAAAAAAAAACACACACACAACTACAACAAATTAAAAACAAGAGTAAATTCCGAACCTAAAATTATATATACAATATATATACAATATCTAATATAAATCTAATATCTTAGATAATATTTAACAGTACAATAGAAAGTAGTGTACTTCGTATTTTATTATTGTAAATAAGTTTTGTGTATTTTTTTACATGTTTTACATTTTTTTTTTATAACCTAGAACGATTATTTTTTATGCTTTCCCCATGAGACTTAAATATTTAACAAACATGCCCTCCTTTATTTCATTGTTATGAAATAAAATATCCAGTGATGTCTTAAGTAGCACAAACATATTTTACGAGCTTGTGTTTTTGCATTGAGATATCAGTGCTGCCTGTGAATTAGGTGCTTTAGAAGCCATTTGTCAAAAGCACAAATTAAAACCACATTTTCTGGACTGTTTGTGTTGGATAAATGGTCCTGGCCGCTGATTCCTTGGCTTTGGGCATGCTGCTTTATTGGAGTATTTTAACTGACTACGTCATAAATTTAGTTTTTTTTTTTTTTTTTTTTTACTTTTTTAACAACCCCCCTCCCCCACACAAAACAAATTGCAAGTTGGCAAAACTGACATTTGAATTTTGCACACAGGCTACTGAAGGTAGACGGAAGCTACAGGGAGGCAAAAATGACATTATTTATACCAGGTTCGTACTTTTGGCCTAGTTATATGACCCTTATAATGTTGCAGAGTGCTTGCAAACTGCAATATGGTAGTTGTCTAATAACTTGAGTGTCATATTTGCGTACAGATACTATTTTATTTGCTATGGCAATGAAACACATTACATATATTACATACCGTATATATATATATATATATATATATATATATATATATATAGTATTTCTTGTAGATTTGTTATATCACACTTAGCGCATGCTGTGCCTGCACATGTAATTTATCCTTCTTAGATAACTTGTTGATCTCAGCGGAAGGGAGTTGAATATATTTGACGAACATAGTCATAATATATCCCCCCCAACACATTCATATGTCATAATCATTTTAAGGGCTTTGCTGTATTAAAACCTTCACTGTTATGTAATCTAAGACTTCAACAAAGCGAGTAGAAATTGCTTTAAAAAATGTAGTAGGTGCGCTTTTAACCACATGTTGATTTTGTATTTTTTATTATACTTTTTTCAGTTGAATTGTTTTATTTTTACTTTACATTGAACTTATAATTACTAGTTATACCAATCCTTTCCAACTGTTGTTTGTTTTCTTCTATGTGGAAGTTTAGAATTTTCTTGGCCATTTGGCATTGCTGTGACTGTTGAACTGCTTTTGACCACAGACCTTGCAAGAGAAGTGCATGTGTTTGTATTTTAAATTTAGTGGAAGGAAAAATCTGGACTGTCAGATTCAATTAGTGACGAGTATTCATGCCAAGCTGGGGAGAATGATTGATCTTGCTGCATTCCTAATCAACAATTAATCAGCTAATAAACATAGCTGGGGGGGATAATGTCTTGATTCTTCGCACTGCAAATAGTGTAACCATGATGATTATTTGTTGTATTCTTCTATTTTGAGACAATACAAAAATACTGTAGGATAACCTTGGATGTTTTTTTTTTTTGGGGGGGGGGGGGGACTTACCAGTGCTTTCCCAAAGGGACAGGCTTTAAGTTGCAATGCAGACCTTAACCCGTTGTTGCCTTTGGTGCAGTAACACATTCCCGGGCTACAAACATGTTAATCTATGTTTTTATTGTCGAGGTGTTAGTAGGAACCCTGGCTTGTGTCATTCATATTTTTTAAGGGGGAGGGGTGGTTTAAACTCTCTCTTGAGAGACATTAAGGTCCTGTATGCTTCTGATTATCTGCACTTTAATAATTCATAGAGCTGTACAGTTGTTTTTACAGCCTCACAGATTTCAAAACTTTGGAATCTATAGAGGGAAAATTGTGTATATAAAGTAATGAATGGACCTTTAGATTGTAAGCTTGCAATGGGAGCCCCCCCCCCCACTTCTAATATCTCCTGTTAGATATATCATTTGTTGCTTTTCTATCACATCTGACTTGTAATGCCCTATATAATATTTGCTTATTATTAATATTTTACCCTGTCTGTTTTTTTTTTCTTTGTAGAGCATCACGGACAATGGTGGTGCTTTATAACTAAATAATAATGATTATGTTACAAATATCTTTCATCCTAAGTAGTACAGGGGGTAACTTCTGAGATTTTTAAAGTTATTATTCCTATTTATAAAGCGGCATCATCTTCTGTGGCATTGTACAAGCTAGGAATAGCAGACAGGGTGGGTAAAACAAATAATATACCTAAAGTACCATGTACATCTAAAATAGTTGTCTGGACAGTTATGGAAGATCTTTTTTAAAGTGATGTTCAAGTTATGCAGTTGCATTGGTCAAACTGTAGAGTATGGTATGAACGTGTGTGCGTGATGGAAATAAATGTTACAGATCAAGGATAGCCGCAAAAGTGAAAATTTCTCGGACGCACAAGTGTAGTCTTGACCTAAACAGGATGTCCACTTGTTCACCTCTTGCATTATAAAACAAAATATTTTATGTCGGGCTATTAAAGAAAGCTGATTTTTCTTTGCTGTATTTAGTTAGTGCTTAATGTACATTATCTCTACTGTATGGATTGGGTGTTGCACTAATGTAGGTTGTGTCTGGTATTTAGTGTCTCGAAAATCATTTACCAAAAAAAAAGTAATTTTCATGGAATAAACCATCAACCAAATGTTAATTTTAGCTGGTTTGATGTATTCATTTGGATTTTTTATATATGTTTCGAAAGCCATAACCTGTGCTACAGTGTATAAGATATTGTCCTTGAGAAGAGTTTACACTCTAGAAACGTCTGACGCACGCCTTTACTTTTACAACTGTTAGTTAATAGGTAAGTACTTGGGTTGTATATTGGTGGCTTTGATGTGTTAAGGCACATAGAAGAGGTACATATAAGATTTTTTGTTCATTTGATTTGTAAAAAAAAGATTTGGCCGCGTGTTTTCTACCACTTACACCTCTATGGAGAATAAACCAATATGATTTAGGGGACCAAGCTGAGCTTTGGTAAAGTAGACCAAAGGGCTCACAATTACAAGGGAAAATGAGAAGCAGAAAGTATTTCCATGCCATAATTGAGCAGGAAGAATGGATATTACCCATTAGCGGTCCAACACAGATAACACAATAGATATACATAAATTATATATATATATATATATATATATATATATATATATATATATCGGTCCAACACAGTAGATATATAATCTACTGTGTTGGACTGACAATGGGTAATACCCATTCTTCCGGCTCAGTTATGGCATGGAAATACTTTCTGTTTCTCATTTTTTCTTCAACTCCTTTTGGTCTACATTGCCAAAGCTCAGCTTGGTCCCCTAAACTGTATTGGTTTATTTTGCAGTTTACATATTTATTTTGGCCTTATATGCACATCCACATCCCCATAGATAGCTATTTTAGGTATTTAAATGTGACATGATTTCACCTAAGTGGTCTCCAAAGTGCAGTGTGATATCCTGAGAGATATATAAATCTACAAATATTTAAGTACATACAATACATCACCCTTGCTGTGATAAAGGCTCCTTTGGATCGCCTTATTTTTGGTTTCTTAATTAAAAGTCATATTTTCCCACTTTAAATGAGTCTTACAGGCGCACTATTGTAGATGCTGCTAACAGTCATAGGTATTTGTTTGCTCTAGAACTTTTTTACAATAAGGATCCTTAATTTCTTATACTTCCGCTGAGCTATTTTATAGGGCAGTAAAATATATGCCTAGCTTGGGTTTTTTCCCCTCCCTCACTTTATATGCGAAATGCTTGTCCTAATAAAGAATGAGTCTAATTTCCTGCAATTAGGAAACACTAATACGAAAATGTGTTATAATTACTTCAGCATGAGCCTGTTGGCTGCTGCTACAGAGCAGTGTATTCACATCTTTAGCAGCAGTGTATATTAACTTCATTCACAGCTAGACACAAACTGCTGCTAATTCGTTGTTTTTGTTTTGCCTGAACAAAAGAGAGATTTTTTTTACACTGCTCACTATGAAAGAATCATTCTAAAGCTTGGGATTTGTCACATAATGGATCTTGGATGGATGAAACCTTTCATGCCAGCGTGCTTACTGCAATCCTAAGCTTTAACACATTCACTGCCATAGCTGAGTGTCCTAATGCCTTTGCATTTGCATAGTTGACAGTTTTGGATTGTTGGTGGTAACCGAAGCACTTGGTAGAAAGCCATAGGGAGAACCTACAAAGTTCATGTAGATGGGTGTCCTTGTTGGGAATTGAACCCAGGAATGCTAACCACCATCACCACTGCAATGAGCTTAGATGTACAGGCTCAGCTCAGGCTAGAAATAACTGTACATGTTGCCAATGCTTCACGATAGTCCTTAAAGGCTTTTTATAATTGTGGCCCTGGAAAGGGGTTTTAAAATAATGGATTCATGTAAAATGACTAATAGCTAAGTATTGAAGGCAATTTAACATTAATCATCTACAGTTTTTACTTGCACAATATATATTTGCGTACTTGCAATTTTGATGCCATGTCTACCATTTCTCTAACAGTACAAGAAACTCTCCTCTTAAGAGCTATTGATCAGAGTAGCTTACTTTGAATTGACAAGTATTCCCCAGAACACAGGATTAGCTTTGTATTTGAGATTTTATTTAACTCATGTTATTACCAGCTGAGACCTATTTTCCAAAATGCACTATGTTATACAGTTACGTTGATGCTTATCCCTTACAGTAGCACACTATTATCTCAACACATGGATTAGACACCTAATTTCGGGGTTGTGAGTAGAAGCTGGAGCATCTGAAGGCATCCACGCAAAATAATGGATAACATCCATAATCTACCCAGATGTCTCATCTTGAATGTCCAAACCTAGGTTCCTAGTGCCATAAGGCTATCGTATCCATCAACTATTTTGAATATTTTTTAGTACCCAGGTGTAGTTATTATTATTATTGTTTATTTATATAGCGCCATCATCTTCCGTAGCGCTTTACAAAGTAGTAGTTACAGACAGGGTAGAAACATACGGTACATATAGTTAGTATTGTTACTGTAAGTGAGAAACACAGTTATTTAGGAAGGAATTCATTTGTGTTGAATGATGCAAATAACCAGTGGGGTATGTCAGTGATGGGTTTTACGAATGTTTTAAAATATCTCAAATGGGGGATGTCCATCTTAATTGGTGTAAAGTTGCCATTGAACCTTAAATCTATGAAGATGTTATAGCATATCTCAGGCTGGGATCTTTAGTATGAAGTATATTTAGCCTCAAGTCGAACACTAGATATCTGTTATGTTTAACGGATTGCCAGTTGCCATTTAACCTCAAATCTATGCAGATAATATAGCATATCTTAGGCTGGGATCCTTAGTATGACGCCTATTTAGCTTCAAATCTATCACTAGAAATCTATTATGTTTAACTATTTATTGCTTTTCTTCTTTATCCCCCCCCCCCACTTTGTTGGCGAGGATGGACATTCTCCATTACAGTTTTATAGAAATGTATTAGATTTGTTTTTATCTAACAGGACTGTTGATATTATTATTCTTCTTTCTTTTATCCACCTATCCTACCATATCTATTCAAATCTGTGGCATCATATGCAAAAGTTGTAATCATTCATAGCTTCTTTGCATGCTTTCCTTCTCCTAGCTTGGTAGCAGAAGGGTAAATGTTTAGCTTAAAAATAGAAAAGCCCCTCCAGCGCCCAATTCTGTACAGCGTTCACAATGAAACTGGGTTGGTAAATATTTCATAAGAAAATAGTTCTGTGCGGTACCTGTTTGCGGGGAGAAGGTTAAATTCTGTCACATGAAAAAAGACCTAGAATGACTTCACTTAACCCCATCTGAACAATCTTGTGATGGGTTTCCTAATAAAATATTCACAAAACAATCTACGGCATATGGTTCCTTAAGCTTGAAAAAAACAGGGCTGTTTGGGCTGTTACTGTGTACATGTTGCCGGGTTTTTGTTAATGCTCCAATACCGGATGTCACTATAGTGACAGCTGATGGTTTTAACTATTAATAAGGCAATAAGAGTTGTCATCCAGTCCTATTGACTCTGTCGTGGGTATGGAGTAACTAAACCTTGATTGTTTGTTTTTTGTACATTGTTATTGATTTTAGTGACAGCTTATGAAATGTATTTGTATTATTATATATTGATAGCAAAATATACATATTTTTAAAGAAGCCTCTCCCTAGTGCCGATGCCCACGTTCTGTTTAATGAATTATTGTTGATGATTGAGTCGGCATACACATATACATTATGATCTGTATTAAGGGGTACCTAAGTACAGGTCTCATTTTGATTAGTAATGGTTAATAAATGCATTAGCCTGCCGTAACCTTATAGTAACCAGGTAACAGCACAATAGTGTTATACTGTAGAATAAAATCTTCTCACATACCCAAGTTTAGTAAATTAAATGAAATATCAGTTGACTCCTAGAAGTGTATGTCTTCCTTTGATTTACCTGTTGCATGCTATTTTCTTATGTTTCATTTAGATTGTTTTATTAATTAGATTGATTGTTGATAGTATGTTGAATAATTTTGCTAATTGAGATGCTTGTTGGCTTCAGAATGTTTAAAGCAAATGCGCAAAACTGCTTTTTGGTCATCATGGGGATCTCTCAGTGGCTCATTTTTTGGTCCCAAGTCTAGCTGTCTTTTTATTTCTCAAGGCCTAGATCTGTTTATTAGGTCACAAAAGCATGCTTCTTCTATTATATGGCTTAAGTGTCTCCTTACTATAACTATAGAAAAAGGCACTTTACTTGGCCCTTAGGTTTATGCAACACAAAGTTTATGCTTGTCATTAGACCTATTGTATGGGTTCTTTTTGAAGGTTTATTGATTCTTTGGAGGTGTGGATTTTTGATCAACTTAGAATATCATCCGCTGTGGCCCTTTGTAATTTCTAAATTATATATGGATTATACTGACTTTACCATACCTGGCCTAAAGAAATAAAGCCCTGTGTACAGAATCAAAGCATGGGTATTCAAAAGATGGTAGTGGCTACCTTAGACTCACCACCAGCAACATCAATACAAATGCATAAAAAGAACAGACAACATATTTATGTGTCATCTGAAGGGATAGTCCCTCTTTTATTACAGGATGCTTATTGGCATGTGTGCACAAAAAAGGGGGGCTAGCCCCTTGGATAATGCGTATACAGGTACATTATCTTTTCTTTCCATATGCTAAAGAAATGAAGCATCAGGGACAAGTCATAAAATTGCAACATCCTACTAATTACATTAATGCCAATGTAGGCATTGCGTTGAGTTATCATGATTTATTTTTAAAAATAATTGATTCTTTAATGTGTGTTGACTTTTTTTATTTAACTTGCTTTAGATGTAAAAAGTCAATACAGTGTTTTCTTACTGAAATATTGTTTTCAATCTGGCCTTGAGTTTATTTGGGCTCAACATACGTAGCCTAAAGGGAATCTACCACCAACTAAAGAGTATGTAAGTAGTAAGAGTGCATTTTATTAATTGAGGTTGATGTTTAAAGCTTATTGATTTTTCAGTGCGTGTATTTTTATTTGCAGTTTGCAGTTTATTCTGCAGTATGTGTGCCAATGTTATGTGCCCTACTAAATTATGGAACTTCATCTGACCTCTTTGTTCATTTTAGTCAGACATGTCAGTTCTAAGGAATTCAAACATTCCGCATCATACTAATTTAATATTGTGCCAAACAATTCTTTTTAAACTGATTCTTTGATGTGTTCCTCATACTCGAGTTAAGGGAAATCTAACTACAACAAAACACGCTTAGACTCAGTTTACTAATGTAGGTTCACCCATTTATTGTACCTAAAACTTAACCTTAATGCCTAACAATCCAATGGTTTGATTTTGAAGCTGGCCATTATATATGCGAGACAAAAGAATTAATACCTAAAAAATATTTTCAAAAGTCGCATTTCATGCAATCAGCATTATCATTTCCTGCTAAACGTTTTCTAAAGACAGCATTTTTTAATAATTATTTGTCACATCTAGGTACAGAAAAATGCATTTCCTTTGAGAATTATTCTAGAGATCGAAAACTATTTACACTACTTAAATTTAATCTTTGGTATTCAGTGAAGATCCAAGAGTGTGAAAAAGTTAAACTAAGTTCTCCAATAATTTTATCTTTTTTTAATCCAGCCTTAAAATTGACATTTTTGTCTCAATACCTTTAACTGTTAACTGTTATTACGGTAGAAAGATTAGATTTGTCAAGACCTCTCGCCCACGTGAGCAGCAGGAGCTTGTTACACTGAGTTGCAGTGACTGACTGTTTACAAATGGTAATGCTTTGCTAATTGTACACATATGCTTTGTGATGAAGGTTGACGAATATGTTAATTTCCTGCGGCAGTTTAAACAATTTGAAACACTTTGACTGTGACTGCAAAATTGAGCCAAGGGGTGAATGATATCCTCTGATCTTTTCAAATTATTTGTTGTTTTTTAATAGTAAGATTTATTTGATGACACATGGCAAAACATTTAGGCAGTTTCCACACACCACAAACAGCATTTTTGTAATTGGCTGGATTTGATCCAATCTGCGACAATTGTATACAGCAAGTTTGATGTGCAGTAGTAAAACCTCTATCCTTATCATGTTGGCTAATGACTCCAGGTTTAATTATATTAGATGCTAGATGGAGTCAAGAAATTAAGTCTAATCATAATGAGCACTACTTGTAACATTTACTCATTCACATGAGATATTGAGTAACAGGTAACATTTAATAGCATAAGTTACAAGAAGACCCAACTGAACTAAATAGTTCAGTGCACCTTTTATGTCTGGTGCTGAATCGACCCCTAGGTAGAAAGGGAATGGCATTTTTTACTCCAAAAACAGCTTAGTACACATTTTGCACCTGGTGCTGAATCAACCCATCAATTTAACACCACAAGTACTTTTTGGGAGTAAGGGTCCTTTCACATAGGAGCATCAAGCTAGTGATATAGATTCCCCCAGAAATAGCTAACGCGAACGCATTTGCAGGTGATTTATAAGTGATAGCATTGTGATTACCATGCTATTGTGTGCAATTGTAAGGGTTATTACCCCAAAAATGTTCAATTTTTGGAGTGTGAAAAGGCCCATAGGCTATTATGGGCGGTGTTTCACTGGCGATTTAGGGGCAATTGTGCGTATTGCAATGCCCCTGCTATGCAAGCAGATCCACACACCACATGCCACTGGGTTATTTTATAGGTTTGACACACAGCTGGTTGATCAAATATAAAAGTGGAAAAACCCTTTCATGTGTCAATCACTTACTTGGGGTGCTTATGTGCATAAATTACAGTTACTATTTCCACTATGAAATTTGCCCACCTTGATCCCCAACACATGGCTGTAACTAAGTTGCAACTAAACTTAGCCACAATCCCCAGCAGCCCACTACCTCCGGCCTTCATGGCTCCGTTAATCAAGTCTGCTGGCCAAAGCAATCTCACAGAGCGGGATGCTGCAAGAGGTCTGCACATGCAAATTCAGGTGCATATAAAGGGGAATTAGGGGGTTTCACACTTACGGGCATGTTTCAACCATCTCTAAGGGAATGTTTCAACCTGGGCTAGTCTTTTAATGCGAAATAACTATTATATTGTTTGTGCTTTCACAATTATTGCAGTATAGCTTCTCTATACAAGACTAGGAAACACGTTGTCCACATCATAACTATATAACTAACTGAGACTGTTTGGGTTAAGTTGACCCTTTCAGTCCGGATGTTTGAAGAGAAGGGGGAGTACTCAGGACCCTGTAGGCTGGCCTGCTAAGTTTTTTTATATGCCTGTGTTAAGTTCCCCTTATTTCATCATACTATTACTCTTGTCCACTTGGCTCCACTGTTCTTTTGCATTAGATCCTATATAGGTAGGCTTATAGGTAGTGATGGCTGAACCCAAATCGTTCAACTTAATACCCAACTTCGCGAGTTTAGGTTCCCAAAAAAGAACACGGAAAAAGGAACACGGACTACAGCCATGTTCGGGTTTGGTGTCCGGCCTGAACATGAAATAGCTGGTTAATGGCTCATCAACCAGCTTCACCTAAAGGGTGCATCAGCAGGAAGCTGCTGTAAAACTTACCTGAGCCCCCCGATCCATTTCCTGTCAGCAACAGTGTTCCTTTGAAATGGTCCAGGAATGGCTGACAGGAAGGTGATCACGGGGTTCAGGTAAATTTTATAGTATTTCTTACTGCTGCACACTCTGCCCCTTGCCACACCCGCACCACAATTATTTTTACTTATTTACCGATTCCCAGACTCAGGTCCCAACTGATTTCATTGGGGGCCGGATTCGGGTCTCCAAGCTTTTATTCATCCTACCTGAACATTCACTCATCCCTACATTGGAAATGTATCATTTTCTTTATTGCATGGCACGGCCCGCTTCGGTATTCATAACAGTTGGGTTATTCCGCCACAAGGTGGCGCAGTGGTACTGCAGAAAGCTGTGGCATCTCCCGGCTCCCTATAAAAATGGGATTAACCATAGAGTTCCCCAGTGTTTCCTCTGCAGTGATACTGCGAAGTTAGAAGATGGCTCTCTCTCTTGCGCAGGTGAGCGGGGCAACCAAGCCTGCGGCCCTGCATGTCTATTTCCATCCGTTTCTGGACCCTCACTGCCTCCCAGCCTCAGCTGACAGATCGGGTGAAGGTAGAAGAGCACTAGGGTCAAGTGCTCCTGGAGCGCAGCTCCAAGCCGCAGACCCAGTAACACAAAGGGTAGCCGGCCATAGGCTTTATGGTGAGCCTAGTAGGGATGCGGAGTTTCTGTCCTGGCTTCTGAGGGGGTAAGTAGTTTGGGGACTGTGTCCCCTTATTTTCCTTTTTGGGTCCGAGTTGTCTTTGGTCCGTGAGTCCCCCTTGGGTTTTCTGATTTGGCTCTGCGGGTGGCTAACATTGAAAAGCAGCTTGCCAGGACTGTTCCTAGGAAGGCCTCTGGCAAAAAGAGACACCTGGACCCCAGGCCCGCTCCCCTTACTGAGATGTATGTGGGGATTGATGATCTTGGTGGCTGTCACCCCCTTGAGATGGGGGAGCTCTCCCAGGATTCTGATTCCTCTGGGAACCAGCATTGTCTTGCCTAATAATTATCTATGATTAAGGGCGCCTAGCCCGAAACGCATTAGAGGCGGCTAAGATTGCTGTATGTTTTTACCGCTGCTCTCTATTTTTGACATTTTTATTGGATGGCAATAAAAGCTACGTTTTAGGAGTGCGGACCCCTTTTCTTCTTTCTATGGGTTGCGATAGTGACCCTGGGTCTGCGTCCGGAGAGCAATCATGGTACCCTAAGGACACTGATAATCTGCTGTCACATATTTTTTGAAATTTTGCACATTGCTGCCCCTAAGGTAGCTAAGAGAAAGCAGGGGGAGCTTTTTCACCCTGGTAAACAGCGTCTAGAGTTCCCTGAGCAGGAACATTTTGCCACCTTGGTGCTTACTGCTATGGATGATGCTGTGCGGCTGTGTGGTAGGGCCTCTGCACTCTTGGTGGCTATGTGCCCCTCTGTCTGGTTGTGCCAGTGGGCAGCTGATGCTGCAGCTAAGAAAGCTCTCACTGGTCTCCCCCGTGGGGCTGCAGCTATTTGGGGAGCGTCTTGAGGTTCTAGCCAAGGATGGAGGGCTGCCTCAGCGTAGGAGGCAGTCTCGCCCCTTTCGGGGGGCCTCTGCCCCCCTCCCTTCCTTTTGCATTCCCAGAGGGGGCCGTGGCTCCCTCCTCTACAGTGGTCGCAGAGATTCTTGGGGCCGTGGCAGAACCCGTGGTCGTCCCGGTCTCTCCTGGAATCCTAAGCCCAAACCCTCTCCCAAGCCCCCTCAGGCATTAAGGGGTGCCCTCACCCATCCAGGTGGGGGGGGCGGCTTCGGCTCTTTGCTCACGCCTGGAGGCTTCATGTTTCAGACCGGTGGATTCAGGAGGTAGTGTCCTCCGGTTACAAGATAGAGTTTGCAGCCTGCCCCCCTCCAAGATTCATCAGATCCTGGATGTCTTTTAACCCCCTGTCCGCTCAAGGGTTGCTTCTGGCGGTTCATTGCCTGTTAGAGTCCAGAGTCATTTGTTTGGTGCCTCATCAAGAAAGGCGTCAGGGGTACAATTCCAATCTTTTCACGGTTCCCAAAAAGGACAGCTCTCAGAGGCCCATTCTGGATCTGAAGAGCCTCAACAAATTCGTCAGATTCCAGCATTTTCGCATGGAGACACTGCGCTTATCTTCATGTGTCTATCTTCCCAGGTCATTTCTAAGGTTCGAGCTGCAGGATCAGAATTACCAGTTTGTGGCTTTACCCTTCGGTATCACCTCAGCACCTCTGTCTCTCCTGGCCAGACAGTACCTCTCAGGGTGACTGGACTCAAGGAACCTTCTGGGGGGCAGGTCCTTCCTGCCCCCGTGCTGGGAAATGGTCACCACGGATGCCAGTCTGACCGGCTGGGGAGGCTTCTGGAAGTCCCTGAGGTTCCAGGGTCGGTGGGGCCCACAAGAGGCCCATGCTTCCATCAACGTCCTGGAACTGAGGGCGATCAGGTGGGTTCTTTCTCGCCTATCCACTCACCTTCGGGGTCGGGCTGTTCAGATCCGCTCAGACAACCAGACGGCGGTGGCCTACCTCAATCATCAGGGAGGGACTCGGAGCAAGCGAGCCTTCAAGGAAGTGTCCCTGATTCTGTCTTGGGCGGAACAGCATCTGCAGCCCTGCATCTCTACATCCCAGGGGTGGAGAACCAGGTGGCGGACTCCCTGAGCAAGGGGATGTCTCATCTGGGGGAGTGGTCTCTCAACAACCGGGTGTTTCTCTCCCTCTGTCACCGCTGGGGTCCGCCGAATGTGGACCTGTTTGCGTCCCGTCACAATCACAAACTTCCCAGATTTGTCTTTCTGTCTCAGGATCCTCTGGCCTTTGCCACGGATGCCCTGGCTATACCTTGGATGGAGTTTCAGCTTCTCTATGTGTTCCCTCCGTTTCCTCTCCTGGGCAGGGTCATGCGCAAGATAGCCCAGGAGTGGGTACCAGCCATCCTGGTGGCCCCTTGTTGGCCAAGAAGAGTTTGGTTCGCAGACGTCATGCAGTTGGCAGTAGAACGGCACGTCTTGCCCAAGGATCCAGATCTTCTCACTCAGGGGCAGCTACGCCATCCCAATTTACAAACTCTGGCTTTAACGGCTTGGCTGCTGAAACCTCCATATTAATGGAAAAGGGGTTGCCTGCCTCTGTTGTTAATACCATGATTCGGGCTAGGATGAAGTCCTCATCCTTTATCTATTACAGGGTCTGGCATGCTTACATTGCCTGGTGTGAGTCCAAGTCTCTTCCTTGACGGGTGTTTTCTATTCCCAGGATTCTGGAATTCTTACAACATGGTTTGGATCTGGGCCTTCAACTTAGTACCCTAAAAGGCCATGTTTCAGCTCTAGCAATTTTTTGCCAAAGATCTTTTGCCAATTACTGGTTGATTAAAAGCTTTTTCCAGGGTGTTTCTCATGTGCGTCCACCCCGTAAGCCTTTGCTACCAGTCTGGGATTTGAATCTGGTGTTGTCTGCTCTGCAAGGGCCTCCCTTTGAGCCTATCCATGAGGCTGCCTTGTCTATTTTGAATCTTAAGGTAGCCTTTCTGGTGGCTATCACTTCTGTAAGGCGAGTTTCTGAGCTAGCGGCGCTTTCCATCAAACCTCCTTATTTTGAGAGACATCAGGATAAGGTGGTGTTCCGGCTTAAGCCGGAATTTTTGCCAAAGGTTGTGTCTGCCTTTCATCTCAATCAGAACATTGTCTTGCCTTCATTTTGTCCTAATCCTGTTAATTCCAAGGAGGGGATTCTGCATTCTCTGGATGTGGTCAGGGCTCTGAAGTTTTATTTGGTCGCTACTGAGACTTTCAGGAAGTCTGATACTCTTTTTGTTCTCACTTCTGGACATAGAAACGGTTTGCCTCCGGCTAAATCCACTATCAGCAAGTGGATCCGTCAGGCGGTGGTTCAAGCCTATTCTGCTAAGGGAAAGGAACCTCCCTTTAGGATTACTGCTCATTCCACTCATGCTATTGGTGCCTCTTGGGCTTTTCAGCACCAAGCTTCTGTTGAACAAGTTTGCAAGGCCGCTACTTGGTCTTATGTTCATACTTTTTCCAAGTTTTACAAGGTTGATATTAATGCCTCAGTGGATGCTGCTTTTGGCCGCAAGGTGCTTCAAGCGGTAGTGACTTGAACTACTGGCCATTACTCTTTGGGGGTCCCACCCTACTTTGGACACTGCTTTTGGATGTCCCAACTGTTATGAATACCGAAGCGGGCCATGCCATGCAATAAAGAAAAAAGCAATTCTGTGAGTACTCACCTGTAGAATTGTTTTTGTTTTTGCATGGCACAGCCCGCTTCGCCCCACCCTTGTTATCGTTATTCTTGGTTGCCTCTTTATGGTGATTGTTTCAAGTTTATTGTTTTTTTTTTACCTTTTTCACATTTTTTACTTTATTCTCTCCCGGCTTCTTGTCTCACTGCTTGTCTACGCTGGGGAACTCTAACCCAACTGTTATGAATACCGAAGCGGCCGTGCCATGCAAGAACAAAAAGAATTCTACAGGTGAGTACTCACAGAATTGCTTTTTCAAATTACTTGCTAAAAAGTCATATTGCTCTGACCATGTATTTCACCAGTGTGTAGTGGAAACTTCAACTAGTATACTTTACTACTATGCATAGCTCTCCAGGAAAACATGTTCACATGGCCAACTTAATTTTTTTTCCACTCGTTAAAGGATCCTCCAGCAAAAAAGACCTTTATCTGTAAAAATTGGACCGGGAGGCTAGATGTCCAGTTAATCCTACATACAACTGTCCTGTGCAGTACTGTACATACTTTTAGCTATAAGTAGAGGTCCGTTGCAAGTCAATAATCAATCAGAGGAAAGTGTCAATTGACCATATTCCATAATTGAGTCTTGTAGAAATAGTTGAGCACTGAATATGTATCCATTGGATAAAATGTTTTTGTGGGAATAAACCCCCATATAGTTTTCTATGATGATACAATAATTTCGAGATGAAGTCCTTTGATATTACCAGGAAGAATGCAGTGTCTTCCCATGGGAACCTATTTAGTGTGCAGCCATCCTCAAATGGGGTTACATATAGGAAAATATACCTGAAATGCTATTTACCATAACCCTCTAGAAGTTTAACCAAACAGACATTTGAGGATTGTAATGTGAAGGATTGCAGTTGAGGATTGCAATGGTGCTTAAATGCTGTTTGCCTATGTGGTGCAGGGGCTCTAGCAGTGAGATCAATACCAAAAATATGTATGCCAGAAACATAGAAACTTTTCCAAATTTGTGCCAATATAAATGACAAGGCAATCAAGTCCTATAACAAAGAAAGTGCATGTATTTTATATGTGTATATATATATATATGCAAAGGCATCATGCGACTCAGTATAATAGCCATCATTTCATGAATGTAAATGGTGCAATTTATGGAATGAACTTAACAAAAGATAATACAACGATCTGTTCACGTATCCTGCAACTGATATTATGACCTTTTGCCTTAGTAGTATGACAAAACCAACGTGATTCACTAATTTAAATAAATGTGTGTCCTGGCCTCTAATCTCCTGCACAACAGGTTTATCTCACATTATTGGGTACATTTACTATGTGTTCACATTAGACTGCATGTTGATGGATTACTCACCTAGGCATCAAAGCCATGTCCCTCCCTGTAAAGATACAATATCATAAAGATGAACCGCTTCCCCACCGATAATCATAGAAATGTCATAAACAATTAAAAAGGGGGTCACTATTTTGGTCCATTCACATATTTAAGTGGGTGTATATATGGCAGGAGGTGCCCTGTGACCAGGGAACTGCCTCATTTATATGACTAATAAAGACAAGTGTCTACCCCAAACTGTGCAGATTGTTATCAGTTGGTCTCAGTCATTCAAACACACAATAGACATGTTTTTGTGAATAGCCTGTACATGTGAATATTTTTTTTTGTGCAGGCCATGGTGGACAAGCAATTGGATTAATCTAGGAATCACGCATGGCTCACTGCTTCAGGTTACACACGCTACAATAAGGCACCATATGATTCAGGTTTCCATGAACAATTTTGGGTCATGTTGGCCTTTAAATGTCCCGTAGTATTAGATTATTATTATTGTTTATTTATAAAGCACCATCATATTCAGTGGCACTGTACAAGGTGGAATTACAGGGGTAGAACAAGTAAATACTTATAATACAACGGCAATGTGTATAATACACACAATATTGTGAATCAAATGTAACAGACAATAAACACAAAGATGCAGAAATACATTAAAACAGAGGTCTTATAATAGAGAGCTTACAATCTAAAATGGGGGGGGGGGTGAGACAATAGGCTAGATTATAAAGGGTATGCACTAAGCAGGTGTCCAGTTTTCAGAGGGATAATAAGACTAAAAGATGGGTGGATTTAGTCAGATGATAGGCTCTTCTAAATAGGTGGGTTTTAAGAGCGCTTTTGAAAGTTTCAAGGAAAGGGGAGTGATGAATTGTATGAGGGAGGGTATTCCAGAGGAGTGTGGCGACATGTGTGATGTCCTGGGCTTGAGAGTGGGAGGGGGTAATCAAGGTAGAGGACAGGAGGAGGTCATGAGTGGAGACTGCGTCTGGGTTGGTATTTTTGGACTAGTGATGAAATGTATGAGGGTGCTTGGTTGCAGAGGGCCTTGTAGATTTGTGTAGATTCAGTTCCTTCTTATCTGAATTCTGTAAGCAACTTCAATGCATGACTGCTTGGTACCCCATGAGTTAAACGCCTTGCTGTTGGTTGATGAAGGCTCTATTTATAGACTTCACCTCGGAGAGTTGCCTTTTCCAAAGACTTAACAGGCTACTGCTATCACAATGCGATGCCTGAGATACATTTAAATCAAGCAGACGTTTCAAGTTGTTGCTGAAATCTGCAGTGGAAAGTCCAACACGAATATATCTGAATTCACTTGTAGGCTCGCCATTTATTTTCAAAAGCTATTTTTGACATCACTCAAGGATAGGTCTGCTATGAGCTGCCGAATCAAAGAGGATAAGAAAAAATGTAACTAGGTCCTTTTATGCCTTTGGAAAGCAGATGGTTACAAGATTGTTTCAGCGAGCAAAAAGAATAGAACCTATATTTAATCTTGTGCCGCTGTGTGTAGGAATGTGGGAAGACTTAATAACTGAACGTTTCTGTGGGGCAGCTCATGATGATCTCATCTACATGTGTAACGCTTAACATGTATTTTACCCTGATTAAAGATGGCACTTTATCCATTTGTTAAAAGGACGCGTCCATAGAAACATGAACATTTTTCCATTTTTAATGACTCAGGAGACCTTGCCTACCTATAAATGTATTTGCTTTTTATCCTTGCATTCATCTTCTGTACCTGGCTTGCCTGCTTTCTAGATTTCTATATATGGTTGATTTCATTATTACCTACATATTCACAATGAACAGAAATGTCTGTGAAGGTTTCTATTTATCCAGGTCATGCTATATCCATGCTATATCCATGATATAAATCAAGGTCTATGAACCTGCTATATTTTTTGAAGAGGTTTTGCTAGTCATCAGACTGGTTTTCACAATTCAGAAAGAACTGAGAGAGAGACAGTCAGATGACTAGTTGAATGTCTTAAAAAAAAGCAAGAACTTGATTTGCTTTATTGGGATATCACTTATTCCTGCCATTGAGTCCACTGCAGCCTTATGGGAAGATGGTTGACCAGCACACAATCATGTCAAGAGTCTGTCATACCATAAGAAGATTCTGTATCCATGGGCACCATTGCTAGGGCAGCCCACCATTCCTGGCGTGTGTGTACTCATTGCTTGTTTTTGTCTCACTGTACAGATGGGTTAAATACGGAGGCAAAATACGTATGTCTGTGCAAGCATACAATGACCATATATACACACTTTCCCTTTCCTTGTGCCAAGTCTGACTCTTTTGGGTATTTTATCATTAGAATTATAAAATGATATATGTAATATAAAAAAAGTGGACTTGGACTTTGCACATTTGAACTGTTCATTGATTTTACTTGCTGCTCAGTGTTGCTCTTTAAAGGGAAGTCAAGTGTTTAAGTCCCAAATCAGAGCAGAAAGCATTTTTACAACAATTTTGGCCTCATACTTACATGTCTTCTACTTACTTCTTGGTCCTTTAGTGGAAATTAGTGTTGGGATTGGTCACGTGGTTGCCAGAGGCTGAATAACCAGAGAAAACCAGTGGACCATGTGACTGCAGTGGACAGTCACAGTGCTCAGTTTTGCTGGGGAGTAAAGAAAACCATAAGATTTCTCAGGCTTAACTGGGTTAATGCACAGTGGGCAACGGCAATCTGGATGCCCCCCTGCGCTAGGAACAGCAGCCATTTTGAAATATGGTTGTTGTTCTGGTTTAAGTAGCTGGCTAGGGATGTTTTTGGGGGGTGAAAGACTGGGTCCCATCCTCATAGGTGCCCCCTGTATACATTGGCGCTACCCCATGTATAGTCATAATGCTCTTGGCTGGTGGGGAATCGGGGGAAAGGGATTATTTAATGCTGCTGGTTATAGGGTGGCTGCATAAATAAGAAGGATCCTGCTGATTGAGGATGCAGTACAAAGATGGATTCTGGAAATACATGTGGGTACAAAGGCTCTGTATTGTCTGGCGATGTCAATTGGTGGCAAATGAGTTTAGGGCTGCACATTTAATTTTGCGCAGGACTCACTGTCTAAAACCATCCCTGGAGCTGGCTAATAATATTGGTAATCGCCACAAACCTATCTCCAGCTTAGGCTTAGCATCCCATACCAAGTATCCCAGTAAGTGCTTTCAATGAGCGGGTCCTGAGGCACAATATCTGTCAACTAACCTATAATACACAAATCTGGTTGTGTTTGTGTTGACCAGTAAGCTTAAAGAGGAACAACACCCCCAGACTCTTGGGGTGGTTGGTCTACCTTTTTATGAAGTGGTTGCCCAATAGACTCACCATTTTCCTGAGCCCTCAATGCATTTTCACATTGCAGCTGCACGCCCAGCATACCACTAGCAAATGGTCAGCGTGGGCATGTCCACATCTAGAGGTGAGCGGCAATGCAGCCGGTGTCGCTCACTCCTGTCAAATGTCTGAAAACTGAATGGAATGAGCGCTGCTGAATGGCTGAATGACATGCGGCATGAGAACATGGAAAAGCCATAGAGGACCAAATCCAGGAAAGTTAAATTCTTGGGTGTCATTCCTCTTTAAAGATTCAGGACTATATAACCCACAGATTAGTGTATATACATATGTGCAACAATAGCAAAAAAAAGTGTAAAACTATGTTTTGTTTTGCATGTATGTATCTGTTACCTTATATTTGGAGATTTATTTTTAACAAATGTTAACATATTTATATCAGGTTTCCAAGCTAAAGCATTTTTGGACATCTAGCAGAATTATTCAGCCTATTAATGTCTGATCTTCTTTGCTTACTAAAATGTGCTCCTTCTTGAGGGGTTTTCTCTCTTTAAAATAAACACAGAAGGCTAAAAATATCAACAGGTGGTTTAAACGCTCGGAGGCAAGTGGAGAGGCATCCTTTTGGAATCATCTTTTGTTACAATGAGGCAATTAGGAGAGAAAAGATCTCAGTAGGGAAAATCTAGCTCAGGGCTATTTTGCTTATGGAAACAATTTGGACTCCTCAAATATTTTTGAATGATAAATATATCTATTCCCTCTAAATACTCGTATCATGGCTGCAAAGAAAAAAAAAACATGGTCTTTCCAAATAGATAGAGCAATTAGGCCAATGATCATTAGACAAATATTATAGTGGGCATGTGTCTATAGGCACCTTTGATGAATGGCTTAATCCATTCCTTTTGTAGAAGGTTGTAGCAGTTAGGGCTTCAGTTAATGCAAAATTAGGATATTCAAGGGGAGCTTGATGTGTAAGGGGTTAACTATTGAAGGTATATGCTCTATAAAGTCAGTAGTGGCCAAAGCAACTGGGGTACCTAATAGAAAATGGCTACTAAAGGGATTAGGGTGTTAAGGCGCAAGTAATAGTGGATTTCACCTGGAATAATGAGTTAAGGTCACTACTGTGTGAGACATTATAGCTATTTGTAATTCTCATGTGGATTAAATCAGAACATGTGAATTCTATGCAAATGGATTAGGCATAGTAATATAGGGGAGAATGTATTTAAATACGCCTATAGTCAGAACCAAATGTAATTGTTGCTGGTAGTGAAATTTAAAAGTTTTGTGCTGAAGGAATGACTGAGCAGTCCAGTCAATGGCACAAGAGACTTGAGAGCCAGGATGTAACTCCAGAGAACCTAGTGAGGAAGGTCTAGCCATCATCAGCAAGGCACCTATGGAACATGAAGAGGAAGCTTAAACCGGACCTTCAGCATAATTTAATGAAGAGCTCAAACCCTGTGTGTCTTGTAGAAGGCGTAAACAGGAACCCATACAAACATAAAAAAAAAACTGTTACCAATGAATATCTGTTGGTGAATTATTCTACTTTGACAAACTGATAGCTATTGTCACTTGTTTCATCTAAAGAGGAACATTGAAGGTCTGGGGAGCTCAGTCCCCCTGCCCCTCCGGTTGAGCATTTGATAACTAAAAACGTACACCTCTGGTCACATTATGCTCTGCAACCCTCCGCTCCCTTCCCACTTCCATAGGGCAGCACCATCTTGGAGGCCTTTGGTTTCCTGAAAGACACTACGTCACCCTTCAGATTTCACGCATGAGCCATGTCATTGCATAGGCTGAAATGACACTGGGCTCAAATGCACGTGAGATTTGAAGAGAAGCGCACAGAATTTAAACAGCGGCCGGTGAAGGGCTGAGTATGCTCCCTCACCCAGGGATGACTAAGGGACGGCAAAGGTGGAGAGGGGTGGAAATGGGCAAGGGATTTAGCAGGATGTCAGCGCTTGGGATAACACTGACATCCAAAAGGCAGTGCGGAGGAGGGGATTATCTGAGAGGAACATCAAAAAAGGTCTGATGTTCCTTTTTGAATGTCAAATGTTTAAATGTACATGATATACAGATGTATCGAATCTAAATACTTATTGAATAAATAGCAATATTCAAATAATGTTCTGCCAATTAGAAAAGATATTTTATAAATGCTACAATGCTTGATATTCCCATGTCATCTGATATTCTTTGAAGTGTTTGTGCTATCTCAGTCTTATCTCTTATGATAACACAGCTTGTAATCTGGTATTTGCTTAAAGATAGATCATCAAAATAAGATTCTGCAAGCTTTTTGACTAATATTGACAGTGTCATTTGTCAAAGATGTTGAAATGGGAGGGACATTAATCACCCTTTCACATTTAAATAAAGTGAACATGCCAATAAGTTCTAGATAGACTCACATACTTGATATTGAGAGTATCAGAAGCAATCCTGATGTACAGCACATATTATATCAAAGTAGTAATTGGACATGCCATAAACTTTTAGCCATTTTTGGAAACTCTAATTTGTGGTTTCTAAGGTTAATTAAATAGAAAGAGAAAATGACTGACATAAATTGCATAAATAAGATGCGACAATGAATCAAACCCATAAAGAGAGGTGGTCACCTTCACATGGTATTAAAGTCCATGTCCAGGCACACGCTAAGTTCTTCCCACTCTATCCCTCTTGGGAACAGTGTAAAATTAGTCATTTCAAAGCATCTCAAAAGACCAACTGTATTTAGGTATTAAATGCCCCAAATAAAACCCCCACCCTTTTTAAGTCAGTTCAGGCTCAATGCCACCAACCAGCACAGTTCTCTTGTAAATCTTTGTGACCCAATACCACAGTGGGAGAAAGTGGTAAGTGTATAATTGGTTGGACAGTCGAAGCTGTCATTAAGGGTCAGTCTAGCCAGACTCCCTTTTGTGAAGTCACCCCATACCCTGACCTAGTGCTAAAGCGGAGTGGAAGGGTTACATAACAAACAAATACTTACCACGTCTGCAATCCAGCTGTGGCAAATACTTGATCTATAACTTCCTATTCTTTACAAGCAAAGCTGCATCTTCTGCTGCAATGTCTACCTGGTACTGCAGGAAATGGAAGAGTGGTAAATGGGACATAAATTATGTGAGCTGTTTGCTGCCTTATTATTGCTGATGGGTTTACATTCCCTTTAACTACAGATATAGCATCCTCAGCGGCCGCTGCTTATGCATGTGACGTTGGATTGGGGAAAAGGTGATTTAACTGGATGACCGCAGGGTTTTACACAGCGGGCCATCCTGAATCTGGATGCCCCATGGGGAGAAAGTAAGCTGGCCCTGGAGGTTCATAAACTCCAGGGTGGGTTTTGGTTCACTTTAAAGAGTAATAGGGGGCCAAATGATTCAGATAAGGACAAAACATGTGTCAGCCTGGAGTCCTTAGAGAACAAAAGAAAGGATCATGCATTTACTCAGGTAATATAAGAGATGCACCCCTACCCCCTGGGTTCCCCAGATAGGGATGCCTGTGTGCTTTTAAGCCTTTAGAATCCCAGCAACAAGAAGAGCATACTGGCCTCCTTCCAGCATTCCCATGGCACCCATGAAAGCCATAGGGATTGTCAGCTGAACACATACTGCCACCACATGGCAGGGGTCACTGCAGGAGGGCGAGGAGGTGATTATGGTCACCTTAATGACCCAAACAGAATAATAATAATATAATTATAATAACATGGCCAATTCTATATTTAAGAATAAGAAATATTTTAATTTGGAAGGACTCAGGTTTCACACATTTCTCTAAAACCTTTCTAATAATATTCTGATTTCTATTATGCTTTAAATAGAAAGGGGCTGAAAAGCAGCTTAGCAAACTTTATGCCCATCTGTTAGACCCAGTTAATGAACACTGTTGTACTTCCCAACATTAGAGTCAATTGATGGTCTGTGCTCTGGTGAGTTTGCGTATGCTATTTAGGGGCTTTCGTCTGATTAATGGTCAAATTGGGATGTGCTTACGTTTTAGTGTCAATTTGCATACTGGAGTTTGCCATTGCGTCAATTTGTGCCTGAACTTTTCTGCTTGCGTCCTTTTTGTGCACCAAACTGTCTCCAGTGTCTGGTTTATGGTATGTTTAGAAGACAGAAAAGTGTGTGTAAATGTGGCAAAAGTGTGAATTTCTTCCAACAAATAGGTGGAGGAAAATGCTGATTCCAGTGAGTAATAGGCTTATTTCATTCCAAAAACACATGTCGGCAGCATTCTGCATGGTTATGAACAATGAAAGTGTCAGCTGCAAGTGCTTTGTAAGGATTGAACCCTGTTTTTTTTTTTCTACAAAAATATGATAAAAAGTTTTCAAAAAACTCAAAAAGTAAGGTCCAAACAACAAAATTGTGGATATTGTGGCCCAAAGTTTAGCAAAGACAAAAACATTAAAAAATGTATAGTTAAATTATTAAACATTAATATACAAACCAAACAGGAAGGGTTAAAGAGAACATATGGGACAAAAAATTGTACAAACAAACATTAAGAATCAGAATATACCCCCCAAAAAAACACTTTGAAAAAAAATGAACACAGAACAGAACTCAGGTTCTCCAGAGAATAATTTTTGAAATGAAAAATAGATCTTCGTGGAAAACACAGAAACTAGAGAGATCAAGTCGCTATGGAGGAAGAGTGAGGAAAGGGGAGAAACATGGGAGACCATCGGGAGCAGTTAAGAGCATAGCAGGCAAAATGTGAATGGGGCAGGGCTTTTCAAAACAACAGATTTTCCTTACAGAAGGCGCAAACTTGCGCGAGAAGACGCTATTTACGCTTCTCCCTTGCACTTGCCATTTTACTCGCTTTGCACGTGCACCTAGCATGCGCACGCAGCCATGGATCATGCTGCTAGGCACATGTGGGGTCCTTTGCACTCCACCTGAGCATTTTTGCGCACCAACCATGAATTGACCCTATTGTCTTCACACTCTCTGCCATGGTTGCATAGCAATTACATAAGCATAAGTACAGACTTTGATATCATGAAAGACGTGAACCAAACACTTAAGAGATTTAGGTTATGGTGGTTTATATAATACCGGCTTTATGTAGCTTATACTATGGAATACATTGCCTTCTAGAAGCCAAGGGTTTAATTGACATGTAAAAGTTAGCTACAACTATTGAAAAATGGGTTTTCAAATGTTAAACTATCTTCAAAAGTTTTAAAACTTCTGGTGGTCACAAGGGGCCTTTTTTGCCAGCCATCTTTAACCTGCCCATGTAATGCTTGGATTAGCTTGCAGTCTCCTGTATGAATGTTTTATAGGAAATTAATGAAAATCAAATAAAGACCTACTTTATTTTACTGCCCTCTCATTTTTTTAATACTAAATCAGGGAATCCTTTATGGAACTGGCAGTAGAGTTCACATTAGATATAGACACATGCTTAGAGAGATAGAAGACCCTGTGTTGTACACGCAACAAAACCTCTGTAAGTAGGTGTCTAATGGTAAACTAAGATAATCCTTGTAGCCCCCAAACTAATAATGTTAATTCCTCGGTCTTTCAAGTTATGTTAGTTATGTCAGCACAACTTCTTCCATGCAAGTTAACTGCCTATTCCGTCTGAGGCATGAAAGCAGATTTGCGTGTTTCCTTTTTCTTTTTTCCTTTAAAATTTCACCCTCTTTATTATATGGCTTTTAAGAATCTAAAACTGCAGAAACCCATAATTAAACTACACACTTAGTGCTATGTTTGATTTGTTACTCAGTTTATTGTTATGACATGTGTAGTCTCTAAACTGATATTTTGGCAACGCAAAGTCAAACATACTAATGGTAAAACGTCTGTTGAACAATCGCACTTTCAGATGTAGCTGTACTTTGTAGCATTAATTTTCTGCATCACTTTTCTTTATATAATTAGCTGGTTTCATTAATGATTAAATGGCTCGCAAGTGATTTTCAGGAAGTAAAGCAGCAGGCGATCACTCCTTTTAATATATATAATGTAGTGCCTTGGTTTTTTCTTCGTACACTCACAGTGAATCTTCACATTAGTCATGCTTATGAATTATATTTAGTGAATTTGGGAGCCCGGTATTTATTATAAAAGCTCTTTGTAGATTTATTTTGCCAATGCAGCTTAAACTAATGTTAAATAAATATTGTAGATTTGATATTTCCTGGCTATTTTGCTCTGTTTATTTCTGGTGAACAAAAACACAAGGAATCTAATAATGTTAATAAAGGGATTATCCAAGATATTACAAAAACAAACTCAATTATCACTTTTTTTCCCTGTTGTTTATTGGTCCTTTTCCACTCTGAAATGGTGAGATTGAGTCCTTTGCTGTACATGCCCAAAATCCAGCCATTGGCAACTCTCTGATAAACAGCCCCACCACTATCCCTGCCATTAGTCACAGTGATGCTCTCTCACCCCCACTCTCTTCGCTACATGGAGGGAGCATGTCAGGACTGGGTAGAAGGATCAACTAGCTGTGGGGCATAAGAGGTGAGTATTGAGTTTTTTTAGTAGCCTTGACATTCCCTTTAAGATTACAGTTTATATTTATATTTCAGCCATTAAAGTGGACCTTACCTAGCAAATTTGTGTTTTGACCCCTCCACCACGAGTAGACTTGCAAGAAGAACGTTCTATAATTTATCCCTAAAGCCCCTCCTGATAGTGACTCTGAAATGGCTGCACAAGTGTGGCAACTTCAACAAGGGGCATGTGGAGCTGTGGAATGCTGTCAATTCCAGGTCCCCACCAGATGGAGTTTTGTGTTGAATTGTTGTATGAATAAGTATTTCTTTGTTACAGGCTTTGCTAACAGCAGAAGGGGTGGGTGGGAGTATCATGCAGCTGGGCCCTCTGTTGCAAAATTGCCAGGGAGGGATTTGGTTCAAGTTTTGACAATGGTTAGTTGGAATAGGTCTTGATACATAGGAGGTTTTTATTTTTAAAAATATATTACAATGGTTGTGGTAGTATGGGTACCATTGGTGGTCAGCACCAAGTACAGTAGAAGCTCGTCATCTAGGTTTGTAACTGCTTAGCTATGGCATTCTAAATAGGATTGTGCTACTGATATTAAAACTGCGCTGTTATAAGATGTCTTTACAAACCTTTTTTCAGTGTATTTTCCCATTTATTGATTGATATCAATAGGGTGCACTTTCTGATTAAAAGTTCTATGAGCATCCAAGTTTACATTGTTCTGGTGTATTGAAATTCACCTTTGACTTTTTTCGGAGAGTAATGGACCTCAATGAAAACTTTTTTCATTGGCTTATTAAAAAGGTCAACTCTAACCAAAGCCTTCTTTCTAATGCTGGGTTTACACAAGCATTACACGACCGATCATACAAATCTTCTGCAATTGAGCAACTGTGTTCAGACTCCGAAGATTTGTTGGTGAATTGGTCACTAGAATGATCAATAATAATTGTTTGTGTCACTCGTTCTCATAGCAAAACACATTTTTGTGGGCGACTTTTGTTTCCACATTCCGAACATCAAGCCATGAACGACACATTTTAATCGATTAACCAATCTTCATTCATGGTTTGATCACAGGGGCCTTCCCACAGAGCTTTTATAGCTTAATTGCAATTGCTTTAGCGTTTTCCTGCTTGATAACCGCTTATTCCTTGCTCTTTTCTTTGTATTACATGTTCCTTCAGGACTATTATGCCTTTCACAATTTCAAGTGGGAAGGTTTAGGTAATTTTTAGATTTATTTTATCATCATCTACAGCCCCTTTGGCAGCATATCCTCTTTTTGCTATCCTAGTGATACCTATTCATGGGGCTGCAATGGCCTAGTGGTTAGGGAACTGTTTGTGCTGCAGAATTGATTCTCAGCTGTGACAAGACTGAAGTGGCCTTGAGCAAGGCACCTAGCTTGCAATTGCTCCCCAAGCACAGAGATTTGGACTACCCACTGCTCCAAATACATGTGCACTTCACTGCCCCGTATTATACACTTGTGTGTAATCACTGATATTGGCCTCAATTCACTAAGAGTTGAAAAAAATTCTCATGGTAGTAAAAAATTAAATTTATGAGAAAAAAAGCAGAATTTTACTTTTAATGCATCACCAGATAGGAATACAATGAAAGTCAATGGCAATTTTTTACTCCTGGGAAAAGCATTGAACTTTTTACTTCTTTTTACTCTATAGTAAAAAGTGCCATTGACTTTCATTGTCTTTCTATCTGGTGATTAAGTAAAAGTGAAATTCTCAGGATTTTTTTTCATGAAATTAACTTTTTACTACCCTGAGACTTTTTTTCAACTCTTATAGTCTTATTTATGAAGCACCAGTGCCACATAGCACCACTTTTTTGGCATCAGCGGCTCTCAGCGTGGCATGTAAGAAAGCAAAAAACAGCAGCGCCAATGCGGCCGCTGGATAGCGTCTTATCACTCTTTAACACTAACGCTGATGCTGCAGCGCTGGGTGCTCTGGTTGAAGCAGTGCCATTTGAAACCTGGCGCTGTAGGTCAAGGTCCTATAGTGGACACATTTTATTGTACAGAACTTGCATTGGGAATTGTCAGTAATGGAATCGCAGAACCTAGATGCAAAGGGGGTTATTAAAATGTATTTTAATGACTTTTTTTGCTTAATAATGAGTGATTTGCAACAAATGAAATGCAAACATAAATGCACTGTAAAATTTATCCCAGGAAGTGATTTCTTGTAATTGTAATGAAAGTTCAAAGTGGCGCTCACTGGCACTAGGATAACTGGCCAGCAGGTCAAACAGGCGCTGACATAGGCCGGCCAATACCTAAGTACAACAATCAAATCTAATTAATAACGTTCCACCCAGCGACTGCTAGCGCTAATGCAGTACACAGCGCCAGATAACCTGGAGATGCTGGCACTCTGAAGCTGGTGCTATAGCCAAAGAAATGATGCTATGATGCTAAGAGGTGCACATCATAAATAAGACCCTTAGTGAATCAAGGCCAGGGGTGTAGATAGGGGGAGCAGGGGGCACTTTGACGGGTGCAGAAGATCAGAGGGGCACCAAAGTGGGGCCTGAGAACAAGTGGGGGGCACCATTTCGAATATTTGCCCCTGGTGCCAGAAATTCTAGCTGCTCCTCTGATCAAGGCCATAGTGTTTATTCACTGGTGTGTCCACTATGTGTAATTAACTTGTGTCCAGTCACTAATAAAGTGTTTAATTACTGGTGTGTTCATGGAAGTGTGTCGTTCACTAGTGCATAGATGACAAAATGAAGAGGGTAAATGCCATGTGTGAGTAAGCAAACAATAGCCACTATTAGCACTATTACTGTATTACTAATATTAATACTGTATAGGGTTGTATATACTGCTCCCACTTCTAAAGTGCATATATACAGTATTTATAATCTAATTCACTAAGAAAGGAAAGGCACTGTCACAGATCCTTTCGCAGATATGTATTGTCAATGTCTTATGGTATCTCCCTCCCATCCCCCCTTTTCCTTTTTCTTTACGAAAAGAAAATGTAATGAAAAAATTGTTGGCTAATTTTTCCCATTTGGTTTAAGATTTGTAACATTTCAATAGGGCTTAGAGCTACTATAGCTTTTATGTGACAGGTCTAGTGCCTTTAATACACACAAGAAGTTTATCTTAATAAATAATGGACATAGATCTTGCTCTTAGCCAAGTACTGTGTCCCAATTCCGACATGTAAGTGAAACCAATCACACCGTGAGAGGCTCTGGCATTCCTGACCTTTCAGAATGGTTTCTAAATTATCCCCCTAAGCATCTCACATTAAGGGCAAAGCCTCCAGCAACAAAACCTTGTGAGGCTTTAGCTTACTGCATAGCTGTCATTTGTGTTTGCCAACACTTATCTGTGTAATGTGAACATATATTTACAGATATATGTTTAGGATACTCATGACTAGGTAAATACAAATATATAATGTATATATGATAATATATACACACATGTGGAGGTAAGTATATATTTACATACCAAGTATACTAAGCCATTTCATCGAGATCCAGTTGTACTTAGGTATTGTTCCCTTAAAGGGAACTTATATTTACACTGTAATAAACTGGAAGGAACCGAAACATAATTCTTAGGGTTTTTAGATATAAAAAAACGTATTTAAGCAGAAGTGACTTACAATCCCTTAGTAGCCAGTAAAAGGGAATTATAACCTCAGCAGATATATCATTATTATAAAGCATCCCTTTATTCCCAGAGGGTATACAAAGAACTGCTGGAACAGGTAATGCTCAGATATGGGGTTAGATTTGTATTAACCTGACCAAAACCCTAGGCCATTGGCCATGAATTCTCCAGAGTCGGGCGATTCGCTCTCTCCTTATGCGAAGTCCCCCAGTTTGCCTTAATATACTGTTCTGGTGGTTCCATGGTGCATGCAAGGGTGGCGGTGGTATTCCCAGCACCCATCTGGCTGATGCGTGCTCCCGCACCCGGCCTATCTGAATTCATTCAGAATGGATTTATATTTACAGCAATCTATTCTGATTAGCTGGAAGCCAGCACATATGTCTTGGGACCGTAAAGCAAGGTAAGAGATTTGACAAACCTAGGGGTTTCCACACACAGGGGCATCTCAAATTGGGGTCAAGTGGACCAAACCCCAGGGGGAGAAAAACTGGGTTTTGTTCTACCTTAAGCATTGTTTCTCCCACTTGCAGGAACATTTTTTTCTGGCTTTATGGCCATTATATGTAATATATGGCAGGTAAAAGTGTCAGGTAGGGTAAAGGTACAGAAATATGTAGAAAACAGCTGACACCTAATATATATATATATATATATATATATATATATATATATATATATATATATTAGGTGTCAGCTGTTTTCTACATATTTCTGTAACTTTCTGTATATATATATATATATATATATATATTAAGTAAGGTAAAAATAAATTAAGTGTAATGCATATTGCTTAAAAGGGACAGTCCAGGCAACAACAATGAAAAGCTAGCTAACAACCAGCCTCCCTAATGTGCCTCTCCTTAATTTCCTGTTTTCCTGTAGCACCAGCAACAAGCATTAGCAGGGCTTCAAACTTTGCCCTACTTTCAATGACGTACCTCAATGACCGCATGAAAAATGGTCCAACAGCCACTCTGTCCCTTGGAGCTCTCAATGCAATCAGCCATAGTGGTGCTGCAGCTGTCTCTGATCACAGCAGAGCATGCTCAACACTCCTAAAGCTTTGTCATGACATGCACTTTCCAGTTCAGCCATGCCACTGATATTACTTACAGTGTCCAAGTTGCAATTAAATGTTGAGAAATGACACATCCATCGAAGTATTAGATATAAATCATCAGACCAAAACCCACTAGACTTGAGAAATACATTTGGGGAAAAGCCCCACCGTTACTCCCTTCCTAGGATGTAGAACTAGAAATAGATATTTTTGCTTACCAAAATGTTTGGTGACACACAGATTTATTTGCTGTACCTCTCCGTGAGATGGCATATGACTGGTCATTAAATACAGTGAGTGCAGCAATCACAACAGAGTAGAGTAGAGTAGAGTGAAGTAGTAAATTACCAAAAGGTAATCTTCATAGGGGTAGAAATTCAGTGTATACTAGTTAAAAGTGTGGGTTTTGGTCTGGCTGTGTGTGTGGTGTGGCACTTGATAATTGCCATGGCAAGGGGGCGGCATACCAGTTTATTGAGACATAGCTAAGCTTAAGATATGCATTTACCTGGCATCTCTGAATAATCAGTATCATCAACACAAAAAAACAGATTCACAATTTCCAGTGTATCTCCTCCTACAAGTAAATGTAGCAGCATTGTATGTATTTATTACTAGCCACATAACTTATCCAAAGCTACACGTCCAACACTTCCAATACAATACCTCTCAAAAGTTGAAAAGAGATAAAATGTATGCTTCAGACTCCAGACAGTGAAATTGGGATAAATAAGTACTAACAATGATAATGTAATTACAAGAAAAAGAAAAGTCATTTTATTACAGTCCAAAAATTATATTCTGTCAATTATAATAACGCTACATTGAGGGCCATTGCCTGTTTAATGTTCAGAGTTGACTCTCTTGATTGAATACATTAGACGCAGTACTTTCTGAAATAATCACTTTAAGATGAGTCGTCCAGCTTGTAAATCTGTTTCCAATAATGTCAGGTCTGTGAACAGTCTACAACTGTCTGTTGGAGCCGTGTAGATTTTTGTGTGCCAAATGTAGACATTTGTGTTTATAGAGTGTCGATGATCACAGTGTGTTTGATGCTAGTCTAATATTTCAAGCATGCTGTCAACACAGTAGAAGTTATCAGATATGTTATTTTCCCTGTTACATCTCCAGTGTTTCTAGTGCTTTGTTTAGGAAATGGTTATAGGTTATATGACAGCAGTGGAACTACTGGCACATGGCTGTGGATGTGTAGGAGACAATACTGTGCAAATGTTCACCTTCACTAGCTTTGAAGTGCCATTTATGTTCCCTGGCAACCTGGACAGACAGTCTATACAGCGTTATATGAACTGATTGTTCTGATGACTTCTACTTGAACCCTCGTTGTCCACCAATTCAAAAGCTTTGCTGGTTAGGGTCACCCTCAGTGGACAATGTCTTTGCCAGGGTATACTAAAGACAAAGGCGAAATTATATCTTACTGAGCATTGACATGTATAGAGCTATTGAACTTTAAAATGGCCCCACAGGGTCCACAGTGGAACCCTTCCATTGCTTACCCGTTACTATGCCCAAATTGGTAACTGACTATTAAAAAAAAACAAAAAATACCCACCCTCCTCTTGAGAGTGGCCTAGGTCCTCAGACTGTAGACTCAGTCGCTACAGGGGGATCATAGCTAATGCTTTCAGTATTTATTGATAAATATAGGTGAAGCAGAATGTAATAAAAATAAAATACAGTTAGTTGAAATCAGGGGTGGACTGGGGTAATAAATGGCCCAGGACTTCTGGTCACACCGGCCCTTCTGCAGTATGTCCGGCCTGCTATCCATGTCCCCCATAACAGGCACTGTGAAGATCCAAGGCTGAGTGCCAGACCCCCCCCATAATAGCTGAGTGGCAGAATCCCCCCATAATATGCTCTGAGGCGGAAACCCCCCATAACATGTTGTGAGACAAAACCCCCCTCCCCTTCCTATAACAGGTTGAGTGGTAGAACCCCCATAACATGCTGAGTGGCAAAATCCCCCCATAACATGCTGGGTGGCCGATCCCCCATCACAGGCTGAATGGCAGAACCCCCCCCCCCCCCCCATAACATGCTGCGTGGCCAAATCCCACCCTAAGATGCTGAGTGGCAGAATCCCCCCATAACATGCTGAATGGAAAGAATCCAATAACAATCCCATAACAAGCTGAAGGCCGCCACCTCTCCTGCAATGGCCGACTGCACGCTTCTCTGGCTTTTAGCCTTAGGCTGGGTGAATGGTAGCTACCGCGGGCCGCCTGATCCTCTGTGTGGCTGGCAATGGCTCCCATTCAACCCACCCACCACAAGAAGCCGTAGCCTCGGCCCTTTCATCCCTGGTTGAAATTAGGACCAATATAAAGGTGATCAGACAGTAAAGGTAGGTTTTGATTGAATGTTTCAGTATATTTAAATCACAGTGGCCAAATCAGGGAATTGAGTATAGCAGCTGCTATGGAGATATTTAGAATAAGAGAAGAACATTTTAGTAGGTTAGTGAAGGACTAAAGTGAACGATTAAATTGATGATTTTGGTGTTTATTGGCAGAAAGGCGCAGCAGAAGAGAAGTACATTTTATCAGATGCAACCTCCTTTACAATAGACTCGGGTGAGAGTTTTGTCAATGACAAATGGATTTTGCACCAGTTAAAGCTGACCTAAACCCTCCATGGCAACCTTTTAGATTTCAAGAGAACAGGAAGCCCTTACGGTGGTCCTAAAAAACAAGTCAGGCACCAGAATATAGGGACCTAATAAGTCTCTTTGAGGACTCTCCCTTGCAAAAAAACTGATTCTTTATTATTACAGTATAGACTAGTGGTGGTGAATCTATGGCACCCATGGCAGAGGCAGCACTCAGAGCCCTCTCTGTGGTTACCCTTCACCTTTCCCGTACTCACATTTTGGGTTCTTTGTTGCATCTCTACCCTGGGGGGGGGGGTGCATCAGGTTGGCACTTGTTTTGGGTTGCAGTTTGAGCACTCGGTCCCTTAAAGTTGTGCCATCACTGGTATAGACAGAAGCCTCTTAAAGGGATCCTCCTTATTAAAACTGAATTTTGAGATAACACAGTAGGCGCTTAGAAGGGTCTTCTCACAAAAAATTGTCAGGTCTCAGACTTTTCTTGAATAGGTATTCCTTGCACAAATTAAAGGAGCACTTTCGCGAAATTGTGTAATATTAAAAATCCATATAAACACATCAGCTAATGCAGGGAGGGGTCACGTATACACCAGAACTGAATAAAACTCCCGCAAAGCTTGTGGTTGACAGGTTTAGTGTATCAGGGGGGACAGAACCTGTCACCCCTGATTTCGCTTTTCTTCCATTAAAATAAAATTACAAGCCTGGCTGGATATTTCTTGATGCCAGGTATATAAGTGACCCCTCCTCCCACCATCCAGCATATTTATATAGATTTTTATCATTGGACCATTTTTCGCGATAGTGCTCCTTTACACTCTAGTCTCAAGAAAGACCCTTTTTGGAGTCTTACTTAATTTGAGAGGCATCAGAGTAGGAGGCAGACATTTTAGTAATTGCGGTTGTGCACAAGTTTTGTCTTCCTCATCCCCTATATTTGATGCTCTATCATAAATTATTCTTCATTGTCCCCCTTTTAGCTGCATTACTTTCCTTCTGTCCTTGGCTGCTGATTGGTTTCGGGATTATTATGGGAAAGACTGGTAATTTTTTACAAAATATCAGCGACATTCAAGTTGTACAAACCAAATTGAATTGCCAATATTTACCCATGGCCGTAATCTGAACACTGACAACATTTAATTTCCTCTAGGTACAATATTTTTTCTGTAATGTAATGTTAACCAGTAGAAAAGACTGAATAGCAGACTCTCCTACTCTGCAGCTATTTTTTATTTCCCATGCTGGTGAAATAAATGTCTTTTTATTGTAGGCTACTTATCAGATGGATGTCAAATAATCTGAGGATGTGAATTGTGATTGTAGGTTTAACATAATTTTTGTATTGTTTGCTTACAGTGCAGAGTCTGGATACAAGCTGGGTAAGTGCTGACTTAGAAAGGATTGATGCCTCCATAAACCTCTGGCTTATAAAAGCAATTTTTCTGCTAAACAGAAAACAACGATAAGCACTGCTTGTGTAGGTGAATCTGTTTCTAGGAAAAAAAAAAAGGATTGGTCTACCGCACCAGCCTTAGGCTGAGAGAGTTAAAATGCATTAAAGAAATAGAAGTCTCTTTTCCCAAAAGGATGAAATAACGAATCGTGCTGTTCTATTTTACTAGGATTTTCACCAATTTTAAAAGAACCTTTTGTCCATAATAATGTTTTGTAGAAAAAAATGGAAGATATAAAATAAAAGGGCAAAATTAAGTCAAATGTCCAGATAAATCTGAAGAAATCCTGCAATATTTTTAATGACTTATTTTACGGCGACTTTTCGACTGATGGTTCTAATTAGCAGCCTTTAGTGATGGAAGAATGTTTATTGTGGCTGAACAATTTATTTTCATTTTATCAAGGGTAAAAGTGTTCGTATATTTTGTCAGTAGTTTGAACATGATGTTAGCGATAGCTTTACATAGATTCTGTAATTCGTCTTTTTAATGATTTTTTGGGATTACTGTTTCTAAAACAATACATTTAAATAAGAATGGAGAGAACCTTTTATTTTTTTAAAGGACTGGAAACATGGGCCTTGCTAAACACGTTCCCTAACTCTTGATGTAAAGTAGATTTGTTTTAAAGAGGAGCAACCACCCCCCTTGAGTCTATAAGACTTGATGGGTGGTGGGCTCCCTCTTTATGGGGCATCCCAAATTGGTGTGCCCATTTTAATGAAACTGTGGCCCTTGTTGAAACCAGAAAGAGGTGAGTTTTTCAGCGATCCCGAGGGATACACACAGGGGGATGCCCTGCCAGAAAGGAACAAAACCAAATAAAGTAAAATGTTGCGGTATTGATCCTCTTTAAAGCTTTACTGTTCCTTACTTATAGCTACTTATGTGATCATTTAGGTCAATCCAGTTGTAAGTTAGTAAATGTATATGTATTACCTTGGTTACTCATATGCCCCCTCCCCAGGGCAATTAATATTGCTGCACATAACAATTAATTCATCTTTTTCTAACTCCTGCTGTAGTGAATGGTGGCTCATGTATTTGCAGGCCACTTGCAAACAGGAAGTGCTGCTGGGCTTCCTGTTACTGTGCATCGTCAGTTATGTCAGTTGAATCCAAGCAGCAGCATGGCTGAGATGCTGGAAGAGAAAGCTCCAAAATGGCCGCTACCTTTCTTTTCCAACTGTTCGAGGCTGTTGGTCCAGTTTAAGCCCATTAGGGGTTTCCATACATTACTCAGTTGTCCACAATGCTTCTCTGTAATCCTGTTCAGCACTTAGCTAGTGGGGTGGGTAAAAATAAAAAAAAAAATTACCAAGCTGGTTCCAGAATCCAGCGCATCTTTGTGGCACTCATGACCTTAGAGTCGAAGGTAGAAAACGAATTGTCCAAGAGCTACATAGATCAGTCGCATAGCCCTAAAGCGCCTAATTTTCCCATTCCTTTTTTTTCCAAATTGACTCCCCCGAAGAGGAAAAAAACTCATTTTGAAATTGTCTTTTTGAAGTTTTCAGCCAGTGGGCATGGCCGCTCTCCAGATTAATAGCAGGCAGTGTGTTTATATCAGCATACTCTGACACCTAATCACAATACTGCAATACACAAGCACCAGTCAAGCACTATAATTGATGGTTTACTGCTAGGGGAATTGGGGGGAGTGCCAGAAGTCATCACCAAGTTTATGCTTCTAGGTGCTGCTGTGAGGTTAAAGGAAGGAAAGGGTGGATATGAGGAGGTAAGCTGCTGAATCATGGTTTTTACATTTTGCCTCAACAGTCCCTTTAAGCTTTAGACAACCTTTCCCCACCGCCAGAGCTTGCTGCTCTGCAACAGCTTCTTCTTCCACAATCCTAATGTTTGTGCCCGAGAAATGTCGCCTTTTCTGTAGTCCTGTGTATTTGTTTTGCCTATATCCTAAGATGCTACACATGTTCGGCATCTTGGTTTTAAGCATGGTTATTTTATTTGTATCTGGGTGCCTTGGTTTATATCAACAATCCATTCCAGGCCTCATTTATTTACATGGTGTCAGTATGATAATAGTAACTCTAGTAAAATGACACTTCTAATGATGAAGCATCCCTATGGAATGGCATGAATTGGTTCATTCTTGATGTTTTGATTGGTCACTTATTAAAAATGGACATCCGGTCAAAAAAAGACTGGAGGTATAGTTATATTTCAGCCATGGGGCACCTTAAATTGGGATGCCTCACCAGTTAAAAATAAAAATCAAGGCCTAAATTGGGCAAAAATATCTTAGCAGATCCACATACTACCTAACAGCTGGTAGCTAAGGAACGGTAAGCTGGCATGGGCAGTGCCATTTAGGTTCTGGTGCTGGGATCCCCAGGGTGTGGGGATGTATGCAAACCTCTAGTCATAGAAACATAGAAACATAGAAGGTTGACGGCAGAAGGAGACCATACGGTCCATCTAGTCTGCCCTTATGTGTATACTGTATGTTCTCTTTATCTTAGGATAGATGTGTGCTTATCCCAGGCATGTTTAAAATCAGTGACTGTTGATTTTTCAACTACCTCTGCCGGAAGTTTGTTCCAAGCATCTACAACTCTTTCTGTAAAATAATATTTTCTAACATTGCTCCTGATCTTCCCCCCGACTAGCTTCAGATTGTGCCCCCTTGTTCTATTGTTAAGTTTCTTCTTAAAAACACTTCCCTCCTGAACCCTATTCAATCCTTTCACATATTTAAAGGTCTCAATCATGTCCCCCCTCTCCCTTCTTTCCTCCAGACTGTACAAATTAAGTTCTTTAAGTCTCTCCTGAGTTTTAAGTTCTTCCACCATTTTTGTTGCCCGCCTTTGGACCCGTTCTATTTGAATAATGTCTTTTTGCAGGTAAGGTCTCCAGAACTGCACACAGTATTCTAGCTGTGGCCTCACCAGGGCTCTATACAGCGGCATCACAACCTCCCTCTTCCTACTGGTGATGCCTCGAGCTATGCAGCCGAGCATCCTGCTTGCTTTTCCCACTGCCTGGCTACACTGTCCAATCATCTTGCAGCTGTCAGTAATCAGTACCCCTAAATCTCTCTCCTCCGAGGTCCTGGCTAACACAGTACTGCCCATACGGTACTCGGAGCAGGGATTCCTTCTACCCAAGTGCATGATTTTACATTTAGAGACATTAAACTCTAGTTTCCACAGTTTTGACCATCTATCCAGTAAAGCTAAATCATTTTCCATGTTGCAGACACCTCCCGGAATATCCACCCTATTACTAACCTTTGTATCATCAGCAAACAGACAAACATTTCCTACCAAGCCTTCTCTTATGTCACTTACAAATATATTAAAAAGAATGGGGCCCAGGACAGAGCCTTGCGGCACACGACTTGTAACTCGCCTTTGTTCAGATTGCACACCATTTACAACAACGCTCTGATACCGATCCCTCAGCCAACTGGAAATCCACTGAACTATCCAGGGATTGAGTCCTACCTTCAATAACTTATCTATGAGCTCCTTATGTGGTACAGTGTCAAAGGCTTTGCTAAAATCCAGATAGGCGATATCCACAGCACCACCTTCATCTAACACTTTAGTGACATTGTCAAAGAAATCAATAAGATTGGTCTGACATGATCTGCCCTCAGTAAAGCCGTGCTGTTTTGGGTCCAATAGGTCATTAATTTTTATTTTCAACCGAAAATAAATAAATAGTCATTTTTCAACCGAACTGACATTTATCTAGGTAGTCCGTGTCCAGAACTAATACCAGTACTGCCCCCTTATGATATCTATAGATCAATAGGGTCGATTCAGAGCCAGGTGAGAATTCTCACTCCTTTTTTAGGAGAGAAAACTGCCACTGACTTTCATTGTCTTGGGGCTGGTAAAGGTAAAAGGTAAAAATTTACACCTGATGGATAATGAAAGTCAATGACAGTTTTCTCTCCTAAAAAGGATTGGGAATTCTCACCTGGCTCTGAATCGAGCCCAATGTCTGGTAAATGGACAATAGACCAGAAGTCATTATAATTTTTGTTATAATCTGGTGTATTTGTAAACTGGCGATTTGTAGGTTACTTGTTTCACATATCCTTTTTAATGAGTGATTGTCCCCATTTGGTTTAGCATTTTACAGAGTTTCAACACACAGACTGCAAACATTTTCATTTTCATAGGTAAGTCATTGCTTAGTTTCTTCTGGAAAGCCAGAATTCTTCAGACATAAAAGTTCTTCTTTGTAAGAGAGTAGTTGCAAAAAGTGACACTAATGCTGCTATTGTTTTTTTTAATTGTATCCCCATGACCTAATATTTTCTTTGTTATGTAGCTCTCTTAAAGTGGACCAAAACCTTGTTTTGGTCTTTGCCCCGGGGATCGGGGAAGCCGTACTGCGTGAGCCCCCCCAGATCTCCGGATCTTACTCATCCTTCCTCGGTCCTACAGTGCATGCACAGCCTCTCATCCAGTCAGCACACTTGGATCCGTTCCCACCCCTTCGTCCAAGGGCTTGTCTGGAGCAGTTGCATCCCCCACTACTGTTTGACAGGAAGTGTGCCAACGCCAGCCTTTGCACTAATAAAGAGATATTGGGGATGTGGCCGCTGCTCACGCATGCGCCGTTGACACAGCAGGGCATCCTTAATATGGATGCCCTGGGGGGGAACGAGTATGCCTGCCCTTGAGTCTCATAGACTCCACGGTGGGTTTTGGTCCACTTTAACAGTATATTTTGCATTTGTGTCTTGACTATAATGCAGAGCACACACTCATATGGGCTTTCTATGTTTGTATTTAGGAAAGATGCAAAAACTGAGACATGTGCTTCATTTATAGAGCCTTTTTTAATATCCATTCTTCTTCATACTTGTCATAAAGCCTACATCCTCCTAACCTTGCCCCCAGCAATGATTTAGAGTAACACAATTATTGGAAGAGAAGAAGACTGACAAAGGTTGTAAAAAACTAGTCATACAAAGAGCACTTTGTAAGTGTGATCATCTGTAATCTGGGTTGGAATTATATTGCATGTCACCTGTTATTTGGTGCTTTTAGCCTGACCACCTGAAAAATGCTATAGCACAAAATAAAGAGAATCACTTTTTGTTTATCTTGGGGTGTGTACGTTTGAATAACCGCAACTGAATAGGATCCATAATTTACTTCTGCCTTTAAAGTGGACCAAAACCCACATATATGGGTCGATTCAAAGAAACATGTAACAGCTTTGATTTGGGTGCCGATCATCCTATTTTTTACGTCCGCTCGTGCATTCGTATGAACTTGCGAGTGATTCTATAAGCAAATACGTTTCTATCCTAAAATGTACGCCCGTTCGTATGGCAGTTCGGGAATCAGACCTATGTCAGTTTCCATCCTGAATTTTACGTTTCATTTCTCAGGTTGCAACATTGGTTTTGCCCTTTTTCCTTTTTTGTCTGGACGTAAATCCTTCTGATCTTGCGGCTGCGCATTACAAACTTACCTCATTAAAGTGCATTCTAAATATTTGGTCTTTTATTTTTCTTTATTTCATTCATTTTGTAGTAACCAACCATTAATGAATGCATTTGCATAAGTAAATCTTACTTTGTTTAATTTTTAGTTAACTTGCATTTTTTACTTGTGGATTTAATTTTAATATTTTGGCTTCAAATGGTACAACTTCAAATTTTGTGTGTGGTTACCCACACCCTCTACATACAGATTGCTCTCAAATATAAAAAAACACCCAGCAACTTCTGCATGTTATGAGCCTAGAAACAGCCAAGATGGCGGCTCAGGTATTATCGGGCAGCCTGCAAACAGAAAGGGCCTTGTGACTGTGTTGCTCTGCATTCTTTGATTTCTGACCTTTCCGTGCCCCCAGCTCTGCTGTGTCTGTGCAAAATACAGCAGTAACCCACATCCTGCACTTTATCCCGCTCTCCTCTCCTCAGTAAGTGTGATGCATCTGACCAAAGATGTGCTTAAATAATTAAACAAAGCAAAGGTAAACAACTACACCAATAAATGCAATCTAAAAATATTATTCTAGTACATCAATTTAAAAATAAATACCAAAGGACATAAGTTTCTTTAATTAACGCAAATATATTGCAAAATAAAGGTTTACATGCAAAGGACTAATTAAGGTCCACATTAAAATGCTTTTATAAGGCATACATGAATCAGGTATGCATTGTCATACAATTTATGGCCTCGGCCATGCTGATACATGCAGTTCATTGGAGCTCAAGACGCGCAGACTCCTCCACATAGCCAAAAAACCTGTTCAAGAACAGCAATACGACTGCTAAAAGGTGTCGGCAGTGGCTTTCTTTTAAAACGTATTTAGAGGTTTGAAAACTGTTCTCTGAATCACACCTAAACACATCCAATTATCCTAAGTTTTACGTTTTGATCCTAAGTTTTAGGATTTGATCCTAAGTTTTACGTTTTGATCCTAAAATTTACGAATGAACTTGCGATGATCGTAAGAGCATATACGCATTCGAACGTAGGCTCGTGCGAGTCGGAAATGGCCAAAAAAACAGGAAAAAATGACTAACACCCACCCAAACTTACGATTCTCGATCCGAAATCAATTAACTTTTGCTCTTTGAATCGAGGGGATAGATTCGGCCTGGGAATCTATAATCAATTCCCTCCCCCCCGGGACATCCAAAATCAAGGTACCCCACTGTGTGAAATCCCCCAGGTCACCCATACACTTACCTTGTTTCCCGGTCCAACGGTGTATGCGCAAGCCGCGGCCACATCCCTGCTATCCCTATAGCAGGGTGTGGGCCTACACGGGGCTTTTGTGAATGGCCGGTGTGGCAATGCTCCCTGTCAGCTGCTGACCTTAGACGAAGCGACGTGACGTCAGTGGATCCGAGCATGCTGATTGGACAAGCGGTCGTGCATGCGCCATAGGAACAGGAAGAGGTGAGTTGATTTTGCTGATCTGGGGGGTTTCACACAGTAGGTCATCACCAATCGGGGTGCCCCGGGGGAAAGGACCAAAACCCAGGATTGTCAAAATGCTGGGTTTTGGTCCACTTTAAAAGGTCAACTTACTGAAAGAGAACATCTAAACAGGTTGGAGAAATATCCTATTAGCTTTACCTAGGATTACTCAAGAATTATATATGCCAACATTGTATCTACTGTATCTAATCCCAGGTGGTTAGAAATGTGTATGATTTTCATATAGGACCAGCTCTGTTTATTAATTTTGTTGAGCGATCAAGTGGTATTTTACCAATTTTGATTAGACTATTCTAAGTTTAGTGAATTTGCTGTTATATCTGATCCTTTACCCATCTGAGGACCCTGTTTACTTTCCGTAAAGGCAGGTCTTTATTTTGGGATCTTGGCACCCTATGCACCCTTTAATCATGGCACCTGTGAATGCCAAACTACACCCATTATTGACCACACATATTTTTGTATCCACACACCATGATTGCTTTCAGAAAATTAAAATCACAAATGACCCACCCTAAGTCACAACTATGGCTATGGCTAGGCGAACTCTGAAAATTTAAAGGTAGTTTGTGCTTCTGTATTCCACCTCCCCCCCAAGCTATGAACAGATTTCAATGCAAATCATTAGTAGGATGAGAGGAGAAAGAACCCTGGGCACAAGCCCTTGTGTGCTGAATGAGAAGCACAGCCTGAAGCAGTCCAAACGCTCCTTTTAGACTCCAGGACTAGCCACTTGCCTACCCCTACCTACCCCCTACCCCAATTTGGGATGTCTGTCTGCATGGAGCATCTGGGATTACCGAAAAATGTACATTTCCCGGGGCTCAATGCAAATTGTTAGTAGGATAAGAGGAGAAAGAACCCTAGGCACAAGCCATCATGTAATGTACATTTTCCAGGGCTCATATGTGAAATGTACATTTCCCAGGGTTCAATGCAAATTGTTAGTAGGATAAGAGGAGAAAGAACCCTAGACACAATCCCTCATGTGCCTAATGGGAAGTACAGCACAGCCTGAAGCAGTCCAAACACTCCATCAGGACCAGCCACTTGCCTACCCCTACCCCTATTTGGGATGCCTGTCTGCACGGTGCCCCCAGGATTACCCAAGATGTACATTTCCCAGGGCTCTCATGGCATTTCTGTGGCCAGGAGCAGCATCTCCAGCTTCCCTTTAGCTGAGGTGCACTCCAGTCTGCAGCTATTTAGAAAACAAGTGACAAGTCATGATCACCAGTTACAAAAGTGATACATGTCTGATGATATTTTAAACATAACTAGCACACCTACTCAAAACATTAAAAATGTTCATGGGAGTTGTGTACTGTGCCCTCTATTTTTCATTTTCCTATGTTTAATGGTTCATGTCCACCCAGAAATCCAGATAATACTGAGATCCTCTTCACAGTGCTTAAAGAGATTGTAGCTGGGTTGTAAGGATTTAGGGAAGATTTGCTCCCCTAAATGAAAGCATAGACAGTGGTTTTAATGGTGTAAAATGCTGCCTCTGGAAAGAGAAAGAAAAGGCCCTTGTGTGCACTTTTTTCATCCTCTCAATATGGAAGTGCGTGTCATGTAGTTTTAGTTCAATAACATTAAATTGTGTCAAAGTTAACTTGCGTGTGTCTTCCCATAAAGGAAATTGTATCAACATGACGGGGAGCATATCTTTCTCCTCCTGCCATTTATATAACTGCCGCTATGTCTTGTTTACTGGGATGATTTATTTTCAGCAGATTCTATAAACTGACAGCAAATTGGGATTCTAATTATTTGCCCATCTATTGTTTTTTCTAGTTCCATCAACTCTAATTAGCGGGAATGTAAAGAACTTCCATATTTTGATATTTCCTAATCCCTTCCAATTAGTGTTGGTTTGAGCTGGTAATCACTTCTATAATACAAATGTCTTGAGTATTCCCCCTTTTAGATGACATTAGAATGTTGGCAACAAAAAAGTAGGTAGTAGGGAGGCAACGAAGTAACCTAATGTTCTCCACAAATCTCTGCCGCTACGTAGTTTTGCTAAATGTCACTTTGTTGGATATTACCACCTCTAAAATACCAGCTGGACCCGTTGACACTTTTGTACTTCTAATTTGTAGCGTTGTGCATAAATTAAGGCATTAATGGATGACTGACAAGAAAAATTCTAATGGAAAGTCGACATTTTGAATGTTAGTTTGTTCAAATAACCTTGCCGGCAACATCAGCCTATTTGTGTCCATATTGGAGATAAAAAAATTTGCAAATTAGATTCATGCGACTGCTAATAATGTTTAACTGGACAGCAGTACTAGAAACACTCAAAATCTGCATTTAATTTGATAGATGCTGAAGGGATTGCTGACCGCCTTTGATGCCACATCATAGCATTCACACAGTTTAAGGTTGACGGGTTCAAATCATCTCAACTTAAAGGAAACGGGCTAGAAGCGCTTCCTGATCTCTCAGCCTCTTATGGAGTCACAGTATTATTCAAACATTTTATTGCTCTGAGAACTTGTTCATTTTGTCAGTCAAGCATCAGGCTCAACAAACTCATTCACTCGTAATAGGGATACTTTATACAGTTAAGTAAATAGAGCTGGCTCATTCAAATCTGCTCCAATGTCAAAGATGGTTGTTTCCTTTAGCATAAAGACCGGGCAAATTGGGGCATCCAAGTAAATGAACTACCTTAGAAATGTAATCTGTGCCTAATTGTTGCAAATTGTTTTAATCGTTGCAAATTGTAAATCGCATATCGCAATAATAAGGCAGCAGGTAGCTCACCTAAAGCCTATCACATGTATATCTCCTCCATTTCCTGCAGCACACTGTAGAAGCGTTAGCAGGTTTCAAAGGTTTGCTCTTCAGTTCAATTCTGTTCCTCCGCACAGATGTGGTCGCATGACCGCCCTGGCACTTGGTCCCAGCAAGCCAATGCGGTTGAGCTGATGGCTCTGACTACAGCAAAGTGCATGCATCCTGCCGGTTACAAGTTATGCCCAGGAATGAAAGCATAGCCAGTGGATTTGCTTAGAAAACATAAGGTCATTTATTAGAATCAAATATTTTTAAAATACTTTTGCATTGCCGATTTTACACTACTTCCATAAAGAACAGGGAAGGGAGAAAGACCCTGTGTGTTTGGATTTTTAGACTTTAAGGTGGACTAGAAATAAGTAATGAATTTAGTTTCTTTATAACAATTACTGCCCCCCCCCCCCCCCGCTCTGCCAGATTAGAGCTTGGTCCCCACTTTTACCTGGTCCATGGTATGAGCTTGGCACTGCAGTCCCAGAATTTGTAATGTTGCTGTAGTTCTTAAGTGTAAGTCTCGTCACACCCCTGGGCAAAGAAGATAAAAGTCTGCATACCACTCTCTCCCTGCTCTCATAAATGCGCCCCCCACCATCTATTAAGTCAGATTATTGTTGTTTATTTATATAGCTTCATCTACTTCCGTAGCACTGTATAATGTATAATTACAGACAAGTTTAAACATACAGAACAGAGACCATTACTAACTAGATGCTACAAAGTTCAGACCAAATTTTATGAGAACAGGGGACAATAGGAAAGGGAGCTCTGCCCTTGCGAGCTTACAGCCTAAAAGATTGGGGGGGGGGGTTGAGGTTGCTCAAGACCTTGCATGAGATTCTCATCACCCAGTGGTTGCAGGGGCAACTCATGTAGAGAGCCCTGGGAGCAGGCTAACAGCAGGGACCAAGTTAGTATTTCTTGTTTGTTTTAATAACCTAATAATACTAGGTCTGGGGCATGGGATGGGTGGGTCTTGCCATGATATGGCACTTTTTATATACATTATACATTATTATGCCTAGAATGCCCCAAATCAACCATAAATCTATGTATGAAGGAACATTGTTTTTTGTGCCCAATTAACAGAAGCTCCACATGGAATACATGATTTCTCTAATGCAGAGCTGCTGATGGAATGAGGAGGGGGTTAGGTTAGTTTGGTGTTCCTGTAAACCTGGAACCTACTTAGCACAGAGCTACTAGGGAGGGTTTAGATCACCTTCCCAGAAATCCATGCATATTCTAACAGCCTTGGCATATGGGTCCCAACCCAACATTAGCACGTTTACCCCATAGGTACACCCTAGAGGGAAAATCTATCACTGCAGAAGCCAAAGCTTACATAGTGGCCACAACAAGTGAGGTGTCAGGAAAAGGGGTGTTTAGTATAGCCCCCAGGAATATCCATTTCACTAAAATAAAAAGATTTCTTCGAGACTTCCTGAAAGTCTAGGCAGCCTCAATAATATTAGCATTTTTATGGAGTCAATGGTTGCTGAATTAGCTGAATTCACAATATAAACAAGTTTCTTTTGCTCTATGCAAACTCTATAGAAGTGGTGCTGCACTAAAAGCTAATGCTTATGGTTAGATATGTTTAAATTGCATCTGTGTGCCAATAACATTAAAAAGAAAAGATGCTCACCTTACTTTCCCAAAGCAGGAAGCTCCCATTCCAGTGCTGCTACAACTAAACATTCAGGATACCTGGCCCTGGTCTTCAAGCATGGGCCTGTTGCCCTGCCCTGAAACAATTGGTAAAGGCAAGTTCCTTTTGAAGGCCTTTCCTCATAATTTTGCTGTATTTTTGTATTTTTCTGAACAGCTATTATACGTTCTCTATTCAGTTGCAATAATATATTAAGGTGGATTAAAAGTCATAAAAGATTGGTTTGGGTTGTGTCATGGTGTGTTCTTACACTAAACTCACAATTTTGTGGCTTATCCATGGGCTTTGAGGAACAAATAGCATTAAAGTGGACCAAAACACACGGTGATCTCTATAAGATTCCGGGCCGATCGATTCCCTACCCCCTGGGTCATCCAAAAACGGGATGCTCTGCTGTGTGACCCCCCCCCCCCAGGTCGCCCTATACACTTACCTTGTTTCCCGGGGCAACAGCGCATGCACGAGCATCGGCCAAATCCCCGCTATCCCTCTAGCAGGGATAGGCTTTTGTGAATAGCCGGCATGCACACGCTCCCTGTTAGAGGGAAGTAGGGAATGCGGCCGCCTGCATGCTCGGAGCCGCTGGCCTTAGATGAAGGCTTAGACTACGTGACATGGGCAGCGAGCACGCTGATTGGATGAGTGGCCGCGCATACGCTGTAGGACCGGGAAGAGGTGAGTTGGCTGCGGTGAACTGGTGGATTTCACACACACCGATCGGGGTGCCCCGGGGGGAAAGAACCAAAACCCAAGATAGTCAAAATCCTGGGTTTGGCCACTTTAAATGCTATGCTTCTGTTTGCAATTATTTTAAGCTCCGCCTCCGGACATACGCCTGAAACAACTTGGATATCTCTCATCCATAAAGGACGTTGGTGATTGACCTCAGCCAATCCATATTCCCCTTCTGCCATTCAGCCAGTAAGCTGGACCAGGGGCCCAGTTGTAAAATAAATTGACATCCTGGATTAGGTGAACAGTCATTCCACTAATGTCAGGGGGGAGTGGGACAATAAGGGTCCCCAGAGTTTTCGGAGGATGCAACATTTTTCAAATTGGGACATTTAGTCAGTGTATCAAAAAAGCCCAAGACCACTTTAAAAAAGAAAAAACGGTTAACTCTCATAGTTCTTTGACTGTCACCCTGTACTTGACCAATCCCCTCCTTGATAAAAAAAAAGCAAGAAAGATTTTCTAATAAATGTTTCACAACCATGCTCCTCCTTGGTCGTTGTTGGTAAAACATTTCACACATTATAATTAGGATTCCCTATTAAGGAAAATGACCCGGCACAATTGAATTTTTGACAGTTGGCATTTACATTTATAATCACCTTTTCAACATAACCTTTTTTCAGTACTGATATTAAAAATCCTCCTTTTAAATAATTTACAGTGATTTCTTCGAAATAGAAAACAATCTTCATTTTTTTGAATCCAAAAAGCATTTTACACCCCCAAACTTTTCATAAAATATCAAGACAAAGGGGAATGGTACCACTCGATGACAGTCGTGGTGACATTTCAAGATCGAATGCCAGCTCAGCCAAACTCTATCTCATTAAAGGGTAATTAAATAGTCATTTTGCAGTCAGTAATCTTATGATCTTCTTGCTAAAATTGGCATTACAGCATCCATTTACTATAGCTGCCTCAATGTCGGAGGTACCAGCAGTTTAGAGAAGGTTGACAAGACAAGCTTTATGAAACAAAAACACATGGTTTGTGTGTGTATTACCATTTGTCCCTCCACATTTAGGGGATTTATTCTATCTTTGCAAATCGAGGCATTTTTAACTTCTCAATCCTATAATACATTTAAAGGGCAAAACTGCACTTGTGAAAAATGTTAGAATTTTTTCCCACTCTTTCAAAGAACCTGCTTTCTTAAATAGTGAGCACAGATTAGCTTTTTTTTATTACAGACTTCACCTTCTCAATGGCTCCTTCCAAAGCCGGCTTTGATAGGAATAGCAAGTTATAAATCTTATAAGCAATTACCAAGACATGGTGGGAGTAGGGCTTGGTTTAGGCTACAGCCCCAGATGTTCTTAGGCTTCAATAATGGTCCTTCCCAGATATTTACAGCTTAATTTCTGTGTAAGTGTACTTGTCTATGATTGGTCTCTTTTCTTTTTTTTCTGTTCGGGTACACCTCTGGAGCTGCAGTAATGTTGTTTTACAAATGTTGATGTGTTTTGATGTGCTTTCTTGTACTTTTGCACATGTTTGTGCCTTTTTATCTGTGTCAATGCATTCTTATGGCCTCATAAGAGGAGAATAGTGTTGATGTATTATGTAATAAATATGTATTATGTAATAACCCCCCCTCCCCCACCCTTCAGTTAATCACTATGAATATATTTACTAGTAAATCGCTGCTAGCCCATAAATTATTTTTGTATTGTATTTTGTATTATTTTTTATATATTACATATGTTTCTATATGGATGGACTTCTAATAGTGCCCAGGTTTGGGGGGTTATTAGTAAAGTAATCTGTAGCGGAGGTATCTGGGAAAAGAGCAAGCTATTGTGCTGTTCTTGGGGTTTATGGGGTGGTCCCCTACCAGGGGTTTAAATTGAGGGGAGGCAACTGCACCAGGACCCGGAAGGTCAGGGGGGCCCCATCATTGTTGCTTCTCCACCGTATTTATCATATTTTGTGCTCACTTGGCATCATTTAGATAAAGGAAGCTGCCATGTCAGTCTGTAGTTTTCTAACTGCATCCAATTGAGTTAAACGACATAAAAAAGTTTACTGTATGAGCCGTGAAAGTGCCCCATTTAATGTTCGCACCAGGGCCCCATCACATTTAGTCACGCTGCTGTCCCCGACATTTTTATTTTCATAATTTTGCCCCAGAGTGTACTTTACTCTGTATGTGTTTTAGCCTAGCAAACCATAGGAAGTGGGTCTAAGCTTTTGAGTCTGATAGAACTTTTTTTTTAATATTACTTAAGCTATTTGCACACAATAAATTCTAAAATAAACTAAAATGTTCCCTGTTGCAATGGCTATATATATATATATATATATATATATATATATATATATATATATATACTTTGAAACATTATATATGATTCATTGAATATATGTTTATATTATTTTATTTTTACATTTATATGGCCTATATTGCTTTAATCTACAGAACAATATACGGTATGTTGACTTTCTTGGCTTGACATGGTTTAATGAAATAATTCCAGTCTACTTTTCCCAAGAGAATGAATTCACTATTAAATATAAAAACAATTTGCACTCCACAACCTCCACTGGAAGGCCATATTAAATGGCATTAATGAACAATAGATGTTATTTGCTATATCCATAATAATCGTCTCACGTTAAGAATGTATTTTTCTTCACTGTATCCTGAAAAAATAAAAGTCAGAGGAAATGGAATCGGGAAACAGTAGGATACAGGATAAGCGTTGTTACCTATATAATTCCTGTTTCAAATTTCAGTGACATAAAAGTGACTCGATCTAAGGAAATAATTACGCAAAAATATCTTGCGCGGCTCATCATGGTATTTTGTCTTGGATTTTTTTTAAGGGAAATGCATTTTCTGTTTGACCTTTAGTAATTGTATTTAATTCTGTCGCTTTTTAGCCGCGTGTGAAAAATAAAGTTGTCTTAAAAACATAAAGCGTATTAAGTTCAGAAGACCCGCACAGTTCATAAATTCTCTAGTGGCCGGTGGATTTTTCATCAGGGAGACTTCCAATAAAAATGATCTATTTTAGAAATAATATTGTTTAGTGGGTTGAAAAGCACCATAATAAAATTAGACCTTCAGTCTTCTAAAGTTACTAGTCAGACAGCACCCTTGGGAGGACAAAATGGCTGCATAAGCAGATGATCCAGACAAGTGGCATCGGTTAGAGGCATTTGCTGGGCTCAGCTATAGATATAATATATTCCTATATCTGTAAACCCAACACTGTTACATCCAAATCAAATCAACATGAGGTTGTCATCTTTAAGCAAATATGTTAAGTGTTGTCTTTTGTGCTTTGGATATGAAAGAAAGGGGCCCAAGGGAGCCAGCATCATGCAAATGGAACAAATCCCATTTCTTCTGAGCGTTGCTGCCCGACCCCCCCCCCCACCAGCACCACCACCCCCCTCCTCTGTGGCAGCTGACTGTGTTATCTTTGTGTGTTTCTTTCAGTGCTGACAATTCTTTCAGTGATCTAAGTTAGGGCACATTAGAAAGTGGAAGCAGCTGTCTGCGCTATACTGAGAGACGTGTTTGCTCTACTGCAAAGATGAAGGACCGCGAATCCTTGACACACTCTCCCCCTCCCCCCTTTTACTTTCCAAACGCGATCAACATTCAGAAGCATACATCGTCTGCTTGGACAGTTTTTTGTTCTGACTGACAGCATCTGGCACAGGCAAATTTAAAAAAAAAACACATATTACACCCTGCCTGGAAGTTAACCATTCCATCCTTATTAATCTTAATCTTGTTTTTAATTTTTTCTTTTTACAAAGAATGTTTTACATATCAATGGCAAGTTGGGATTAATCTAAAGACACAAACATTACTATTTTAATGTAGTATTGGTCTTTATTGGTTTCTTATTCGAACTGTGCATCTTTTTGCACAATAAATTGCGATCTAGGTAATATATGAATTTCTTGCCAAAGGCCATAAAATATGTCAACAGCTTGCTAAAGGTATGTAATTAAATTCACATATGCTGTCAATTAGCTGCCAGCAATCTTATTGATATGATAAATATTATATATATATATATATATATATATATATATATATATATATATATTTAAATAAATATTGGTGTATTTTCTTTATTATGTCAATGATAAAAGAATAAATGAGGAAATAAATTCCAGCGTTTGTTGTGTAACGTTCAATACTGCACTTTAGCATTGAATCCATTTTGTTTTTTTTCATTTTCAAATAATAACACTATTGTTTCTGAAGGTTCTCATTCCTGCAGGTCAGGGTGTTTCTATAGTAATAAGTCAAAAGCAAATTTTCTTTATGCTTTGACTTATTATTACAGATATTCTTTTGCAGTATATGAAAACAGCAGAAAATAAAGACTTGTGTCTTTTAAGGTACATGTTTTGCTCATTGAATCAATACTGTTTTTCTGTGTTGTATCCAGTAACTTTTTTTTTATTAATCCTTAAACCATTTGCCAGTCACTTAGGTGTCCACAAGCCGCGTTAGGTAAGCAGACAAGCTTGTCTGGCATTTATGTAAAAATAATATTAGGCTTGGCGCGAGCCGTCAGCTTGTGGACATTGAGACTTAGAGAATAAAATATAATATTTCTTTCGAGATGTATCTTCAGCTTTCCTTGTTACCAGGGATTTTGACAGCTCTATCACTGTTTTTATCATGTGATATTATTGCCAGAAAACACTCTGCTATGATGAGACTACACCATAATTAAATGTATATTGTATATTATAATTATATTGATTGTTGACAAAAGTGTGCACTCCTTATTACATTATCAAATTATTTATAGACAACTAGGCAAAAAAGAAAGAATATCCTGCACTGAACCCCCTCCCCCCCCAACATGCCCTTATAGCTCAATAATTAGGGGGCTATTTAAGAAACGCTAAGGCCACATAGTGCCAGGTAGTGCCAGAGGAGGGTCAAGTGAATGTCAGGTCCCAGTGAAAATCATGTATTTATAAAGTCAAAAATCCAGAGCGCCTGTGATAGTGCCATGTAGTGTCCTACAGTGCCAGGCAGTGTCCCCTACAGTGCCAGGTAGGACCAGGTGCTCACCCTGCACTGTGTGGCCTTATCCCATACAATGGGCTCGAATGGTTACAATTATTTAGGTATTTAATAAATAATTCCTTTAGGCAATTAATATTTTTTTTTGAAGGGTGGGGGGCTGCTGCATGTGCCACGGGATACCTGGGCTGGTTGGGATTATTTTTGGATGCATTTTTAGCACTTTTGTCTAGCGCTGCAAGCTTGTGATTTGGGCCATGAGAAAGCTTTGTCATGTATTTCAATTGTGCCCAATGCATTTCCTAAATAATAAAAAATTGGGATTCTAAAAGGTAAATCAGGCACTGGAGACAGTTTGTTGTGCCAAAATGGTGTGAGTAGAACATTTCATGCAAATTGGCACATTGACACGCGCTAGTGCGTAAATTCGCACAAAAACAAATATGCATCCCATTTTGATGACCATGAATCATGCAGAAGCCTGAGCGCGACTTAGCGCTCCCAAAGACCATGAATCGGGGGGCGTGGCCTGGCACGCGAATGGAGTAGAGGTGTGGACGTTAGCTCCTGACCGAACCCGGGCTTTCCACCAGTAATTACAGACTTACCGGTTCCCAAAGTATTCCACACATGGCAGGGAAGAGAAACAAGAAGAAGGAGCGTGAGAGGATGGCAGTTGGTGCGGCTGACGGAGCAGGAGCAAGCCCAACATCCAGGCGGGCGGACCACATGGGGCGAGAGCGTCGGTCTGAGCTCTCTTCTTCCCCTGCTTCAGAGGAATCGCAGCACGGAGAGGAGCGTCTCCCCAGCAATCAGGGGAGCTGAGACTGGCTGACAGCTGATCCAGCGGGTGAGTCGGCAGCAGAGGTCTGCGGCGAGAGAACGGAGGGGGCTGAGGAGGTGATGGTTCCCCCCGTCAAGATGGTTCCCCTGTGTGCCCCTCGGGGATGCCCTCCCGCAAAGACCAACGTGCTCCAGAAGCAGATCCAGATCAGAGCGGGGGAGGGGGTTTGGAGGAGGCACCCCACCTTACACCTGTAAGCAACAGACCAGTCCCTTGAGATCGCCCCGTGATACCTCTATGGAGTGGCTTTCCCCAGGGGCTGGTGGCCTTATGAGCCCTCCATCCATGATCCCCATGCTGCAGGAGGACCCCACGCCACCTGTGGTAGATCATTCACCTGAGTTTGAGGTTGCCCTCCCATCCCCGGCTACCTCCTATACTCCAGCTTCAACCCAAAGTACGGCGGACGTCCCTGTTGCCGTGGCTGACAGAGGCAGCATTCACCAGGAGACCCTTGCCTTTTTAAGGACCATCCCCACCAGAGCAGATTTCGAGGCGCTCATAACCAAGTATGAGGCGGCACATAAGAAGGACATCGCTGAAGTTCGGGGTCAGATTCAGGCTCTCGATTCTAGAGTGACATCCCATCAGTCAGCAAATGAGGCGGCTATTGCGGACCTGGCGGCCCGCGTGGAGGCACAGAGCACACAAATTCTTCAGATGCAATTGCAACACGATGATCTGGAGAATAGACATCGTAGGAATAATCTTCGGCTCCGGGGTATACCCGAGGCGTCGTCGGGAGAGGACGTTAAGCAAATCATCACTTCCATCTTTAATAAGCTTCTGGAGAGAAGTATTGACACCCCAATTGAGATAGACAGGGCGCATAGGGCCCTGGGCCCCCGAAGCCCAGATCCAGCGCGTCCCAGAGATGTTATCTGTAGGGTGCATTTTTATAAAATTAAAGAAGAAATCTCATGCAGGGCCTGGAGACATGGTCCATTGGACTTTGACGGTGCCAGGATACAAATTCTTCCGGACCTTTCCGGGCGCACGCTTCAAATGAGGAGAATCCTGAGACCAGTGCTGGACGTTATCAGGAATGCAGGTGCCTCGTATTGTTGGGGATTCCCCTTCCATCTAATTGTCACTCAGGACAGAGACACGTTCCTTCTCAAAACCTATCGGGACTTAGATGGCCTTTTCTCCTTCCTGGGCAGTGCTCCGATCCCGATCCCTGATTGGCTCTTGCCCACTGCGGAGCCTGCCGCTCGAAGGCCCTGGAGGGAGCTTCCTCGCTGTGCCAGAGCGCCCAGACAAAGAATAAGACAGGAGAGACGCGTCAGACCAACGAACAGCGAGCCTTGATGATGACCCGATGACCACGCAAGAGTTTGCTTATGTGCCTGTTCTTTTAAGTCTCGGACTCTATAGGTTTTCTCTTTTAGCTCTTTTTATGCAAATTTTTCACATTTACTTGCTGCTGTTTGTTGGCTGTGGCGGGGTCGGGCCTGGCGGGCCATCGGTGGGGCGGACTTTGAGCCTGAACTTAGAAGGCCGGCAAGGGCCCTGATGCCCGGCCAGAGCCTGTGAGCTCCCTCGAGGGTGCCCGCTCGTGTGGTCCTGCTGGTGGCTGGCGGGGGTCGACGGCCGACCACTCGCCTCTATAGATGCGATAGTAATAATGACTCGTTGACCGCACAAGAGTTTGCTAACTTGCCTGATCTTTTAAGCTTTAGAATTTTATAAGTTCTCTCTTTAAGCTTTTTTATGCCAGTTTTCCACAGTTAATTGTTTGATGTTGTCTGCTGGCTGTGGCGGGGTCGGACCTGGCGGGTCATCGGCGGGGCGGATTGTAAGCCTGAACATAGAAGGCAGGCAAGGGTCCTGTTACCCGGCCGGAGCCTGTGAGCTCCCTTGGGAGCGCATGCTCATGTGGTCCCGCTGGTGGCTGACAGGGGTCGATGGCTGGCCACTCGCCTCTATGGACGCGATAGTACAGTTTTCCCTAGTATTATGGTTATGCTTTTCAAAGTATGGATCTTGGGAACCGGTAACCCAGGAGATATTTCATGCCCGGTAGGCACGGGCGACAGTTGCTCCCAGATTCGCTGTTAGACACAGTTCCCCACTTAGGCCAGTTCCTACTTTCCTCGGCGTAGAGGAGAGCTGAAACCTAGAGCAGTTGCTCATTAGTTTATATCCCCTTGCCCAGGTTTGGGCTTAACTACTGTTTAACTTCTCTCCGTGTTTCTCTCCCACCCCCGCCTCCCTTTTGTCTCCCCCCGCTTCTGTTTTTGTCTTTTACCCTCCTTCATCTTCCAACCCCGAATCGGCTCTCGGACCTCTCATCCACAACTAACACATTGCCACGGAAATGAGTGAGTTTAATTTGGTCTCTTATAATGTGAAGGGCTTGAATACTCCAGAAAAAAGGTAGCTGGTCCTGAATAACCTCAAGTCACTGAAGGTGCAGGTAGCTCTCCTCCAGGAGACGCACTTCAGGGCCGCGAACCCTCCACCTCTCAGGAACAGGGCTTTCCCATTCTCGTATCATAGCTACTCCCCGGACTCTAGATCTAGAGGAGTGAGTGTTCTGATCGCCAGATCCACTCCGTGGAAGGAAGTGAGTGCTCTGGGTGGTGGAGACGGGCGATGGCTATTTGTTAAGGGGAAGATAGGACACGAAATGTTTACTTTGGTCAATGTCTACTCACCTAACACTGGACAGGTCTTCTTCCTTGAAGAGGTACTAGACAAGTTGGCAGACTTTGTCGAGGGCAAGTTAATAGTAGGGGGGGACTTTAACCTTACTTTGGAACCCACGATAGACACATCCAAAGGTCACTCATATATTTCATACTCTAAGCTTCGGAGGATTAAAAAACTTTTCCACTCCCATCAGCTGATTGATCCGTGGCGTGTCCTCAATCCAAGTGCCAGAGACTATTCTTATTACTCTGCGCCGCATAACATGTACTCGAGGCTGGATTTCTTTCTAATTCAGCATTACCTATTGTCGAGAGTCGCTGCCGCTGCAATTGGTAATATCACCATATCGGACCATGCCCCGGTATCTCTCAAGCTGGTGACCCAAGATTTAGCGCCACGACCCTGGACGTGGAAATTAAATAACGCCCTTATACAGGACCCTGTAGTCAAAGAAGACGTTAGAAAGAAGATCCAGGAATATTTCACAATTAGTACCACCCCCGACACAAGTTTGCCCATGGTGTGGGAAGCCCACAAATGCGTTATACGGGGACTGTTGATTCAGCATGGGGCCAGAATCAAGAATGAGAGAACCAAACATGTAGGCGACCTTCTTGGGAAAATCAGAAAATTAGAGGCCCTCCACAAGCAGTCGCTGGCAGCGACACACCTAGCTACTCTGACTTCCCTCAGAGAACGACTGAAGGGGATTTACAACGATAGAAATAAACTCCAGCTCATAAAGAGCAGGAGAGTTTTTTATGAGTCAGGAGACAAATGTGGACGTCTCTTGGCCTCGGCTCTGAGGGGGGAAAGGATTAAAACGTATATTCCCAGAATCAGGAACCATGATGCATAAAGACAATGATATAGTGAGTGTATTCAGGGAATACTACAAATCGCTTTACAACATCCCTCCTAACTGCTCGGGCCCCGGACAGATGGGAATCAGTGAATACATCCAGCAATAGGACATGCCCAAGTTTTCACGGGCAACCCTGGAAGATCGAGAGGCCCCTATCACGCCAGAGGAACTGGCATTAGACATTAAGGGATCTGCCAATGGGAAGGCACCGGGACCGGATGGTTTCCCCCTGCTCTACAATAAGACATTTGTAGAAACCCTCTCGACTAGACTCCTTGGGGTTTTCAATTCTCTGAGAGTACAGAATTCCCTCCCATTGGATAGCCCACATGCACATATCTCGGTGATACCAAAGGAAGGGAAAGACCCCACCGTGAGCTCTAGTTTTAGGCCAATCTCCCTTCTCAATGCCGATATTAAGCCCCTTGCCAAAATTCTTGCCAACCGCCTCTCCCCTCATCTCCACCAGGTCATCCATCTTGACAAGGTGGGATTCATGCCTCACAGGGAGGCTAGGGATAACACCACAAAGGCATTAAAACTTATCCACTTTGCCCTGAGGGGTAAGCTGCCCTCAATCCTCCTTGCAACCGACGCCAAAAAGGCATTTGACCGGGTGCGGTGGGATTTTATGTTCGGTGTCCTGGACCATATTGGCCTGGGACCCGGCATAAAGTCCTGGATTGCCAGCCTATATCAGCAGCCCACGACTGCAGTGAGGGTTAATGGAGCACTGTCGGAGCCCTTCGGCATTGGTAATGGGACGAGGCAGGGGTGCCCCCTCTCTCCATTAATTTTCATACTCTCACTGGAACCATTCCTATGCAGAATACGACAGAATACCAATATACAGGGGATCTCCCTTCCATCAGGCCATTACAAGGCCGCGGCCTTCGCCAATGACCTGCTGTTTTTCATAACTGGCCCCGAGGTGACGCTACCAAACCTTATCAAGGAGCTGGAGCTTTTTGGGAACATGTCCAACTACAAGGTCAACATGCAGAAATCTGAAGTGTTAAATCTCTGCATATCTTCGGCGAGGGAAGAGAACCTCAGACAATCCTTCCCTTTTAAGTGGGCTGCTGAATCCATCACGTATCTGGGTAGGAAGCTGGGCAGGTCCTTGGAGAAAATCTACTCCCTTAACTTCCCCCCTTTACTCCGAGCATTTTCGAAAGACCTAGAGTCATGGTCCCTCAAAAAACTCTCATGGTTTGGGAGATGCAATGCCCTTAAAATGAACATGCTTCCCTGCCTTCTCTACTTAATGCAAGCCCTACCAGTGGTGGTCCCTGCCTCGTTTCTACAAAACGTAGGGTCACTCTTCTCTAAATTCATCTGGTTGGGTAAAACCCCAAGAACAAGCAGGAAGATCCTGTTTAGGTCAAGGGACAATGGCGGGATAGGTCTCCCCGAACCTAGCTTCTATTATGCAGCTACGCACCTAACTAGGGTAGTAGATTGGTTCAGGCACTCGCAGCATAAGCAATGGGTCCAGATAGAGCAGGGGGGTTCGTCCTCCCCTCTGATGTCGCTCCCTTGGCTTCCGAAGCAGGTGCTCAGCGCAGAATGGAAACACCCGACAATTGGGGCTTCGCTTAGAATCTGTCACAGGTACTCCCCTTGGAGTGGGCTGTCTCCGGCCTTCTCTCCGATGTTCCCGGTCCTGGGAAACCCAGTGTTTCCTCCTGGGATGCGGGGGGGGGGGGGGCGGTGGAGAGTTGGCTTAGGAGGGAAGTTAGTAGGATTAGGCATTTCTGTGGTCGGGACGTTTGGGAGCCACTGGGCGCAATTGCGGAGTCCGGTGAGCTCCCGAGCTGGACTGATTGGCAGCAGAGGCAGCTTGGTCATTTCCTATTCACCCTGAAGCAGCAGGCCCGGCAGCACAGGGATCTCACATTGTTTGAGAGGCTTTGCGAGGAGAAGGGGCCTATCCAACATGTGCTATCGTATACCTACAAAATTCTGGCGACACCCCAAGATCAAGAACCCTTGCCGTCTTTCACAAAATGGGAAGGTGAACTGGGTGCCACCTTTTCGGCGAGACATAGGAAGCGCATAATTCGACTTGCACACAAAACGGCTACTTGTACTAGGTACAAGGAGTGTAACTATAAAGTCCTTACAAGGTGGTATAGGGTCCCCACGCTATTGCACAAATGGTTCCCAGCTGTCTCCCCTTTGTGCTGGCGGTGTAATGGAGATGTGGGTAGCCTCCTCCATATCTTCTGGTCGTGCCCTAAGCTGACTAGCTTCTGGGCCAGGGTCAGGGATACAATGCAGCGCATGACGCGGACCCGGCCTTCTTCCTTGCCCACTAAACGATATCAGAGATCTGTTCTTAGTCAGATGGTAAACGCCACAAAGGCATGCATATCTTCGCTCTGGAAGAGTCCAACTCCTCCAAGCATCTCTATGTGGCTTGGTAGGGTGGCAGAGATTGAGAGGTTTGAGGGCCTGATTGCTGCAAAGATTGAAACCTCTGAAGATCACCACCTCAAGTGGACTAATTGGGTTATATTCACTACCTCACAGGAATTTCAGACAATAGTAGCTTCGGGCGTGTAGCCCTCCTCCCATACCTGCCCCTTCCCCCCCCCTCCAACCCACTGTTTACCTTTGTTCCGTCTTTCCCCCTCCCCCGTTCTGGTCCCTTTGGTTCTCAGCAGGGATGTCTGCGTCAGGCCTCCCGGAATAGTGATTGGGGTTGAGTTGCTCTGTTCTGGCGGGGAGAGGAGCCTAACGTGGGATTCCTCTGGACGTCGGATGGAGACGGACAGTCCGACCGTCCCGGGGATTTTGCTTTGGAGTCCTCTGGGGTCTTTGCTTCTCTCCTTTCTCATGTAGAAGATAACATATGCTCGGGAGGAGACGGCCCGGCTGCTAAGATACCTTTTTGACACAAGTGATTGTTTGATTTTACACGTGCCAGAATATGCTGTATACCTGTTTCTTGTGTATTGTCTTCCTTTTTCTCTTTATGTGATGTAAAAGTTTGAAAACGATAAATAAAGAATATATAAAAAAAACAAAGACCATGAATCGACCGTATTGTGTCGGGGTTGGTATTTGTTGATAAGTAAAGAAATGTAGACAGGAGCCTAACTGCAGAGTTCTTTGTAAGTTCTTTGTAAGTTAATTCTAGTCAAGGGCTCTGAATAGCAGACACATACTACATAATAATATATAATGGTAATATATATAATGGTAACATATATATATATATATATATATATATATATATATATAGTTAAACTACTGGGGACAGGGGGAACAAATCTGTAGCAAAAGAGCTGTAAGCTGTTACCTGACTGCCTGATTTCAGGCACTAAGGGAAGCACTAGCCTAGATAACTAGGAAAATGTAATCAAATTGTCTTACTAGCTTATAATGAAAATCTGCAAGAGATAACTCATAATTCTTAAAGGGACTGTCCAGACATAAAAATAATAAAAAAATACTTACGTTTTTTCCCCCACAGGTCCTGAGAGAGAGTCCTATGGTTTGCAGGCCCTTACCAGCCAAGGAATGGCATGACCTTTTCATTGCAGTGTAGTGAATTCCAGTCATAACGAAAGCCATGCCTGATTTTGTCCCCCACAGCTGCCTCATCCTTCTTTGGCTGAATAAATATTGCCAGGTTCCATAATCAAATCCCACAGTGTGCAGACCTATCCCACTGATAGAGTGGGTGTGCCTAGGGCTGACATAGAGAACTCAATGAGGCACACATACAGAACTCCATGTCTGATTCCAGGGTTTCCTATGGATATTTCTCTAGAGACTTATGCCAATTTAGGTTGCTCAAGGGGCGTAACACTTGTTAATATCAGCTCAATTGCAGTGCATGGTTTAAAGCAGAACAAAACCCACCAGCAGACAGCCTGAAATCTGAAAAAATCCAGGGCCAGACACTGGATTTTAAACCCACTTGGAGAAACCCCCCAGTGCACCCATAAAAAACTCACTTTTCCACACTCCAACAAGAGCCGCTCTGCCATTACTAATACATTTGGCAGGTGGCTCTCATTGTTGAATAGGCAGGACTCTCCAGTCCCAGTCATTCATTTCAATTAGAGCGCTTTGCCAAAATTATGTAAACAAGGCAAAGGGTTTTCATTGGAGAGGAGAAAGGTAAGTTTTAGTGAACTTTTTGGTGGGTTCCCAATTTGAGATACCCCGGGAGCACAGAGCAAACCCAGGGAAAGTCAAATTCCAAGGTTTTGTTCCACTTTATAAGGTCTGTCTCAATGCATGTCCTGTTTCTTGATAAACACACCTCAATACATGAAAGCAGGTGTCAATGCACTACAGCCAAGCTCCAACCACATCGAAATCTTGGTGCCTCATCCAAGGTCCTACATTGCACTGCACCCTTGATCTGCCATGTTACCTCCTTGTACAATAGTAAAACTATAGTACTATCACTTTAAGAGTGCCACATACAATCCTACCCATGATAGTTAGGAGGAAAGTTACACCAAGAGGCCACACAAAGGCAATAGAAGATGATGGTGTCACCTACTTGGTTGCACAATGCAGGAGAGGGGCTATGTGGGTAATATGGCTAAAGTAAATTTAGACCCCTAATACATTAGAATGGTTTGTTTAAGGTAAATGCTATTGGTCTGGTGATTTATTTAAAGTGACATGCCATATTACTTTTTTATAAACATACAGTATGAAAAACGAGGTGGTCATATTTCCTTTGCAACTGTCATGATCTAGAATAGGCAATGAAACCAATAGGCAACATACTGAGGTCTGTGTACTTGTATGTTTCACGTGACAACAGAAATTGAGATTTATTAGAATGGGTCAGTGGTCCTCATATCGTAATCTACACAACAAAACTAAAGAGCATTCCTATATATTCTAGCACACATTCTTCCCCTCTAGAAAAAGGCAACGTTCCTTTAAAACATCACAGACAACCTCTTTTCCAGACCAGTTGCCTACAGCTTATTGGTGGTAATCATTATTATAACTTGTGATGATGAGGATGAGAATTTTTATTATTTTTTTATTAATATTATTTTTTAAATTATTTTTTATTATTTTTATTATTTTAGAATTGTTATTTCTCTCAGCTATTCAAACATGCAGACAGAGTTAAAAAAAAATTCTGAACCAAACAATCAAACGTCTATCTCTGCAGGGGCGGTCCTTCTTTCTGATCAAATCCTGCTCATGTAACCAGCCTTTAATCTATCCCCAGCATACATTGTGCAGTCAGCTTCCTTTCCCAGCATATCATTTATTTTTTGCATGCTTGCCACTGTACCAGCATATTCTCTTTCTTGTATAAAGGGGAGACTCCACTTACCTATGGTTATGCCTTTTCCTAAAATTCGAGTGTGACTTATTGCCAAATAGGGCCACTCATTGTATTTTCTCTTAGCTTAGGGCCGGGGCTATAGATTCATAATATGTGGAAAAGGCCTCTACGTCAGTGTTCTGCCCCTAATCTGGGTATCTCTCCCTTCCAAATACCAATCGCGTATATGGGATTTAAACAAAATGTTTGTTTTTGCCCTGTAATTTATGCTGGGGTGGAGAGCTTGTCAATTATTTAGGAATACCAACCAAATGGGACTTAATGTATTTCAGATGAGATAGAGAGCTGGCCATGTGCTGACTTTCAGTCAAATAAGAGGGCCACATGTGGGGGCATCTGAATGAGGAAGGCCCTGCTACACATACCCATACTGGGATCCTAATGCTTATCTAATCTGTTTTGGCCTTTGTTGCCCCACTTGACCTCGCCATTGACCAGTTAACTTAGTGGGGGTATAGAAATATAAAAAGACAAGTGGCCCTGTTGATAAGTAAGCACTTAGTGGGGTGGCCTTACACAGTGCTTTGTATGAGCCTTGCTGGCCACCGGCAATCCTGTGGGGTCTTGAACAACTGTGGAATGATTGTAGGTAGGGGCCGTGATTCAGGCTTCAGTATAGGTGTGCACAGAAGGGTATTTATTCAATTGGATACCCTGCTGCTGCCCTATTCAATATCCCCCAAGTGTTTTTTGACTCCCAGGTCATTATAATTCATTTCTCTACAAACAGATAATACAACAATTTCAACTATTAAAAGCATAATGTCACTATAAGCGTGTGTGTTATGTGTGCTGGGCTGTGGCACCTGTAGGAATTGTGAGATATAGGACTTTGCAATTCTGGTGCTAGTGCATATCACATCAATACTGCATATCGGATATATATGCTAGTGCATATCAAAGCAATACTGGCGGTAGTGCATATTGGTCAGTTATGGCCTAGTGGTAAGGAAGCGTTCTTGTGACCAGAGGGTTGCAAGTTTGATTCCCGGACGTGGGCCATGACGGAAGGCACCTAACCCCCCAACTGCTCCTTGGCACCGTAATTATGGCAACCCACCACTCCAGGTATGTGTACACTCACTGCATTGATGGGTTAAATGTGGGGAAAGCATACACCCACAAAAAAATTAAGCCTTGTGTCCTTTAAACCAGAACAACACACATTTTTCATGATAGTGAGTCAGATAACACTTGGGGGACATTGAATAAGGCATCTGCAGGGTATCCAATTGAATAAATCCCATGCTGTGCACACCTAGGCTAAAGCCTGAATCCCAGCCCTTACCTACATTTATTCCCATCGGTTCTCATTGTGTCCCTGTGTTCCCCGTGACCACGTGACCCCGTGACCAGCGCCGTTCAATCGCAGTGCTCGATTTTGCAGGGGGACCAAGGCGAAAGGTTAGATTTCTCTTGTTTAACTGCATTAATGCGCAGTGGGGCTTGGAACTACACCCATTTTGTGAATAATTGGTGTTGTTCCAGGCTAAGGCGTAATGTGGTATGGCAGACTTGGTAAATTTGGTCTTACAAAGCTGTTTTTTCTATGCCTACAAATTCGTTTTATAACAGAAAACTGGATTGTTCTGCATGTAACTCTGGTATTATGTCCATTTTAATAAAAAAAGAAATGTGATGACAAAACTGGGTCTGCTGTCAAGGTTCGTTAAGCCATTAAAATGTATCTTTTAATGTAATATACTTTAAAATCTTAAATTACAAGAAATAAATCCTATTCAAACAATCATTAATCTTTCATTGTGTCCGTCATGTGTTATTCTGATAAAAATCCTATGTGGAAATACATTCGCTAGGAGTGGGTTCAAACCAGGAGGTCCCTTGAGTAAAAGGCAAAGGTTTATCAGTAATGCTTTTAATCTGGACCAGTGTGCAATCCAGCAACATCCATAGATCGGCGTTGGTAATTACCATACCTCAAGTGGCCATGAAAAAAGGCATTTGCCTAAAAACCTGATGTCTTCATTACACAGTTTACATTTTAATTAGAAACTAGAATATTACTGTTTCAGTCAAACAATTATATTTAAATGGATTTCTCTGGGATTCAATAAATTGGGAGGCTGACAGACATCTGTTTTGCATAAGGTAAAATAGAAGGCAATGAGGAAAAGCTGACAAAATGTGATCTCATCAAGGCTATGTTTTGTCTGCTTTGCTGAAAAAAACTCCAAATATCATATTCCGGATAAAAAAAAGTAAAAGACAAAAGTGCTTTAAACCGATCATTTACCAAATACAGAAGGAAAAAGATGCTCTGTTAGATTCTGTTTCTGAAGACATTGGGTCACCATTGAGTGTCGCTTTATAAAAGTCATCTCACCTGAAATGGATTCTGAACTATATGTTGGTGGCCACATCCTATTGAAACTCACATTTCTCATTTAAAGCAGATTAAACAAACAATGGTAGAAAACATTGACTTAAAATCTTCTTGACATTTCTGTCTTCTGTGATGAGTTAGCTACGTCATATGTAGCCAGTTATAACGTTATAACGTTAACCTTCGAGCGATTTGAAAGCCAACAATGAAGCTTGCATCTTAGACCTACTTTTTCTTTAGCACTTCCTGATGCCCCCACCAACTCATCTTGGCAGAAATGCATGTATCTTCTGAGCCTGAGTCTTGCGTCATTGTGATAAAACATTAGTCTCACTGATCATCTAGTACTTGCACATCCTATTGGAGGAGATCTTCTGAGCTGTATTCCACTGCTCCACTAATAGGGAGCACTGATGCTGGTTGCATGGAACATTCTATTGGTAAAAAAACAGCAGCACTTGTGTCAGTAACACAGGACATAATGTTGGAGCTCTGTTGAGCCCAAGCTTCAATTTTGGGTGTAAGTTGAACTAACATCTGTTTTTCTATAAGTCAAAGGTAGCAGTCATTTGATCCTAATCTCATTGGATGTATTACAAAACCTACGCATCACTTGCTCTGTATCCTAGATGTAAAGAGGTTGACATTAGCTGCCAGTGTGATATATATTATATTAGAGTTCCACTGCAAGTAGCAATAGCCAGGCCACTCTTTAGGAGAACACCCACTATTTGTTTCGTATTGTAGTATTTATGTGTTATAAACTGCACAAAAAGCATACTCTCAGAGTGTGCTTGTAGTAATTGGATTGTTGTTTAGTTCCTCCTGGCACACATTTGTTAAATTGGGGGGCATGTCCTGACCATGGTGGGGAGAGGATGCTGCTAGCTTAGCTCCTGCTCCCCTGACCCCAAAAAAACGTCTTTAGCAGCCATCTGCCCGACCACAGACGGGCTGTCGAAACGCAAAGGAGGGAAGAGGAAAGGGAAGAGCCAGAAAGACTCTCCTCTGAGGTGGCCATCGATAGAAGAGTGGAGCCAGAGACCCAGGGAGGAAGACGCAAGCGGCGAAATGGCGGACGGGAGAGAGGTGAAGGAGTTCATCTCTCGCCTCACATCGCTGACAGACGAGTCCTCCTGCGGTGAATGGCCCGAGCTGGGGCCTGCGGTGCCTCAGACCAGGGAGCGGGGACGCAGCTCCCAGGCACAGAAGATGACAAGGCGCCCAACGTACAGAGAGGTGGGTGCAGCAAGATGGCGGCCGGTACACCCGGCGCGCCTCACTCTGGCCAGGCAGCCTGCATCACACACCCCGCCTCCCGCAGTAACAGCAGCGGGGAAGCGAGAGCGCTGTCTCCAGACAAGGAAGGAGTAGAGCACACAGATGCGGATCCGGAGAACCATGAGACCCCTACTGGTCGTCATAACCAAGAGAGGGCCCTCATACAGGTGGGGTTTCCCATTCCACTTGGTGATCAGAAAAGACCAAAAAAGTTACTTTTTGAAAACCCATCAAGATCTGGGAGGTCTCTTCGAGTTTATCCATTGTGATCCAATTCCAATCCCAGATTGGAGGTCTCGGGATGCAACGTCGCCTTATCAAAGGTGGGTGGACTGGGCGTGGCCCGAGAAACCTCAGGCGGCTTAAGAGACCCTCGCGCCAGTTCGATGGCGGTGATCGCGCCAATAACCGGGGCAGACCCAATACATTTTTGCCTCGCTCAGAGATGGCTCCGCCCCTCGGGTCCCAAGGAGTCTTGGCTTGGCTGGCGGATGAGGCTAGTAAGCCTTAAGCCTTGTTGCCTCAGTTTAGGTTACGAAGGGTGGTACTCAACGTGAAAACTATTTTCAGTCTAATGGACTACAATTTTTCTATATTTCTAGTTGTAAAGTTGCCGTCACCTACTTCATATTTTTGGATTTGTGTGTTGTGGTTGAGGCTTAGGGCTCACCAATTCTTTGGGAGTACTGACCAAATAGAAAGTGAAACTCGCTTACCACATTTCAGTGATATCTATAGTAAATAAGCTAGGCTTCTGCACTACATCCAACTGGCCTTCTCAATTCAGAAAGACTATTTTATATATATTATATGAAAAATATATTTATATATTATATAAAAATATTTTATATATATTATATATATATTTATATTTACAACTTGTACATTTTACAAGTAGTATTTCAGATGCGTTAAAGAGGAACATCAGATCTTTTCTGATTTTCCTCTCTAAACATCCCTCCCCCTCCCTCACCGCCTTTTGGATGTCGGCATTATCTAAAACGCTGTTGGTATAGTTGGTATAGAGTCCCAGCGATCTTGCATAAGTGGTGTCCAAATGTGCCTGAGACATGCTGGAGATGTGGCGGGGAGAGGGGAAACTTACTCCACGTGTTCTGGTCTTGCCCCATCCTCCGCCCATACTGGAATTCGGTGAGGAGAGTGATAGGGACAGCGGCAGGGGAGGACGTGCCCGCGGACCCCAGAGTGTGCCTGCTACATTTGAGGGGCCCTGCACTGGAAACTAAAAATTCCCTGGTTTGCCATCTATTAAACGCCGCCAAAGCTTGCATCCCGGTGCTATGGAATAAGACTTCCCCCCCTAAACTGGCCAGTTGGGTCTTGAAGGTCACTTTTGCCTGAATGTATTTTCTTAAATCAAAATTTATAGTAGGTGGTTACGAAGGGTGGTACTCAACGTGAAAACTATTTTCAGTCTAACGGAGTCACTATGGGTGTTCATCACGAAAGTGTTGCAAGCTCACACATGGCTACCTGGCAGGTCATCTTATGCGTCTCATATATGTAATTTATGTTTAGAGCTTTCTACTCTATAGGAAATAACTATACTTAATTGTGGAAAATGTCTAAAATTTTTCTATATTTCTAATTGTAAAGTTGCTGTACGTCACCTACCTCATATTTTTGGATTTGTGTGTTGTGGTTGAGGCTTAGGCCTCACCAATTCTTTGGGAGTACTGACCAAATAGAAAGTGAAACTCACTTACCACATTTCAGTGATATCTGTAGTAAATAAGCTAGGCTTCTGGACTACATCCAACTGTCCTTCTCAATTCAGAAAGACTATTTTATATATATATTATATGAAAAATATATTTATATATTATATAAAAATATTTTATATATATTAGATATATATTTATATTTACAACTTGTACATTTTACAAGTAGTATTTCAGATGCGTTAAAGAGGAACATCAGATCTTTTCTGATTTTCCTCTCTAAACATCCCTCCCCCTCCCTCACCGCCTTTTGGATGTCGGCATTATCTAAAACGCTGACATTTGACAGAATTCCTGGCCGCTTTTGCACCCCCTTCCCCCATAGCCATTCCAGAGTGAAGGCTGCAAAGCTTTAGCCATACTTACCCTTCGCCATCCCTCTTCAAATGTCCCAAGCCACTCTTCAAATATTGCAGGACTTGCACCAAGTGTCATTGCAGCCTGTGCAGTGACACTGCGCATGCACAAGATCTGAGGAGAGGCGCAGTACATGATGGGATGGCAAGATGGCGCTGTCCGATGGAGACAGTATGGAACCGGAGGGGCAGGGGGGACAAGCAAGCCAGGGTGGAGTGTTTTTATTAACTCCCCAATACCTGAAATGTTCCCCTTTAATTTATTACAGATATACCATGACCATGGAGGGATGAGAACTTTACAGACATATTTTAGCAAATACTCTGCTAAGTAACAACATGGCCTTTCCTTTTCCTCTAGTGATCCTGTTCCAGACCAAGTTCTTCAGCATACTACATGGGAAGTTTTACTCCAGATTTTATCATATAAATGTCAACCTGGCCCCTTTCCACTATTGTGTTTTACATTTATTCCTGCACTTAGTACTAACTACTTTCAAGAACCAACCTGGGTTAGAAAATAAATTGATAAAGAGTCCTTTTTAGCCATATATATATAAATTTGTAATATTGGCAATATCAGTGTAGTGCAGAATATTTACATTTCTGATTCCCTCAAATCAACTGCTAAGAGGACCTATCAATAGCTATAGCAGCTGTCTCCAGCTCAAACTTGAGAGTGAGGGGTCGTGATTCCAGGCTCCATGTTGTTATAGCACATAAATAAAGATTGTTGATCTAAGACAAGTACTAGATAAAGACTTTTTGCAGATCTGTTTTGTTAATATAATCTCTTTCTCATCTGACTCTCATATGATATACTGCAATGCATAATATGTTAGTCTTCTAAATGTTTACTGAACTATTGTTCCTTTTACCTTGTGTGTGAAAATAGGAAAAAGAGCCTTATGAATGGCTTGCAGCCTCTATATCTAGCACGTACCTGTCAGCCTGAGCCGCTCCCAGTGGAAAGGCCTGGGCTGCAGCCGAGGTGCCAGTCAGTGACCACTCCTGAGTCAGCAGCTTGTCGACTGCTTGAACTGTACGACAGTCACTCATTCAGCCTCTTCCTCCCAGGGGGCAACCGTCCTCCACTTCTCTGTGACCCATCTGTCTGCTGCGCTCAACATTTTGAAATGCACCACATTGGTGTGCAAATTCAAATCCCAATTCCTACAAGGAGAACTCGGATTCAAGATAATAAGTTGGAGATACAAAGGGTCAATGCACTTTTGATCTGCTGAATGAACCTGTAACACCAGCTTACTTCTGAATTCATTTCCATAGTTATATTTCATATTATTTTGGTGTGAGCACTGTAAACTATGGAATTCATTTACACATAACCTCTGGATCAAACAAATTCCAAACATTTAAGTATATAATTGGCTGTACAGAGTGGCTTCTGCCGTATGTTTTATAAGTTTACAATCTGATATTTCTATTTTATTTTGTTAAGATTTTTTTTTCAAAGATATATTGGGTTAGAAGGTTACTACCCACAAACTTGCTTTCAATATATTTCCGAGTGTTTCAAATTCCAGTATTGTATCATCATAATTGAAAATGATTGTTTAAAAACCTTATCTTGCTTCTGACCTATAACCTACCTATATCTTTTAAGAGTGCTTCTTTTACCCTGGGCATCCCGATTTGAGATGCCCCTCTGAATAAAATGTAAGAGAAATCCTGAGATTGTGAAGAATAAGTCACCTGACTCCCCAAAGGGGCTCACAGGGCAGAAGTGCTCATGGCACATGCACACCCAATCAGCAAACTGTATTTGCTGCCAACATAGCAGATAACATATCCCTACTATTGCAGGAGTGCGGAGCGGTTAGTTCTTTGCCTGATCTTGTGCTTACTATTGCTTTTTGCTCTAAGAGGTCTCCAATCAGCCTGACAGGGGGTGAAGTGTATGCAGGCCTATTTTTCCCTTTAGCTCAACTTTAACACACCTTATCTATATACCGCAATTTTTGATAAATAGTCAACCATTTTTGATAAGAAGTATTTTCTATACTATAGGGCAGGGGTACTCAACCACTTCTTGTAAAGGTCCATTTAAAGGCATCTGGTGAGAGGTGAAGGTCTGGGCGGAGGGCTGTCGTGGGGGGTGGATAGGTATAAATCAGCACACTGTGGGAGGGGCTATAAATTCCCCAGGCAAAACTAAAAAAGGCTGCTTGAAAGGATTGGATGGGGCAAAGAAACAGAGAAACAAAGTTTGTGTGTACCTTGAAATGCCACTTCCCGCCCGTGCAGTACTACATATTGCAATGCTAGCTAGGTGTCACAGAGCCATGACACTGTAAGGGAGACTAAGCACTACACTGCCAATCAAGTGGGGCAGCTTTAGGCACAGAAATACAGAGACAATGGAGTGCAGGGCTGTCAGGGCAGGGGTCCGGAAATCTGGGTCAAAGGTCCGCAAGTTGAGTATCTCTGCTATAGGGTCTCCAAACTCCATTTCATTTGTATGCCTGTTCTTTTTGCCTGTGCTGGTTATACCCACCCATGGTTATATTTTTCAGTAGTGGCAATGGTCACCTTTTCAGCTCGAGGCCATGGGCAAAGTATTTCCTTCTGACAGAAGCCCTACAAAGCTCTAGATCAGGGCTTCCCACTGGGGCGTACTCAAGCTATGCTCTGGTGGTACTCAAGGGTATATGAAGCATTGCAGACAAACTACTGAACCAATATGATCTACTTACTGGCCACTGTGATATATAGTGTACATTCAGTATAGTTTTATTTTAAAGTGGACCTCCACCCCCTGCCAAGTTTTATTGGAGTTGTAGGGTGGTACTAAATATTATTGGAAAAAAGAAAGTGTTATGCCATGAAAAATGTTTGGGAAACATTTCTCTAGATCCTTTCCTTTCTACTTGCACAATGCACACCATGAGGTCTTGCACTCACATTATTCTTTTGATCAATACTGTATGAAGGAATGGGAAATGAAAGTAAATTGAAGAAAATTGAGCAAAAAGAGGCTGTACCTCCCATATGTTCATATACGTCTTATATGTTGCTGGAAAGCATTAATATCATAAATGTCTTTGAAATGTTTTAAAAATAAATACAAAATATATATGCTCGTTTCATGAGTTTTAGATGTTAAAGCCAACCAAAACCATCCCTGCAGTCGATGAGTCTCCAGGGCCAGAAGATTCCCTCCCCTTGGGGCATCCCAAACTGGGATGCCCTGCTGTGTTGGAAACCCTGCCTTTCACCCGTGATTTTTACCTGTTGGATGAGCCACAGCACATGCACTGCATCACTCTCATCCTCTTTCCGCTGTGCGCTGCAACACCCGTCTCAACTGCATGGCTGAGCATGGCCTTGCACAGCCGAAGGATGCAAGTGATGTTGCATGGCACTAATGTGTCCAGAGAAGCTGATTGGAGGAAAGGCCACATATGCGCTGTTGGACTGAGGAGTGGGAGTTTACTGGGTGAACCCCAGGGTTTCAAACATCTGGGCCTCCCAAACCAAGGTACCCCAGGGGGCTGGACCAAGACCCGGGATAGTAATAATCATGGGTTTTGGCCCACTTTAAAGCTTACCCTCTCACTGAACACATCCCTGGCTTACCTTGTACAGCCCAGCATTGCCCCTACCCAGGGATCCACAAGCCAGTGTCTTCTATTGGAAGAGCATCAGCAGCTAGAAGTGTGCCTAGGCTTTTGGTCCCATAAAGAGAAAAGATGCCTCACTTGACAAGGTAAGCCAAGGAGACTCATTAAAGAGGCAGCAAGGTTTCCATTTCAGGATACAGGTCCACTTTACTTAATAATAACAGTATCTCTAGTACTCTAGTACATCTAGGGCCTTATTTATCAAGGAATAGCGACAGATAGCGACAGATAGTGACTGGGGAGCCGGCCAGTAAAGCCAGGGACCGCAACTAGAACGCCGGCTCCCCTCCACAATCACACATTTATCAAGCCGATACTGCTTAGCGACTGAGATAGCGCCACCTAGCAACTCATTAATCATTATCCTAGCCTCATCCCACAGCGCCAGCGAACATCCTTGAACAGCGACAGGTATGACCTCTTGCTACCTGCCGCTCTCCAATGCATTTCAATGGCAGAATGTATTTTAATTATTTTTTAATATTTTTTTTTTTTTTTTTAATTTCCCCAAAAAAATCTGTGAACACTTCTTCCTTTGAAAATGTATTTTTTGGGGATTTAAATTTTTTTTTTTTTTTTTCGCAGAATTGATATTACAGGTCTGATTTTAAACTATTCAGGTTTGAATATTATTTCAAAATCATTCCATTTTTTTTGGGTGGTTAGGGGGTTAAAAAACTACTTTTAACACATCGCCTACTGCGCTCTGGGATTTAAACATGCATTTCACAGCGCTAGGAATTTTTAAGGCTGATTTTTTAATGAATATGGTGGGTGCCGGTCGCTATGTCCAGTCGCTATCGTGCGCTCCCATACAACAGCGAACCTGTCAAATAGTGACTCAGCATCTTGTATTCAACATTACGGCACACCAACTGAGTCGCTATCATCCACCGAACAATGGCCAAGCACAGCGACTACTAGCGGTCGCTGTCAAAATACCGCTACAGTCGCTCAACAGTCGCTATCTGTCGCTATCTGTCGCTATTAATGAATCAGCCTCCTAGTATCTCTAGTTCTCTAGTACATATTTTCCTCTTTAGAATTTAAATTCAGAATATATATTTTTACATGTCAATCAAGACAGAGATCTGGCAGAGATGTTGACTTATTTTCAGTTATTAATTTACAGTTAAAAAATCAATAATGGCTTAATGATTACTCATTAGTCGTCACATAGTGTGTTTACTGTAGCTCCAGAGATAACTGCTAATACAAGAAAAGAACACTGTGTATTCAGAGCGTGGTAAAGAAGGCCTTATGTTGACAGATCAAAACCCACACTTTAAAGCAGATCAAAACCCACATGTTTAACTAGAATTCCCTGAATTTACCACCCCCCCCCCCCTACATTTTCAAAGCTCTGACACTCAGCTGATGTTGTCTGTTTTAGTCGAAATTCTCACCTCTTTAAGGTATTGCCGCTGTTATGAGTAGCAGGTGATATCAGTGCCACACCAATTTAATGATCAATCACCTGCTATCTCACATTGCTGCAACAGGGATCTTAGCGTGGTTTCCCCTCCAAGGCACCCCAACCAGTGTCCTCAAGGTAAGGTCACGTCGCATGCACAAGATCTCGCCTGGTACTGGAATTGCGCAGACTCCCAAAGTATATTTTGGGGTCTTCAGGGAGGTATGCAATGATGATATAGGGGCCAGTGCCGAGACAATATGATAGGCAAAAATAATAAAATAATACATTTCCAGTTTTACACCATAAGTGGTGAGCATCAGCAGAGCTACATTTAGTCAACAAAATCAGTTGCAAACCATGATCAGTGGTAAATTTGGGTAATGCATTTTAGACAATGTACATTGCCTGAAACGCGTCACCCCAAATTACCACTGGAAAGTTTGTGCAACTACTTCCGTTGGATTTTCATTTTACTGCAGCTCTTTTACTCTGATTAATACCCAGGATTGGGTTTTTTTGGACTTGGTAGTGTAGGGTGGACTATTTTCTACACATATATGGAATTATTTTCAAGTGGTACCTGGCAACATTTATAAGGATCAGGACATCTTTTATTTTGCTGCTGCTGCCTTCAGTGATATATTTTAAAATTCTTTTAGCTTGCAACACTGGAGATACTTTCTTCATGTTTCCCTGTCATCTGAGTAATCAGCGTGGCCTCAGTGGCTAGTCTCAGTCATTCTGCCCCTGGACATGACTTTTGGCCAACTTAAAGTCTATACCTAGTCACTTGTTTGTTTATTCAAAAAAAAAGACAGAGGCAGCAGGAAGAAGAAAATTGCTCAGCTCGGCAGGAAGGGGAAGAGGGTAATAAGACTGGACTAAGTTTACTAAATGATGTCTTCCTGACAAGTGAATGACTGGCAGCATCCATTTGTGCTCCACAGATGTGAGGTTGTTGTTTTTGGTCAGCTTTAGTAGGATCATTTATGACTGATGAGCAGCATTAAGCATTTGGTTTAAAGGAGCTAAAATTAACAATTTCCTTTTACATTTTCTTTTCTGTCCTGTCTGGATCCAGCATAGGTGTTGTATACTTATTTTATTATTAATGGAGAATCACTTTGAAAAAGTTTTACATAGTTAGATTTTTCAAATGTTTCAGTTGAAATTGTTTATTATGGACATTAAATGTATATCCACATGCAGCTTAAAATCAATCAAACTAAGGGGGTTATTCATCAAGGTCTAGCGGCAGGTAGCGCCTCGTAGCAGCAGGCAGCGTCTGGTGAACGCCGGGCGCTGTACGGGAAACCACATTTATGAAAGCGAATCTGGTGAGCAACTCTAACAGCGCCATGTAGCGTTCGATGTATTATTACAGTCGGCTCAGTGTATAGCGCCGGCGCTTTAGCTTCCAGAGCGCCAGGTATTACCTGTCTTTTCTTCTGTTTAAACAGGGTTTTTTTTTCTCTCAAATATTTGTGTCACCTCTCCTGGCCTAGAAAAAGCCATTTTTGTAAACTTTAGATTTTTTTGTTTTTTATGCAGAATTGTCATTACAGGTCTGACACTAAAGTATTAATGTCACAATGCTACAGCAATGTCATTCCATGTGTTTTTGCTTTGTTACTGGTGGATATGTGTGTCAAAAACAGACTTTAATCACACAACGTTTGGCGCTCTATGCTATAGCGACCAGATTTAGAGCGCCAACACTGTGCTTGTGTCCTTTTTGAGTATGGTGTGGAGCACCAAGAGTCGGTCGCTCTGATCTGACGCTGCCTCTTGCTCCCTGCAGCGCTGTACTGGTGTTAGAGCGCCCAACATACATTACATTCATCAATGTTACTACAACAACTGAGGTGCTCTGTTACAGCGCCCGATACATGCTTACAGCATCTACTAGCTGTCGCTCTAAGTGCCGCTATACAGACGCTCATCTGCCGATACCTGATGTTAGTAATGAATCAGCCTCCACAACTGACCCCGTTCTGCTTGAAGCAGGCTTGCAATCCTGTGAGCCCCCCCTTCCATTCTCATTTCCACCTAGCCAACCAGCAGGTTCCTCAACAGTATTTTAAAGAACGAACATGGAAATAAGCATTAATAAGTAGTCATGTGTCTGGGAAAGGCAGATGCTGAAGCATTACATTATGAGCCCATTTCTTCCAGTTGCATTTTATTTTTTTTTAGTTGCATACTATCTTAAAAAACAATTATGGAATCTGGATATTCCCGTATCCACCTCCTTTTTATCCCATCATTTTTTTGTAATAGAGGAGTTGTTATGGCATGGGCACCCACTTTATCAAAGCACTAGTAAAAAAATGAAGCGCAGGCAACTTGTCTGTCTGCTTTCAACTGTTGGTTCCTACTACTAAATCTACGCTAACTTATCGACACTATTTTTGAGCTATGTGTTAAGTTAATATTTGCTGATTTTCACCACGTGTGTCAGCTTTGTGTTTTGGTAACATTTTAACAGATACTAGGCATTCCGTAGGGTTCATGTTCAGAGGAAGCTACGGGATGTGGAAACATTTGGTTGTGACATCATTTGGTTTCGACAATTTTTTTTTTTTACAAAGCCTTGAGGAAGTGGTCGGACCACAAGCGTGTGGGGATACCTCTTGACTGACTTTCATGGGATGCGAACCCCTGGACCATAAAACCTATATGATGTTTTCTAGTTGTTTGATTGTTGTTGCATTGTTTTGCACTTTGCTCCTCTTGCCATTTTTTCATGGGTCTTATTAATTGATTTTTTTTTCAGCACAGCAAATGCACTTTAAAGCTTAATTTGCACAAATAGAGGAGATTTTGGTCATGATATTAATCACTATATTGACTTTGGTTATAATTAAATTGAGGGTCCGGGTTGGATGCCCCATGTTCTGATGTGCTTTTATATTTATATGTATGTCTATGTGTAACGTGTAGTTTTTAGATAATAAAGATGAATTCTTGAAATGTTATCTATGTAAAGCAGTTGATTTTTCAGGGGGGAAGGTGCTGTGGTTTGCTGTTTTGCTAATGATTGCTGGAGCCACATTATCTGCATTCTTGTGCATTTTCTTCACTTTATATTGTTGTTTATATTGTTGTTTTAATGCAGTTTGAGGTCAATGACAACCCATTCTTGTGGTACATGAGGTCATAAGCAAATTGAAAGATGTATGTGTGGTGCTGACCAATGTAACTTTGACAAAAGGCCTGCTACATGCCTTATTTATAATGTCCCTCAGGCCCAGCCCATAATATCAAGGTGATAATAAAATAGGGGGCATGCAGTAGCAGTATCATGTTTTTCATTTTGCAAGCAATTTTGCACAGTTTTGGCCAACAGTACAACACATATAGACATATCACACATTTTTAGTATAAACGTTGTGGAGAATGGGGGTTCCCCCCTTTACTTGTACAACTTTCCACTTCAGTGTCCAGTCTGGTGTAAAATAATTCCTCTATCTTAATTTCTAAGAAAACAGCTTTTTTCAGTTTCAAGTAACAAATCTTCCAAGTCATTTGTGTTGCCGAATCATTCAGAAGTACTAGTCATGTCAGTTCTTTGCAACAAATAAAGAGGCCTACATAGTTGTTGGAGAAGGGCTGGATAATCACCCCACAGTGGAAAGCTGGCAGTGTGCCCATGGCATAATGATAGTCATAGCTACTGAAGACTAAAGACAAGTAACTTGGAAAAATCTCTGGCTTTTAGTTAGGAGGCCCCAGGATCGCATTGCCAATACTGAAACCTAAGCCAGTTTGAAGAAGACACAACAGAATATTTTCATAATGCGTATTTTTTAGTAGTTATATTTTTGCTTTTGTGTCATGCATGTTTCCAATATTCATATTTGGACATACTTAATACATACATTACTGGCACTTGACTTGACTATAATTAAATGTTCACTCAAGGCTGCCTACAGATGAAAATTTAGCTGGAAGGCTCCATCACTGGCAAGCAATAAAATGGGTTCTCTTATGTATATATTGTAGGTTTTTATTTTTGAACTTACCTTAGGACAAGGTCCTTAAGATCCAGTGAAGAGGAAGCCGGTATAGGAGCTCCAGTGATAGAAGATAAGGATGGCTACACTTCTATCAGGAGGCCGATTTACCAAACATAAATTTAGACTTTACATTCTCACAAATTCATCAATTGCATTTTAGGACAGTCATTTATTGATGACTTTTCATCTAGTGTACTAGGCATTTACCTAAACAGAAGCGACTGTAATAAAGGGGAGCAAACCCTGTTAAGAGCAAGGGGCAGACTGACCGTGGAGTGGCTTGAGGGCCAGCTAGGATGGCAGGGGCGTAGCTAGGGGGGGATGTGCCCTGGGTGCAGAAGGTCTGGGGGGTGCCAAAGGGGGGACCTGATTACATGTGGGGGCGCCATTTTGAATCTTTGCACCGGGTGCCAGAAAGCCTAGCTACTCCTCTGAAGATGGGTGTAGCCCCCACATCTTCCATTTCCCCTTAAGCATGTGCTAGAATTATTTTCTGTATCCCCAGCCAGGACACCCCAGCTCATGTTTTGCCTCTGTAATGTTATAGCATTAGCATCATGGCTGCTGGGTCCTAACCTCCCCTGCTACAGTATCTTTCTCTACAATACTACAATACAAAGCTTTAATACAATTGTTCTAGGAGAAGCCATATCCACCCATCACTTCCAGGGTGCCTCAGTGTGACCATGGTTGAAATGCTAAAAGTTTCTCCTAAATAAGTTTTTAAATATTATGCCCGTATGCGCAATATGTTTTGATATCAAGTTACTAGAAATAATGGTATAATATGCATCTTAGAGATCTTTTTTAGATGAAAGCTCCACTTTAAAGTGGACTGAAACTGTGCCTGGATCGGCCCGGGAATCTATAAGATGTGAAACCCAGCCTTACTTCCTGGTCCAAAGATACATGCGAGGGCCGCGACCACATCCCAGCTATCCCTCTATCAGGGCATGTGCCCTCCCCCGCCATTTGAGTGAAGCATGTGATGCGGCCAACAGCACACTTGGAGCTACTGTGCTAAGACGTCGCTCAGGCGTGCATAGCTCAGCGGCTCCGAGCGCGCTGATTGGACGAGCAACCGCGCATGCGCCATAAGACCGGGGTGAGGTCAGTTGATGTGGGGGGTTTCCCCGATAGGGGTGCCCCAGGGGGGAAGGACCAAAACCCAGGATAGTCCACTTTAAGCAAGCTTCCTTTCCAAATCAGCCCTCACTCCTGACAGCATTTACTAACAGTCACGCGCATGTAGTTAAGAATAAAGCTGAGTAGAACATTGGAGGTATTTTCTTTTTCTTTGCTTTATACCAGCATTGAACATTTATCATTACATGCAAACAGACAAAATGTAATTTGTACCTGTCTTAATGAAAAATGTTAAATATGCCCCTTATCGCTTCAGCCTTTCAGCTGCTGTTTATTTAGACTTGTCTCTGCACCACCTTCTAATATATATCGAGGCAATGGCACTTCCTCTGGTTAATGCTCCACTAAGATTTATAACAGTTTAAAGCATTACAATGTTAAATTCCTAATTAGCCTAATTCATTGTTCTTACCCGTGTATTTCATGCAGGTGCATTTTAGCTATCTTACCTCCAGCCTGTTCTATGACTTTTCTAAGAAAAGGCTAATATTAGTGTCTGCCACCATGACTAACGTTTGGAAAGATTTTCAATCCTTTTAATGAGCTTCTGAGAGGTTCTCCCCCTCCGTTGGAGAGCTTATGAAGCCTAACATCCGATCAGAAGCAACACAATGTCTATTTTATAGGTTTACTGAGGGCCCACTAGGCTCCTGACTAGGTGTCAGGAACTGGATCACATCAAATAACTCGTGTCCACAGTCTGCATTAGGACCGAGGTCCACCAGTTGGTCTTTTTTTTTAATTGCTCACAACTTATTGTGTACTGAGTTGGAGTACTTCAAATAAAATGTAGATACTTCCCACACTTCCACAGTAATTATTTTCATGATATATAATATTTCTTATTTTTATGTAAATTCCAGTTATACATGGCTATCTAATTATACTTGTGTAACCAGTCCATGTTTTAGTAGACTTTTATATTAGTGCAAGGGTCCAGCTCCGCTCCATTCAATATTTTAACCAGTCAGCCAATCACAGCTCATCATATTTCTTTGTAAAAATTAGGAATTGCCTTTTACATTGTGGTGTTTGGGCCCCACCTTTGTCTGAAGGACTGGGCTAGGTTGTAGAGCAGGGGGAAACTTATATCAGGAAGAATGCTGTATGTAGCTGTAAATGCAGGCAGTCATTTCCCCTCCCCCTCAAAATATATGCCTGTTATTACTGCTATAAAACCATATATTTTTTTATTCAAGAATTCAAAAGGGGTACAGTATCCTTAGGATGTACCACTTAGTCATTCAAAATGGTCATCAGAGACATTGAACATTAATAACCAGCTTTGGATTTATATTATATTATTATTATATATTATTTTAACATCAAAACATTACACTTTCTTGCTCCAAAAAGCGCTTCAAGGCCAAGGACCTACTTATTTTGGTTACATTAGTCATCGATTCCCCCGGCCCCCCGCCCTTTTCGGGATACTTGGTTGCAACTGCTTGTCGCCAGGGGGTACTTGGCATAAACAGGTTGAGAACCACTGATCTAAAATGTGACCAGAGAGTCTTTGGAAGTCATTTCAGATGACCAAACCCTATAACTTAAAGATACCCTCTTTGTAGAAGAATGGAAAACATTTTCCAATATGAATTAACATATGCCTTAATTTTAAATAGTGATTTGCACAGGGGCAGCCAAGGGATTGCTTTTTATAAGAATCCATAATTTTTTTAATGTTTTCATTTATTTACATTTTTTTGTTTGACCACTTTGTTTATTTGATCACTTTAATCTACCTGTTTAAAAAGTTTAAAACGTTGGATGGATGTTTGTGACAACATAGTCTGTATGTTTGTTCTAGAAAACACATCATTCTATTGAAATTACTATTTTTCTGCCAAGTTTTAATGGTTACTAATGGCGTTAACAGCTTTGCCAAGTGGACTCTTTTCATATACCTAGAAGCTTTGGCATCGTTACTGAATGTGTCTGGCCATTAGTATAATATGTATCTATGACCTGTTTGACTAAGATTTTAAATGTTTCAAAGACTGTTGGTAAAATTTGGTAAAAAGCATCACATCAGGCTAGAGAGTTCCTCCCCCTCCCTGGATATCACACATATGATTTGTGCCTACCGCTCCTTTAAGAAAAGTTAGCCAAGAAATACACATACCTCCCATCCCACAGATTCTATTCCATGAAGTTCTGCAGACCAAACGAGTCTTCTACAGTTTCTATTGAAAATATGGACTTCAGCATCCTCTGCCGTTAGCTGGAGTGCTGGAACTTGGAAGGGTAAGTATTAAAGTGGCTAATACTAATACATTTCACCTACTTACTCTCTTTCCTACCATGGCGATAAGTCTGAATTGTAGGTTTACAAAAACTAGCACCGCTGCTGTTCTAATTGGCTAATTAGTCAGTCAGTCACGGGCACTGCGTCACCTTGGATGTTGGAAGCAGCAATACTCAGGGGGTTATTCAAGAAGGGATAGCGGCAGGTAGTGCCTCGTAGCGGCAGGCAGCATCTGGTGAACGCCAGGCACTGTACGCAAAACCACATTTATGAAACGAATCTGGCGAGCAACTCTAACAGCGTCATGTAGCGTATTATTACAGGTGGCTCAGCGTATAGCACTGGCGCTCTAACTTCCAGAGCACCAGGTATTACCTTTTGCTCAGTGTCGCTCTCTCATACATTTCAATGGTCATTCATTTGCTTGTTTGACATTTTTTATTTTTTTTGTTTTTTTGCTCAGATCATTATGTGACCTCTCCTGGCTGCAAACAAACATTTTTATAAACTTTTTTGACTATTTATATTTTTATTCAGAATTGTCATTACAGGTCTGGCACTAAAGTGTTATTGTCACAGTGTTAAATCAATGTAATTCCAGGTGTTTTTGCTTTGTTACTGGTGGATATGTGTTTGAAAACAGACTTTAATCACACAGCGTCTGGCGTTCTATGCTACAGCGTCAAGCTTTAGAGCTCCAATGCTGTGTGTATGTCGTTTTTTGATAAGTATGGTGTGGAGCGCTGAGAGTCGGTCGCACTGAGCTGGCGCTACCTATCACTCCCTGCAGCGCTGTAATGGTGTTAGAGCGCCCAACATACATAACATTCATCAATGTCGGCCAGGTTACTACAGCGACTGAGGCGCTCTGTTACAGCGATCGATACCTGCTTACAGCGTCTACTAGCTGTCGCTATATAGATGCTCATCTACCCACACCTGGCATTAGTAATGAATCAGCTTCTTAGAGGCCGATTCATTAATAGCGCCAGGTAGCGACAGATGAGCGCCAGTAGCGTGATTTTCACAGCGCCAGCTAGTATTCGCTGTGCTTGGCCGGGGTTTGCTTGTTGACAGCGACTCAGTCGGTGTGCGGTAATGTTGAATACGGGGTTAGGGGTCGATGTTTCACAGGTTCTGCGTTGTATGGGTGCGCCTGACAGCGAATGTCCAGAGCGAACGGCTTGCTGCAGATTCATTAACAAATCACGCTCAAAAATTTCTCGCGCTGTGAATTCCTTGTTTAAACCCCAGAGCGCTGGCGGCGATGTGTGTAAAGTAGTTTTTAACCCCCAAACAACCATTTTTTTTAAATGTAAAAATTATACAAGTTTTTCTAAACATTTTGTAATATGAATACATGAATATCAGACCTGTAATTCTGCACATATTTTTTTTTTTTTTTACCTTAAAAAAAATATCTAACATTGCCGTAATGGTCACAGAATTTTTGACAGTTAAAAAAAAAAAAAAAAAAAAAAATCAATTAATTATGAATATTAAAAGATTGCTCCATTGAAATGCATTGGAGAGCGCCAGGGAGCGACAGGTCATACCTGGCGCTGTGATGGGATTAGTAGCGGCGCTGTTCGTTGCAGTCGGCTACATGATGAATCCCGTGCCGGCGCTAGCCTCATTTAGCGTGATAAATGCGTCATTGTGACCGCCGCCGGGCGTACTTGAGTCGGTAGCCGCCGTTAGCTGGCGGTACCTGGCGCTCGTCAGACACTACCTGGCGCTAGCCCTTGATAAATAAGGCCCTTAGTGCTGCTCCCAATGATAGGGAGGCCAGTGGGAAGTGAGTGAAGGTGAACAAGTGAGTTTATTCTTTTTTTTAATTTAATCTCTCAAATCAGGTTTAGTGTCAAGTGATGGCTTAGAGGAGAGTGTTTGAGATTTTTATAATTAGCCTAAACAGCTGCTTTAAAGAGAAAGTTCACAAAACAGACCTCAGATTAGGAGAGCCACTGGGGGCATTAGACTCCTTTACTTACTTTACCTCGTCCAGAAGCCTGATCCCCTGGTATCTGAAGCTGTACTTCTACATCCCAGACTGGGGATGGGCATGTCCTCAGTGTATGAGATGAAACTGACCCCCCCATTTCTGTTAAAGGTACATTTAAGGCAAAAAGTTAATTCGCCTGCTTTCTGCTCTCCCCATGTTAGCTGTGAGTAGCTGCATCTTTCACTCAGATTGATTTATATTAATTAAAGTGGACCAACACCCAGGATTTTGACTATCCTGGGTTTTGGTCCACTTCGGGGGGGGGGGGGGCACCCCGATTGGGGGTGCCCCGCTGTGTGAAACCCCCCAGAAAGCCCCAAAAATTCACCTCACCACGCTCCCACGTGATCGCGCCGTCCAATCCCCACCGACGGACAAGCAGGTGAGAGCGACGGACAAGACAGCGCGTCCGCCACCGCCTCCTGCCCGTCACTCTTACAGGGCGCGCACCCGCGCCGTCCGGCGCAGGCACGCGCACGTCTGCCGCCGCCGCCGATAAGGTAAAGTTTTTTGGGGGTTTTGGGGGGGTTTCACCCCGTGGGACATCCGAGATCGGGATGAGGGAGGTGATCTATAAGATTCCCGGGCCGATCACCCCTGGGTGTTGGTCCACTTTAACAACCCCACGTGAACACTTTTCCTTCTGTTGGGCCTCTCACATTAAGATGAGTCATTAGTTCTACTGATGTCTGAATGTATCTCTATAGAGGACTGTGAATTTAAACAAGGGACCCAAAAAATTGAGTAAGCAGAAAGGCTCGAGTTCAACATGGTTTATTAGGGAATGCAAAATGCTAGTAAATAAAAGATCCCTGCCCTTGACATCCAGCACAGGGCAAGCTCTAATCAGGCCAATGTAACCCTTTGCCTGGAATGTTATTAGTTAACACCTCGGCTGAGCTAGTGCACATTTGTACACCCCCAGACCTTAAACTGCAGCTCCTGACTTCAGATACTGGGACTGTGGGAGAGTGATCAGTGCTGCGGGACCGGGTGAAGGTAAGCAGGGGAGCTTTTCCATTTTGGGGCTTTCTATAAATAAATAAGTAGAAAATAGTAATAAAAGCTTTAAAATGAGCGATCCATGCTTTCCTTGTTTCTTCATCTATTTTGAGCCTGGTAGCAGGATTTTGCTTTGGTTCACACCCTTAGCAGAATGAGGCTTGTGCATTAGCCATTGAGGTCTTTTTTTTCCTGCATTGAAAGTATTATAACCATGATCCCTTCCAGACATAAACACTTTCTTTTCATTGAAACAAAATTCACATTTATAATAGAAATTCTAAAAAGGATTGTCTTTTTTTAAGATAATGAGTTCTCTTCTGGAAGTGCAGGTGACATGAAACACAAATGAGCTTTAAGTGGAAGGATTTTAAGTCCTGTTAAAGCATTTAATTTCTCGAGGATGGAAGTTCAGTTCAAGGTTATAGCGTTATTGTGCTTCTAGCATCTACTCCTCTTATTCCTAGGTGGCTGGCAGCTCCCCGACACAAAAGACCGTCATTTTTATCTAATACTTGGGGTGGTATTAATCACGGCAGTGTTTTCCTGAATAAAGCTTTTCATCAAATGCATGGTTTCACTGCTCTTGACAATAATAGGGTGTTTAATTACTCAATAAGAACACTTTATAGATTGCATTTTTCTTCATTGCTGTACAAATGGTATTGATTTTTTCCCCTTCCTTCGATACAACATGAAGCTAAATAAAACACAGTGAGGATTCAGTTGCTAGTTCTGTAAAGTACATCCTTTAGAGGAATGGGACCTTGATGTTGAATCGAGAACCAGATTTTCCGATTTTTGGAGAACGCCATTTGAGGCTTGTTTAACAAAAACACTTTCAAGGCAACAGCACTTCTGATTCTTTAAATACGCTCTCCTCTACCTGCATTCAGCCATTTCTAAAGGATCTCTTCTATGCAAGCCCAGAACAATGGCTAGAATGCCTCCTACAACAATAACCGAGCATTTGCTCATAAAAGCAATGCTTCGGAATGAAGTGGCGAGTCTCACTGTAAACAATAATTACCGTACTCAAGCTCATCTCTGCATTTAGATAGTTTCATGTGCAATAGAAGGAATAATTTTGCTATGCGTTGGAGAAAAAATATGTGTGTGTGTGTGTGTGTGTTTGTCAAACTGGCCCACTATTATTAATATTATTTATTTATATAGCACCACCATCTTTCGTAGCCCTTTACAAGGTATGTACCCTGGCCGGCATTGATGAATGAAATATATGTTGGGCGTTCTAACACCAGTACAGCATTGCAGCAAGCGAAAGGTAGCGCCAGCTCATTGCATCCGACTCTTAGTGACTCACACCATATCCAACAAAAAAACACACACAGCGTAGGCGCTCTGGATCTGGCCGCTATAGCATAGAGCGCCAGATGCTGTGTGATTAATGTCTGTTTTTGGACACATATACACTTGTAACAAAGCGAAAACACATGGAATGACATTGTTGTAACATTGTGACATTAACACTTTAGTACCAGACCAGTAATGACAATTCTGCATAAAAAACTAAAAGAAATAAAAAAAACCCTGTTTAAACAGAAGAAAAGGAACGTCCATTGAAATGTATGGGAGAGGGACAGGTAGCGACAGGTAGCGTCAGGAAGCTAGAGCGCCAACGCTATAAGCTGAGCCACCTGTAATAATACATCGGACGCTATATGGCGCTGTTAGTGGCGCTCACCAGATTCGCTTTCTTAGATGTAGTTTTGCGTACAGCGCTCGGCGTTCACCAGCCGCTGCCTGCCACTATGAGGCACTACGAATACGAATACTTTATTGGTCGCCAAGTAGGTACAGAATACATGCAAGGAATATTTTCTGGAAGGGAGGTTCTCCATAGAGGTTGAACATTTGCTAGACACACATACTATATACATCAAGGGGTTCAAACATTTGCTTGATATACATATTATACAAGGGGCTTTAGTTACATACGACAATTCGTTTGCTAACTGGTGATGCACTGGGGACCGAAAGTTCTTGCAGGATTCTTAAAGTTGGTTATTTAGTGCTTTAACAGCTAGTGGGTAGAAGCTGTTTTTGTACCGGGTGGTCCTGGACGAGATAGCCCGGTACCTCCGTCCAGAGGGTAGGAGATTGAAGAAGGGGTGACCTGGGTGTGTGGGGTCTCCAACTATTCTTTTTGACCTTGAGCGGACCTTTCCTTGAATTGTTCATCTAGGTCAGGTAGGGGACATCCTATGATCCGCTCAGCAGTCCTGGTGATCTTCTTCAGCCTGATCTTGTCCTTGGCAGTGATCCCGCAATCCCAGGCAGTGAAGGAGGAGGTCAGGAGTGAGCCTACTGCACCGATGTAGAAGGTCTTCAGGATCCTTTTAGACATACAGGATCCTTTTAGACATAACCTACCTGCCGCTGTCCCTTGAGGAATAACCCCCATAGTATGTGTGTGTGTTTGTCAGATCGGCCCACTATTATTATTGTTTATTTATATAGTGCCACAATCTTCCGTAGCGCTTTACAAGGTATAGCAACCTGCAGTGGGCCCCAGAAACTGATCTGGGGACACCATCAGATCAACACAGCTTTTCTGGTTTGCCTGGAATGTTCTGTGAGTTGTTTTATTTCTTTAGGGAGTTGCAATATATATTTGGTCAATATTTTATGTTAATAATATCAAATTGTGTTTTAGGTGAAGGATGGACCCCAAGAATGATTTCCTCTGGTTGGCCCAAGGTGCTCCAGTCTGACCCTGGGTGTGTAAATATATATCTGGGCCCCAAATATCCTTATTATTATTTATTTGATATCACCATCATCTTCCCTAACACTCTACAATGTAGTGATTATAACAAGGTTATACAGATTGTGCTTTAGAGCAGTGAAAACCTTCTTTCCTACACTCAGTAAACTTCAGGTGACCATTATGTTTCAAATCATTTAAAAAAAAAAAAAACATTATAGCGTGGTTGTGTACTAGGCTGATTCAGCCCACAAGACCCTTTAGACTTTTTTATGTTTTGGCTTTACGGGCATTACATGTGATTTTATTCCAACATTTGTTAGTCTAAGTGGACCTCCCCTTATCCACCTGTTGGTCTGGCATAGTAGAGAAAGCAGGAGTGCCACTGTTCTACAGAAAACTCTGCTGAATGCTTTTGATCCTTGAACTAGGTGAATATGTAATTCAGTGTGTTGCTTTCTTAACCATTATACACTGTGGGGCATCCCAAATCAGAATGTGTCTAGGGAACTTGGGCAGTGAACCCAATTTAAGGATTAAAGTCCGCTCTCCCACCACAGATGCCAAACCAGAACCCCCACTGTGACATGAGGCTTTCATACTTGCCATGCCTCCAGCATCCATCACTCTTCCGAGTGTTTAATGTTTTATTGAACGTCTTGCTGGGTACTAGCTTTCAGCCTCAAAGTAGTAGTGTATGAAGCAGGATCATGGACCGAGGAGTCCACCCACTGCAGCTACCTCAGTTATAGAGGAAAGGGCACTTTATACTGATATCACTTCAGAAGATATAAAGAAAGAACAAACAGACCCTGACTGGCACAGGGGACATCTATAATAGAAAATATTCTTACCTGTCTGGTCAACTGATGCGTTAGACTTCAAAGTCTGCATTTAAACAGATTGTTTCCTTGACTGCATTCCAAACATTTCAGGTGACCATTATGTTTTTAATCATTTAAAAACTTTATAGCGTGGTGTACTAGGCTGATTCAGCCCATAGGACTCTAAGGGTTAAATCTGTGATTAGACTTTTTTATGTGTTGGCTTTACAGGCCCTTTAAATGTGATTTTATTCCAACATTTGTTAGTCTAAATGGACCGTATCCACTCCCATTAAGGGATCTTGATAAATAGTATTATTTTTTTTAATTAAAGGCTGTATATTACCAGAATATTGTGACTATTTAGTTTATATGAAACCAACCCAAATCTGGTTGAATGTCAATCCCAAGCTGTGGAGTAACAATAGTAAAGATGAATATCTAGAAATGGGTATTGGGCATTTATTTAATTAAATATACAGACTTTTAATATTTTTGTTTATGACATGAAACATCTGCATATATGTGTTGTATATATTCAATATAGGGCCGACGAAGTTTTAGGCTACTGTCAACTTTTTCTTTTGGTTAATGGGGGGGTAGGGAAGGGTATGTCGGGTTACTTGTGAGACACTCCCTTAATTGCTCCCAGGGCCCATCACCCATCATCCAAATTTTCAAGCCAAAGGTCCCATAGTATGGAAAATGAGTTAAAAGTGATGTAATAAAGCGATAACTTTCAGGCAATAATGATAAAATCATGTCTGAAGAAGAGAAGTGAGTTTTTTTTTCGAAAGCCTGCCTTAATATACTCAATTTGAATAGCTAACAGAGTACACAATAAGCCCCATAGTTTCTAGATAAAGAGTATTTTGTAATACTTGTGCTAAGCACAATTTGGGAATGCCCATTAAAAAAAAGCTGACGCAGGAACTATAAGTGACAGGTCTGTCACCCAATTCTCTGCAGCACTTTCACTATACTGGTATGTCAATGAGGTCCAACTGTCACTCAAGTCATTCAAGTATACAGCTGTCATGCAAAACCCTTCGCCCTCGCCAACATCAGTAAAGAATTGTGGCAATCAGGTAGGTAGTTTTATTATTTTAATGCACAAAATGAGCTTAGCGTAGGGGGGTAGGTCGCTGGGAGCCTGGACTTCCTCTTTAAGCTGAGCACAAACATAACGGATGCTGTTACTGTTACACTAGAGACTATAATTCATACACCGCTGCACAAGTCTCATCCAGGGATATTAAGAGAGAGAAAACTTTTCTTTTTTGTTCCTAGTTTACTGGCATCGCTGATTGCCGTCATATACAATTACGATCTATCTTGTTCACTGCTTATTTATTTTTAGTTTACTGTACCAGTGGGTAACATTTTTCAAACCGCACATCAGCTGTGCTGAAAAGCGTATGAAATGGCCATTTCAGCTTTAGGAAGAGTGATAACTGTGGATGCCGGCTTTCTGCTGGTAGTCTGCCATTTTTAGGTTTTATTCACATATGTGCTCACTACACTAACCACAGGTGATGTTTCTATGAGGGTTATATCCTTTTGTATAAACTTTGTTCTACTGAACAATAAAGAGCATTAATTAGTATATTAAAGTTAATTAACAAAAAAAGAGGAACTTGCAAGCCACCCACTGCCATGTTGGGCAGGTGCCTGGCAGCTCCTCTACTCTGTGAACTAGCATAGGAGTTTATTGGATCTCTTCCTACTTCACAAATAGTTAATGTAATAAATAAGAATAAATAGAACCCCCTGCAGCTGAGTCACTCGCCGTTTTTTTCACTGGCAGAAGCAGTAATTCTGACCTCCTCTGGTGGCATTTGGGACAACAGGGGGCAATAGTCACCTGTCTTAACATACTATTAATTAATATATTAGCACTTCCGTATCATTTATTTAGATATTTTGGCACAGGTCCCTGGTTTTTGGCAGCTTTTCTGTATATGTCAATTGCCTTGTTCGGTACTTCATTTTATTTATTAGCCCTTATTTTATTCAGTTAATTATTCTTTTCACCTTGTGTGTTATTTGTGTTTCATATTTTACTGTTATTAGAGCTTTGAATAAACTACTCTCTATTAGTTTGTCGTGCAATCTGCAGGTGGGGTTTGCTCTTATTGGGTATTCCAGCAGTCTATTTTTACATGTGTTTTCGAAGAGCAGAAAAAGTCATCCTACCATGAATGTCTGTACTAGTGGCGTTGGGGTGATATTTAAGATCATTTAAAGTGGTAGGTAGTACTCCATAATTAATGGGTGGAAAATGTAGTTTCATCTATGTTCATTAGGGACATAATACTACATAATATATAATAATAAAGTATATAGTGTCTGTATATATTTACACATACATGCTAATATTTTATTCTGTAGCATGGAGCATAGTGAAATATTTATCTGGCATTATCAAATTATAGAGTCGATTTAGCACCAGAAAATGCAATACTTGAAGCTGATTCAGAAGCTGGATATGCATTTTTACTTGGTGCTGAATTAGTCCCAAGGTGGACAATCAAAGTGAATAGCAGTATTCTCTCCTAAAATAGTAGCGATTTTTTCACCTGGTGCTGTATCAACCCTCATATCGGTCTGCATCACATTGGCTGGTTAATGGTATATGCTGTTAGCAATAGAAGAATGTTTTAGTATCATTGGGGTCAGATTAGCTCTTTAGTACTCGATAGAAGCTCTTTATAACATCAGGAGTGAAAAAGATTGCAAATACCTCTTTATAATTCCTTCCTACTGATAAATCAAAGGGCATCCCAACTGGGCCTAAAGTAATATAAGGTTCACTTTAAACTGGAACAACACCCAGATGCTCCCTACACATTAACAGTCATCCAGCACTTCAGCATTACAGCCAGGTTAACCAATAAAGCATAGGTGTTGTTTTTAAGTTTGCTATGATTGGAAATAACTTTGGACAGGATGACAACAGTACTGTGCATTTAAAAAAATGTAAAATATGACAAGATGTTGTCCCAAGACCAGTGTGTGATAGTTGGGGCTTGTTTGGAAACTTCTGCTAGTTCTGTCGTTCTTTATGTTGTTTGGGAGCTGCCTTTGTCTACATTGTGTGTGTTGGCACTCACATAGTGAGCTGCTGGAGCATGTTACCATCTTGGAATACAGATGAACGAGAAATACTTTATGATTTCATACATTTTCTAATTTTATGCTAGAATTAGGGGGTCGATTCAGGAAAAAAAAATGTGTGCTACTTTTTGGGAGAGAAAACTACCATCCGCCTACCTTTGGGGGGGGGGGGGGGTCGGGGAGTACCAGGTGAAAAAGTGTCCTATTTACATCTCGTGCTGAATCACTCCCAAAATAGACAATGAAAGTGAATGACAACTTTGTCTCCTAAAAGGTAGAACACCTTTTTTCACCAGGTGCTGCATCGGCCCATAGGTGGTGGACAAAGCGGTCTGTAGGTTGTAGATCCACCTAAATCCTTTCTATTTCACATACAGTTCCCCCTTATACAGTAAAACTAAATTATTTTTGTTAAGATAAAAAAATAGTTTAGAAAAGAAGCACTTGACTGTAAAAAATAATACATTAAAAAAAGCATTGCAAGTTTTAGACATAGCCTGGATTTGTGTAAATACCGCCAACAGCATCAATCATAAATGAATCCTCTTGTGAAGTCCAAGTTACAAATTAGAAAATCGGAGATAACTTAAAACCTCTCCCACAAGCAACATATCTTAATAGGAAAATGAATATCGGAATGGCCTGCCCTACTTATTGCGAAGTGCATTGGCTGTCATTTGCATATTATCATTCAGTGTACAAATTTGCTAAGGCGGCTTTAAGATTGCTAATTTTCTTTATCTTAATTTTACTCACTAAATGTGTTATTTAGTCAACAGATATTTAAAAAATTAGCTGGTGCATATTTCAATGCAGTGAGTCTACATTGAATTTCATGTTTCATGTTGATGTTTGCTATTTTATTTGCCATTGGAAATTGTGCATTTAGAATAATTGTTTAATTTACTGAATAATATATATATATATATATATATATGTATATATATATATATATATATATATATATTATGGTAAAGTTAAAAATGTCTAAATTGAAAAGGAAAATTCCCTGTAAGCATCAACAAAGTTGCAAAGTTGTAGGTCACTATCAACACTTTCTTTTGATGTATGGGGGGAAGGGAAGGGTATGTCTGTTACTTGTGAGCCACTCCCTTAATTGCTTCCAGGGCCCATCATCCAAATATGCCAGCCAAAGGTCCCTTAGTATGCAAAATGAGTAAAAGTGATGTAATAAAGGGATACCTTTCAGGCTATAATGATAAAATTATGTCTGACGAAGAGAAGTGAGTTTTTTCCGAAAAATATACTCAATTAGCCTGAAGGGAATCGCATAACGTATTCACTTTTTACTGCCATACATTTGAATAGCTAACAGAGTACACAACACAATACTACTTGCAATTTGGAAAATGAGGGAAGCCTATTAGATAGAATAGCCATGATACACTTGTTAACCATAAAGCCTGACATTCTGTTATGAACCTTGTGAAATTCTGAGCTGGATTGGCTCCAGATTTTTGTTTTGCTATCGTTTGATTAGTTTCTGGAAACATAAAGGTAAGGAATTTTCTTTTAGGTTTTGACATATCATTAACCCAACATAACCTATTTAAGTTGTTCTTTTAACTAGTTAAAACCATACTGTTGTAGTAGTGTAGTGGAGCCATAGGAGAAGTAGTGTGTCATCTCAAACATTGTTCTATGTTTAGCGTAGGAGACACCTGGCCACACCATGTGCAGATCCTTTCCAGGCCTCTTAGCGAATTATATTCCTAACATGACATTGATTGACTTCCTTTGTTTATTGCTGTCACTGACCTATGGGGATGTACTTCCCTTTAGGCTAAATATTTCCTCTAGAACTGCTAAAACTAAAGGCCCCGCTAAGTCCTACATTCTGCATGGTGGCTGGGGAAGTATGCCAAATTTCAAGCCAAAAGTCTAAAAGATCCTGCTTTGAATTCTAAATTGGAAAGGTCTCGCTGTGTTCTTCTCTTCTTTCTAGCCAAACAATATCCATGTTGATAGGATATGAATTTTTATGTGAGAGCAATGCACATGTAATAAAAGACTCAATCCTAAATAATATGTAAGGCGGGAAATTGTTGAGGCTCAAAAATTGGGAGTGGGTCTGCGGATAGGGAAATGAAGTATAGGTTCAACCATGAAATTTATTTCCAAATATAATATTAGCTTTAGTTGTAGAAGCTGCCATAATCATCTAGTCACATATTACTGCTCTTCGGTTTGTAATATTATTTTTCACCTTTTGAGCATAGCCTGTGTGACATCTAACTAAATTCATGCCTAATCCCATTCTGAGCTACAATCTTAAATGAAATTCTTAATTATCCTTTAATGCTGTGGAATGACGAGATAGTAGGGATACACTATTATATAAAGTCCTTCAGATTCAACAGCCATCTGATTAATAGACTCAGCAATAAAGAAATTATGGGACAAAAGAATGCTTAACTGGGGTCACTGCCCTAATAGCGCAACAAAATGCATTTTTGTCTCTCCAGCTTTTCACGGCTATTAAGTGAAATTCATCTTATGGTACTGCTGGCTATTTGGATAGGTGTGTTGATATTTTTAGAGAATTAGAGTGGCTTTTAGCAGATACATTTAAATGTATAAAATAATACTCCAAACTGCCACATTTTAAAGAGAAACATCGAGGGAGGTTAAAACCTCCCCCAAACCTCACTGGACTGCTGCTCCCCATCTGGTTTTACATTTGGGCAGTTTGTACTCACCTCGCCAGGGCATACATCTTGTAGCTTCCTCGGATTCGGGGTGACCTCCTGACGGGCAGTGCCATCTTGCATCCCATCAGGCATAAAGCCATGCTGTTATTAAAAGATGGCTAGGCCAGTGGCGGGGAGAGAATCGGGCCCTGAGGCAGCCGGATGTTGCCTCGTCAGGTGGCGGTAACATCCAAAAGGTAAGGAGGGCCCAATGGGGCGGATCGACCACACTTTTGTTTCACCCTGATGTTACTCTTTAAGTGAATTTTAACTTTTCTACTGGTAACTAGAGTTATTTATATTGTTTTCATATTGCTGATAAATTCTTCAAGGCTACCTTATAAAATGAGTTGTTTGATCACTCATTCATAATCATATTTTATGCTAATGAGCCTCATCAGTTACTATTACTACTGGAAAATTGAATGCTTGGGTTTCTATATCTTTATATGAACTCAATTCTTCATTTGTCATTTATATAGAGGAATCTTAACTTAATGTGTGTGAATTGTATAATCTTACCTACAAATTTATCAGTCATGTTCCCATCATTTTATATTTGTTATTTTTATTTTCTGTTTGTTCTTTCCTTACCTGCCACTGTTGTATTATTTTACTTTTGTCTCAAAGGATGAGCAAGTAGTAGACCACCGCTGGCCTGTGCTACTTCCAAACTTTCCCATCTTGTTGATTGCTAAAAGCATGTTTTCTGTATTACAGGGCTCAGTTCTAAAAATCCTTATAAATATGCTGGATGGTGGGAGGAGAGGTCACTTATATACCCGGCATCAAGAAATATCCAGCCAGGCTTGTTTTTTTTTTTTTTGTTTCAATGGAAGGAAGAGAAAATCAGGGGTGACAGGCTCTGGGATGCCAGATTTGGGATGCCCCACTGTACGTATCCGTGTAAGCAGGCCAGCATAATCTCATGCTCCATTCATCTTTATGATTCTGCTCTAACATCAGAGTGTCTTAACAAAGGTGTATGAAATGAGAGTTTCTATGGTAACCCTGGATATACACACATCCAGGCAGCCCAAATCAGGATGCCCCCGGGCGTTGTTCCTCTTTTAATAGCAATATATTTCTCTATAATATTTATAATTAGGACATTATTTAATTACATCTACCTTTACTATAAATAACAAAGTGCAATACGTTTTTTCATACATGTTTTATAAACCATCTAAACGATCATTAAGTGCTTAAATTAAACGACTTACATGTTTTATCAGTGTTATGCCAGAAGCTTTATGGATATTTAACAGTTGCTATTGATCAATTTATATATACTGCTGGACTTTCTATTTTATTTCAGAGATTTCCATTAGTTTCATTATGGTACATGCGTTCCTTTACGGAATACAGTAATTGGCTAATCCTTCTTTCTAAAATAAAAGGACAGATGAGAAATTCAAATTTTTGGTTTCAGTTTTGCATTCTTTTTATAGGTCTATAAGAAAAGTTTAGAGAGGGAAGAGCTGAATGGAGCACGTGCCACTGGCTGCATCCCTATCGTGCCTGTACCAGATCCTCGCTAAGGCTAAAGGTTTAGCAGGCCCTAGAGTGTGGTGTGGGATTGCCAGCGAAGTGAGTTTACACACAGCAGGGCATCCCAATTTTATAGACTCTAGGGTGGTGGTTACTCCTCTTTAACCAGTGGATAAAATGTAGAACGGGACTTTACTGGTGGAACCCAACACATAAGGTCTGCTAACCCCTACTATGTGGTATGTAAAAGTCATTGGCCTTGCTTTTTTATGTAAAGCCTTCATTTCAGAACTGTTATAGATAGGCATCTGTAAAGTTCAAAGCACACAACACTGCGCGTCTTCTCCTCTGGAATGCTCCTCTTTCTAATGTACCTTCTTCAGTGCTAGGTCCATTTCTTCCTGGAGCTCTACCATCTCTTACCTATTATCATTGCATTTGTTGCTTGTAAATATTCTAAAATTTCCACAATTTGTATCCCTTCTCAGGCCTTTAGGGTTATTTAAAATTAGAGATGTCATTAACACATCTAGATTTGTTAACATTAGATGCATGGCACTTATTTTGCCTTAACTGTCAGAATAAGCAGTGTGAAAAAGGAACCACAGTTGTTTCTAGCACAGTTCTTTAGCACTATTGAACTGTTTTGAGTTCAAGGTTTCACAGTTTGTAAATTGTGCTATTTGTAAACCGATATTGTAAATGGTTAGATAGTGTTTTTATTATACATAAAGGCAGCAGTCACTGGCAGATTGCTTGCTGTAAAGTCTATGAATCTATTGATTTTTAATGACTGCAATAGCTCATGTATCGTTAACTATGTTTGATTTGATCTGATCTAAATGTTCCAGAGAGACATAAATATATTGGATTTACTTTTATTTTATTCATACGTGACACTTGTCATTTTGTTTATTATTCCTTTAGAGCTTTTCAATGTTTTCTAAGAGCTGTAAGACATAATATATAATTATATAAGGTGTAATAACCTTGTACCAAGACTGGTAGCCTAAAGCGGCTGTCCAGCCTAGAATTCCCATATAAACACCACCCTTCCAAACCTCCTGCAATACTAAGCCCAAGTTGAGCAATAGAAATAAATAAAACACTGTCCTACTGGGAGCAAAGCTGTGGAGCAGCACTTTCATATTCTCATTGGCGTTGATGTGCAGAGGCTGATTATGCACTCAATCACGGTATGGACAGCAACTGCCTTGGCCAAGTTTGAATAGGTGAATGGGTGTCTGGCAGCAAGTTGGTGAGTGTATTTTTTATTTTTACGCTCAGATTTCGAGGGAGAGGGTGTGGGAGCAGTATGTATACATTGCTAACTGAACCAAACTCTGATTGTTGCTGACTGCTTAGTCATCCAATCTGTGCAGCCGCATTGGCTTTACTGCACAGTGCTTGGCTGAGTGTATTACTTATCTGTATTGTGCAAATCAGGCTTAATCATCCCGGGAATGAGGAGCAAGGGTATGTGCGGCCCAAGAGCCTGTTTTAAATGGTTCATAGTGACCCCACAACAAGATTGGCATATGTAGTTTCTGAAGTCGCCATTCCTTGCAAAGTTATATGTACCTGTTTGTTAGAGCCATTTGTTATTATAAAAGGAGATTTCCTGGCTTGTTGGTAACATTTTCAAATTGAATTTTTATAAGTGGTTTTATAAGTGTTAAATAAGTTACTGTTTCTTAGTTGGGCCTTGCTGCTGAAGTAGTTTTAAAAACTAATGGATATATTCCATCTCATTGTTACTGAGATATCTGCCCAAGCACAACTAACTTTGTGGAAGTGGTAACTAAGGGCTTGCCTTCTGCACAATGTATCATGTTATTCCCATGTTTATGTTGTTGGGCCTACAGTGTTTTCTTTGCATTTTAGATATTCCCTAGAAGCGGCTCTCCAGTATATGGCACCACTATAAATTTACTGTTGGGACTAATGTCCTGACATTGTCCATATTAAAATAAATATTCTCTAAATCTCCAAAAATGGTTACATTACATCTGATTAAAACAATTTAACATGTTCATAGTAAAACTATAGTAACATAACATAGTAAACTACCTGCATTGTTAAAGTGGACCAAAACCCAGGATTCTGACTATCCTGGGTTTTGGTCCACTCCCCCGGGGCACCCTGATTGGCGGCCGCATCTCACGCTTCCCTCTAACAGTACCCTGCTAGTGAGAAGCCCGAAATGTGGCCGTAACTCGCGCATGCGCCGTTGGACCGGGATTAAGGTAAGTGTAGCGGGTGTCCTGGGGGGGGTTTCACAAAGCGGGGCATCCCGATTTTGGATGCCCGCGGGGAGAGAATGGATCGGCCTGGGAATGATCCAGCTGGGTTTTGGTCCACTTTAAACTGATGTTCTGTTCAAAGGTTAAGTTAAGGTTAAGCCCTGCTAAACCCTGCTAACATTAATGAATGTTGTCCCCAACATCATTATTAACACATAATTAATATGAGTTGATCTCAACTAACTATTACTTTTTACCACCTTTACGATGACCCTTGTGATCTGGCTATGCCAAGCATGCTTATTCTGCTTGCGTCTTGGACACGAGGGTCTCTTCTTCTAATAGACAGGTTAGCATAGCTAGACACAGAGGAGCTTATCATTGACCATAGCTTTGTAACTGGTGTACTATCAATGCTGGTTCTTGTGAAAATAAAGCAGGGGAAGCAGCTGAGTATATCAGGAGGCTCATAAATAGCTCTGCTCAGCTCAAATATGAGCTGTTTTAAAAGAACTTAAAGTATACTTACACTCTTGGGGTGAATGAAGATATGAAATTATAATTCCAACTCCTACAACAGGGAGCCAAATAGAGATCACTATATACAGGTAAAATTGGCATTTCCAGTATTAATAATGTTCTATTACATTTGTATATTTTTTAAATGGATGCGTCTTTAGTCATGCCAGATCTCCAGCTTTCATGCTGTTTCACTGAAATAAAATCTTTCTATTCCCATACTACATTATAATAATGTCACATATTTACTTTTCTCGCTCATTTCCTTTGGATTCTGCAATGTCTGGTATATGTCAAAAATGTAATAAGAAATAGTGCTAGTTCCCAGTGATACATGAATAAAGCCATTGGCTAAATCAAGTCAATTCACAGATAATATGAATTTCATTATATATTGGAAAGCATCCTAGTTTTTTCTTGCATCTATTTGTTTTATTACCTTTTACAGTTGTGGAAAGTAGCATATGGTTTTTTTAGCATTTACTGGTACATCTTAAGCAAGGATGGATTTTAGGCAGAAACTACATTTTGGAGGTTTGCGACATTGCTTTATCTCCTAATTAGGATATTATATTGTAAGCCATATATGTCCTGTGTGCTGAGGATAGCCATACCACCATTCCCATTAGAATCCCCAACTTTTTTAAATTAATAATATCATGTGTTAAACACTCAGGGACCTCTGCAGTTGGATTTCGTTTTTATTTTAAAATGATTCAGTCTCAAGACAGATTACCTTTTAATAACATTGATCTAATACAGTTGTATATTTTATTGGGACAGTGCATATGTGGTACCGCTGTAATTGGGAGGAATGGGGCTTTTACACGCAATATTAATATCTTGAAAACGTACATTTTTTATTTTAAAAAAATGCTAAAAAAAATTTAAAAATCATTTAAAAAGTGTTTTCACATATTTCACCCAAAAAAGAGGAAGCACTAAAACATTACAAACAGCAAATTTCATGTTAAAGCTCAAACTTTGATGAAATAAACAATATATAATTTCCGTGGAAATCCCTAGAAATTCCTGCAAAAATCACAGTTAAACATACAAAGCAGATCAAGAGGGTGACAAAGAGGGTGAAAAAATCTCTAGGCAGGCTGGCACAGAAAGGGTTAAACTATTTTACCATTGATAAAAAAATAATTCTGTCAGTTAATTCGTAATGTGATCCAATCCAAACATGCCTTTGTCTTTTTTCTGGTGGACAACCACCATTTGCCAGGACAATCTGCTCCCACAGATGTCAAAGGGAGGGGGCATGTGACACTCCCTCTGTTTGAGGCAAGACCTACAGTGACTCATTTAATCAAAGATGAGGCAGGTGTATTCTTGTCATCTTTAATGTGGTTAGGTAAAAGACTGATAAGATTTCTAGAAATTGGGTCACATCTTTTATAGGCAGTGCCTTACATTTCACATAGTTGGAATAGTTAGACAGACCTCATGCTTTCTCTAGAGTGAGTTTTGTTTTAGTTCCATTTATTTGTTTTTAGGCTCAGTGGCTGGCTACCCCCAGATACCAAATCTTTCCATGTTGCTTCTCCTCTATGCACCTCAGCCAGTGTCACTTTAGGTATATTATGCCATTGGAAGCATCCCAAGATAACTTTTCATATTTGGGGTGGCAGGATGCTCATAACCCCCCCCCCCCCTACATTCAATAACTAGACCTAGTAGCAGGAAAGGGTAGTTGTAACCAGGGACACAGGTTACATATTTATAATGCTCATAATGCACAGCTCTTTTGGCATTACTGAATTTCCTGCTTGCTCTTTGTCTACCCATGCTTGCATTTCAGAATAGATTTTTAATCAAAACATGATGTCTATACTGGCTTCCTCCTAAATATACTGCTACATCAAATTTCCCAAATCATAAATTATAAATCATAAATAGTTCCTACTATGGTAGGCTTTGGAAATTGCAAAGCAAGACTTAAGTTGTCTCCTCCACAAGAAAACTTAATGATATATATATATATCTCAAAATTGAAATGATTCTGGTTTTGATTCTGAAAACAAAACAGCCACTAAACAGCTTGATTGGGGGTAATAAAATAAAAAACTTCTGTGACCTCTACCCTGCTGCCCTTGCTGAACAGTGATTGGCTGACTAACCAGTTAACCAAAGCTGTGGCAACAGCAGTTTTGTATTGATATCTATGCTGGATTGTATTTATTGCACTTGTGAAACTGAATTTTCCTTTCCAGCAGTGCTTTCTATTGAGAAGTCAGTTAAATTCCAGGAAACATTTTGCTCTTCATACCTTTCTGGGTCATTAATTTGGCCTTAATGTAGCTGGGGATAGTGGGAAGAAATAAAATTATTCATTTTTTGATCACCATGGATTATAACTAACCAGCTAGTTCCTGGATTATTAGTTGAGAAAACCTGGCTGTTCTGCAGGCACACATAGCTTAGTCATCCATGGATGCACTAGATTACTTATCTACTATAGGTACCAAAGCTCTTGAAATAGCTTGAAATAGCTGGAATCAAGAAAATATGGTCAGCTGCGTATTTTTTGCTTTTTATATCCTCTATATCTTCTATATCAATTATACAGAGAAATGTTTGGACAGAAGTACTAGCCTTATGGATAAGATACAACAATCATTCATCTAATGAGCATCACAAATAACTGCCATTTCAGGGTTATGCCCTTCATTATTCTATTGCTGGCATCACAGAAATTTGCCTTGGGCATGTAACTGAAGGATTAGGAGACTTTTACGACTCCTCCCTCATGACAGTATGCAAATTAGCATTACCCTGGCAGAAAATGACATATCTGAGCCAATCATAAAGTCTGTAACCCACTAAGTCTGTATTTTGCCATTGGGAAGAAAGAATGTCCTGCTTCAGAAGATTTGGTGTTTGTTCAGAAGTGACTATCAACATTTCTTAAGAATACCTGGAAAGAGCTTTATAACCCAGTCGCTTTATGTATTTACAAGCTGTCTTTTCTACATTTGAAATGGAATGTCAAAAAGTGTATCTCTTGTTAGGTTTATGTCCAGATATGCACTGGGTAAAGTATTAATCAAAAAGATATCATGTACATAGTGTTTGGTAACAGCTTAACATTTTGGAAGAATAAAGTGTTTGTTGATGACATTTAGTTCATGTATAGTTATATGCTTGGACTAGTTGCAAGCTAGAGATGCTAATAAAAAATGCAAATGTGGCCATTTGATTTAACTCACATGTATTTTCTATACAATAGGAACAGACATAAAGTGCCTTCAGGCTAGGAATAAAAGTTATGTTAAAAGCATGAATGTTTTACTCATCGAAAAGTAAGCTCACATATCTGTCTTAAGCTAGAAGATAATAGGTTCATTGGTAATGGGAATCTGTAGACATATAAAATAGTCAACTGTCTCCAAAGCACATATGTAATGGTCTCTTGCTTCAACACATACCCACTTAAAAGATCCCAGCTATGATCTTCAGGCACACCTCCTGCTGTCACAACTTTCGGGTTGACCTATTGTCATAGGTGTCAAAATGAAGCTGGATGCTGCACAATAGATTTCCCCTTTGAACTTAAATGTTTCTCAAACTCATAGTTTGGAGAGACCCACACAATACTGGCAGTATCATCCTGACCTGGGATGTCCCACTGCATAACAGCTAGTCCAATACCGGCATATCAATACTCACCTCTTCTGTGTTCCAGCAATGTCAACCACACAAGTGACAGCCATCAGCTACTTAGGTTAGCTGGATGGGCATGCCAATGTGCTCTGTGCTGGTCCACCTGGAAATTTGATTGTACACCATAGGTCACACGTTCATTATAAGGTGGAATGTTTGAGTATTGATATGCCCAGATTTGGTACCATACTGTGCAGCAAAATACTGCAGGTATTTGGAAACAGTAGAGAAAGTACCTGCTATATAGATTTTAATTAGTCATTAAACCAGAATAACACCTAAAAAAACACATTTCATTTTGAAACGGTCTCATGCATGCTCAGCTGGTGAATCCAATTGGCCTTTAGAAAGTGAAGTGGGAATATGTGGGGATTTCTGCTGGGCAGCAGTCCAGAGGTCCATCCTGGGTTACATGGTGCAGGTCAACTTCAATCAATAGCCATGGGCCTACTAAATAAAATCCTGCATCTAAATTGTAGAACTACTACTTTGCACTTTATTGAGTTGAGTTATGGAGATTCAGTACACAGGCATATCAATACTTACTACTTCTGTGTAAGCAACCAAACACATGACAACCACCAACTATTAAGGTTTGCTAGGTAGGCATGCTAATTACATTGTAATTAACATGCCTATTAGCATGTCCAATCTAATTGGACACCATAGGTCACATGTTGTAACTGGTATCTGGTATTGGGCAAGCAGTGCCATGATGCTCAGCAGGGTATCCGAGATCGGATTGTCCCCATACTGCAGGTATTGAGAAAAACAGAGCAAATACAGTCAATGTAGACTATAATTACTCTTTAAATCGCCCCATGTATTCTCAGCTGTAAACCCCATTGGTCTTCAGTAGGAGAAGTGGACACATTTGGGGCTTTTTGCTGGGCATACTTAGGAATGCAGAGGTCTCTCGTGGATTAGATGGTGCAGGTCAACTTCAATCAATAGCCACAGGCTTACTGGGAAACATTCTGCATCTCAATTGTAGAATTGCTCCTTTGCAAAACTCACTTTACTGTGTTGAGTTGGAGAGATTAAGTACACAGGTATCCATTAAAGATACATTAACTCCTTATTTTAAACTTTGGGTGATATAATGAAAAAGGCCAACATAGGACAAGGATGAAAAAATTGTAATGTTATCTTAATAAGTAGGCCCCAAATTGTGCATTGTCAAGAGATTCTATGTTTTGTTTCCAAGCAATAATGATCGGCATATCAAAATCTTGTTGTTCTAGCTCTGCCTATGGTCTAGCTTTCCTTGTGATTAGAATATCTCTTGCAACATGTCGTTTCTTTTATTTTATCATCAAGCTTTCTGTCATACTGAGGTTTCAACACTCTTTGACTTTTCATGTCAACAGATTCACTGGGAAGAAACTACAAAACATTTCAAGTGAGGCTGCCAAACACTATTTTTCAGAATGATTTATCTGTCAAATGACAAATACATATTTAAATAATTTTAGGCAGTCTAGGTGATTGACATCTCTAAACAAAGCTTATCGCTGTTACATTGAGGAACAGAACTTTGGTGACTCTGCTTGTTAACTGGGCTCTTCATCTGTCATTCAGTCTTCCTCTTTTGAGCTTGTCACAATTAAGCACAAGGATCATGAAAGTGGTGGGCAAGCATCCCTGTCAGAGAGGCACAAATCAGCCATTCTGTGTGTGTCATAGTTGTCTCTGAAACTGCAGTGTACATCAAACTAATGGTTGCAATATGCTGAAGGGAGCAGCGATCTAATGCTTGTATACATTGAATCATCTCCCATATCACTAAAACACTGGCTGTGTAAAAAAGGGCAAATGTAGAAGAAAATGATTCATTTTTCAATAGTTTTTATTTTATTTTATATATTTTAGTTCTGTTATTTTTTTAATGATGAGTTTGATATGTAATCATTAGAACTGAATGCAAATGTTAATCACAACAATACTGGTGATCTCATGTATGCAGTAACCCTTGAATGGCCATTCAAAATGTTCATTGGGATTCCTCAAGATTTGGAGTCTATTAAAGCTACTTGAGCATGGGATTATCCCCCCCCCCTTCCAGGATAAACTTTATACTATTTTTAATTGACCGCGCAAGGGGAGGTCCTGCCAGATGGTGGAGGATACAGGTTATCTTGGTCACCAGGAGAAAAGTATGTCTAAAGCTGAAATGACTTTTCCAAGACTAGAAAAGTGAAAATGTTTTACACCATTGTTGTATTAAGTCATTTAGGAACTGTAACATTATTATATTCTGAAAATGGGGAAAGTCAGCCTTAGATAAACAAAGGATATGAATAAAAAAAGATGGCGGCTGCTAATGTTCTTTAAAATGCTTTTTTTAAACACATTAATGGCATTCCCTGGGGACACTGTGGCTGGTACAGCTGAAGCCCACTGTGCTGGCAATCCAGACAAATTTATCACTGATTTGAATGGTGCACGTGACCAAGGCAAATAATAGTAACATAGTAACATAGTAACATAGTATGTAAGGCTGAATAAAGACTTTAGTCCATCCAGTTCAGCCTGTTTAACTCCTTCCAGTGGTCTAGTAGCCATAGCTGGAAATGATATTACATGCCAGGAAGGCATCAAGGCCACTTTTGAACGTTTTTACTGTATCCTTCATAACTACCTCCTCTGGCAGCGAGTTCCATAGTCTCACTGCTCGGTGGAGAAAGCACCTTTCCTCTAACCTTAGTGGATGCCCTCGGGTTATGGTTACACTCCGGGGTATAAATAGATTGTGGGACAGATCTTTGTATTGACCCCGAATATATTTATACATAGTTTTTTTTCTAGACTAAATAAACCTAACTTGGACAATCTTTCAGGGTATTCTAGCCCCCGCACTCCTTTTATTAACTTTGTTGCCTTTCTTTGAACTTGCTCCAGTTCTGATATGTCCTTCTTAAGCACAGGTGCCCAGAACTGTACACAGTATTCCATATGGAGTCTGACCAGTGACTTGTACAGGGGTAAAATGATGCTCTGGTCATGAGCACCTATGCCCCTCCTGATGCACCCCATGATCCTATTTGCTTTGGCAGCAGCTGCCTGGCATTGATTACTACAGTTGAGCTTATTGTCAACTAAAACCCCTAGGTCCTTTTCCATTGTTGTTTTACCAAGTGTTTCTTTATTTAGTGTGTAATCATGACACAGATTTCTCCTTCCCATGTGCATAACCTTACATTTATCGGTGTTAAACTTAATTTGCCATTTAACTGCCCATACTTCCAATTTATCTAAATCTGTTTGTAGCTGCCTGCTGTCCTCTTTTGTTTTAATTACTTTACTCAGCTTAGTATCATCTGCAAAGATTGAGACTTTACTGTTTAATCCATACCCAATGTCATTTATATATATATTGAAGAGAATTGGTCCCAGAACTGACCCTTGTGGTACTCCACTAGTAACAGTGACCCAATCTGAGTGTGTACCATTGATAACCACCCTCTGCTTCCGATCATTAAGCCAATTTCCCACCCATCTGCACACGTTTTCCCCAGTCCACGTATTCATCTTTTGTACCAGCCTTTTATGTGGCACAGTATCAAATGCTTTAGAAAAGTCAAGATATATGATATCCAATGACTCCCCCTGATCCAATCTTGAACTTACCTCCTCATAAAAGCTGATTAGGTTTGTCTGGCAGGAGCAATTCCTCATAAATCCATGCTGATATGGAGTAATAAAGTCATTTTCCCCAAGGTGCTCCAGGATAGTATCCCTTAAGAAACCTTCAAACAGCTTGCCCACCACAGATGTTAAGCTTACCGGTCTGTAGTTCCCCGGTTCCCCCCTAGATCCCTTTTTGAATATTGCCACCACATTTGTCAAGTGCCAATCCCTCGGAACAGACCCTGTAGTTATGGAATCCACAAATATTAGAAGTAACGGCTTGTCTATTACTGTACATAACTTCCTTAAAACAAGAGGATGTATGTCATCTGGTCCTGGTGATTTATCGATTTTTCTCTGCTTGAGACGGTGCTGGACTTCTTCCTTGGTTACACCAGTGACATTTAATGGAGGGTTTTGGCTATTCCCCTAATTACAGACAGCACACACAAATAGTATAAAATCTGGTAAAAAAAAAACTGCTGTACACATTTTTTAGCATGTCTCGGTGGTTGCCATCCTTATTCTAATCTACGAGAGACCCACATTTGGGACATACAAACTGATACATTGTGGACTAGCTAGCTGATGGTAACTCAAAATTGATGATATATTTGGTACACAAAAACCTTTGTTAACAATGAACAATGCCAAATTGTTATTATTGTTTTACATTTTGCAATAGCTTGGTTCAGAAAAAAATATTTACTTCTACTCGCCCAGCCAAGGAATAAAGCATCTGGTATCACTTGATAGGGTATTTGGATTTGGAACTATCAGCAAGTTAAAACTTTCTTTATTGTGAATGTTGACTGCAAACTGTAGAAAGTGAATTAGATTCTGATATTCACTTGATCATCATAATCATCTCTTACTCATGATCTATAACAGACACCAGGTGTTAATTGGTTTTCTTGGGTTGAACCGACCTGCTATAGGTTAAACTGGAAACTGGGGTGATTGAGAAACAAATACAAGTGGCCAAAAAAGGCTTCTCAAATTCAATATAGTTATTAACACTGGTGGATCATTCTAAAGCTTTAACTATGAGTAGCCAACATTATCTGGGCTCTCCAATGTTGTCCAGTTCTCCAGTCCTTCTTGTGAAGCACAGCAACATTACCCATGTTTATATAGTATGTTATGGCTATTTTGATGGAGAAGAAAGTAATAGGTGTCTGGAGGGGCTCTGCCTACTGTATCTGTGGAACGAACAAATCAAAAGCAACTATAATATTGTATAGAAAAAAAGAGTCTGGACCCGTCAGAAAAACATTTAAAACCACTTGACACTGTACAACAAACAGTGCTTATATACATCCCTCCCCAGGGCAATTTAGATTGCTGCACATAATTATTAATTTGTTTTAACGCCTGACATGGTCAATTTTCTCGGGTCGATGGTGTCCTGAGGTTTTGTCAGTGGTCTATTACAGAAAGTTCTTTTGGGTTTCCCACCACTTTGCATTGTAAGTTGTGTCCAGGCAGCAGCCCAGTTGGGATGCTGGGAAAGGGAAGGGCTTCCTGAGTGCTTTAAGATGGCAAAGACCATGAGTTTTGGGAGGGGGGGGGTTAACTGTGCAGGTCTGTTGATCTGTTGTAGTGACTAGAAATGAAAATTAAATTGTTAAAATAAATTAAAACATGGGTGTATAAGATGCATCATAAGAGGTTACCATTTTCACTGACAACTAAACACATAAAATATTATAAATGCAAATGTTCTCAAAACATGCCATGGACTAGTTGATAGCTGAATGTGTTTCGACCAGAAATGGTCTTCATCAGGAAGAAATCATAGATATATTATTGACTGTTTAATGACAATATTTTGTAGTTGTACAAAATAAACCTTCCATTGGATGCTTAAGATCAATGAGGAGTAGATGCAAGTGTAAGCACAGGGGCATATATTTTGGCACAGCATTCCGTTGTTTGAAGGCTGATTATACTGCATATTGGCGGTAGCGGGTCTGTGTGGTCTACCTCATCTTGAATACATTAGATCATGGACATACTCTAGGTCAGAGGTACTCAACCACTTCTTGTAAAGATCCAATTAAAGCCATCCGGTGAGAGGTGAAGGCCCCGGCTGTCGCGGGGGGGGGGGGGGTGGATAGCTAGAAATCAGCACACTGGGGGGGTAGATGGCTAGAGCTGGAGCTAAGAGTAATGGATTGGCTGGGAGGCCGAGGATTGGATGGGCAAACTGGGAGGACAGGAATGGGTGGGGCAGAGACTGGGCTGGATGGGGCAAAGCTGGGGGGACAGGAATGGATGGGGCTGAGCTGGGGGGAAGAGATGGTAGGACAAGGATAGATGGGGCTGAGCTGGGGCGGGTGAAGGGAGACTAAGCACTACATCACCGATCAAGGGGGAAGCTCTGAGCACGGCAACACAGAAGCAACTGAATGCAGGGCTGTCTGTGCAGGGGTCCGGAAATTTGGCGCTGAGGTCCGCATTCGGACCCTGGTCCGCCAGTTAAGTATCGCTGCTCTAGGTAGTATGGCTGAACTCCAGGCCTGGGTATTGCTGACTCTGTTTCATATTGCAATAAGCAATTTGTACTGTATAAATAGCACTTGGCTTTTCCTAATATATGGAATACCTTTGTTAAGTAGCAATGACCCTCTACTGGGAAGCGGGAACTTATGATGCACCAGTTTGTTAGATGCGGGATGCGCGCTCTGATGCATGCATTTTTGCAATGAGAAATGTTTATTCAGCTAACAAAACACATACACATTTAACATATTACATTAAGGCTCACTGCAGTTGGATATAGATCTGCCACCAATATACCATAAGAGCTAAAGAAAAGTGGATAAAAGTAAAATTGGTAGAGTTTTCTGATTTTCCAGCCACAGACTAGATTTCAGCCATTATGGGTCATGCATTCAATGCACCCACATTCCTACTTTCTATTTCTGTTTTACTATTTCTGCAGAAAATTGGTTCTCTTGGCTGTATACATAACAGCCTTAAAAAGGGGAAATAATGGTGATTATAGATAGGTAATAACGTAATCTTTCTCGAAGATTTTACACAGTCCTCATGGGAAAAATGCTGCATTGATGTGTTCAGGGATATGTATTTTGAACTTCATGCTGAAACAGTTTTAGGGATTTTCTATAGAAATGTAAAGTAGGCCATTTTCAGTTCCTGTTCTGTACTGTATTCCCATAAGGCCATGTTTGCAAGGATCTTATGTGATCTGCAACCAAGTTGGGGAAGAAAAGCTGTATTTTCCTCGCAGCAAGTCATTTATTTCTTGTAAATGATTTAGCAGAATGCTGTATGCATAAATCGGAGCTCTATGCTGCCTTTTACTGTAAGGGATTTGTATCAAGACGCATCACTTCTCACTATATCGAGCGTATAAGAGAAGGGCCAACTAATAAAATGTAACATAACAATGAAGATAATAGAACCTTGGCAGAGTGTGCCTAATGAATTTTACAGTCTGCAGTATTTCCTTGCAAGATGTGTTAAAATGCAGGAAAATATTCAGATGTATTTAATAAGACAGTGCAGAGACCAGGGGTGAAGTGCAAAGTGCAGTAACACAAAGTAACCAATCAGATTTTATTGTTCCTCTGTAAGAACAATAACAAATGAATTGATTGTTCATCTGGAAGAACAATGACAAATGAAAGTTGATTTGATATTTTGGGCAACTATGCTTACCACATTGCTTTAAAGTGGAGAAAAACCACAGGATTTTGATTATCCTGGGTTTTGGTCCTTGGCTGTGTGAACCCCCCCCCAGGTCGTCCAAACTAACTCACCTCTCCCCGCTCCTATGGTACATGCGCAGCCTCCTGTCCAATCAGCGCACTTGTCTCAGGATCGTCTAAGAGTCCTGATGAGCAGACCTGAGTGTGCTGGCGGGCACATACCCGCTACCCTGTACCAGGGAACATGCCTGCATCGACCATTCACAAATGCCCATGTTAGTGGTATAGCAGGGTGGGGCGCAGCTCGCGCATGCGCTGTTGGATTGGGGAGAAGGTAAGTTTACTGGGTGACCTTGGGAGGGTCTTACACAGCGGGGCATCACGAATCTGGATGCCTCGGGGGGGGGGGGGGCGCGAGTATGCCTACTCTGCAGTCTCATAGACTTCATGGTGGATTTTGGTCCACTTTAAAACAGAACAAAACCTCAGTTTCTGACTTTTCTGGGTTTTGTTCCATTCCCTGGGGGCAATCCGATTTGTGAAACCCCCCAGTTTGCCCAGTTAAACTCACCTTTCATTGGTCCAATGGCGCATGCACAGGTGCTCAGCCAAAGTGAAATGTATAGTATCATTGACTATAATGGGGAGGGAGCGCTGCCACATGCATGTGACCCGAACCCGGTCCCCATTAAAATCACCGGGGACCCGAACTTTGTGGGGTGTCTGTGGTGGGGTGGGGAGCAGAGTGTGCAGCGGGAAGTTCTGATGTAACTTACCTCGGCCTTGCGGTCCTCCTCTTGTCAGCAGCGGCTTGCCCGTTGGCTCCCATGAATGAGGACACTTCTAGTACCAGCCATCTCTCTGTAGCCATGGCTGGGGCCGATTTCAAAGGAAGCCACCACTGACAGAAAGAGTATCAAGGGGCCGAGATAAGTTACAGCAGCGCTCAGCAGCCCATCAACCAGCTTTTCAGTGTTCAGGCCGGATGCCCAGATGGGCAAACCTGAACTTGAAATTTCGGGTATGGCCGGACGCCCCAGATGGATGAACCCGAACTTTGCGTTTCGGGTTTCTTATTACTAAAGTTCATTAAAACGTCTATGCTACTTTTAGTTCACTGGACGTAGAAGCTTTCAGTGCTACATGCATAGGCAGCTACCAAGAAGTAAACTGGTAGGGGATCTGTAAAGAGTGCTTTTTTTTTTTACTTGAGTCAGGGATTACTGCACATGTACCAACAAAATGCATTAAAATCAAATCTAAGATTACCGTGTACAGATTTGCTATTCTTTGCAGTGCTAAAACTCGATCTGCAACCCCTAGTTTCTGACTGTGATCAAGTCTTTCAGAATCCATGCACCCAGGATTCCTTGGGCATCCACCTTCTTTTCAATGGTGAACATCGGGGGCATGGCCCTGCCCCTCACACCAGTCACAGGACACAGTATGCCCCGCTGTCTGAAACCCCTGGGGTTACTGGTGAAATTGATAAGGAACCGTGGGCAGACCCCTTTTTACTCTCCACGGCTCCAAGGTGTTGTCCGGCTCCTCAGCGCCATCTTGTTCACAGTAATGTGACAGCATATAATCTGGCCTAACCAATCTTCTAAAGGGCATACGCCACAAAGCTCAATACTGACTGTTTGTGATCCTTCCCCATCGTCTTCACCCCTCTTCCTTTAGACTGTAAGCTCGCAAGGGCAGGGCTCTCTCTCCTATTGTATCTTGTACTCAGAATATCCATTGTCAACTCTGTAAAACTGCATTTGAAATAGTATATGTACCGTATGTTTTTACCCTGTCTGTAATTACTACCTTGTAAAGCTCTACGGAAGATGATGGCGCTATATAAATAAATAAATAAATAATAATAATAATAATAATGTGTTAATAGTCATTAATTTTAATTCAGTACAAGCAAAGGAAAGTATCAGCGCAGAGATTACTGAGGGTTTATTTCACGTTTATTAGCCTCTAAAGCATACAATGCAAAGATAGGAATCTCAAATCAAGTGATTTTAATGGAGAGGGAATGTATATATATATATATATATATATATATATATATATATATATATATTCATTTTATTGATTCTGACCTCCATCCATCACAAAATCACCTTTACTGGTCGCTACCTTGACACTGTCTTTACCAGCTGATGCATCCCCAGCTACCCTGTAGCTGTGGAGTGCTCCCGTGTCCAGCCATTCAGATTAGCTGGTGGCGGAAGTGCTCCCCACTCTACAGGGAACCTGTGGATGCTGCCAGCAGCTGGGTCATGTCGGCATTCTTGAGATCAGCCTCAAAAATACCATGCGAACGTGACCTTGGCAGTGAAAAAAACTGAGGGTTTTGTGCTACCTAAAAGCACCTGCAAATAAATCTAAATAATAGAGTAACAATATTAGCTTTACATATATTGTATTTTAGCACCAAATAATGTAATATACAAACATGATATCACAATAATTACTACTACTATTATTACTACTCGAATACTCGAATACTTTTATTGGTCGCTAAGTATGTACAGAATACAAACAAGGAATACTTTTTGGAAGGGGGGGTTCTATTGGAAGGGGGGTTCTACTATTGTTTTTCTATTTTTGTTAGATTTGTTTCCTTCGTTTTTAGTTCATCTTATAAAGCCACATATAGACATAAAATAAATCTCATGTATTGCTTTAAAGCTTATATTCCAAGATTAGTAGCTCCATAATTCCCTGGAATAAATAATTAAAGAATATACAAGACCCTCAGGTTTAAACATAATTTGTAACTGTGACCTCATCTGCGGTTACATGCTATTCAATCACAAAATCTATCTTGCTTCCATCAGTTTGCTTTAGCAGCAGGGACACCATTTGGCATAAGAATAAGTAGGTAAATAGTGTAAATTTTGACCATCAAATTATTTTATAGGTCAATGTTGAGTATAATTGCAATACACTGCTAAATATTTTTATGCCCTGACCATTGCTTTCTCACTAATGCCATTAATTTTATTTTATTCTTCAAATTAAAATCATTTTACATGCGCCACTTTACTCCTCTTAGTCATCTAGATTGGATGCTGTATCTGGATTGTTGGGGGCAATTGACGTCATTTCAAACTCATTGCACAGCTTCTATTGAAGGTGGGAAAGGCTTTAAACATCTACAGATGCAGCACTTTTAAAACAGACCTTCAGCATCATTTAATGAAAAGCCCAAAACCTTAAAAAATGATTCCCCAGCATCTAAAATTAACATATTTAACATTTTTATTCACTTACTTTTTATTCTTTTCCTCACTGGCCTGCAACTCTGTTCAGGATACAGGCGCCGCCATCTTGGCTCAGTAGCATCACATACTGAGGAGAGGAGAAGGGTCAAAAGTGCAGGGGGGATGAGTTATAGCTGTGATTTGCACAGACAGAGCAGGGCTGGGGTCAGGAAAAGGTCAACAATCCCGAAATGCAGAGCAGCACAGTCAGAAGTCACTTCCTGTTTGCAGGCAGCCTGAAACTCCATGGGCCATCGTCTTGAATGTTTAAAGGCTCAAAAAATGCAGTAGATGCAGGAAGGATACTTTTTAATGTGAGCAATCTGTATGTACAGCATGGGGGAAACATATAAGATATGTTCTTATTCAGGGTGACGGTCGGGTTTAAGAGCAGCACAATGGAGAGATCACTCACACATTTCAGTCAGTTGTGAATAACACAGCATAGGGCAGGTAGCAGGGTAACAACAGCTCCACATCTGGCTGTTTTCACTGTAACACAGCATTAAGCTGGCTGGCTTTTCACAATCTAACAGCAGGACACCTATAGTATGACAGCAACAAATGTTTTATTTCTATTATCGCAGCTGTCTCTGTAATTAGATTGCTCCCATTTTGCCCTTAGATGAAAAGGGTGACTATATTAAGAGCTATGACTGACCAGACAGTAATTGGTGGAGCATAAAATATGCCAAAATAATGCAAGAGGTTATTCATTATTTGATAATAATAATCAAATATAGAAAAAAATTGTACTCGAACCTACTCCCACAAAACAAACTCATCATTAACCAAATCTTTAGTACTTAGCCTTTGAGAAGATCAAGCCCTGACATATATGCCACCTACTGCCTTCTAGAACCTGGCAATGGTCTGTCAAAGATGAACCTTGGCTGTAACACCACTTCATAATAAATAGAGGGAGCATGCCATGCTCTTTACTCTTTTTCCAGCTGAGGGGGCATGAGTGGCACCCCTGGGCCAAATCTCCACAACGGGAAAGTATCAAAAATCTTGACCTGGAGGGATGTATTGCTGAAAAACTGTATAGCATCTCTTAAACCCTATTACCTAGGGCAGTGGTACACAACTGGCAGACCGGGTTCCGAATGCAGATTTTGGTGCCAAATTTCTGGACCCCTGCCCTGATAGTCCTGCTCTCAGTTGCTTCTGTGTTGCTGTGCTCAGCGCTGCTCCCTTTGCTTGATCGGCGATGTAGTGCTTAGTATCCCTGCCAGTGTCATGACTTTGCTGCCTGGCACCTAGCATTACAATATGAAGTACTGCACGGGCAGGAAGTGGCATTGCAAGGTACACACAAACTTTGTTTCTCTGTCTCTTTTCCACATCCAATCCTGTCCCGCTGCCCCAGATAATCCTCATCTATCCCTGTCCCCCCATCTCATCCCCCCAGCTCAGCCTCAACTATCCCTGTACTGCCATTTTTGCCCCATCCAACTCCATTCCCCCAGCTCAGCCCCATCCATTCTTGTCCCCCCAGCTTTAGCCCATCTATTCCTGTCCCCCCAGCTTTGCCCCATCAATCCCATCCATTCCTGTCCCCCCAGCTTTACCCCATCTATTCCTGTCCCTCCAGCTTTACCCCATCAATCCCATCCAATCCTGTCCCCCCAGCTTTACCCCATCTATTCCTGTCCCCCCAGCTTTGCCCCATCAATCCCATCCAATCCTGTCCCCCCAGCTTTACCCCATCTATTCCTGTCCCCCCAGCTTTGCCCCATCAATCCCATCAATTCCTGTCCCCCCCACCCGTACCTTGACCTCTCACCGGATTTCTGTATATGGACCTTCACAAGAGGTGGTTGAGTACCCCTGACAATTGCATTCATTTGGCACCTGATTGGCTGCTAGAGATAATTGGATTTCCAGGGGTTGTACAGAAGCTTCAGTAATTGGATAGTTGTTTCACAGCACTCGCCAAGTTTCTCTAGTTCGTTTAGTAACTGAAATGTGATGACTAAGACCACATCTAAAATGTGGAATGTGACATTTTTTAGTCTTTTGGTATTTCTTTAAGCAAGTTTGTATATTTGTCCAAGTATATTGACATACCCCAAATATGTATAAGAACACTTGGAAAAGAAAAATCTCTTGCATCTAATTAGACGGTAAAATGAAGAAAATCTCAAAAATAAGGTATACTTTAATAAATAAGGGAAGGGAAGCAGGGACGCGGCCACCAGCAGAATCGCGCTGCGGGACCCACTAGGATCAGGTAAGATCACATGTGCCCCAGGGGTTTTCACACAGCAGGGCACCCAGTGCAGTACACCCCGAGGACAGGCTAGTGGCAGGGCCTGGAATCTTTTAGATTTTAGTGCCTGGCCATGCGGGTTTTGACCTGCTTTAAAGAATTAATCTCTTTGTTAAAATCAATTTTTTTACTTACCCTTTTCCTTAATTTTCAACTGTTTTTGAATATAATTGCCAAGAGAGCATACATGTGCCTTTTAACCCACGTTCACTGCCTAGTCTTGCTATTAATCTATGAGCTGTTTCTGTTTAAAAAAAATAAATTCCAGAATTTTTATAGGTTTTCTATCAAAACACATGGCAGTTTATAATATGAAATAGTATAGAAGCACCTGTTTCTTCCCTCTAATCCACCCACCCTGTATTCTATCTACTTCTTTCCCCTGCCGTGGAATCCTTTTCTAGGAGGGAAAAAGAGTTTTCATTATCTGGGAAATCAATTTCCTCACTGAAGCTAATGGGATTTTTTAAAATGGTTTTAACTCTCTTAGGTGTAAAGCTCCTGTCCCTCCTGCCTCATTGTCTGATCTTGTTACTTTCACATTTTGACACATAATGTAGCCAGGCAATTCCTTTCCAGTTGATCCCGATCAAACAAAATTTAAGACAAAATGTCTACAATGGGTGTCGAAAGGTGTTTGTTTTGTAGTTAAAAAAACACAAAATACTACTTATTTAACATTGGCATTCATGAGTATTCTAAGGGTGAGCGCTTTACTAATTTATCCTTGAATACATTTTACATTGTGTTTTTATCATAATATAAACATTATACATGCTTTAAAACATCATTTGTACCAGGGTCCACAGTTATCCTGACTCACCCCCTACCACTGCCGGTGAGTCTCACATCAGGGTCGATTCATGACCCCGAGCAAGTGCTTCCACATGCGGAAACTTGTAATTCGGCACATGATTCATGGCCCCTTGTGCTAAAATTTCCCACAAGCACTTCACAGAAAATGGCATGCATGAAGTGTGAGTGCAAGTTTCCAATTCTTGCACAAGCGTATACATTGTGCATAAAATGCACCTATTTTTATGCGGAAATGGCCAAGCTCAGTGCGCATTGTGGAGGCTAAGGCAGTCACTGCTCTGTATGACCCCCATGTTTCTCCCCTGTCTTTACTGTTCAGCAGTGGCAAATTTGTCTTTCCAGCTTCTGTGTTTGTGGTGAATCTCTATTCTCCAATATGTTGTGGATTCCCTGTGGTGCCTGTGTTTCCCTTGTTTTTATGTGTAGTATTTTATTGGGCGATATATTGATTCCAGTTCACCTACAGTGTTGTGTTTCCCAATGTTTTGTTCCAAATGTTCTCTATACCTGTCTCTCCCTGCTGTGTTTGTTTAGTGTCTTAGTGCTTAATAATTGAGCTACTAATGTAACGTTTGTTAATGGTGTTTTTTACTCAAACATTTGTGACCGAATGTCCACCTTTTGGGGATTTGTAGCGCAAAACAAATATAAAGTTTGCAAACCTTTACAAATTTTTAATTTTTCGTAAAACTGCAAAAAATAGTTATAAAAAGAAAAATAACTTGCGGCTGGTACTTTCATTCATAAAAAAAAAAATGATGGTTATTGCCAGCATGTGTTTTAGAAATGAAATACACATGTCAGTTAGTGAAGTCGGCAGTTTTTGCTGGAGGAAAAAGCCACATGAAAAAAACTGATTTGCCTTCACTTTTCAGCCCTTAAAACAAACCATGAATCACATGAAAATGTATTTTTGGGAGTTAATTTGCAAACATGATTAAGCCATTATTACTCATGAAAAGTGTGCGCAAATACATTGGTGCACGGGCATGAATCAACCCTTTTGAGTTGCTTACCTTATATGCCTATTTCAGGGTCATATGCACCCACAGTTGTCAGGGATTGTAAGGAAGAGTTCAGTTAGGTACCTGGTGCACCAAAATAAGTAATGACTGTATGCTCATGTACAGATGTAGCAATCCCAGCTCATTCCCAAGGTCCCAATTCAATTATATTTTTTACCCATAGGCCTCCAAGGGTGGGGGCCTGTCTTATGTCCTGCACCACTAACAGTGGCCTGACACATCTGTGGAAAAAGCATGGCTGAGATAAAGGTGCCCCCAATAGCCTTGGCACCCAGGGCGATAGCCCTGTTGATGTCCCTAAGGAGCTGTCAGCTAAATCTCCCTGCTGATGATGGAGGGGTAGGCCAGTCTTTTTACTAAGCTTTTTTTTAAATGCTCTTAAAGAGCTAAAAAACATTTGCACTGCTAACTAAGTCAAACAATGAAGGAACGTGTGTTGGACTAAGAAAATGCAACATGCTAACTATAGTCTAGCCCACAAGGCCACACTACTGAAATACAAAGTACATTGTTTATGGCCTTAACGTTAAAACTAAATATTGCAAGACATTTAAAAATATATATTGTTTGCTGTCACCCTAACTTGTTCATGCTACAAGATCAAAAAACACACCTCTCTCTCCAAATAGCATGTGCTATCAGTAAAACAAACTCACAAACTCTGAATACTATGGGGACTACTTAATTATATTGCACATAAGTAAAGTGCGTTAACTATAAATAGATGAAGCAATGTTCAAAAAATGTACCAAAGACCCAGAGAAATAGGACGAAAATTCAAACCATGACCATAAATCCATTGATCGACACGAGGCAATGGAAACAACCCAGGCACAATCCATATGTTTTGTGGCAGGCAGACCGCTTCCTCAGGGATCCCTGTAATCATGGACATGATTTGAATTTGCAAATTTTTCTACTTTTCTTTTTGGGAGTCTATTAAGTACATTTAGTGAATGTTGTTTCATCTATTTATAGCTAAGCAAAGAAGGTGATGGCAGCAACCCAGGGGCAATCCACTTCTCCAGGGATCCCTGCACTGGTCATGGTTTGAATTCATGCATTTTTCTTGAAGTCCTTATATTTTTTTAATATGGCTAATGCACCTTAGATATGATTTGGTAGTCCCCATAGCATTAAGGATTGCTGAGGTTTGTTGCTCCTCGTGGGTTTACACGCTTTTTTTTTTTTACTTAGTACACACAATTTAATGAAATATGTGTTATTTTGAATTAGTACTGGTGACCATTTTCATTTATGATTTGTGATTATGGTAGGGCTGACCACACACAGAACATTTAAGAACATTAGTTGAAAGGTCTCATGATATGTCCCTTTTGTTGTTTTAAATTTGAGCCAGTAAACAAATTATTTATTTACATTTTGCTGCTAAATTTTAGCAGTGCAGTCTTACTCGCAGGTTACATTTGCCTGTTAGACTGGGGCCAAAATATGGTTGTGGCTGCTTTATTAAAATGCAGAGCAGCTACACAGAGGTAAGTTATTTCTTTTTGTTTAAATTCAATGAAAAATATACCACTTTACCTTCTGAATCTAAAAACCCCAGCAGTCTAAAATAATCATTCTTTGGAATATTTCAGCGGGTCAAATTTCTTTTACAGATGTACGGGGGATATTTTTAGAGACGTTTTGTTCCAACATTTTCTTTTGACGTTATTAGTAAAGGCTTGGGGATAGACATAGCAAAAGTTTTCCGCAGAATACTGATGAAATTGGTTCCATACTGATTGCTGACTGGGATAGAGTAGAAAAGGTTAAAATCACTAACATGCTGAGATTACAACACATTAGACATTCTGACAGCAAAATAAGTTATTGTCAAGTTTCAAAATGACTTTTCCAAATGTAATTGCATACACTAACCAGACATTTATGTTGATTTTTATATTAGTATTCACAATTTAAAGAACACTATTAAAGGAAATGAAAGGGTCTTCCTCGGTTCACTCTAATAATTCCCGCTTCACTGCACAGTTGATTGGAAATCACCTTGATAGGATCAGTGTTACTCAATTTCAGACTTATGCCTGATGTATGCCTTCATATCCCAATTAATTGATGCTACCATAGTATGTAGCTGTGTTAGCCTAGATGTGAGTGAGCAAAAAAATGACTACTTAAGGGCATATTCTATATTTGTAGCCAGGTTATACTGTTTTTTTCTTTAATGCTGATAAAATGTTTCAGTTTAACCCACCCTAGCTAGGCATGTTGTGTTGCTATTGATGTTGATATTAGTATTATTATATGTAGACATTGGCTGGCCTTAAGAAATAGAATTTAATGTTCGAGTAACCTTGGCTACCTTTCTGTGTTTGCTACTGGTGGCTACTCTACATTTTATTAGATTAACCTTCATGGCTTAACAAGTTACAATATCTGATTCTTGCTTTGTATTTTGTCAAATGGATTAGAACGACTTGCCTTTGGTATAAAGAGTTTTTTTGCCATCCTGTCAAGTGTCACTGTACTTCCTGGCACTGTTGTACTTAACACAGGCTCCTATATGTTTCAATTCAGTTATTTTATCTATTTGGAAACCTTCTACAATAATGTTGCGCTTTATCATTTGCTGCTTCTTGACATATATATATATATATATATATATATATATATATCACTTGTTTGATGATATTCAGAGTTGAACAGCCACCAAACTAATAAGGGGAATGAAGGATCTTAGTTATGAGGGAAGAGTACGAGAATTAAATCTGTTTAGTCTTAAGAGGAGACGACTGAAGGGGAACATGATTAACTTGTATAAATATATAAATGGCCCATACAAAAAATATGGGGGTACACTATTTCAGGTAAAATCCTCTCTAAAGACAAGGGGGCACTCCCTTCGACTGGAAAAATAGAAATTTAGTCTCCGGAGGCGACAATCGTTTTTACCATAAGAACTATAAATCTATGGAATAGCCTCCCACAGAAACTTGTTACAGCATCAACCACTGACAGCTCCAAAAAAGGATTAGATGCTTATTTAGAAGAAAATAACATTAACAGTTACTATTAGCGGTTATCAATAAAAAAAAACAAATAATAAAATAAATAACTTCCACCTATAAAATAAAAAGTAACTTCCCCTACCCCAACACCCTTGGTTGAACTTGATGGACATATGTCTTTTTTCAACCGTATTAACTATGTAATTCACCACAAAGATGCACAGGTTAAGTTATTAGTGTTCAGGTAGATATTTAGAGCCACCTGTGTGGCCCGTTCATGGGCATTGAGGGCTGGGGAACACTGCTCTACAATAGTTGAGTTGTATTGCCCCCCATTATATCCCAAGAATATCTCTAATATGTCATTGTGATGCTATTGGTAGATAGTCTAGCAAGTTCATTGTTTGGGTTATGATATAAAATTACAAAGTTGACAAGATGGTTTGGATACAAATAAGAATTAGGATTCAAACTAGTAAGGGCCTTCAAAGAGCATTGGGGCCAAATTTGACCCACTAAAGATAAGGTACATAGATTGTGCCACCTACTCAACTTTTTCTGGGTTCCAGGGGTGGTTAAATGGGGAAGAGCAATGGTTCATTCCCCCTCCCTGGTCATCCACTGTGGGTCAGTGCAGTTAAAAAGAAATAACATTAAAATTTACCTTTCTGTCCCAGACTAAATCCCATGCAGTCCTGGGCCATCCCATTTCAGGGCTATCAGCTCTTAAGCTGCTTGTACACACCCATCCAGCCCCCCTGTGAGCATATGAGTGTCCATCACAGATGGGTTATCAGTGCTGGACACTCATTTGCTGCTAGAGAAACTTGTAGTTGTTTTTTCTTTGTCTACTGGGAGAGTCCCTTTAAATGCTATTTCCTTCAAACCAGGAGTTGTAAAACACATTGCTTAACATGCCTTTTTGTGCTACACAATATTTTCCTGTGAGACACAGGTGGTACCTATTAAATTAACATGACTGAGTAAATATAGGCTTTAACTCTCCAGGCTCAGCATAAACCAGTTTAGCAAAGTGTCATAAAATTAATCGACACTCGGTTATGGAATTCATGTAATTAACAGATACAGAATTTACTCCTAAGACTCTATTATGGCAGCACGTATTACAGTTTATAGATGCGAATGTAAACTGATTATATTCAATATGGTACACAATGGCAAATTAAAGGGTTTTAATTATTCTAGTATTGGTGTCAAGCCAATTAGATGCCATCTAAACAATTCCATCTGTGCTTTGTCATTCTGTTGATTTTGGGATTGTTCCAGAACATTAAATAATGAATATTGCACGGCTATTAGGAATTGCTTTCAAGAATCCTTGTAGCATCTTTCTTTGCCTCCCTCCATTTTTCTTAGTAATAGCTCAGCTATCGATGTTTGTGCCAAATAGGGAGCATTATACAGTAATCATAAGAAAAGGACATACGAAAGACCCATGTTAGACTAAATACTGTGGGCTGATGAAAAGTTGATCCAGCACTAGTGGTTAAAATCCACGCGTTTATTGATAATAGCTAACATCATCATCATCCATCTCATTTCCTGTACAATCCATAAACACAAACAGGCATGCCTGAATGCATTTCAGATGATGGCCTTTAGCATATTCATATTACTCAATGCATTTAAATCGAATGTAGGAGACCCCAATGTCCGACACCATCTCTGGAGCACTTCCGGTAGCCGAATGACCCAGAAACCAACTGGGTTCAAGTCATGAAGTGGCAGCACCTGGCCACCGACAGATAGAAAGGCCTGACATATCACTCCATATCAGGAAGGCTCCCATCCCTTTCCCCCTGGAGACAGGACACCCATTGCCTCCCTCTCGCTGTGAGACAGAAGGCTGACTGAAAAGTCCTCTAGGGGTACAATGGTAAGGAGAGCCTACCCACAACAGAAATTATTTCAATGGCACATACAGACCAAGAACAGGTTTTATCGATTACTCTAGTAGTCAAGAGTAGGCGGAGCAATTCAAATCATCTTTTTGTCGCCAAGCAACCTCAAGTGCTCAGCCATCACTTCCTACTTGTGAACACATGTTTTTAGATTGTGGCCCTGGTCAACAGAGAAGCAAGCCAGTTTAGGAAAACAGGTATGTTTAGATATGCGTTTCTGTTAGTGCACCATTGGATTGCTGGTCAGGTAAGTTTTACTGGGGATCTATGAGATTTCACACAGCAGGGCATCCCAAATGGGGATGCTCGGTGGGGCAAGGAACAAAACCTGGGGTAGTTAAAATCCTGGGTTTTGGTCCACAAAAAAGCAAACAGAGTCATATTGGGGGGGGGGGGGGAATAAGATAAGGAAAAGGAAAAAAGAGAGTCACAGGGGGTAGGAAGGAGGTAAAAAGGACTCCAGGGCCAGCCGACTAAGTGGCCAGGGTTGCCCCACTGTGTCGAACCCTCCATGCAGGCCCTCAATCACTTATCTTTCCGGAGTGCCCACACCATGCTCTCTGCAGCTAAGCCGCAGATGGATTGGGGACGACAGCGTGCCATGGACCACTATGCTGGTGCTCAGTTCAAAACAGCTTTTTTATGCTGTGCATAGGCATAGATGCATAGGCATAGATGCGAGCATGCACATGCATTGTGTGAATGGTGGCTAGATGAGTTGTGTGGGCAATCAGGGGGCAATCCCAAATCCAGATGCCCCAGTAAAACCTAATTTTAATAACCCAAAGAGTTTATAATGCTGAGACAAATAATACATAAACCCAATTCCTCATATCAAAGTTCATATATATATTTGCTCTTTGGTTCCTCTATTGGAAAGAAGTGTGCCTAAAGGTTGGCATCACTACCCTTAATTATCCCTTTTTAACAGCAGTCCTTGGTATTCCAGCATGACACAAAGGACAAAGACTGGGTTCCTGGGTGCCCAAATTGCTACAAAATTGCTGTTGACCTAAAGTCAAACACTTGTTTTGTGTTTTTTAAAATGTGTTGGTAACATCTATGTCATTTTATTTGAGGTACATAAAAAAATCTAGAACTTTGAAAAAAATATCTTAGGGTTATACCAGTTATATTTCTTTTATGGGAAAAGAAATATATGGGACAAGGTTTAAGTAACCGTTGACGTTAGCAACGCTACTTGTAAGTGGAGTCAAACTAACTGAAGAAGATCCATTTTCTATCACAGATGACTTACCCAAGAGAACATACTGTATGTCCCTTGTCACTCAGTAGAGAAGAGCGATATTGTAAGACTTCAGGTAATGCGCTTACCTGTCACCCAAGAGGTCTTTCATGATATTCTTTAGTGAGCATTGAGTGTGGGACAAAGTGTTTCTATACAGGCTGCAAAGAGATTGACAGAAAAAGTTATAGAGCACCCTATAATAAGTGTGCTGTGTATTATAAAACATCATTCCAGAACAGATTCTAACCTATTAATCACAGCATGAATTCCTCTAGCACAGAGCGCTAGTGCCTTTCCTTCGAATAGTATATCATTGAAAGTACTGTAAAAGACACTTTAATCATTCGTAGCGTTTGCTATGTAACTGATCTTAAAAATCCCCAGTTCTTGCTAGAGATTTATATAAGAAAAGCATGTTCACTTACTGTCTTGCTCTCCAAAGCATTACATATATTGAAAAAGCAGTCAGACTTGACAATTGTTTTTAGGGTAAACCATTAGGAATGCCTTTATTTTGGGATTGTGGGCCAATATGAGATGTTTCTATTATTGCTTCCTGCTTAATGGTCTATCAAACCTAGTTTAATGCATATTACTACATAAAGAAGAGATCAATCATGAACAGTTTTGGTTGTTTGAACAGTGGGCTAAAATGTTAACTCATGGATCATAATTGTATTGCTTTATATTACACAGCACCCTACTTCCTGTCCAATATGTCCCAGTTGCGCAAGATAGAAAGACCGAAAGTAGGGAAGGTCACCCTCAACCCATTAGAGCAATCAGTTACTCTGTGTCCTAATTACTGTTACTATGGTGTGAGCTTGTCTACCTTAAAGCAGAAGTCCAGTCTTGGGATAACCCCTCCACCCTGCCACCCTCCACTAGCACTGAGACAGGATGGGGGTTACAAAAATAAACCCCTTGCATTGCCCACGTGCTAGTGCCATTCTCCCGAGCACGTGCGGCTGATGTACAATATTCCCCACTACGTGTGCACTCCCACCTGTCCATTCAGGGGAATTAGTATGCAGTGCCACACACAGAGCAGAGGATGAGGCTCTGTGCTTTCTCCTCAAGATGGCAGAGCCCAGGACCCAGAGTGCTAAAAGAGCAACACTGGACCACGAGCGAGGTAAGGGTTTTTTCTGTGTAACCGCTGTCGTGTCTCAGCACTAGGGGAGGGTGGCAGGGCAAGGGGGGTTACATCGAGACTAGAATTCCATGTTAAAGCAGACCAACAGTCAAAAATGAATTAAACAACGCCAACACAATGACAAGTGCTCATCTGCATCCCTCCCCAGGGCAATATAGATTGCAGCACATAAAAAATAATTTACCTTTTTCTAGCGCCCACTGGGTAATATTTTAAAAACAAGATGGCCGCTCATGGGCTTGCAGGCCACCTGCAAACAGGAAGTCATGCTGAGCTTCCTGTTACTCTGCATTTCAGTTATGTCAGTTGGGAAAGAAAGCTCCAAAATGGCAGCCTGGCACAGATGGAAAAGGAACCATCTGTGCCAGGCTGTTGGTCCGGTTTAAGGACCAACAGCCAGTAAAAAAGATTTAGAAACAACTCGACATAGCCCTTTTCCTATTCCTTTTTTTGAAACAGAATCTGAGGCATACATGTCACAGGAAGAAAAGGGGTGTCATTGGTATTGAAACACCATATGTTTAGCTGGTCAGCACGTTTTGGCTTTGAGTATAGAGACCTTCTCCAGTCATTTTCACCTATTTAGGTGTATATGCAACTACAATGTATTTTCGTTATGAACATTACATGAAGGGACATGAAAGTGAAAGCGCTCTCACTCACCCCATTCTGTGTCACAGGTGATCAAAGGTAACCACTGGGAGACAGAGTGGATGTTGCCTGGCCTTTGGACATATGTAGGTGGTAACCTCATGCCAGAGCATAGGAGATGCAGTGGTCCTTGAGCAGCTGCTCCTGGGTTTATGTCCACTGTGAGTTTTCTGTGTTTTAAGTCTCTAAAGTCTCTAAGCATACAAGTCCACCATGACTCCCTCCCTATTAAAACGCCCCAAAAACACCTGTGAGTCTACTCCTACGTCAAAGGTGGAGCTGTCATGATGCCATGATTAGTCACTACTGCTGAAGATCATGAGTGATGGTCTGCAGTGATCGGTAAACTGACTGTCAAGACCGGAAGCCAGGATTTTAGCACAAAGCTCCCAGTATGAGCATAGGTGAAACCTGGCACCAAGCGATTGGAGGTCGAGGTAATGGACTGAGTGGGAGGGGCGAAGACTTTGGATGATAAGTCAGGTTTAATTGGTATTTAAATTTGAAATCATAGTGAAGTAATAATGCTTTCCTTAAAAAAAATGTACTTTCTGTTCATGTGTCTTTGGGGTTGTAATGCTTTTATTGTCTCTACAAACCACAACCGTCTTCTAGGACGAAGAGTTACAGTATCTGGTGCCACTATCCATCAAGAAAAATGGCTTCTATCAACATATCTGCATCTGTAGACAGAACAAAAACACACCCCAGGGGCAGCCACTAAAATGTGAAGGGACGGTTGTTAGTATCTTAGATCTGTGCAATACCACAGAGTAGCATGAAACTTACACTACCATTTTCTTCCATTTTTTTTTATTTATGAAATAAGCTTTTAATGTTTCTGCACTACTTAAACAAGAGAACCATTATGAATAATGCAATTTAATAGATTAGTTCCTGCTAATACTGTAATTGTTACATTAAGAAAACATAAATCTCAATAGGGAATGGATAAGATATCTTCTTTACATTAACCACATTATCATTACTGAATTTTCAGCTCTAGATGAATAATTTCGATGCTGGAAGCGAGACAGGCTCGTACCTTTTTAACATTTTGTCTACCTTACAGAAAAACTCATTTGATTTACATCTGGCCGCTGCAAAATTGAATATTTATTGATGAGCTTTAAAATGCCTATAACAAACTATCTTTTTGTCATGTAACAGCGTGTTGCGGTTGAGGATGCACAATATTCATGCATCTGTAAATTAAAGGCTGTAATGTATTTGCTTTCATAAAACATACTCCAAACCTTTAGAATATATTAGTCTGATACACAGCTAAGCTTTTTTTTGGAAATGTCATTGTGATTTGCTGAGCTAAGCAACAGCATTGTCTTGCATTTATTTTGGAGTTGAAAAACAAAGCTTGACTTCATATTAACACATCCTAGACAAATATATATATATATATATATATATATATATATATATATATATATTTTTTTTTTTTTGTTAATCCCGTATTATATAATAAGTGTGATAATAAATAATCACTGCCCCTACCTCTTCCCCTACAAAAGCAGTTTTGTAGTCACTACCTATGTACTGTCACATAGTAAAAACGCAAACATTATTTAAAGACAATGTATACACACCTTTTCCCCCAAGCAGACCGTCGCACCTAGTCCAGGGCAGCGGACTAGGAACCTTTCAAGTGTCAACCTGAAAATCTGGATGCAGGACCCTCGCCTCCCGGCACCCTGCGCAGCTCCGCCCTATCGTCAGGCTTCTCTGAGTCTTTCTGTCACCCCCGTCATCAGTCACGGTGAGCTACCACGCTGCCTTCCATTCATTCCAGGGGAGGGTGACACCTCACCACATCAGAACGAGACAGGAAGAGAAGCCCGATGAGAGAGCAGCGCTGATTGAGGTGCCGGGTGGTGAGGAACCTGCATCCAGCCTTTCAGGTGAGCGATGCTACCCAGAACTAAGAATGATGGTCTGCGAGGGAGAAAAGGTGAGTATAGCCTTTATTTGCCTGAAAATGTACTTAAAGATATCATCTCTGGTCTCTAAGAGTTTTAAGAGGTCCAGTGGATAGATTTACATCATACAGTTAGGTATATAAGCACAGAAAACCTATTGCCTACACCCAATTTTTTACATTTTGTTTAAACCTTAAGATTAATATATTTTTAAACAGAAAGTTCCTGCTGATAAAAATCTACCACCACCAATCTCTCCCTGACATTAAACCCGATTTGGCAATTTAAAAGGAAAATGAACTCACTCACCTGGTGCTGGGCGAGTGACTAGATGAGGCCTTTTTTTACTTTTACATAGTCAAATAAGGTCTTGCACTAGTAGATGAATAAGTAATAGATGGGTCTGATTGTGTTAATTTTCTGTAGACTTAGAAGTATTCCAGTGCTGGGCAGTCCAAGAAATAACTAGGAGTTCCCCTCACCTTACTGCCACTCCCGCACTGATGATTGGTCTCCCACAGCCCTGGTTTGTGAAGCCGGGAGCTGCACTTCTGGGTTGGGGGTGGTGGGTGGCCCCCTTTTAGTTCGGCTCCTATTAAAAACCATGGGGGGTCTTCATACACTGAAGATCCTGGACTGCAGAGGCCCCCATAGTTTTCAATGGAAGCTCAAACGTGCAGCTGCACAACCAGAGCTGTGGAAGACTGATCGTTAAGTGGATCTCCTAATTACCCCTTGAACTGCCGGTGCTGTATTTTTAAGAAGTGGACTTTTCTTTTAAGGATTTTGATTTTAAGGTTGAAACAAAATATAATAAATGGGATATGAGGTGTACCTTGGACCCTTTACAAGCTAATTTCTGCGCTAACTTCCTAAAGTTCAAATTTCCCTGCCCTGTCCGCATGTGTTTTTTGTGTGTGTCTGGTTAACAAATCCCACATTTAGCTTAAGATCAAGTGTCAATTGGAAAGAGGGCAAATAAAATGAGCTGCCCTTGGTACTGCCCACTTTTGATTACTTGGTCAAAACTGGTCATGGTCAAACTTCTAAAGTACATCAGCTAGTTGCTGACAGCGGGATGTAGAAACAAGATAACATCATTGTAAACCATGCAGAAGAACTTGTGGAAATGGTGAGAGCAATTTGGGTGACAGGTAACATGCCGTTGGACATTTACAGGGGAAAAGCTTTGAACTATGTCTGCCCCTTGTACTAGCTTGTGGTTGTCAATTTGTATTTTTGCCGAATACATTGTTTCGACCAGGGAAAAGCATCTACAAAAAAGATCTGAAAGAAAAATAAGCTGCTTATCTGACACAGGTCCTCCTCATAAAGGTTTCACATGGCCTATTGCTCTAAGTTATATTCCTCTCGTTATTCCTTTTTTCAATAATCAAAAATAATAGATAGTAGCTGTAGCACCATCTAAAATAAAATTCACCCAGTTTAAATATGTATTTTCCCAACAGCTATGCTAAAAAAATATAAGCCAGCTGTTATTTAAAGGAGCAATATCGCGAAAAATGTCCCAGTGATAAAATTCCATAGAAATATGCTGGATGGCAGGAGGAGAGTTTATTTATACAACTTGCATCAAAAAAATGGAAGGAGGGGTTAATGAAAGGAGGGGTCACTTATACACCCGAACTGAATAAAATTGCAGCCAAGCTTTATAGTAGGAATAAAATCCAGGGGTGACAGGTTTAGTCTATCAGGGGTGACCGAGCCTGTCATCCCTCTTTTAGACTAAACCTGTCACCCCTGGATTTTATTCCTACTATAAAGCTTGGCTGCAATTTTATTCAGTTCGGGTGTATAAGTGACCCCTCCTTTCATTAACCGACGTGTTTATATGGATTTTTAATCTTATACAATTTTGCGATAGTGCTTCTTTAAGTTACAAAGCAGATATCAATACAATGTTGGGGCTCTACATGTTCTCCGTGTCATGTTTTTCGAAAAAAATCTTTTTAAAAGATTATCAATGAAAAGTAAAATGTCAATTGCCTTAAAGTAGAAATTAAACTGTCTCTATTGTCCCTGCTGTCTCTTTAATGAGATAATGACCCTTGGTAATGGGAGATGGTGCTTTGTATGCTGTTAATAGAGGCCTCTTGCTTATGAAGACTATTCCCTCTCCATGGGGAGCCAGCAGCTTTATGAGGGTGACTTCTGCTGAGAGTGAATAACACTGATCGGCTTTCTTGTTCACAGATTCTATAAAGCCAATCACAGACATGCTGGCAGACACAGACATCATTTTTGCTGCTTGTGGTGCTATCTCCTGCCCTTTATGCTTCCTCTTTGATTTCTTGCTCACTTGCTAGATGTGCTGAAAGAGCAATAAGGAAAACAATTGCTAATTTAAACGCCATCAAAGGCTAAGCCACCAGTTGAAAAAAAAATGTCAACATAAATGGAGAAATAATCCAACATGTGATCAAACACCCTGATTTTTCCTCTCTGCGGTGTACATAGTTTATGTAGTATATTGCTTTTTTATTCATTTAGGACAAGAACCAGCATGCTATTTCCTAGTTTCTAATATTCCTGTTTTTCTGGCCTTAAGGAAAAGCTAAGTCCCAGCACCCCTCCACTGTAACTGGTGACCCTGCAACCCTCTAGCTACTGGACACAAGTCTGTGAGTCCCTTATCTACAGAGTTTTACTTTTACTGTTCACATGGGGTCTGTGCCTTAGCCAATCAGATGACTAGCAATCCAGAGTCAAAAATGATATGATATGTCCTCCAAGAGACCACTTTGGTGTACTTTACTAATATAAACACATTGCTACAGAAAACTGTTTTCTAAGACAGAGTTGCAAATCGATACAAAAAGAAAAAAATAACAGATAAGTTCAGCACATTGAGCACATAACTTTGCCACACAATAATGAAAACATTTAAAAATGCCACCGAAAGTGGAATTACCCTTTAAAATTACACATTGGACTTGTATCAAAGTAATGAAACATGAGTTACCATTTGCCAATTTCCACTGCTCCTGCTTCACTCTAATACCAGATAATGGCGCCTGTTAAGTTGTAAAGCTCCGCCTCCTCCATTCATTGCCATTGTTGTGTGTGGCAGTGATGTCATTGCCACACATATACAGTGACTGATTGCCTGCCATATTACAGAGAGGGACAGAAAAAAAAAAGTGTTCCAGACAAAAATATCTATTTCTACACCAGAAGAAGGAAGTATAGGCAGGGGCTTTGGCTACATTTATGCCACAAGTTCAGTTGGTTTTGGTTCGCTTTAACAGTATGTTTTGAGTTATTAAGGTATTTGTGGTATTGGGAGGAAGCCATAATAAACAACAGAGACCACCCAAAACTTAGATAAAAACACCCAAATTAATGCAAGTTCAATATTATGAGCCAAAGTCAGAAATCCAGTGCTAGAAGACAAATGGTAACAACCACTTCCTTGAAGTTAATTTTCAGCTAAATGCTTTCATAAAGTCCTAAATATTTACTCTATTTCCTATTGATTTAGCAAAAAGAAAGTGTGCTACACTGAATCATAAAAATGTTTCACAACCTCACCTTAAAGTCTTCTCCTTTACAAAAATATCTGTTGCCAAAAGGATATAAATTAAGGACCTCACATAGATAAAGAAGTTTTCTGCATTGTCTTTAATCATGATCATGATTAACATCAGTTCCAAATCCAAAATATACACATTTTAACTTTTTAACTAGAAACATAGAAACATAGAAGGTTGACGGCAGAAGGAGACCATACGGTCCATCTAGTCTGCCCTTATGTGTATACTGTATGTACTCTTTATCTTAGGATAGATGTGTGCTTATCCCAGGCATGTTTAAATTCAGTGACTGTTGATTTTTCAACTACCTCTGCTGGAAGTTTGTTCCAAGCATCTACTACTCTTTCTGTAAAATATTATTTTCTAACATTGCTCCTGATCTTCCCCCCGACTAGCTTCAGGTTGTGCCCCCTTATTCTATCATTAAGTTTCTTCTTAAAAACACTCCTTAACTCCTGAACCTTATCCAATCCTTTCACACATTTAAAGGTCTCAATCCTGTCCCCCCTCTCCCTTCTTTCCTTCAGACTGTACAAATTAAGTTCTTTAAGTCTCTTCTGATAAGTTTTAAGTTTAAGTCCTTCCACCATTTTTGTTGCCCGCCTTTGGACCCGTTCTATTTGAATAATGTCTTTTTGCAGGTGAGGTCTCCAGAACTGCACACAGTATTCTAGCTGTGGCCTCACCAGGGCTCTATACAGAGGCATCACAACCTCCCTCTTCCTACTGGTGATGCCTCGAGCTATGCAGCCGAACATCCTGCTTGCTTTTCCCACTGCCTGGCTACACTGTCCACTCATCTTGCAGCTATCAGTAATCAGCCCCCCTAAATCTCTCTCCTCCGAGGTCCTGGCTAACACAGTGCTGCCCATACGGTACTCAGAGCAGGGATTCCTTCTACCCAAGTGCATGATTTTACATTTAGAGACATTAACCTCTAGTTTCCACAGTTTTGACCATCTATCCAGTAAAGCTAAATCATTTTCCATGTTGCAGACACCTCCAGGAATATCCACCCTAACTATATTTAGTTAAACCCAAACATACGCATACTTGGTATTCTTAAAGTCATGGGAATTATTTGAAAATGTTTGCCAAGTAAAAGCTTTGTATAAATGGTTTGCAATACCCCATAGGGTATCTATTTCACTGACAAAGTTCTGCATCTTATCTGCAGAACTCTTACATACCAAAATTGAATCATAGTTCAGGTGTATTTGCTTTTCTTTACTTTATCATGAGTTGAGATGAAATGAGAACATATCTTTAGGTGAAGGTTGGAGAGACTTACAAAATCTATATTACCTTCTTTGTTTTTGTTATCATAGACAACAAGTGTACTTCAATGTCCAAATGGGATCACTAATTAAATATCATGTTGTCTGAATCTAATAATTTTTTGGATATATATATGTATATATATATATATATATATATCACAATTACTTTTTGAGCAACCAAAGGCCACACTATCCTCTTATAGGCAGCTGTTGACCTAAGTTAATTACCTTTACCCTCTAAGTATCTAAAAACTTTGTACATTTACAGAACTCCAATTGTTTCAACACCTGTGATCTTTTCAAACCCCGTAGCCTGCTATTCATATACATCACCTGAAAGAGGCTACCTCCAAATTAATATGATTTCATTACCATCTCTAATTAAGTATTGCAGATTATATTTGACATGATGTGACGTGACTGTTTGACACTTATTAAAGGCATTGAATGAAATTCCATGTCAATATGCCTAAAGAAAGAACTTCTTTTTACATTTAGTTTATATATCCCGACACGTATTGCAACTGAAAAATACAACATGAAGCACATTATAAACCTCTTTACTTCTGAAAGCCATCCATATGAAAAGCTTTACTCAATTACATTGATTCAATAGGAAAAAAATACTATATAAGTAAAAAGTGTGATAATTTCACTGTTACTGAATCACCAGACAGGAAGACAATGTACTACAGTGTAAAAAGTAGTGAAAAGTTCTCTACTAGAAGTAAAAAAATGCCACTGAGTTTCATTGTTTTCCTAGCTGGTGATTTAGCAATAGTGAAATTCTCATGCCTTTTTCTCATAAAGTAAATTCTTACTACAATGAGAATTGTTTTCAACTCTTTCTGAATCAAAGCCAATGTCTTGAAACCTAATTTATTCAATTTACTTTAATGGTACAAAAGACCATCTATGAGGTCCGAAACTGATATCAGAATTAAAATTCGTATGTTCAATGGGGTCTATGAAGGCCAGTGAAGTCGCCAGACTTCCACATCAGACTTTACTAACCATACAGGGGTATTGTCATTTAAAAACAAAAGACTATTCTTCCTAAGCAGTTGCCACAAAGTTGAAGGTACACAATTCTCTGGAATGTACACTCTATGGTGTAATCTTCCTTATCTGGAAATGTTTCTTCACCACCAAGCTTTCACATAAAAAAGGATATTTCACCTGTCCAAATTCACTGAACACCTTGCCTGTGGTCCATTCCAGGACAAATATTTGGACTAACTGACCAAGACTAAGGCCCTTATTTAAGAAGGGATAGCGTCAGGTAGTGGCTGGTTAATGACAAGTAGCGACAGGTAGCGACTGGTGAACGCCGGACACAGCACGCAATTACACATTTATCAAGCAGAATCTGTTTAGCGACTGGGATAGCGCCATGTAGCATCTGATTCATCATTTTGACAGCCTCAGCATACAGCGCCGGCGTTCAGCCTTGCACAGCGCCAGGTATGACCTCTCGCTACCTGTCGCTCTCCCATACATTTCAATGGACGATCCTTTTCTTCTCTTTTAGGGTTTTTTTTTTCCCAAAAAAATCACAAATAATTCTTTGACCTCTTCTGGCATTAAAATAGCGTTATTTTCATAATTTTTTCATTTTTTATATATTTCCTCAGAAATGATATTACAGGTCTGCCATTAAAGTGTTCATGTTACAATGTTGTTACAATGTAATTCCATATGTTTTCGCTTTGTTACTAGTTGATAGATGCTTGAAAACACACTTTAAACACACCGCCTCCTGCGCTCTGGGCTTCAAACAAGTATTTTTCAGCGGCAGAGATTTGTGATGCTGTTTTTTTGCTGAATATGGTGTGAGTCGGTCGCTATGAGCAGTCGCTAACATGCGCTCCCATACAGCGCTGTACTGGTCAAATAGCGACTCCTCACAATGTATTCAACATTACTGAACAGCGACTGAGTCGCTATAAAGTAGCGACCCACGGCCGAGCACTGCGACTACTAGCGGGGGCTCTGAAAATGCCTGCTACAGATGCTCATCTGTCGCTACCTGCCGCTAATGATGAATCAGCCTCCAAGTTCTTATAGCAGCATGTTTTACACTTGTTGGAGGGGTGAAAGATTTTCAGAAAAAGGTCATCAGATATAGGCAGCAGACAGGTTTATTAAGAATTTCTCTTTAGTTGTTTGGCCCCTAATGGTACATAGACTAAAGAGGTAAAATGACCTCATTTTGCATGAATGGGTCACATCATATTGAATGTTGTCAACCTGACTAAATTAGGGGGTCTTACTCTGTAGCTTACCATCCTTTCCTTATAAACATGCAACTCACAATCATCACTAAGCTAGCAACAGTTAGTCCCTAGAACAGCTCTAGTGTTTCGTTAATTTGGCATGGCTTAACTTGGAATGCACATTCTCTAAGCCTCAAAAATGAGTTCATAATATCATACAAAGCTTCATACAAAGCAGTTTGCATTTTAACATTGTATTATACAAGCAGAAAATACCTTATATTGTAAACTGACCCCTGCATGTACTGGCATTGTAAGTCTAGCTCGAACAAGCTAACCTAATGCTAACTTATCTTCAAGGCCATGATGAGATTCATAGACAGATTTTTACATGCAACATATTTAGCTCTTAAAGAGGAACTTTGGGGTGTTCCCCCCATCGGCCCCTACTTACCTTTTGGATGTGGCCGCCGCCTGCTGCGGTGACATCCGGCTGCTTCAGGGCCTGATTGCTGCCCCCCCCCGTGCCTGCTTAGCCATCTGTTAATGACAGCATGACTTTAGCGGTGCTTTTCAAAGTCCCGCGCCGATCAGTAAAGTCTTGCAGGATTTCGGGAGGCCGCATTGCATCCCATTCATGGGCACTGCGCTACATGGCCATGCACAGTGCTTTATGGGATGCCAGATGACGCCGCCTGTCAGAAGGTTGCCCGGTAACCAAGGGACCCAGAAGATGGATTACTTGGCAAGGTGAGCAAAGAATGCCTGAAGGTAAAACTGGAGGGAGGGAGCTGATCGGTGATGCTTGGAGGAAGACTCACATAACTAACAGTAGGAATGCACATCATTGGCCATTCAGGAAGCCTGATTTTAGCCTGGAACATTTTTTTTAACAGATACTTTAAGGCTCCGATTCTGATTTTATCATTTGGCCTCCTACTTTTGTTTAGCTACCGTTAATCCTAAACCTTTTTACTAAACAGAAGTAAACAATGACTTGGTCAGGTTTAGCGAAGCAACCTTAATAGTTCATGTAAACTTCTATGACAGGACCATGTTGAAAGTCACCAGCCTCCACAGTTTAACCCATTATTTGTGTGAAACCCTATGTGTACACTATAAATGATAGTATGCACAATCTTACACAACATATCAACATTAATGAACATATCAAACCAAGTCTTAGCCTATTAAAATATTTTATATAGCCCTGGGTTCTTTTCCTAACGACTAACCCCTATTTTTCAAAAGAAGCAAAACATCTTGTAAGATAAATTACTCAGTGATGTGTGTGTGTGTGTGTGTGTGTGTGTGTGTGTGTGTGTCTAACAATCTAATTTATAAATGCCCTTCTCTTTCAAGGCAGACTGCTCGTGTAACTTTCCTCTATATAGATCTTTTAATGCTAATTTTAAGACTTGTGTATGACACCACTAAATGTGAAAATCAATTCAGCACCAGGAACATTTGTTAAATTACATTCACACTGTGGCTTGACTGTTAAGGACTCATTACAGTTATTTTTCTAGAGAGGGGTTTATTAAACACAGTTAGCAAATAAGCATCTTTTGGTGTTACTAATTGCTGAAAACAGTAATGAGTCTGATAGGACTTTATTTCAATTACAACAACTTGTCAAGCAAGAAAAAACTGAATCTGGCCACAAAGGTAGGAGGGATGGTGCGGGGAAGGAAGGTCTTCCTTGTGTTTGCAACCTAGAGCACCATACTAGTTAGAAATCTGTCCTTGTTTTAGGGAAATTATAAAGAAAATCTCAATTTTTGTCAGGTTTTTTGGTGTTTGGCATTATTGTTTTTCTCTTTTGGAATGTAAAATAAACAGTTGTGTTAGGATTGTGCCCCCAGACCTGTGATTTACTTATCAGCATGCAGTTTCCATGTTTACTTAATTCCTATGACTCCTTAGTATAGCTCACACATGCTCAACTTGTGGCCCCAGGCCCTCGTCCTGCTGTGGGGAAAATGGGAGGAGTAAATAGTTCTGACGTGTAAATGTATTTTAATAGGGGTACATTAACGATGAGCAATTAAACGGAGGGACGCATTGTCAAATAAAGGTGACAGCAGTGGTTTGGAGGAACATATTTGTATTGATAGTATGACACCACCCCTGGCATAAGAATTAACAATGGGGGATCTTTGATGGGTTGAGTATTGAAAACATGGTTAAGATGTGGGGCTGATGGGGGGATGGGCTATGTATAACAGACCCATATATTCAGAGAGGTAGCCCAATTGGCATGTGCATTGCTAGCATATGGGAATTGTTACCTAAGAATGTAGGGCTCTATTTGGTCTATAGCCCATAGAACTTGACTAAAAGAAGCTGAATGGAGCCGAGCACGCTGATCTTTAGTGTACAACATGGATTACAGAGAAGAAATAAAATTGCAGTCTTTTCATTGTATTACTATTTCGTTTCCTTTTTTCTTGGTTTACAATTTAGCTTTTCAGTTAAAGAGCTGTAATATGCATTTACTTCCTATAAAGGATGTTCCTGTACTTAGGATTGTAAGTCATTATTTAATAGATATTACTCCTCGTTTAGTAGCAAAGCCCAGGTTATTTAAAACTATTAAATGCATAACCTCCATTGCATTATTCTGAGATGTTGCTTCTAAAATTGGAAGAAAACTCAGATAATGTGAAATGCTTTCTGGCGATTAAGCTGTCATTTTTCACCATTTGCTTACTTTTGTAACATTTGAATGCTTTAAGTTCCATGAACAACCCATGTTTTTCTGCTGTCTTCAGCACGTAACTCTTGATAATGCTGTTTATATAAGCGATGCAAAATGTATTGATAAGAAAAAACTATCCTTAGTATCACTGAATGATTGAATCTTTGCAATCTAAGGAGTTAGTCCTAAAGCAGATCAAAAGGGGTGTCAATTTATCATTAAAAGTACTCGCGGGTGATCTAGGGATTTTGGTGTGTTGTTATGACTATTGCCGCATGTTTTTTTTGTGTGTAATTTTAGGCTGGTACTTCCTGCTGTAAACTGAATGATAGAGGAGTGTTGGGAATAACGCCAGCTATAACCTGGCCCCGGAGTATTTTGGCTCCCCAAGAAAACTTGCCTTCCAAGGATGGCCCCAGGAAATGGCTGATGCTGATAGTGAGAGTAAATGGGAGGTGACATTATAAGTCCACTTGCTCCCTCCTCCCAAGGTGGGAAGGTTAGCTGCAATCCTCTACCCTGAACTGTTAAAGGGCCTGTTTGGACATTTGGTTACTCGTCTATTGGTTGTGTGGGACATTCAATCAGGTCCATTTTTATTCCAGAACAGATAATACTAAGGCTTAAAGCAGATTTACCCAACAGGAGAGACTTTCCAGGTTGCGACTTTACTCCACTAGGTCTTCATGGATGCATGCATCCATCTGTGACAGGGGGCATGAAGCATTAGTACACACTGTAGTACCCAACGGCACCTCCGGTAGGTGACAGTCATGGCCTAGAGATATGGAAGTGATCATGTTACTGGAGGATTGCAGGTTTGATTCCAAGCCAGGACATGACTGAGGTGATCCTGAGCAAAGCACCTAGCATAAGGAAGGTATAGGTTTCCTCTTGGAATGTTATATATTATACTACATATATTATATTAAAATATATGAACATATGGGGCCAAACCCACAATCCAATTTTAACTAAAATCAGTATTATAAACAATTTCATAGCCAAAAATCTTCTCTATTTGTGCAAATCATACATAAAGTGCATCCACTACATGGATGCTAAACAATGTGCAAATTCCAATAAATAAAAAATGTCAAGAGGCGTAAAGTGCAAACAGTGCTAAGTGCTGTGGGTCTCAGGATTATATCCCATAGTGTAAAGCCAAGAGTTTTCCCCATGCGTTCCGTGGTTTGAGTCCTGACCACTTCCTCAAGGTAAGTACTATTGTACTTATATATTATACTAAGCGTTTAAAGCAGACCCTTGAGCAGACTTTCCACAGGTCACAAGCGAAGGTCTGCTGTGAGCCTAAACAGTCCCCTCCAACCCCCCTCATTTTTCTTTGTCCAAATACCCTCCTCCTTCATAAGGGGTCTGCATCTGAGAACACTATGGTGCCTGGCACTGCCTCCAATAGGTACAGGCTTCCCCTCAGCATTCTATACAGTGAAGGTCCAGTTTGAAGTTAGAAATCACTACTGGGCACTATCTTTGATGAAGACTCGTGGTTGGAATAAAGTCTTCAAGTAAAGATAAAAGTGCATCATGCAATATTTTATGTTGTTAAGCAGCTATTTTTTTATACTCAATCCTAGTAAACTGTCATGTGTCACACATAAGTGCACAGACTTAAGATAAGTTAAAGCGGACCTTCACTGAACCCAGCTCTGCTCTGTCTGATCAAAGCACAGCTATAACCTGCCCCCCTGTACTTTATCCTACTCTCCTCTCCTCAGTAAGTGTGATGCTTCTGAGTCAAGATGGCAGCGCCCGTATCCTAAAGTCCTGAACAGAGTTGCAGCCCAGTGGGGGAAAGAATAATAAGTAAGAGACTAAAAACTTAAAATATATTAATTTTAGATGCTGGGGAATCGTTTTATAAGGGTTTGGGCTTTTCATTAAATCATGGTGAAGGTCTGGTTTAAGAATTTAAAATAATAAAGCACTCACCTGGTCAATGATCTCAAGGCGGGTGGCTGCGGTGGTGCACGCTGCCACACCAATCTTGACTAATTGGTCAGCCAGTCACTGGGCCTCCTAATGCCGGCCACCCTGCCCTGAAAGTGCCATTCTCCACACATTGCTCATCCTTCCTTCACACTTCACAGCACGCCCTTTTGGGGATGAGCGGGCCAATCAGTACCCAGTGCACAGACAGCAGCACATTTTTTCAGGTGGCACTGGAAGGCAACAAAGAATGCTGGGAATTGTAGTCCCGTCCTCATCAGCCAGTGTTTCTTGGCTGCAATCTCCTTACATCATTGCTGCACCACAGTAATGGAGGCCCCTGGAGATGGTGCTCTATGTACCCACTGCATAATATGGCCCTGTAAATGTGGTCTTTGTTGCATGCAGGGCAACCCTACAACACTATCTACCTTACCATCTATTCCTTTGTTGAACACGATTGAGTTAGCCTATTTCGTTTAGCAGAGAAATGCTGTGAATATATATATTTTTTCTAGAGATACCTTTTATGTGCGTCGCTGAAGATACAGAGAGTAATTTACCCCACTGTAGCAGAAAGCTTATTTTACCCATGTCTTGCTTGTCCAGGAACTGCAGGTAGTTTATCTTCATATACCGCATTGTGTGAAGAACGCAACATTCAGCCCACACAAATGAATTTTATATGTAGCTCCGTCCACAGCCATCAGATGGGGGGACTAAATTATACAGAGGTCTCCAGAGTGAAGGACACAGAATTAATGTACTATGTCACTCTGTCCTATCAACAGTTCTTATATATATTTTCATTGTAAAATACTTTCGGTCGGGGCATTAATCATGCGTTTAACCATCCATGGTACTATTGTCCTTTAATTCTACACAGTTTATGGACAATATATTTATAAGATCAATAGAACTGTACAGTTGTTTTAATATCTTCTATTCTTTTCCTTGAAAATCTGTGCCATTTTTCCTGGGAATTTAAACACAGAGAAGAAGCATTAAGAGCAAGGATACCTTGTTCATTCAAGACTAAGGCCTGCAGTTATTAGACCTATAAATTTGTTTTTTGACCCCTGTTAGCCGAGACTATTGGTTCAAAATTGAGTACAGCTCCTTTCAAATGTACTCAAATTGATCTTTTCCATGATGGAATACTAAAACCAGCCCTGTATGTTCAGATACATGTGCTTGTATAGGTGTAGGGTTAATGGCTGCCTTGTATTAGGACATTATAGATGGAATTTTCTAGTGTTAAAGTTTTATTTTTTGAAATTTGTTTTAATACTTGTTTTTATGGTATATATACATTTGTATATGTACAGTGTATATTGAGGGCTTTCATTCTCCTTAAGTGAGTTTGTGTGCCAAGATTGAAGGCTGTTCATTAAAATGTGAAATCTCTTCATCATATAGGAAAGCCTCTCAACTTCAACTGGCAAATATGTACTAAACAAGGGAAAGCTTGCTTAGCCTACCTCAGGGATAAAATGGCCAAAGCAGATGGCTGGGAGAATTCCCAGTGGGTTATTCTGCTTTGGAGCTGGCTGGGCTGGGTATAGCCCCATGTATGGAGCCCAATCCACCTCAAGCCTGTGTCACAATTCATTTATCCTGTAAATGTGCTGGTGTTTCTAATACTCCCTCCACCTCTTGCCTCCAAATTCAGTTTCTCAGCCTCCCCACATATGCCTAGCCCCACTGTACCACCCCAGCCCATGATATGCCCCTGTAATACTATAGCCACAGCATCGTGGCTGTAGGGGGGCCATACCCAGCCCTGCTACATTGCCTGCTCCTAAAATACTAAAGCTTCAATGCTATCAGTTTAGTATTGGTTTTATCCATGTTGCACATGATGTCCCTCAAGTGCTCTAGCCTCTTGTCAACCAAATAAGTAAAAAAAATGGCAAGTAAAATCCCAAGGCTGAATTTTGTACAAGTTCACCCTGTCTCTATCAATGATATAAAATAACAAGCCTTTATAGAGTATTCACCCAAAGGTGAGGAAGCCTTGCAAGTGCTTGCATTTTTTTCCTAAATAAACATTGGAGAGAAGCTAGAAAGCTAGAAAACACATGGACACATCAAAAAATGTTTAGGAAGAAAATATATGTGCAAATGGACCATGGTCTGTTCACAATTATAATTAACCAAAAGTTAAAGGTATGGTCCAGGCAAGAAAACAAAAAAAGCTATACTCAATTGTTGCCCCCCTGAAGCGTATCAGTCTGGCATAGTGATGTAAAACGTACTAATTGGTAAGCTCAAGAACCCTGTTGTGCAGTGCTGGTCTTCCATCTCTGTTTCCTCCAGGCTGGAATTATGCCCCTCCACACTCTATTCATTGCAAATCTTAAACTCCCTGGAAAAGTCATAAATTGGCAGTGAAACTCCCTCCATGTTTCTGTGCTGCTCCTGTGGTATGGGTGACTGCCGGCAGAAGTGTGGGCAGCCAGTGGAGACAGCCACACAAAGTGCTATGGAAGCACAGAAGGGTGAATTCCATACTAGTTTTTGCCTTCCTATTGGTTATTTAAAGTGAACCTCTCAAAAAGGTCCCGAAGAGGCATTCCAATTTGAGATTATTTATAGGAGTCGATACAGAGCCTGGTGAGAAAACAATTCTTTTTTTAGGAGATAAAACCATTCACTTTCATTGTCTACCGGGTGTAAATTTTCACCTGGTGCTGAATCAGCCTCAAGGTAGACAATGGAAATCTCCTAAAATAAGTGAGTTTTCTCACCAGGCTCTGAATCGACCCCTTAACAAATGTGTAAATCTATAGAAAACGTAGTAGTAAAGAACAAAATAACCTGCTCACCCAACACCAAAAAGAAGCACAGGTCCGTGCTATGATCTCATTAGCAGCTAAGATAAAGGGCTGCGACTAGCCCAAAATGTGTTACAAGGGGATTCATGTGTGTCTGGATTATGCATACTAGAAAATTTTTCTGTGTGGATTCGTGCTCTTCCTTTTAACTATTGTATTCGTTTTACATTAACCAACAAGCTGGACATCCTACTGCTCTAAATCTACAGAAAAGCCTGTGTTTGGGGTACATACAGTATTCTTCTGGGATTCTGTGGTGATCAACTGTGGCCTTCAGCAGAACATTAAGGTTGATTCCTCCAACCCTCTTCTCAACCTGCCCAGCAACCGGACGATGTAGGCAGTGGTAGAGAAAGCAAGGATGCTGATTCTGTTTGGCGTACTCCGATGAATAGTTTCTGACTTTTCTACATACTGCAGGGTATCCAAAATCTAGACCTTTTTGAGTGGACCAGAAGTTTTTTGGAACTTTGTCCTTTTTTAGAACTTTAGTCCACGTACATTTTTTGGGTTAGGAAAATCACAAGGCCCATACTAGGGGACACATCTACTCTGGACTTTTTGGGTATAAGTAAGCTTTTTAAAAATGAATCAGTCCTTACGCTTAAGAAAGGCTTCATTATATTCTTCTGATTTGCTCCATCTAGCTCTCCTTTGCTTTTCCTTGCTGATTGGAGAATGGAGCCCACAACACTGAATGTTTTAGACACTAATCTTTATTTATTTATTGGCAATATAATAAGCAGTGCTTTACAAATACTTTACAAATACATTTAGATCATCATTTGAGAGCTAAAAGAAGAGGGGGCCTCTGGGAAGCACATGGGGGAAATGTGAGCAGCCAATGTTGTGCTGGATCAGTTGCCTGGTGGGTAAGGTGAGTGGTTTTGTTTTGTTTTTTTCTAAGCCTACAATTATACTTTAAGGCTATAGTTTACATATTTAAATGAGACATTGGAATTCATCAATGTTTTGGCACTTGACTAAATATTCCAAATATTAAACAATAACCGCCTCTAAGACATAAAGGCGCTCGCTAAATTGTCTTTGCATTGCTTGTCATGCTGACATCTCATAATCACATGCTCTCGTACAGAGATTAACAGAGGGCTTTCCTTAATGTCTCCTATTAGTAGTCTGTCGGCAAGATGACATTTTCAATGTTTCTCTGGCCGTTCTCAGCTTTCGGTGCCATGTGGCAGTTTTGCTTTAATTGCACAAAGAAAAGGGCAACTCTGACAAAAACTACTTTGATAAAGGCATTAAAGGGCAAAAATACATAGCGTCAAATTTGTTAAAAATAGACATAAGAAACATTTCTATATAGCTGTATTAGCTGTATCTGCAGGTAAATTCAAATAGAAAGAATGGCCTCTCTTTATATCCACCGCATTAGCTGACCTTAAACGTAAAACTCTTAGGCCACCATGTGACAGCTAGACCAAGCAACATAGCATGAAATATTGCTGCCCAATAGCATTAGAATTAGTTGAGAACAGGCGATGTTATACGCATGTGGCCATCAACTGATAGGTGCAACGTTGTAGTGTGTATTATACAAAGATTTGTAATTACACCGGTGCCTCAATATAAGGCTGTTGTTTGGCGCCATTACGGGGTACGGTGTTATAGCTGAAAACGTGTTATATTGAATACAGGCATCATAGAGAAAGGATAAATGCAATGTATTTCTAAATATTGGACAGTGTTATATTAGAATTGGCCTTATATCAAACCACGTTATATCAGGGTAGCAGTATACATGTTTTCATTTTTATATTAAATTTTATTTTAAGTAGCCCAGTCTCCTTTTTAATTTCCAGTTTAGCATTCCACAGAGGTCCTTAGGAGTTGATTCATTTGAATTGTGATTCCCACCAGCTGGTGGTCCACTGTAAAACAAAAAAAGCGGAAAAACGTAATGTATGCACTCCTAAGCGGCACACACATCCTGCCAATAGCAGTGTAAAGGGAGAAATCAGGGGGATCTTCAAACCTTGTGGCACCTTGTGTCTCTATTTGAAGTGTAAGATGGATGGGGTGTGGTTCCCCATTGTAATAACGTTTGTAGGGTCTTCTTGTAATAAAACAAAAGCTTTCTTTTTTCTCAGAAAGCGGAATTCCAGTCAGCTATCATCCTAATTCCCTCCAAAGAAAAAAAGCCTTACCTCCCCACAGTCCTGCACCTACCCTTGTGCTCCCCCGCAGCTTCCATCTTATGTGAAAGTACAAATCTGTATCCCCGGCTCCATGCACGTGCCCGCATGCCCATTCAAGTGAATGGGAGGTGGTCACATGCATAGAGCCAGAGGATCATGGTTTGTGACTTTCTGTGTGGTTGCTGCACAGACCCCGTAGCATGGTGCTGGACTGGGGGGTGCGTGGAGCGACACTGAGCGAAAGGTAATACCTGCGCTCCTGAACCTAGTGCGCCGGCGCTATACGCTGAGCCGCATCTGGTAATACATGTGACGCTACATGGCCTTGTTAGAGGCGCTCACCAGATTCACTTTCTTAAATGTGGTTTCCCGTACAGTGCCCGTTCACCAGACGCTGCCTGCTGCTAGCGTTTCTTAAATAACCCCCAAAACATAGACTCTCTCCTGAGACTCAGTTGCTGTTGTTTTAAGCTAAGTCATACAATTTCTAAATATTAATTCTTGCTATAATTTAAATTGAACCATTTTAATAAAACAAATGTATTTTTGAAAATAAACGGTTACATATTTTCTTCTAAGAAATACAAAAAGCTAAGCCCATGTCTATTGACTTCCTGTTTATTTCCCAGAGCTGCTTGCAGTAGGATTAGTCACTGTTGCTTACTCCTGCGCCTCGACTGAAGCAGCAGCTTGGAGATGTTGCCACATACAGCTTGACAGCCGAGGCCCTGTGGGGCCTTGTTTAAAGATTGCCAAGCCAAGCAGCTCCTAGAAGCGAAATGTGCCCGAGACTTAGCGGCTAGATTTTGCAAATTGATTGTTGTACATTCACTGCTCAGCTCAGTTTTTTATTGCAGTCATGCTGTGATTTCCTTCGATCCTAGCAGGATGAAATTTTAAGCGTATTGTATAAAATGAAGGTGGAAAAGAAAAACAAAAAGGCTACCTTTATTTACTGTTATAGGTAATAGCTTTATATATCAGCTATTTTGTCAACTTCATAATTTATTTTTTTTGTGTTTTTTTTTACTTTTGAGACACAGCAGTATTTTACTAAATGGATTAACAAATGTACTGTAAATAGATTCTAGCAGGTTGGGTGCTTTGAGAGACCTCAACACACAATAGAAACTCAATAGAATAAAAACAAAAACTCAACAACACACAATAAGAGCAAGAATATATATATATATATATATATATATATATATATATATATATATATATAGGTATATTGTACTTTTCACCCCTAAAAGACGCTCCTACGCATAAGACGCACCCAGTATTTGGGGGAGGAAAATAAGAAAAAAAATCTCAACCAAATGGTGTGCTAAAATACATCCCAATCACCTTATTACAGACAGTGTGCAACCCCCCCCCCAACCCCCACCAATTATCTCATTACAGACCACAACTTACAGGCAGTGATGTTTATCCCACATTACAGTTAGTGAACGGTATCCCACATTAAAGGTAGTGATGTGCATCTCAAATACAGACAGTGTGTGAGGCCTCCCTAATACAAGCAGTGATGTGCACCCCAAATACAGGCAGTGGGAGGCATCCCAAATACAGGCAGAGATGTGCACCCTGAATACGGGCAGTGTGAAGCATCTCAAATACAGGCAGTGTAAAGCATCCCAAATACAGGCACAGCGTGACATCCCACATATAGGCACCATGTGCACCATGCCCCCCCCAAAAATTATACTTATATTCCTGGGGCTCCCACGCTGCTGGCTTGCGCTCCTGCAGCAGCCAGTCTCTGCCAACATAGACATACACATATATACATATCTTACCAGCTGATAACAGCTTCCCTTCACCAATGCCCACCGCAATTACCATGCAACCACTGCCGTTGCTAAACCCCGGGCCACTGCTGCTGATCACAGTGGTGCTGCCTGCTGGCATGACCTGTGAATCAGGCCTATACAGTTCATTCCCACCCACGGGCCAAAACCAGTTTTAGGAATGCATGTGGTGGCGGGAGGCGATGGGCATCGGCAGGCGATGGGCATGGGGCACCCCCACGTTGAGGGGAAAAGTGCATCTTATCTGGCAAAAAATACAGTGTATAGATATCAACAGTCCATGGAGAGTCCAAATACGTTTTGAAGGCTCATTTTAATGTGTGTTGAGATGAATAATAACAAATAACTGTCTGGGTACCTGCCATGCCGACGATCCGCCCTATTGTGCTGCTAAAAAAATTCCACTTTTTTTATATGTTTTGATTATTGTGTGCCAAGATGATGTCCCCAATGTGGTGAGCATCTCTGTGAAAGTTTTTTTATTCAGTGGCAAGTCTGCAAGTCTGTGTTATACAAGAAAACAGAAAACAGCTCCCCCATCAAGACCGTGTTTACCTTAGCAATGTACACCAACTGGCGTGTTTGGTGTATGTAGCAGAGACTACTTGACTAGTCTGGCTTGCTAATCATCTGATTGGCTGAGGCAGAGAAAAGCTACACATTTCTGAGCTCACAAATGTAACCCTTCCTGCTGTAATTCAGCTTCTTCAGATGAGTGAATCACAATTATGTGAAGTAAGAGGGTGCAAAAGTCTATATTCATTTTACAGCCAAAATGTCCCCCAGCTGTAAATTGGATCAGATTTCCCTGTATCCCTTGCTGAGGTCATGTGACTCCTGTGAATCCAGAGCCAGAAAGTCGGTAAGAAGTATAGGCTTGTATAGGCTTCCCTCTATAGGCTTGTATAGGCTTGAGCCCTTTGTACCCTCTGTCCTCCTTCACATACTATTTTGGAAGGCTAGGCCCACATACATTGAATATTTATGAACTGAAGGACTGTATGTGTGCTTGCTGAAGGGGCAGAAAGGTGTATTTCCAACTGAGCAACAAATATATTTCACAGATTCGGATACGCCATGATGAAATAAACTACTTTATACTGGTGATTTAAGTTAACTTATATCAAAGGTTAAATACTTCACATAACACATTTTAGATAGTTTACTTACAGCACCACTGGGAATATGTGGCATCATCTGTCTGTGCCAACAACCAAAGAAGCCACGGTACTCAGACAGTGAATCCCAGTAGAACGACATCTTGTTAGACTCGTGCCAAGCTCCTGTCCAACACTGGAAGAGTCTCTAGTGTTTGTACCTGTATTTATCACTGGCTTGAAATGGTCACTTTCTTGCCAGTGATGGAAGAAAGGGTTAAGAGGCCAGATGTCTCTATATGAGAAACGGTGAAAAACTGGTGAGAAACATAATAGGATAGAAAATATCATAAAAAGATGCAGCATAACTTTATACTTTCTCAACAGATCAGTGTCCTTCAGCAAAGCAAACTCAAAGTTCAGTAGATTAATTGTCAGTGAAGCAAACTACTAATGCTAATTTCAGTCATGTTGTATCCCTCCCCATTTTATCACAACAGGGGTATGGAGTTTTTTGTCTTTACTCGCAGGCTTCAACATGACTCCACAAGAGTTCACAAGCTCTGAAAGTGACTAGGGCTACCTGAACACCAAATACCGCCCTGTCTACAGATCCCTGTGAAAATTGCAGAACGGATACATCAGTTCCTATCTGTGCCATGATAAATCAATACATTTCATTAGGAGTGGCTTGATCAGGGTTATAAACTAAGCCTTGTCAGGTCCTTGGCATGCTCCTTTTTGACTAAAATGTAAAAAATTAACACAATTAGTTGAGCCTAATACTGCTAATTACCATTAAAGATCCGGTGTGGAGATTTCCAAGACAAGAAGAGTCAGTGGGGGATGGAAAACACCTCTGGCAAACAACATTTTGCTTACTATCAACCCTAACAAGACTGTTAATGATGGCAAGTCAGAAGATTTACAAAATATGAAACTGATTGTTGGGACCATCTGCCAGAAGATTTCATTTTTAAAGGCATCAAGGGTTTTAACTCAGTCACTCAGCAACTCAAGTGCATATGCTATTGCCTATAACAAGGCAATCAACTATTCAGAATGTCAAATCTAGTATTTTTCCATGCATGTATGGCTTTGTCTACATCATAAAAAACCTTCCAACGCATTAAGCTATTGTTATGCTTAGGATAGGTCTAAGGTTTAAGCCAAAAGTTGAGGCTTCCAAATTAAAAAACAAAGAATCCTTTCAAAATAAAAAAGCAGAGCATGTTGATGAGTTGCAAATCTGTTTAAAACACCCAACTTTTGACTTTAAGGAACTGTCCAGGTGTATAAAACAGTTAAGGATGCTCACCTGCAATTTTAAGTTTGGTTAAGCAGACTGCTGGCTCTTACTGCCACCATTTTTTGGATGTTTTTTCTTTCAATTTCAGCAATACAGTTAGAAAGTTAAAGGGTTTATTCCTGACTTTTAGTTTAAAATCAATGCATTATTTGCTTACTTTCCATGCAGCTGATCCATCCCGTTGTGCTGCTGCATTGGTCTGCTGTTGCTGATTTTCAGCCACCCAAAGCCAAATTATCTTTTTGTTTAGCCCAACCACCTTCTCCGAGGTTTCTCAGAAATGTCTTCCCAGAAACTAATCTCCGTCCTTCCTGTAGACTACACAGAAGCAAGGCATGGCAAAATAAGAAAAGCAAAAAAAACAAATCACATCTTTCTCAGAAAACAAGTATGGGTAAATTCAGCCAATTATGCTTAGATTGTGTGCTCAGCGGTTTGTTAACGTTATACCTTGTGCACTGGTATAAGAAGAAAGTGCTATATAAATAAACAATATCAATAATAAAGTTACGATTAGGAGTGATTTTTCAAGCACACTCAAAAGTATTTTCATTGTGTAGGACTGCACATGACATTTTCATTTGTATTCCTTTTTAAAAACAAAACTATATTTATTTTAAACTCCAGTTTTATTTCATTTTATTCATGTTCCTCGCGTCCTCTGTTATAGAAATGCCAGGGTTGACTTATACAAGCACATTGTGTGCATAGCATTAGATTGAGCTGTGCTGTTATTGACAGTATGGAGAGGAGCCTTCAAGGAGCACTATCGCGAAAAATTATACCAATTTTAAAAATCCCTATAGATATGCGGGATGGCAAAAGGAGAGGCCACTTATACACTCAGCATAAAAGAAATATCCAGCCAGACTTGTTTTCTTATTTTTATTAATGGAAGGACGAGGAAATTGGGTGACATGTTCTGTCTCCCCTGATACAATAAGCCTGTCACCTCTTTTATTCCTACCATGAGAACAAAAGCACAAGCTTGGCGGGAGTTTTATTCAGTTTGGGTGTATAAGTGACCCCTCCTCTCATTAGCCAACGTGTATATATGGGTTTTTAATATTACACAACTTCATGATAGTGCTCCTTTAATTTAGCCTAAACTGCCACTAACTGAGGGGTGTCAATCTGACACAAGTTTTAGGAATAAATTGGTGGTCCAGATCAGGGAGGAGGCTCGATGCAGAAAAAGAGGATGAAGAAATGTTCCTTTCCTTTCTTTGACCAGAGCAAAGACACAGCATGGGACTAACACAGCATCAGGTAAGTTTTACTAGTCAATCCCTTTAATTGATATTTGGGAGTTGAACTAGTACACCATGTCATTTAGCATCTTACAAGTACAGGCCTGGAAGCACAAGACAGCTTTACATTTAAATAAAAATTTTCATAGTCAAATATCCATTTATCTGACAAACTGTAATTCTTCTTTGGCTATTTTTTATTCTGAAAGACTTTTTTTAAGCAAGTGGCAACTAATATTTATTGTCAAAGCGATGTGTGAATCTCAGCAGATTCTGAATTGGATTAAGCAGCACAAATAACATCCCCTCCATTACGCAATATGAGTTTTCAGGCTTATAGCTGTTTTACCAGCAGTGAAAAGTGATGCTATAGCTTCCTCCTTTTTGTCTCCTTCTGAGTCTATTTAGTTACAGCTGCAGCAGGAGCCAGCAGGGGAATTGTTAATTGTTAGGGAACTATAGTGATTGTAGTGACAGCATCTGCAGGGGACAATTGTGTTAGAATCTGCCGTGCAGCTTGGGCCCCTGAAGTCTAACCAGGCTCCAGATGTGTGCCTGCACCATGCGGCCCATAATCCAGCCCTGCATAGACCATGACTGTGATGAGAAGAAGGGGAGCTGACTGTGTGAATCTTGCAATGGCACATTTTAAAAACATCTATGTACAAAATTAAAAAAAAAAAAGATATGTATTTGGCATTGACCTGTTTTCTTGAATTTTCTTGTTTTCTTCCTTGGCTTTATCTTGCTTTCTTTTCCATATTCTTTCCCCATTTCTCCTTTTCACTCTTTAATAATTTTTTTACAATTTTTCTATACTTTATTCCTTCTATTCTTTTTTATTTAGCTAATCCTTTATTTTCACCACCTCCACTTTTTTCTTCTCTTGGTTCTCAATCGGTTTATATTTTTTGTACACTTACCACTTCTTCAATCCCTTCTGACCTATTTCCCTCCTTTTCTTTTTCTTTTTCTTATTCCTTCTTTCATCTTTCCTTTTTTTCTTCTTTTTTTATCATCTCTCCATGCCTCACTTTTTTAATTATCTTTTGTCAAAAACATGTTTTGCTTTCTTGCACATTTTCCCCCGGTTTTGTTACTGTTACTTTACTAATGGTTTCTTCCTTTGATTGTGTCATGTTGCATAGGCTCTCCAAATTTAGCGCACGTATATTTCTTAAATACTAGAGAATCACTCCAATTTTCTCTCCACTCTTTTCTCTCTCTTTCCCGTTGAAAGCATTTTTCTTAACTTAGCACTTTTGTGGCTCTCTGATGCACTTAACTACATTATTTAGAAATCTTTTTAATTTTATCTTACATTTTTTATGTTACTGTTTACTTGTTTTTATTGACACACGTATTAGTTCTGCAGAATCCTGTTATTTTAGTGAAATTATGGGGGTTATGTGTATCTCAAAATTGTGAAATATTAAAAATCCATATAAACACATTGGCTAATGAGAGGAGGGGACACTCATATACCCAAACTGAAAAATCAGTTACTGACTATAATAAACTCCCACCAAGCCTGTGGTTTTCTCCTCCTGGTAGGAACAATATTCAGGGGTGCCAGGTGTGAGTATATCGGGGGTACAGAATCTATCACCCTAATTTCCTCTTCTTTCTATTAAAAGAAAGAAACAAGGCTAGCAGGATATATCTTGAGGCCGGGTGTATAAATGACCCCTCCTCCCAACATGCAGAATTAATCATTAATAATAATTTCCACTTGTAAAATTGTTCAATTGCAGGGAGATATTGATTTAAAAAAAAAGAACTTTTTAAAAAGCTTCTTTTTATTTTTTCATTTACAGAGTGAGGGAAGACTGTGACAGGCTCTCACCACCTCTGCTGCTAGAAATCACTTCAATATCAATGACCCCCCCCCCCCCCCATGTGGTTGTGATATTATATGTGGCTTACATTAATCATATATATATATATGCCATGGCCTCAATTTGTCACTTCTAGAGGGTAAGACAAAGAAACTTTTAGGGGGTTAGTCAGCACAGTTCTTGGAGACGCTCAAGAGAAACACACAAGCAGTTCTTGTTTTTTTTTTGTTCTGTGGTCTGACAACAGAGCTCAGATGCAGAATGAAAGCCGTTGTAATTCATACCAAGCTGTAGGCTTTGTGTGATGAAAGCGACAGACCGCTGCCTGGGAGATTGCTTTGCTGCACTCCAAGAAGCAGATTTGAAACTGTCATGGACCACTTTAGATGAGAGTTGGATTATAGAATGACCTGCAATGTCTGTGTCATATTGTTCTGCACAGGGTGCATTATGCTGCGCTAACTAGGTGTTCAACACCAAATAAGAGCGGCATCCTAGATGTGATCTGTCAGCTGTGTCTCATATTTTCAGATTGGAAAAAAAGAAATCTAAAACTGAAAGTGATATTCTAGAAAGAGGCTGCAAATAGTAAAGCATTGTATAATTTTTTAAACTTATATTCTAACTTATTTGTGTACTTCTACCTTGCTAACGATTTTTAGAAAGAATTACGATGTAATCTAACGCAATAGTTAAAATATATATTTTAAAAATAGCCTGTAGCCCCTACTATTTCCCCATATTTCCCGTATCATCTATTTTTATCTATATTAATGACTATATTAATTTAAGTCTAACACAAATAACCTCTGAAGCCTAAGGTCTTGGTCTCTTTTTAAAGCTGAATAAAGCCACTGGTCCTTCCTGGGGGAATCCTGAAACCGGATGCCCCCCTGTGTGAAACAGTGTTCACTGTGGAACTCACCTGCTTCCCGGTAAACATCCGGTGGGCGCATCCCAACTTCTTTGGGCTGTGAGTGTGCCCCCACCCCCAGTCTACTTGAATGAGCACACTCGTCTCTGGGGATGCACTCCTAAGCACTGAATGTAAACAGATATTTGCTGAGCAATATATATGCATGGCAAATGGCTCTGTTTGGATGAGTGCCTGAGCATGTGCCATTGGACCGGGAAACGGTGAGTTTGATCTGGGCATTTTGGGGGTATGACACAGCAGGCCACAAATCAAAACCCAGATTTCACTTGAGTTAGCTTTTAAAGGGCCAGTTTGGGGAGGAAAAACAAACACACATACCCACCTTTTGTCCCCAGTAGTTGATCTCTCCTTTTACAGTTGTTTAAAGCTTACCGGATCACCAGTGAGCAGCTCTGCAATTCCACTGATGGGCGACCGCAGTGTGGAATGTCTGCCCCCAAAGTCATTCACAGTGACTATCCACTTCTGTTTCATTCACTGCAGTGGGGACCTGTCAGGCTTCTGCACGTCCCTTTCTTTCCAGAGAATGAAGAAGCATGGCCAAGTCACTGTGACTGACAGAGCAGTGGCAGACGTGTGACACAGAGGCTGCCATCCTCGATCTCGGAACCCAGTGAATTTTATTGAGATGGAGTAAGACAGATCAGTCATGGGGGGAAAACTTTAGTATGTGTGTTTATTTTTTCATGCCCAGACAGAGACTGTAAACTATAAAAAATATTATTTGATAATATTTCAAAAAAATATTAATGTTCTAACATGCTCATGTGTTGGTCTAAAACTCTTTCACTTATATGATAAATAACATAATCACCTTTCTGGTGAACCTTGTGTAAGGATATTTGATATTATTTACCTATGATTTTGTTAAATGATGTGTGAATTCTCGCACTTTGTAAAGTTGTATTGAAAACAACACCTAAAACTTTTACTCTGGACAATTAAAATAATACAGTGATTATAACATCTAACACGGACCGCAGGTCAGGGCTGCCAGAAGAGGCGCAAGGCTCCCTTGCTTAGCTTCACTAGGTCCCGCAGCGTCAATCATGCCCCTGCAGCCCCGGCGTCTAAAGCCGCGTGCCTCACTGGGCTACAGCTGTCTGGATATATAAACTAGTGTATTAAATTCAGCTGTTGTCCCATAGAAAATGAGGGAGAGCCACAGTGATACCAGGTTAAGGTAAGCAGGGGAGACTCAAGTCCCTCTGGCAACCCTTATCTGGGGTCTACAGAGAAGGCCCACGGAAGTTAACTTTCGCTTTTACATTTGCTTAAAAAAATCAAATAAAACAAGTTGCTACATTGTTCTAGTAATAGTGTCAGGTGAAAATCACATTTTCAACTTGTATTTGAATTGTGACCTATTCCAGCTCTTATCTTATTTTAAAGCAAAGCATAAAATGGTTTGTATTTCCATGAGGGATAGATGTTTTTTTTTAATCAAGGCCTAGATGATATGAAATATGGGAATATGGAGTATTTTAGGACAATTTAGGAAATAACAAACTTCACTTCCAAATTGCTTTCACGGTCTTTTGTCTGAGGGTGTCTCCTCATTTGTTTGTGGATAGTCCCATTGTCCAATTAATGACCAGTGGTGAACTACATACACCAGTGACCATAGGAAATTTTACTGCAAAGTGCCTGTAACCCATAGTAAACCATCAAGTTAATATGTCTCCCTATATTCAGATAAAACAGTATTGTTTTTTGTCACAGATAGTTCTCACCTCTTGATTGATCTCTAAATGTATAGCATAAAAAATTAGTTCAAACGTTTTGTGAGTGTTTTGTTTATTTTTTTTACTTTTTCTTATAGGCTTGAAGATGCAGTGGACGCCAGAGCATGCTCAGTGGCCAGAACAGCATTTTGATATAACGTCAACTACGCGGTCACCAGCCCACAAAGTTGAAGCGTACCGCGGCCACTTGCAGCGCACCTATCAATATGCCTGGGCTAATGATGACATCTCAGCTTTGACTGCATCAAATTTACTAAAAAAATACGCAGAAAAGTATTCCGGAATTTTGGATGGTTCCATGGATCGGCCCATCCTTAGTAATTACACTGAATCTCAATCTGGTCTTGTCAACAGCCGCAAAACTGAAAGTGAATCCTGGCAAAGTTCTTTGAACTCTGAGGGAGTATATCCTATGAACTGTGTTACAGATGTCATTACAGCAAGCAAAGCTGGAGTAGGAGCCACACTACCACCTTCAGATGTCTCTGCCAGTATAGGTAGTTCTCCCGGGGTGGGAAGCAACCTGACAGAACCTAGTTATTCAAGCAGTACATGTGGAAGCCACACAGTAGCTAGTCTGCATTCAGGGCTACCACATCAGGAATATGGGACAGGATACAATGGATCCTACCTGCATTCAAGTTACAGTAGCCAGTCTGCCTCTGCCCTGCCATCACCTCATCCTTCTCCACTTCACAGCTCTGGACTACTACAACCAATTCCACCACCTCCACCACCAGCAGCTCTAGTGCCAGGCTACAATGGTACCTCTAATTTATCCAGCTACAATTACCCACCTTCTAGTTATCCTCCACAATCTACTGTTGGGTCAGGGTATAGCCCTGGAAGTGCTCCTCCTCCATCGGCCTACCTTCCTTCCGGTATCCCTGCTCCTACTCCTTTGCCTCCAACCACTGTACCAGGCTACAGTTATCAGACACATGGGCTGACCCCAATAACACCATCTTCTCTATCAAACAGTTCTGCCAGTTCACTTAAAAGAAAAGCTTTCTACATGTCAGGGCAGAGTGATTTAGATCCCAGCTATGGAAATTATAGTTACAGCCAACAGAGAACTTCTCATAGTCCAATGTATAGAATGTCTGATACAAGCATTTCCTCTTCAAATAGGGGAAATGGTTTTGACCGTTCTGAGACAACATCATTACCATTCAAGCCAACAAAACAGCTGGGTCCTAGTGAACAGCAAAGGAAATTTAGCAGTCAGTCTACTAGAGCTCTTACACCACCTTCATATGGTACTGCTAAGAATTCAAGGTCAAGTGAGGCTTTTGGAAAATACAACTCTTCTACAGTTAACGAACACAATGATGACCATAGACAAATGCTCCCACATTCTTTACAAGGCCCTGGAATTCATACAGCTACCTCATCCAACCACTCTGTGGACGAACAGCTGAAGAATACTGATACACACCTTATTGACCTTGTAACAAATGAAATAATAAACCAAGGACATCCAGTTGACTGGGATGAAATTGCTGGCCTTGATTTAGTTAAAGCCTTCATAAAAGAAGAGGTTTTATGGCCTGTAATTCGATCTGATGCATTCAGTGGACTCACAGCATTGCCTCGGAGCATTCTTTTATTTGGACCTAGAGGGACAGGCAAAACCTTACTGGGTAGATGTATAGCGAGTCAACTGGGTGCCACATTCTTTAAAATTTCTGCCTCCAATCTTGTCACAAAATGGATAGCTGAAGGTGAAAAGGTTGTCCACGCGACGTTTCTTGTGGCACGGTGTCGGCAACCATCTGTGATTTTTGTTAGTGACATTGACATGCTTCTTTCTTCCCAAGTAAATGAAGAACATAGCCCTATTAGTCGGATGAGAACAGAATTTCTTATGCAGCTGGATACTGTTCTTTCTTCTGCTGAGGACCAAATAGTTGTTATCTGTGCCACAAGCAAACCCGAAGAAATTGATGAATCTCTACGGAGATACTTCATGAAGAGACTTCTTATTCCCCTTCCAGATAGCACAGCTAGACATCAGATAATAATACAACTGCTATCACAGCACAATTACTGTCTCAATGACAAAGAGGTTGCACTCCTTGTCCAGCGCACAGAAGGTTTTTCTGGACTTGATGTGGCTCGTTTGTGTCAGGAAGCTGTGGTAGGCCCTCTTCATGCCATACCATCTTCAGACCTTTCAGCCATCATGCCTAGCCAGCTTCGGCCTGTAACATATCAAGACTTTGAAAATGTATTCTGCAAGATTCAGCCTAGCATATCACAAAAAGAACTTGATACATACATTGAATGGAACAAAATGTTTGGGTGCAGTCAGTGACAGACATTGTGGTAAACACTGGCACACAAACATAGGTGACCTAGGGAACTTCATCCCTTTTTGGGCAGTGGTCTAATTGTCAAAGGTACTAGTACAGCCACAATAACCTTGCATCTGCAGAAGTGTGCATCAAAAAGCCAATGCTCTGAACTGAGTCACGTGGGACAGAGAGCATGTTTTGATGCCTAGTTGTATCCAACGGTTGTAAGCAGGTTGGCATTGGAAGGACGTAAACCCTGTTTGTTGATTCCATTCTGCTCTTCTTGAGATTTAGTTGCTGTCAAGTGCCTCAAGTGGTGCTTCTTTTTTGTTTTTTGTTGGCCTCACAATTACATTGGTGGCATGTGCTAATATAAAAAGCTTTAACTTCAAACATGACTGGACTATAGATGAACGGTTGAGTTCAAAGACAGAGAACCCAATTTTTGCCATTGTATGAGCAACAGTATTCCTCAATCCTGTCTTTTCTGCAGAACAGTAACATTTCTGCAGTTTCTTTATTTTAATGTTCTGTCTGCAAAAATAACAAACAAGAAAAAACTCAGGAAAGTTGATTTGTACAGTACCTCAAAGGAATGTGTTAAAAGCACTATTACTGCTGAGCGAGATGGTTGGTGTCATTGTTGCTTTATATTAAAATATATGTTTACCTCAAAAATTGGAAAGTGGCATGGGACATTACTTTGAATGTATCTGGTTGATTCTGAAGTGATATGGCCAATATCTGGCCGTGTTCATTTGTAACTGATATCTCCCTATGTAAATGAAACTTTATTAAGAATGACCAGTTATTATAGTAAATCAAAGACGTTTTTTTAAGAAGCTGAGAGGGTACAAGCCTTCTTTACTTATCAGTGTTTACGGAGGTGGATCAAAATGTCCTAACTGAACTCAACATCAATCCAGCATCTATAAAGATAGTGGTGAGTGGCTTTATTAACTGATGTGTTTTACTTTTAAACCTTGACACTGTAGATAGCCTTTATACTTTGGCTATATATTCATTTCAACATCATATGTTGTGCACATTCTTGAGCTGCCACATTGGTCACGAAGACCAGCCAATTGGTTGTAGTTGATAAATTGATTCAGAGGCACATTTTTCTATAATTTAAAAAAAGACAAACTAAACTAAAATATTGTGTAGCACTGCTGACTTAATTCAATAAATATCCTTTAACCACAGGCATTAGTCTAAAATAAAAAGTAAATATTCACCCCACAGCAGCTGACCCAGTAACTGATTGTCTAAGACTTACCCAAAACATGCTCATTGATTTGCACAAAGGAAACATGCTGTGAGGCTTACCTCTTTTGAAGAGTTACCCAATTTATGTGTTTGTATATTCTTCCAGAGGTCCACCATCATTTGCAATCAGGTGGATGGGACTCTGCTCCCACTGCTGTCATTTTGAATGAAGCACACTGCCTTGGCTCATCTCCTCTGTATAAGGTGGCGGGGGCACACAAGCATGTTGACTTCGACCTTCAAGATACATATGTTTTTAGGATCCCGAACTCAATCCAGCTGCTGCAAGGGGATAATGTAGGTATAGGGTTTATTTTAACTTAAAGTAAGTCATCGGTCAAAACAACTGGAAGGTTACATAACTTGCATTCTGCATCCTGCAACTGGAAACCTGAGAACAGGCAGAGATGCATACTTACTCTACTTGAATGTTCCATTGCCCCATCTGCCGGATCACTGCCCAATGTGGCCACTGGTGATTAGGGGTTTGCTAGCTGAGCGGCTTACAGTGCTATAACAAGCTCCCTCTGTGAACCTCACTGGATACCGGCAGTCAAGTGGTGAGGCAAACCTATAAAGGAAGATGGACATACCTGGTATCATGCTTTCAGCTTCTGTATGCAGAGTGGGGCCTTACTACTGCCTGTTTGGGTTGGCCTTTTTTGACTGGAGGGTGCCCCTTAAAAATATCTTTTAAAATTCCTGTTCAGGCTGGGCTAAAATCAAAAAGGTACTTACCTCTATTTCCCCGCAGTTGCTTCCACTGAGCCTTGTACAGAGGGGTTTTGCCAAGGCAGTACTTGGCAATCCTCCTTCATTGCAGTGGAAGGATTAGATGGAGACATGATTAAGTTAAGGCGACCTGCCATCTTCTTATTAACTTTTTAATGGAAGATGTTGCCCAGGGTATTACCTGGGGAAGGGGCACCCAGACAGTGCTGGAGCAGCTGGGTGAGAAGAGGCAAGGTTGCCCAGCCTGAACTGTACCTTTATTTCGTCACTCACAGGTGATATTTATTTTCCGATTGGCGAACTAGCACTTTCGAGTGCTTCTAACTCATGTGAGTTTTCTGTGAGTTTTCTGTGTTTTCTGTGAGTAAAAAAAAAATGTCACCTGAAAGTTAGGAAATATTTTATGAGAGTTTTTAAAGGGCACCTGTGGGTAAAAAGAAAATGCAGATATAATGCAGGGATGCCTGCTGTCATCCTTACTGCTGACAGCATGCTAACATGATTCTGTATCTCAAGACTGACCACCGATGAGATAAGTATCGCACCATGGTCAATTAGGTGTTGCTGTTGCCTCCCCCCTCCAATAAGCAAGGAAGTCTCTATTTCTACCCACAAATTACTTTTATTGACTCAAGCCTTTTAATATCAATCAGGCTATTATACATAAGCCATTCATTTCTCCTTACACCATGATCTAAAGCATAGCATATGGACTGAACTGTTCCTAATGAGGACACTGCAACCAAAAGGGTGAAAGAGTAGAAGACAATTCAATGAGGTGGCTTCATAAGTTCTCATTAAACTTGCTATACTGGGATTGTGTTGCTTTGTGTGGTCCAAGAATTGTAACATTTCTATGTTTTACCTTAACTCGCCAAAATAAAAGAACCTTGAATTTGCACGATGGGCTTTGGCATACCATATACCTTATCATCTCTAAATAACTGTCTTGTTGACATTTTTTCCAAACTGGATAATTTAGCTTTATTGAATAAATCAAATTTTACAAATATACCACTTTGTTTTATATATTACCAGTAAAATATATTGTGTGAACTTATGCCTCAAGTTGCTGTATTTTTTTATTCTAGTATTACATTTGCTGTCTTCAGAATCGATTTTTGTTTTTATGACTGTATTATTTGTATCATTTTTACCGTGTACATTCATTGTGTATTTCATGTTGTTTGAATGCTAATACTTTCTATTCTTGCTAATTTGTACCATCATCCTTTGTTTCTTTTGGCTTTTTCTTTTTGTGGTTTCTTTGTTCACTACTTATAATGACAGCTAATTGATGTTGGTCTATGATCAAGAAGCAGCATACAGGCTACGAATGTCTATACCTGTCAAATCGTGAACAGAACAACCTGGCCTATTTTTTTGAATGTAATGTTATGTTTACTTTAAATGGAGACAGTGACCCAACTGTTTCAAAGCACTGGCTATTGATGTACATTTTAGAAATTGAATAAATGCACTGAACGTCATAAAGGAGAAGTTCCATGACATTATTTGGTTCTTTTGCTTATTCAAAAATTATTTAAAACTAGCTAAACTGGTTCTAACTTGCACTTCCAATGATAACAATCACGTTCAAAAAACATTCTGCTTTCCAAAAATAAAGGGGTACAAATGAAAATAAATACTGAATGATTTTGTCTTTCTGTTATGCACTCACAAACCTGGGTGGTTGGAGGTGTGAGGTGTGAGGGGAAGAAGGGTTTTATGGGACTCTGAGGTGCCCTGTGTTGCATGTGTGGGATGTGAAAGGTAGTTCTTGACCAAACATGTTTTTTAGGAAGGTTCCCCTTACTTCATTAGATTCTTGTCCAGGGTTATAGCACAGTCAGACAATCAGTATATCTGAGCATCTTTGAAGTCTTTCCAACAACACTGTAAGACACAACACCAGGCCTTAACTTGCCCTTCAGTGATTCCATCTGACACAATACAGTCTGGTCAAGTACCTAAGCTTTTAAATTGATCAAAACCCAGGATTTTGACTATCCTAGGTTTTGGTCCTTTCCCCCGATCTGGAGTGCCCTGCTGTGTGAAACCCCCCAGATCACCGAGCCCAACTCACCTAGAGGCATAGCGGGGGGATGCGACCGCGGGTCATGCATGCGCCTTTGGACCGGGAAGCAAGGTCTGTGTTAGGGCGAGCGCTGCACGCCCGTCTCACAGCATTTTACCTACCTCCATGGCTGCATGCAGCCGTCATCCATCTTCCCTCAGGGCTGCTTCCAGCTGCCGCCCTTCCCCCAATGCTTCCTCCTTGCATGGTCAGGTGCGCACACGTCTCCGTCCACTAGAGGGCGAGCGCACAGGATCCCTGAGATTTAAAGGGCCTGTACAGCACTGATTGGTGTTTATGTCATCCAATCCTGCATCATCTTCCCCTATTTAAACAGGCACTTCCTTCCTTCAGTGCCGGATCTTGGTCTCTCCATGCCTGTTGAAAGTCTGACATTCTTGGATTGCTCACCCGTGTACTGACCTCTGCCTGTCCCCGACTCTGAACCTTTGCTGCCTGCCCCGACCTCGGCTACTCACCTTTACCGTGAACCTGTGCTGCCAGCCCCGATCTCTGCCTGTACTTACTATGCCTTTTTGCCTGCCACTTGTGTACCTCACTGAACCTCGGCTGACTGTGGGACTGGGCCGCTGTTAGGGGGTAGCGACCTGGGAGTCACTCGCCGCACAAGACCAACCTGCCTTGCGGTGGGCTCTGGTGAATACCGGTGGCCCCTTAGACTCCGCTCCCCTGACACGGTACCCGCCATCGGTTCCACAGTTAAAGCGGATCCACACCCGAGTCCGCTCCATCCGGTCCGTGACAGTATGTATATGGGGCAACCTAGGAGGTTTCACACAGCCAAAATCAGGATGCCCCAGGGGGAGGGAATCGATCTGCCCAGGAATCTTATAGATTCCCAGGTCGATTGCGATGGGTTTTGGGTCACTTTATTATTGCTCTACAGGTCCTAGTGAACACTATCTGGCCTAGTTCTGGTTCCAGGGTTTCTTTTGGTTCTGGCTATCTTCCCCCTTGCACATTGTGGGTACTCTTTCCTGCATAGGTCTTTCTGGGCACCCCTATCTGAACATATCATCTAGTTCCAGCTGGTTCTTGTTCCTATATAGAGTCTGGTACTTCCCGCTGCATTGCTATGCATAACCCAATTTCAACATGTGGGAGCTTCTACAAACATGTCTTAGCTACTTACCTATTTCTTTACCTACTCTTCCACTGTTAGCAGCCCTGTTATTTTAATGTAGCTCTCTATGGCACTAAGGGCTCTAAGGTCCTAAGATCCTATGGCACTAAGGGCACTAAGGTCATCAAGTATTACCTGTCAGACTAGCTTTCTCTTAATGGCACTTCTAAACAAATTCTTCCCCACCAATCCAACCCTTCAGATGTATTTTGAAAATCCATGAAATGGATCACCTGCCTATAATGTTTAAAATGTTTTAATATGTGTCCTTCTTCACTTCTCTTCTTGGATGATGAGAAGAGAAGTGAAGATGAGAGCTGTGGGAGATTATTAGCTTTTCACAGCAACAATATGATGTGACATTTTTAGATGTAATTTTCAATTGTAAGTCTACAAATGACCAGACCCCTAGGTTATGTTACTCCTAACTTGCTTACACATTTGCTGGATTTGACAAGGGGAGCTAATGGGTAGATTAAATGAGGTTGACCACAGATGAGCTTGTCTATTACACTGCCCAATACTCACCTCAATCTGGCAATCCCACAACTCATCCCTCTGGCTGCTGACCCCACCAACAGCCATTCAAGTCTTCCTGGCATGGTGCAGCAAATCCCATGGGGGACCATGCATGTGCTGTGGGATCGCCACCTTGAGGTGAGTATCTGGCAAACTGGAGGGGTTTTTAAAGAAGATCATAGGCTACAATAGGCTAGAAGCTGGGAGAGGCTAAATCTCAAGTTTTGGTCTGCTATAAATCTGTTTAATTGTTAAAAGCATATACTTCTGTGCCAAAGTCTAACAGTACCAGTGATGATTGCCCTGTCGATCTGGAAATTATCTGTCCATTGATTGTGGCTACCACCAAGCACAAAGTCTGCTAGCCTCAATTTGATTCTTCAGTCAAAAAGCAAGAAATGCTATACTCACTTTTTATCCCCCGCAGACTATCGCTGATAGTCTGGTGCTCACACACTAACCAGATCGCCCAATCCCAGCCACGCCTTCCCCATATCAGCACGCTGTGCCATTGTCAATGGAATGCCCTGCTTCAGTCTCAGAGGAACTATGGGGGTTATTCATCAAGGGATAGCCCCAGGTAGTGCCTCATAGCGGCAGGAAGGATCTGGTGAACGCTGGGCACTGTACGCAAAACCAAATTTTTTTGAAAGCGAATCTGGTGAGTGACTCTAACAGCACCATGTAGCGTCCGATTCATCATTACAGGTGGCTCAGCGTATAGCATCGGAGCTCTAGCTTCCAGAGCGCCAGGTATTACCAATCGCTACCTGATGCTCTCCCATACATTTCAATGGACGTTCCTTCTCCTCTGTTTAAATAGGGTTTTTTGTTTTTTATTTTTTTTTCTCTCAAATAATTGTGTGACCTCTCCTGGCCTAGAAAAAGTCATTTTTGAAAACTTTTTTGATTTTTATGCAGAATTGTCATTACAGGTCTGGCACTAAAGTGTTAATGTCACAATGTTACAACAATGTAATTCCATGTGTTTTTGCTTTGTTACTGGTGGATATGTGTTAAAAACAGACTTTACTCACACAGCGTTTGGCGCTCTATGCTATAGCGACCAGATTTAGAGCGCCGGCGCTGTGTGTATCCTTTTTTGATGAGTATGGGGTGGAGCGCCGAGAGTCGGTCGCACTGAGCTGCTGGCTACCTTTCGCTCCCTACAGCGGTGTACTGGTGTTACAGTGCCCAGCATGCATCACATTCATCAATGCGGGCCAGGTTACTAGAGCGACCGAGACGCTCTGTTACAGCCCCCAATACTCGCTTACAGCGTCTACTACCGGTCGCTCTAGGCGCTGCTATACAGACACTCATCTGCTGATACCTAACATTAGTATTGAATAAGCCTCCATGGCTCTATTTCACCGGACTAGCAGCAATAACCTGAGGGGCATGAAAGGTGAGTATAGCTTTTGTTTTTTGACTGACTTTAAAGTGGACCGTCACCCATGGGTGATCGGCCCGGGAATCTATAAGATTCCCGGGCCGATCACCCCCCTCACCGCGGGACATCCGAGATCGGGATGTCCCGCAGTGAGGGACCCCCCCAAAACCCCAAACCGCAGCCGCCTCCAAAGCACTCCTCTAGCCGTGCGCGCGCCCGCGCCGGCCGTTTGTGAATGGCCGGCGCGGGCGCGCGCACTGTCAGGGGGGCGCGCGGGAGGCGGCGGCGGACGCGCTGCCTTGTCCGCCGCTTGTCCGTGGGAGCGTGGTGAGGTGAGTTTGGGGGTTTCTGGGGGGTTTTACACAGCGGGGCACCCCTAATCGGGGTGCCCCCCTGAAGTGGACCAAAACCCAGGATAGTCAAAATCCTGGGTGTTGGTCCACTTTAAATGTAACAACAGCATGTACTGAGCTTACCAAGGAACACTTCAGAAATACAGGGCTATTCTTTAATCTACGCATGAACACTTTAGAGATCAATGAATACATTTAAATAAGGTTTAAATAAAAAAGGAAAGGCAAAATAAGAGAGACACTAAAACCGGAACAATATTTGATCCGATTGGTGAGAAACAATGACAGGTAAAGATCTATGAATAGAAATGGATATTAATAGTGTAAACACAGTAAATAAAATATGGAATGAGGATAGATTTTAGAAATCCATCTGGGATGAGCAAAGTTTGGTTGCTCAGAGAAGATGGGCAGGCAGAGTTCTCTGAGATTCATTTAAAGTTCTTTATAAAGAGTAGGTCTGGCCAAGTGGATTTCAATAGATCTTCAGTGAGAGGAGCCCTCTAAAATAGCCATCTGTACTTCCAATGATGCAGGTTAGATGATGATGTGAGAGCGCATTGGCTGTTCAACAACCTTTGTACTTCAGTGTGGCTTAAAGGAAGATGGAGCTCCAGGGTAACTTTTGTCACATCCAGGGGGGCGACAGAAAGCCACCTATTGCCTTCCAGGATTTTGCTTGCACATAGTTAAACTGATAACCAGCTTGAGCTTGTTATCCTGATGTTGGAGAACATTGGGGTCTTGGCATGGGCCTGTGTCCTTCAGAAAACCACAATCAGGACAACAGTTTTGTTACCAATGCACACCTGGTGGAAGTTATTTAAATATTCTAAATGGCTATTTTAAAAGCTAAGGTGAGTTTAGCTCAGTTTGAGGGGGAGGTAAATCTTTCACTCTCCCTGTCAGCTGAGTGTGAAAAGTTGAATGCAAGTTATCCAACTCCGCTTTAAGCCTTCAAAGATGACTAAAACCCATCCTGGAGTCTATGAGACTTTGGGGCAGGCATACTCGCTCCCCCCGGGGCACTCTGATTGGGGATGCCCTGCTGTGTGAAATCCCCCAGGTCGCCCAAAAACTCACCTTCGTACCTGGTCCAATGGTGCATCTGCAAGCTGCGGCCGCATCCCTCTAGTAGGGTTCGTGCCTGCTGCAGGCATCTGTGAATGGCCAATGTGGCCATGCTCCCTGTTAGAGGGTAGCGGGGCATGTGGCTGCCAGCACACTCAGATCCGCTCTCATTAGATTAGTTCCAGGACGAAGGGGCTTGCACTCTTTGGACAGTGGCCGCGCATGCGCAATAGGACCGGGAAGAGGTGAGTTTGTTCGGGCATTGATTCCACTTTCACACAGCAGGGCATCGACCAAAACCTAGGATAGTCAAAATCCTAGGTTTTGGTCCACTTTAAAGGGTGATTCCACTTTCGATGGCATTTTTTAAAGTTTCCATTATTGTGTGCCAAACTGTCCTCAATGTGTTAACCCTTTCACTGCCAGCCTCCCTGGAGTTTTTGTCACCCTTTGTTGCCAGACCATTTTGCACTATTTTGCGCTCCCCATGTTCAAATGTGATTTTTGAAGGGATTTCCAGGGATTTTCCAGGAAAATCATATATTGTTTTTTTCAACATAGTCTGGGCTTTAACATATAAATGTCTTGTTTGTAATTTTTTAGGTGTATTCTCAATATTTTTGGGTGAAATATGTGCAAAAAAAATCTATTTTTTACAATTTGTAGTGTTGTTTTGTAATAAAAAATGTAAGTTTATCAATAAAATCTTATTGCGTGTGAAATCCCAATTTCTCCTGGTTACAGTGTTACCCCATATGTATTGGTAGACACCCTTTCCTGCCCAGGAGACTCCCCTAAACTGCAACAGCGCTTTAGGGGATTTTCAGATAAAATACAACTGTGATATGCGCTATGCACACCTTGCAGTTTTTCCAGAAAAACAACCCTTTACATTTGAAATACCCTCAACAAACGATATATTCTCTGGAAGTACACACCTCAAGCTTTCTAGGTGTACCAGGCTTGATGATGGCCACAGTTTTCTGGAAGTAATCCCCCAATGTATTCTTTGGTTGCAAAGAGTTTCCCTAAAAAAAGGATAAAAAAGCAGAATCAAACATTTTCCTTAAAAAACTATATACAAACAAGAAAAAATAAGTTTAATCTGAAAAAGCAACATCCCCCGAACTGAACTATACCCAGCATGCATAGCTACTATCAAAGGAAGAGTTGCCAAACAAAGTAAAGCATGTGCGTAACGGTACTTTTACTTGAAAATTTCAGCTCTGCAGACAAAGTGCGCACCTTGTGATTTTTCAACCAAAACAACCCTTTACATTTGGAATATCCCCCATAAACCATTCCCTGAAAGTACACATGTTAAGCTTTCTAAGCGTACCCAGCTTGTTGTAGTGGGCTCAACTTTCTGGAATTAATCCCTCAAAGAATTGTTTGGTTGCGCAGGGTTTCCTAAAAAATGTATAAAAAAGCTGAATAAAAAACACCTTTTCCTAAAATATAAATATGCAAACAAGGAAAAACAAGCTAAGTCTGAAAGCGCAAGGTCCCCCGAACAGAACAATACCCAACATGCATAGCTACTTTTAATTGACAGCCTACTAACCCTTTTAATTGACAGCCTACTTGAGATTTTGTCACCCTCTGTTGACAGGTCATTTTTCCCCATTTTGCGCCATTTTTGCTGGAATTTTCAGGAAAATTATATATATATTTTTTGCAGCAGAGTTTAGGCTTTAACATGAAATGAAAATTGTTTGTAAATTGTATTCTGTTTTTTACAATATTATTAAGTAAAAAAAAAAAAATAAATACATGTTTTTTTACAAAATTGTTTATTTTTAATAATTATTATTATTATTATATTATTATTATTTTTAATAAAAAATGTATTTTATTAAAGAAAACCATATTGCATGTGAAAGCCCGATTTCTACCGATTAGGACGGTACCACATATTTATCGGTCCAGGAAACCCCCCCAACTGAAACAAGTACTTTAAATCAAAAAAAAAATTACATATGGTCACCCTTACCCGAAGTAACCAGCTCGGGACCAGCTATGCAGGGCTTGTAGGAACAGGGCGCAGGGGCCAGCTTTTGTGGCCCCTGGCCCTGCAGGCTGGGCTTTGGGGAGGCAGGTAATTGGGGGTGCCGGGGCTAGCCACAGGTGACTTGCCAGCCCCCAGCCTTGCGAACTGGTATAGGGGCCTCATGGACCCCTTACCAGTTCACAAGGGGTTAAATGTAAAAAAAAAAAAAAACACAGACACACACAGAGAAAAATATTTTATTAGTTTTTTTTAATACTTACCTCCCATCCATCCTGGAGCACTGTATCCCACGGCAATCACTGGCTTCTGCTCACCTGCTGGAAGCCTTTTATAGCTGCTGGGTGACAGAACATAAGGGGTTAATTAAAAAAAAAATTACATAGGGTCCCCCCTCCCAGCTTTTGTGCCCCCTGGACTTGCAGTCTACAAGCCCGCATAGCCCGTGGCCACGGGGCTCTTCTACCCCCCCTGGGCTTTGGGGAGGCAGGTAATGGGGGTGCTGGGGGTTAATGGCAAGTCCCCCGCTAGCCGCAGGTGACTTGCCATCCCCCAGCCTTGTGAACTGGTATAGGGGTATCATGGACCCCTTACCAGTTCACAAGGGGTTAAATGTAAAAAAAATAAAGACACTGACACAGACATTTTTTTTTTTTTTTACTGTACTCACCTCCGATCATGCGTTCCTCGCCGCTGTCCCGCGCCGCTGTCAGCTGATGACAGATGACAATAGTGATCGGCGCAGGGCGGGTGAGAGGCGAGGAGGCTCCGATCGGAGCCTCTTTGCCCCTCACCCGCCCTGCTCCGATCACCAATGGCATCTGACAGATGCCGGAGCTTGGAGGGGGTATAGGAGGAGTGGGATGACGTCATCCCGCTCCTCCCACAAAGGGCGGGGCTAGGGGCGGCGGCCATCGCTGCCATTAGATAAGGTGATCTCTCCGAAGCCTGCGGAGCCCAGGGGGGGGGGGGATCGGACCCCCCCTGGTGAAGAGAAGACCTGAACGGAGGGATCGGGTGCGGAGGTGAGTGACTGTCATTGTGTTTTTTTACAGATTACTGTCAGCGGTGGGAACGGGGGGGGGAGCCGGTTTTGGGCCCCCTCCTGAAGACGGAGAATGATGGGGGAGGGATCGAGTGCCCCCCCCCCCCAGGAAGAGGGGACCCCCAGCTTCACATTGATACCAGAGGTAAGTGTTTTTTTTCTATTTTTTTTCTATTTTTAACTAGCGGGGGGGGGGGGGGGGAGTCAGGCACGTAGATTCTACGTGCTTGGCACTTAAGTGAAGTAGAAGCGAGCACGTGGAATCTACGTGCTTGGCACTTAAAGGGTTAAGCTTATCTGTTATTTTTTTTCTATGTGTTTGCAACTGTGTGCAATAGAAGAAAACTGTTTTCCCTAGCAATATCATGTTTACCTTAGCAACATACATCAACTGCTGCATTTTATGTACAAATCAGGCACTTCCTCTCTCTAGCTTGATATTCATCTGATTGTCTAAGACACAGGTCACATGTTTAACCCATTTTGCTGTAATTCAACTTTTTTTAGATAGGAAGGATCACAATCACTGGCAGCCTTTCCAGCTGCTTGACAAAGCTGCTAACGTGCTCACCTGGGTGCTCAGGATTCTGATACCCCCAAATTATCCCATTACCACAGGAATATAGGAAACATGAAAACAGGATGCTGATAAGTAGATCACAGGTATAGGGGCACAATCCTATTTTACATCCTAGAAAAGGCTGAACATCAAAAACTGACAAAAAGGGACATTTCCTTTAAAGTCTATTGTAGATGGTCCACCTTAGCTCTGGGGTGTTTGTGTCATAAAACAAATGAATGGATAAAAGAATAAAGCCTTTATAACTTGTTATCCAGTGCCTCAAAGCCTGCACATGCACACATAATATATGGAAACATAAATAGGCAAATACCAGAAAACGTAGCCAGTGCTGACCGGGTATAAAATGTCAGTATGTTAATTCGATTTGTTCCAAGGGTGCCTAGGAGGCCAATCTATACCCTCATTTTTTTGTTAACAGGGAAATTGCCAGAAGCCCTATATACCCAGAGTGTTATGCACTCTTTATGTAAATTAGAAATAAATGAGCATCCTAAATACTTAAACCGGACCAACACCCGTTATTACATTAACGGGTGTTGGTCCCTCTCTTTGCTGTTGGGAAGCAGCTCGGGGGGGCCATCCAGGATGCTGGAGTCCTGCGATTGACCGCCAGGTGGTCAAGTGGGCTGTAGTCGTGTCCTCTGTGCCGGCCACCAGCAGGACCCGCCCATGTGACTGCCCGGCGGCCAATCGTGGGACTCCTTTTCTGGCACTGGCTCGTAAGGAAGGTGAGTATCCTAAGCATCCTGTGCAGTTAGGTGCGATTCTGGATGCCCCCGGCAGGACCCGCCCACGTGACTGCCCAGTGACCAATCGCGGGTCTCCTTTTCTGGCACTGGCTCGTAAGGAAGGTGAGTATCCTAAGCGTCCTGTGGAGTTAGGTGCGATTCTGGATGCCCCTGGCAGGACCCGCCCATGTGACCGCCCGGTGGCCAATCGCGGGACTCCTTTCCTGGCACTGGCTCGTAAGGAAGGTGAGTATCCTAAGCGTCCTGTGCAGGTAGGTGCGATTCTAGATGCCCCCTGGTCTGGTTTAAGAGCAAAACTGAGGTATGATGTCATAAGACTTTATGACAGAGCCTGTTTATAAACAAAATTGGCAGATTTATTGCCAGGTGCATAGACATAAAGATTTTTGCCTGATCTGGAGCAGGCAACATACAACTGTCCATGCGAAAAACATCCACAATCCAGAATTATCCCAGCCACCTGCAGTGATTGGCCATTGACTTTGTTTATTGTCATTGCAAATGAAACAGGACATTGTATTAGTTTAAATGGTATTGTTTCATCTGAGCTGATCACTGAAATTCGTGGGATGGAAACTTCTTCTCCAGCAGAACATCCAGTAAGTATGATTGCTTCCAGCACATGGGGATGACATGTTCTAATGCACATCCTGGTTCCATTCCACAGTTTTGGTGCATCTAGATTCCACATTAGAATAACTGGGGCACCAACCTTTAGGTCAAAGTCATGAGAAAGCATCCCAGTTGCTTCTAAAGAGTTTGAAAACTCAACAGGGTCTTGCACGATCTGTTCTGGATCTATTGTGGTGTCAATGGATTTGTAATAATGGATTTGGAATAAACAAATCCTGGCAACTCCTTAAGAATGTGTAAGTTTATTGCATTTACCACATCATTTCTTGCAGCCAAAATGGCTCTTTGACATATCCAGTCATAGAGGCTGATTCATTGCTAGCGCCAGGCATCGGCAGATGAGCGTCTGTATAGAGGTGCTTAGAGCTAGCAATCGCTCGTGTATCAGGCGCTGTAACAGAGTGTCTCAGTCGCTGTAGTAACCTGGCCAGCATTGATGACTGTGATGTATGTTGGGCACTATAACACCAGTACAGTGTTGCAGCTCAGTTTAACCGTCTCTCAGCGACTCACACCGTATTCAACAAAAAAACACACACACACAGCGTCGGCACTCTAGCATAGAGCGACATGCGCTGTGTGATTAAACCAGACCTTCACCATAATTTACTGAAAAGCCCAAACCCTAAAAAACATTCTCCAGCATCTAAAGTTAATATATCTTAAGTTTTTAGTCACTTACTTATTATTCTATCCCCCAATGGGCTGCAACTCTGTTCAGGACTTTAGGATACGGGTGCCGCCATCTTGACTCAGAAGCATCACACTTACTGAGGAGAGCATTGCTGTGCATTGCTGGGGAGAGCTGCAGAGCTAATGACCTCACCTGTGCATTGCTCGGGAGAGTTGCAGCTCTAATGACCTCACCTGTGCATTGCTGGGGAGAGCTGCAGTTCTAATTATATCACCTGTGCATTGCTGGGGAGAGCTGCAGCTCTAATGACCTCACCTGTGTTTTGCTGGGGAGAGCTGCAGCTCTAATGACCTCACCTGTGTTTTGCTGGGGGGAGCTGCAGCTCTAATGACCTCACCTGTGCATTGCTGGGGGGAGCTGCAGCTCTAATGACCTCACCTGTGTATTGCTCGGGAGAGCGGCAGCTCTAATGATCTCACCTGTGCATTGCTCGGGAGAGCGGCAGCTCTAATGATCTCACCTGTGCATTGCTGGGGAGAGCTGCAGCTTTAATGACCTCACCTGTGCATTGCTGTGGAGAGCTGCAGCTCTAATGACCTCACCTGTGCATTGCTGGGGGGAGCTGCAGCTCTAATAACCTCACCTGTGCATTGCTGGGGAGAGCTGCAGCTCTAATGACCTCACCTGTGCATTGCTGGGGAGAGCTGCAGCCCTAATGACCTCACCTGTGCATTGCTGGGGAGAGCTGCAGAGCTAATGACCTCACCTGTGCATTGCTGGGAAGAGCTGCAGCGCTAATGACCTCACCTGTGCATTGCTGGGGAGAGCTGCAGAGCTAATGACCTCACCTGTGCATTGCTGGGGAGAGCTGCAGTTCTAATTATATCACATGTGCATTGCTGGGGAGAGCTGCAGCTCTAATGACCTCACCTGTGCATTGCTGGGGAGAGCTGCAGCACTAATGACCACACCTGTGCATTGCTGGGGAGAGCTGCAGCTCAAATGACCTCACCTGTGCATTGCTCGGGAGATCTGCAGCTCTAATGACCTCACCTGTGCATTGCTGGGGAGAGCCGCAGCTCTAATGACCTCACCTGTGCATTGCTGGGGAGAGCTGCAGCACTAATGACCACACCTGTGCATTGCTGGGGAGAGCTGCAGCTCAAATGAACTCACCTGTGCATTGCTGGGGAGAGCTGCAGCTCTAATGACCTCACCTGTGCATTGCTCGGGAGATCTGCAGCTCTAATGACCTCACCTGTGCATTGCTGGGGAGAGCTGCAGCTCTAATGACCTCACCTGTGCATTGCTGGGGAGAGCTGCAGCACTAATGACCTCACCTGTGCATTGCTGGGGAGAGCTGCAGCTCTAATGACCTCACCTGTGCACTGCTGTGGAGAGTGGCAGCTCTAATGACCTCACCTGTGCATTGCTGGGGAGAGCTGCATCTTAATGATGACCTCATCTGTGCATTGCTGGGAGAAGCTGCAGCTCTAATGACCTCACCTGTGCATTGCTGTGGAGAGCTGCAGAGCTAATTACCTCACCTGTGCATTGCTGGGGAGAGCGGCAGCTCTAATGACCTCACCTGTGCATTGCTGGGGAGAGCCGCAGATCTAATGACCTCACCTGTGCATTGCTGGGGAGAGCTGCAGCTCTAATGACGTCACCTGTGCATTGCCGGGGAGAGCTCCAGCTCTAATGACCTCACCTGTGCATTGCTGGGGAGAGCTGCAGCACTAATGACCTCACCTGTGCATTGCTGGGGAGAGCCGCAGCTCTAATGACCTCAACTTTGCATTGCTCGGGAGAGCTGCAGCTCTAATGACCTCACCTGTGCATTGCTGGGGAGAGCTGCAGCTCTAATGACCTCACCTGTGCATTGCTGGGGAGAGCTGCAGTTCTAAGTATATCACCTGGGCATTGCTGGGGAGAGCTGCAGCTCTAATGACATCACCTGTGCATTGCTGTGGAGAGCTGCAGAGCTAATGACCTCACCTGTGCATTGCTGGGGACAGCTGCAGCTCTAATGACCTCACCTGTGCAATGCTGGGGAGAGCTGCAGAGCTAATGACCTCACCTGTGCATTGCTGGGGAGAGCTGCAGCGCTAATGACCTCACCTGTGCATTGCTGGGGAGAGCTGCAGCTCTAATGAGCTCACCTGTGTTTTGCTGGGAGGAGCTGCAGCTCTAATGACCTCAGCTGTGCATTGCTGGGGAGAGCTGCAGCTATAATGACCTCACCTGTGCATTGCTGGGGAGAGTTGCAGCTCTAATGACCTCACCTGTGCATTGCTGAGGAGAGCTGAAGCTCTAAGGACCTCACCTGTGCATTGCTGGGGAGAGCTGCAGAGCTAATGACCTCACCTATGCATTGCTGAGGAGAGCTGAAGCTCTAATGACCTCACCTGTGCATTGCTGGGGAGAGCTGCAGAGCTAATGACCTCACCTGTGCATTGCTGGGGAGAGCTGCAGCGCTAATGACCTCACCTGTGCATTGCTGGGAAGAGCTGCAGTTCTAATTATATCACATGTGCATTGCTGGGGAGAGCTGCAGCTCTAATGACCTCACCTGTGCATTGCTCGGGAGATCTGCAGCTCTAATGACCTCACCTGTGCATTGCTGGCGAGAGCTGCATCTCTAATGACCTCACCTGTGCATTGCTGGGGAGAGCTGCATCTTAATGATGACCTCATCTGTGCATTGCTGGGAGGAGCTGCAGCTCTAATGACCTCACCTGTGCATTGCTGGGGAGAGCCGCAGCTCTAATAACCTCACCTGTGCATTGCTGGAGAGAGCTGCAGCTCTAATGACCTCAACTGTGCATTGCTGGGGAGAGTTGCAGCTCTAATGACCTCACCTGTGCATTGCTGGGGAGAGCTGCAGCTCTAATGACCTTACCTGTGCATTGCTGGGGAGAGCCGCATCTCTAATAACCTCACCTGTGCATTGCTGGGGAGAGCTGCAGCTCTAATGACCTAAACTGTGCATTGCTCTGGAGAGCTGCAGCTCTAATGACCTCACCTGTGCATTGCTGTGGAGAGCTGCAGAGCTAATTACCTCACCTGTGCATTGCTGGGGAGAGCGGCAGCTCTAATGACCTCACCTGTGCATTGCTGGGGAGAGCCGCAGCTCTAATGACCTCACCTGTGCATTGCTGGGGAGAGCTGCAGCTCTAATGACGTCACCTGTGCATTGCCGGGGAAAGCTCCAGCTCTAATGACCTCACCTGTGCATTGCTGGGGAGAGCTGCAGCACTAATGACCTCACCTGTGCATTGCTGGGGAGAGCCGCAGCTCTAATGACCTCACCTGTGCATTGCTGGGGAGAGCTGCAGCTCTAATGACCTCACCTGTGCATTGCTGGGGAGAGCTGCAGTTCTAATTATATCACCTGGGCATTGCTGGGGAGAGCTGCAGCTCTAATGACATCACCTGTGCATTGCTGTGGAGAGCTGCAGAGCTAATGACCTCACCTGTGCATTGCTGGGGACAGCTGCAGCTCTAATGACCTCACCTGTGCAATGCTGGGGAGAGCTGCAGCTCTAATGACCTCACCTGTGCATTGCTGGGGAGAGCTGCAGCTCTAATGAGCTCACCTGTGTTTTGCTGGGGGGAGCTGCAGCTCTAATGACCTCACCTGTGCATTGCTGGGGGGAGCTGCAGCTCTAATAACCTCACCTGTGCATTGCTGGGGAGAGCTGCAGCTATAATGACCTCACCTGTGCATTGCTGGGGAGAGTTGCAGCTCTAATGACCTCACCTGTGCATTGCTGAGGAGAGCTGAAGCTCTAAGGACCTCACCTGTGCATTGCTGGGGAGAGCTGCAGAGCTAATGACCTCACCTATGCATTGCTGAGGAGAGCTGAAGCTCTAATGACCTCACCTGTGCATTGCTGGGGAGAGCTGCAGAGCTAATGACCTCACCTGTGCATTGCTGGGGAGAGCTGCAGCGCTAATGACCTCACCTGTGCATTGCTGGGAAGAGCTGCAGTTCTAATTATATCACATGTGCATTGCTGGGGAGAGCTGCAGCTCTAATGACCTCACCTGTGCATTGCTCGAGAGATCTGCAGCTCTAATGACCTCACCTGTGCATTGCTGGCGAGAGCTGCATCTCTAATGACCTCACCTGTGCATTGCTGGGGAGAGCTGCATCTTAATGATGACCTCATCTGTGCATTGCTGGGAGGAGCTGCAGCTCTAATGACCTCACCTGTGCATTGCTGGGGAGAGCCGCAGCTCTAATAACCTCACCTGTGCATTGCTGGAGAGAGCTGCAGCTCTAATGACCTCAACTGTGCATTGCTGGGGAGAGTTGCAGCTCTAATGACCTCACCTGTGCATTGCTGGGGAGAGCTGCAGCTCTAATGACCTTACCTGTGCATTGCTGGGGAGAGCCGCATCTCTAATAACCTCACCTGTGCATTGCTGGGGAGAGCTGCAGCTCTAATGACCTAAACTGTGCATTGCTCTGGAGAGCTGCAGCTCTAATGACCTCACCTGTGCATTGCTGTGGAGAGCTGCAGAGCTAATTACCTCACCTGTGCATTGCTGGGGAGAGCGGCAGCTCTAATGACCTCACCTGTGCATTGCTGGGGAGAGCCGCAGCTCTAATGACCTCACCTGTGCGTTGCTGGGGGGAGCCGCAGCTCTAATGACCCCACCTGTGCATTGCTGGGGAGAGCTGCAGCTCTAAGGACATCACCTGTGCATTGCTGGGGAGAGCTGCAGAGCTAATGACCTCACCTGTGCATTGCTGGGGACAGCTGCAGCTCTAATGACCTCACCTGTGCATTGCTGGGGACAGCTGCAGCTCTAATGACCTCACCTGTGCATTGCTGGGGACAGCTGCAGCTCGAATGACCTCACCTGTGCATTGCTGGGGACAGCTGCAGCTCTAATGACCTCACCTGTGCATTGCTGGGGAGAGCTGCAGCTCTAATGATTACCTCACCTGTGCATTGCTGGGGAGAGCTGCAGCTCTAATGATTACCTCACCTGTGCATTGCTGGGGAGAGCTGCAGCTCTAATGACCTCACCTGTGTTTTGCTGGAGAGATCTGCAGCTCTAATGACCTCACCTGTGCATTGCTGGGGAGAGCCGCAGCTCTAATGACCTCACCTGTGCATTGCTGGGGAGAGCTGCAGCTCTAATGACCTCACCTGTGCATTGCTGGGGAGAGCTGAAGCTCTAATGACCTCACCTGTGCATTGCTGGGGAGAGCTGCAGCTCTAATGATCTCACCTGTGTTTTGCTGGGGAGAGCCGCAGCTCTAATAACCTCACCTGTGCATTGCTGGGGAGAGCTGCAGCTCTAATGACCTCAACTGTGCATTGCTGGGGAGAGCTGCAGCTCTAATGACCTCACCTGTGCATTGCTGTGGAGAGCTTCAGAGCTAATGACCTCACCTGTGCATTGCTGGTGAGAGCTGCAGCTCTAATGACCTCACCTGTGCATTGCTGGGGGGAGCCGCAGCTCTAATGACCTCACCTGTGCATTGCTGGGGAGAGTTGCAGTTCTAATGACCTCACCTGTGCATTGCTGGGGAGAGCTGCAGTTCTAATTATATCACCTGTGCATTGCTGGGGAGAGCTGCAGCTCTAATGACCTCACCTGTGCATTGCTGGGGAGAGCTGCAGCTCTAATGACATCACCTGTGCATTGCTGTGGAGAGCTGCAGAGCTAATGACCTCACCTGTGCATTGCTGGGGACAGCTGGAGCTCTAATGACCTCACCTGTGCATTGCTGGGGAGAGCTGCAGCTTTAATGACCTCACCTGTGCATTGCTGGGGACAGCTGGAGCTCTAATGACCTCACCTGTGCATTGCTGGAGAGAGCTGCAGCTTTAATGACCTCACCTGTGCATTGCTGGGGAGAGCTGCAGCTCTAATGACCTCACCTGTGCATTGCTGGTGAGAGCTGCAGCTCTAATCATTACCTCACCTGTGCATTGCTGGGGAGAGCTGCAGCTCTAATGATTACCTCACCTGTGCATTGCTGGGGAGAGCTGCAGCTCTAATGAGCTCACCTGTGTTTTGCTGGGGAGAGCTGCAGTTCTAATTATATTACATGTGCATTGCTGGGGAGAGCGGCAGCTCTAATGACCTCACCTGTGCATTGCTGGGGAGAGCTGCAGCTCTAATGACCTCATCTGTACATTGCTGGGGAGAGCTGCAGCTCTAATGATTACCTCACCTGTGCATTGCTGGGGAGAGCTGCAGCTCTAATGATTACCTCACCTGTACATTGCTGGGGAGAGCTGCAGCTCTAATGATTACCTCACCTGTGCATTGCTGGGGAGAGCTGCAGCTCTAATGAGCTCGCCTGTGTTTTGCTGGGGAGAGCTGCAGCTCTAATGACCTCACCTGTGCATTGCTGGGGGGAGCTGCAGCTCTAATAACCTCACCTGTGCATTGCTGGGGAGAGCTGAAGCTCTAATGACCTCACCTGTGCATTGCTGGGGAGAAATGCAGCTCTAATGACCTCACCTGTGCATTGCTGGGGAGAGCTGAAGCTCTAATGACCTCACCTGTGCATTGCTGCGGAGAGCTGCAGCGCTAATGACCTCACCTGTGTTTTGCTGGGGAGAGCTGCAGTTCTAATTATATCACATGTGCATTGCTGGGGAGAGCTGCAGCTCTAATGACCTCACCTGTACATTGCTGGGGAGAGCTGCAGCTCTAATGACCTCACCTGTGCATTGCTGGGGAGAGCTGCAGCTCTATTGACCTCACCTGTGCATTACTGGGGAGAGCTGCAGCTCTAATGACCTCACCTGTGCATTGCTGGTGAGAGCTGCAGCTCTAATGACCTCACCTGTACATTGTTGGGGAGAGCTGCAGCGCTAATGACTTACCTGTGCATTGCTGGGGAAAGCGGCAGCACATGAGCTCATCTGGGCATCCCTTGGGAGAGCTTCAGCTCTAATGACCTCACCTATGCATTGCTGGGGACAGTTGCAGCTCTGATTACCTCACCTGTGCATTGCTGGGGAGAGCTGCTATTCTAATGATATCACCCGTGCATTGCTGGGGAGAGCTGCAGCTCTAATGACCTCACCTGTGCATTGCTCTGGAGAGCTGCAGAGCTAATGACCTCACCTGTGCATTGCTGGGGAGAGCTGCAGCTCTAATGATCTCAGCTGTGCATTGCTGGGGAGAACTGCTGCTCTACTGACCTCACCTGTGCATTGCTGGGGAGAGCTGCAGCTCTAATGACCTCACCTGTGCATTGCTGGGGAGAACTGCAGCTCTAATGATCTCACCTGTGCATTGCTGGGGAGAGCTGCAGCTCTAATGACCTCACCTGTGCATTGCTGGGGAGAGCTGCAGCTCTATTGACCTCACCTGTGCATTACTGGGGAGAGCTGCAGCTCTAATGACCTCACCTGTGCATTGCTGGTGAGAGCTGCAGCTCTAATGACCTCACCTGTACATTGTTGGGGAGAGCTGCAGCGCTAATGACTTACCTGTGCATTGCTGGGGAAAGCGGCAGCACATGAGCTCATCTGGGCATCCCTTGGGAGAGCTTCAGCTCTAATGACCTCACCTATGCATTGCTGGGGACAGTTGCAGCTCTGATTACCTCACCTGTGCATTGCTGGGGAGAGCTGCTATTCTAATGATATCACCCGTGCATTGCTGGGGAGAGCTGCAGCTCTAATGACCTCACCTGTGCATTGCTTTGGAGAGCTGCAGAGCTAATGACCTCACCTGTGCATTGCTGGTGAGAGCTGCAGCTCTAATGATCTCAGCTGTGCATTGCTGGGGAGAACTGCTGCTCTACTGACCTCACCTGTGCATTGCTGGGGAGAGCTGCAGCTCTAATGACCTCACCGGTGCATTGCTGGGGAGAGCTGCAGCTCTAATGACCTCACCTGTGCATTGCTGGGGAAAGCTGCAGAGCTAATGACCTCACCTGTGCATTGCTGGGGACAGCTGCAGCTCTAATGACCTCAACTGTGCATTGCTGGGGAGAGCCGCAGCTCTAATGACATCACCTGTGCATTGCTGGGGGGAACTGCAGCTCTAATGACTTCACCTGTGCATTGCTGGGGAGAGCTGCAGCTCTAAATACCTCACCTGTGCATTACTGGGGAGAGCTGCAGCTCTAATGATCTACCTGTGCATTGCCGGGGAGAGCTGCAGCTCTAATTAGCTCACCTGTGTTTTGCTGGGGAGAGCTGCAGCTCTAATAACCTCACCTGTGCATTGCTGGGGAGAGCTGCAGCTCTAATGACCTCACCTGTGCATTGCTGGGGGGAGCTGCAGCTCTAATAACCTCACCTGTGCATTGCTGGGGAGAGCTGCAGCTCTAATGACCTCACCTGTGCATTGCTGGGGAGAGCTGCAGCGCTAATGACCTCACCTGTGTTTTGCTGGGGAGAGCTGCAGTTCTAATTATATTACATGTGCATTGCTGGGCAGAGCTGCAGCTCTAATGACCTCACCTGTGCATTGCTGGGGAGAGCTGCAGCTCTAATGACCTCACCTGTGCATTGCTGGGGAGAGCTGCTATTCTAATTATATCAACTGTGCATTGCTGGGGAGAGCTGCAGCTCTAATGACCTCACCTATGCATTACTGGTGAGAGTTGCAGCTCTAATGACCTCACCTGTGCATTGCTGGGGAGAGCTGCTATTCTAATTATATCAACTGTGCATTGCTGGGGAGAGCTGCAGCTCTAATGACCTCACCTGTGCATTGCTCTGGAGAGCTGCAGAGCTAATGACCTCACCTGTGCATTGCTGGGGAGAACTGCTGCTCTACTGACCTCACCTGTGCATTGCTGGGGAGAGCCGCAGCTCTAATGACCTCACCTGTGCATTGCTGGGGGGGACTGCAGCTCTAATGACCTCACCTGTGCATTGCTGGGGAGAGCTGCAGCTCTACTGACCTCACCTGTGCATTGCTGGGGAGAGCTGCAGCTCTAATGATCTCACCTGTGCATTGCTGGGGAGAGCTGCAGCTCTACTGACCTCACCTGTGCATTGCTGGAGAGAGCTGCAGCTCTAATGATCTCACCTGTGCATTGCTGGGGAGAGCTGCAGCTCTAATGACCTCACCTGTGCATTGCTGGGGAGAGCTGCAGCTCTAATGATCTCACCTGTGCATTGCTGGGGAGAGCTGCAGCTCTAATGACCTCACCTGTGCATTGCTGGGGAGAGCTGCAGAGCTAACGACCTCACCTGTGCATTGCTGGGAAGAGCTGCAGCTCTAATGACCTCAACTGTGCATTGCTGGGGAGAGCCGCAGCTGTAATTACCTCACCTGTACATTGATGGGGAGAGCTGCAGCTCTAATGACCTCACCTGTGCATTGCTTGGGAGAGCTGCAGCTCTAATGACCTCACCTGTGAATTGCTGTGGAGTGATGCAGCTCTAATGACCTCACCTGTGCATTGCTGGGGAGAGCTGCAGCGCTAATGACCTCACCTGTGCATTGCTGGCTAGAGCTGCAGCTCTAATGACCTCACCTGTGCATTGCTGGGGAGAGCTGCAGAGCTAATGACCTCACCTGTGCATTGCTGGGGAGAGCTGCAGAGCTAATGACCTCACCTGTGCATTGCTGGGAAGAGCTGCAGCTCTAATGACCTCAACTGTGCATTGCTGGGGAGAGCTGCAGCTCTAATGACCTCACCTGTGCATTGCTGGGGAGAGCTGCAGCTCTAATGACCTCACCTGTGCATTGCTGGGGAGAGCTGCAGAGCTAATGACCTCACCTGTGCATTGCTGGGAAGAGCTGCAGCTCTAATGACCTCAACTGTGCATTGCTGGGGAGAGCTGCAGCTCTAATGACCTCACCTGTACATTGCTGGGGAGAGCTGCAGCTCTAATGATCTCACCTCTGCATTGCTGGGGAGAGCTGCAGCTCTAATGATCTCACCTGTGCATTGCTGGGGAGAGCTGCAGCTCTAATGATCTCACCTGTGCATTGCTGGGGAGAGCTGCAGAGCTAATGACCTCACCTGTGCATTGCTGGGGAGAGCTGCAGAGCTAATGACCTCACCTGTGCATTGCTGGGGGAACTGCAGCTCTAATAACCTCACCTGTGCATTGCTGGGGGGAACTGCAGCTCTAATGACCTCACCTGTGCATTGCTGGGGAGAGCTGCAGAGCTAATGACCTCACCTGTGCATTGCTGGGGAGAGCTGCAGAGCTAATGACCTCACCTGTGCATTGCTGGGGGGAACTGCAGCTCTAATGACCTCACCTGTGCATTGATGGGGAGAGCTGCAGCTCTAATGACCTCACCTGTGCATTGCTGGGGAGAGCTGCAGCTCTAATGACCTCACCTGTGCATTGCTGGGGAGAGCTGCAGCTCTAATGACCTCACCTGTGCATTGCTGGGGAGAGCTGCAGCTCTAATGACCTCACCTGTGCATTGCTGGGGAGAGCTGCAGAGCTAATGACCTCACCTGTGCATTGCTGGGGGGAACTGCAGCTCTAATGACCTCACCTGTGCATTGCTGGGGAGAGCTGCAGCTCTAATGACCTCACCTGTGCATTGCTGGGGAGAGCTGCAGCTCTAATGACCTCACCTGTGCATTGCTGGGGAGAGCTGCAGCTCTAATGATCTCACCTGTGCATTGCTGGGGAGAGCTGCAGAGCTAATGACCTCACCTGTGCATTGCTGGGGAGAGCCGCAGCTCTAATGACCTCACCTGTGCATTGCTGGGGGGAACTGCAGCTCTAATGACCTCACCTGTGCATTGCTGGGGAGAGCTGCAGCTCTAATGATCTCACATGTGCATTGCTGGCGAGAGCTGCAGCGCTAATGACCTCACCTGTGCATTGCTGGGGAGAGCTGCAGAGCTAATGACCTCACCTGTGCATTGCTGGGGAGAGCCGCAGCTGTAATGATCTCACCTGTGCATTGCTGGCGAGAGCTGCAGCTCTAATGACCTCACCTGTGCATTGCTGGGGAGAGCTGCAGCTCTAATGACCTCACCTGTGCATTGCTGGGGAGAGCTGCAGCTCTAATGACCTCACCTGTGCATTGCTGGGGAGAGCCGCAGCTGTAATGACCTCACCTGTGCATTGATGGGGAGAATTGCAGCTCTAATGACCTCACCTGTGCATTGCTTGGTCTTCCCCCATCCCCCTCCTCCCCTGTACATCTGGCAAGGAAGGGACCTTCGCTCTAACCTTCCCTGGCACCCAATGTACCTGTGTGCCAAATTTGGGGTCAAGCTCTTCAGGTGTTTAGAAATCTATAGAGGACGGACAGATGGATGGACAGACAAATAATTTTATTATATAGATATATGACATACTGACCTCAATTCAATAAAGGTAGAAAAAAATTCTCATGGTAGTAAAAAATATAATTCATGAGAAAAAAGCCTGAGAATTTTACTGTAGCAGAATCACCAGAAAAAAAGACAATGAAAGTCAATGGTACTTTTTACTTCTAAGGAAAAGTAGAGAACTTTTTACACTGTAGTTGTAGTTGACTTTCATTGTCTTTTTTTCTGGTGATTCAGCAACAGTGAAATTCTCAGGCTTTTTTCTTTCTCATGAATTGAAACTTTTACTACCATGAGAATTTTTTTCTACCCTTATTGAATCGAGGCTATTATGTCACAGTGCCACATCCAGTATGATCAACATATAGGAGATTTATTTAGTGTCACCCTTATCATTAATTTTTAGCAAATTGGGTCTTGTTTCCTGTGCAGGGGCCATACTGATTGCCTCCAGTACCATAAAACTAATCCTTCCTTTCAAATCAAGCCCCACATTTGGATGTACCTGATCCTTAGGGGAGACTTGTTATCCAGGGGAACAACCATGGGGAACAACACCTATTTTGTTACAATGGGTGTTGTTTTGTCTTTTTCTATGTTCTTTGCTGTAGCTGTAATATATCTCAGTCCCGATGCAGTATATTTTTAGAATATTTTGGTTCAGCAGGTATCCAGATACCTGGCAAATTGAATAGGTCCAAAACTAACTTTAGGTCCAAAACTAACCCAAAACCGAACTTAATTTCTGATTGGGAATGATCTGATTCAATTTTTCTGAAACATTTTACAAAACTCACAGTTAGAAGTTGAATCATTTGAATCCAATTAATTAAGACCCATAATGAAACTCACAGATCAATTCTTACAAATCAGGACAAAATAAATCTTGTAAAATGTATTCATCTCCATATGGGAGGCCAGTTCAAGTGCTCTGTTCTTGTCCTTAAATGTCCCCATATCACATGAAAAGATGAACATCTGAGAAACATTGTAGCAAAGAAAACAAATCAAAAGGTGAATTTTTCGCCCAGTATAGAAATGTAGGATGCATTAGTAGATAAAAGGGTTTGTCACTATCTACAAACAAATTCTTGTAGTTATTGTTGAATTATATACTACAGAGCTTTCCACATTTCACACAAATTGGACTGAACAGACTCAGCAAAATACAGGTCAAATTTAGCTTTGAAGCAGATCGAATTCGAAACGAAACAGTGAAGCAAAACCAACGCCAACTGATAGTCTTATCCCTGGGAATAGATAAATAAATACTGTATTTTTCACTCCATAAGATGCATTTTTTCACCCAGAGGCAGGGGAAACTACATGTGTGTCTTATTGAGTGAATGCACCCATGATCACTGATTTTTCAGTACCTGCTGCTGCCCCGGGATACCTGCCTGTACCTCCAGCGGGGGTGGGGGGCCTGCTGCACGCTCTCTGTGGCGCAATTATCTGCTGCAGGCTATTGTAAGATTACCGGCTCCCGCAGCCAATGAGATGGTCAAGCCGGTGACGTCCATAGTTGTTGGGCACACTGGCTATGTGATGGAAGGCATTTTCTCTGCCTTCCATCACTCCACACAGCTAATGAAAACATGGGATACCATTCGGAGCAATGGCGGGGACTGGGATTGGGGGGGGGCAGACATGAATTCTAAAGTATCTGTGCGTGTATGCACAGATACACACATAAACAGATGTCTGTTTGCAAGCACAAGCACTGCTATTTCTAAGCACAGTGGCAGTGTTTGAGTAAGTTGCTGTGTTTGAGTCTCTGTGTTGCTGTACATCTGGATCTAGTCATTATCATCTGACACAGGGAGGCTGCAGCCCCCTGACCTCTAACCTCAGAAACTTCGTGCTGCTGCAATAAGGTCCGGAGAAGGACAGAAGATCAAAGGTGCTCGTGCTCAGATATGATGGAGGCTGCGAGTACTGCAGCCTTCATCCCTCCGAAGAGGAAGAATTTGACAATGATACACCTTTGGGGTGCCACAGACCAGCAAAAAAAGTAAGAAACATCTGGAGATGCTCAGGCAAGTTACCGGAGCCTTCTAAAAGAAGACGTCCCAAGAATACCAGCACCTATGCCTGGTGCACCTGGTAAGTAATCCTGGGGAGTGAAAAAAAAGAGGGTCAAATTGTTAAAGTGGACCTTCACCCTGAATAAGAGCCTATCTTATATGTTTCCCACACCATGGACATACAGATTGCTCACATTAAAAACCATCCTACCTGCATCTACTGCATGTTATGAGCCTTTAAACATCCTAGATGGAGCATCAGGCAGCCTGCAAACAGGAAGTTTCTTTTGACTGTGTCGCTCTGCATTCTGGGATTGCTGCCCTTTCACTGACCCCAGCTCTGCTCTGTCTGTGAAAAGCACAGCTATAACCCCACCCTTGTACTTTATCTTGCTGGAGGCGCCCGTATCCTAGAGCCCTGAACATTGTTGCAGCCCAGTGGGTGAAAGAATAACAAATAATGGACTAAAAACCTAAAATAAATTAATGTTAGTTGCTGGGGAATAGTTTATAAAGGTTTGGGCTTTTCATTAAATCATGCTGAAGGTCCGGTTTAATTCCAAATGTGGCCTCTAGAGATGAACAAATCGATTCGGACGAACCCAAATTTGTTCCGAATTTCATGAAATATTTGATTCTGAACGAATCCGAATTTCTCTGCGATTCGATCGATCAATTTTTTCTTTAAACTCCATTTACTGCAATTACAGGCATTCTAAAATGGTGGATCCACATGTCTGGACATATCCCCTGGGGCAAGGTATCACGGGAAGGTCACATGCAGCCTATCAGCAGCCAGGCACCCCAGTGACGTCACAGCGCTATATAAGCGGCGGCCATCTTGCTGGTGCGCATTTCAGCGTTGTATTGCGGCGAGAACGGGGCTGGGGAGACAGGGAAAGACAGGGAAAGACAAACAGAGAGCCAGGGAGAACCAAAGAGAACAAAAACAGAACCACAGAAAGCCAGGGAAAGATCGAGGCAGGGAAAGCAGAAAACACAGAGAAGCAGATAAAGTGACAGAGAAAGCCTTTTTTTTTTATTTTCATTGGATTTAATAGCCAGATCACATTTTTAAATTGCTTTTGTTTCTGCTGTAAAACCCCTGAGCACTGGGCATCCCATGTTTGCACATTTAACCATATCTGTTACACAGAAGCAGGTCTTAAAGCTGATTTCATCTAACTAGACGACAGTTTTAAAAGTATTTTTGTGTCTGCTTTAAAACCCCCTGAGCACTGGACATCCCATGTTAGCACATTTAACTGTATCTGTTACACAGAAGCAGGTCTTTCAGCTGATTTCATATAACTAGACCACAGTTTTAAAAGTGTTTTTGTGTCTGCTTTAACAACCCTTGAGCACTAGGCATCCAATATTGCCAATTTTCATAGTATCTGTTACAGAGAAGCAGGTCTTTCAGCTGATTTCATCTAACTTAACCACAGTTTTAAAAGTGTTTTTGTGTCTGCTTTAAAAACCCCTGAGCACTGGGCATCCCATGTTAGCACATTTAACCGTAAATGTTACACAGAAGTAGGTCTTTCAGCTGATTTCATCTAACTAGACCACAGTTTTAAAAGTGTTTTTGTGTCTGCTTTAAAAATTCTTGAGCACTGGGTATCCCATGTTAGCACATTTAACCATATCTGTTACAGAGAAGCAGCTCTTTCAGCTGATTTCATCTAATTAGACAACAGTTTTTAAAGTGTTTTTGTGTCTGCTTTAAAAACCCTTGAGCACTGGGCATCCCATATTGCCAATTTTCATAGTATCTGTTACAGAGAAGCAGGTCTTTCAGCTGATTTCATATAACTAGACCACAGTTTTAAAAGTGTTTTTGTGTCTGCTTTAACAAACCTTGGGCACTAGGCATCCAATATTGCCATTTTTTATAGTATCTGTTATAGAGAAGCAAGTCTTTCAGCTGATTTCATCTAACTAGACCACAGTTTTAAAAGTGTTTTTGTGTCTGCTTTAAAAACACTTGAGCACTGGGCATCTCATATCGCCAATTTTCATAGTATTTGTTACAGAGAAGCAGGTCTTTCAGCTGATTTCATCTAACTAGACCACAATTTAAAAAGTGTTTTGTTTCTGCTTTAAAAACCCTTGAGCACTGGGCATCCCCTATTGCCAATTTTCATAGTATCTGTTACAGAGAAGCAGGTCTTTCAGCTGATTTAATCTAACTAGACCACAGTTTTAAAAGTGTTTTTGTGTCTGCTTTAAAAACCCTTGAGCACTGGGCATCCCATGTTAGCACATTTAACCGTATCTGTTACACAGAAGCAGGTCTTTCAGCTGATTTCATCTAACTAGAACACAGTTTTAAAAGTGTTTTTGTGTCTGCTTTAAAAACCTCTGAGTACTGGGTATCCCATATTGCCAATTTTCATAGTATCTGTTACAGAGAAGCAGTTCTTCATCTGATTTCATCTAACTAGACCACAGTTTTAAAAGTGTTTTTGTATCTGCTTTAAAAACCCTTGAGCACTGGGCATTCCATATTGCCAATTTTCATAGTATCTGTTACAGAGAAGCAGGTCTTTCAGCTGATTTCATCTAACTAGACCACAGTTTTAAAAGTGTTTTTGTGTCTGCTTTAAAAAACCCTGAGCACTGGGTATCCCATATTGCCAATTTTCATAGTATCTGTTACAGAGAAGCAGTTCTTCATCTGATTTCATCTAACTAGACCACAGTTTTAAAAGTGTTTTTGTGTCTGCTTTAAAAACCCTTGAGCACTGGGCATTCCATATTGCCAATTTTCATAGTATCTGTTACAGAGAAGCAGGTCTTTCAGCTGATTTCATCTAACTAGACCACAGTTTTAAAAGTGTTTTTGTATCTGCTTTAAAAACCCTTGAGCACTGGGCATCCCATATTGCCGATTTTCATAGTATCTGTTTCAGAGAAGCAGGTCTTTCAGCTGATTTCATCTAACTAGACCACAGTTTTAAAAGTGTTTTTGTGTCTGCTTTATATACACCTGAGCACTGGGCATCCCATGTTAGCACATTTACCGTATCTGTTACACAGAAGCAGGTCTTTCAGCTGATTTCATATAACTAGACCACAGTTTTAAAAGTGTTTTTGTGTCTGCTTTAAAAACCCTTGAGCACTGGGCATCCCATATTGCCAATTTTCATAGTATCTGTTACAGAGAAGCAGGTCTTTCAGCTGATTTCATCTAACTAGACCACTATTTTAAAAGTGTTTTTGTGTCTGCTTTAAAAACCCTTGAGCACTGGGCATCCCATATTGCCAATTTTCATAGTATCTGTTACAGAGAAGCAGGTCTTTCAGCTGATTTCATCTAACTAGACCACAGTTTTTAGAGTGTTTTTGTATCTGCTTTAAAAACCCTTGAGCACTGGGCATCCCATATTGCCAATTTTCATAGTATCTGTTACAGAGAAGCAGGTCTTTCAGCTGATTTCATCTAACTTAACCACAGTTTTAAAAGTGTTTTTGTGTCTGCTTTAAAAACCCCTGAGCACTGGGCATCCCATGTTAGCACATTTAACCGTATCTGTTACACAAAAGCAGGTCTTTCAGCGGATTTCATTTAACTAGACCACAGTTTTAAAAGTGTTTTTGTGTCTGCTTTAAAAACCCTTGAGCACTGGGCATCCCATATTGCCAATTTTCATAGTATCTGTTACAGAGAAGCAGGTCTTTCAGCTGATTTCATATAACTAGACCACAGTTTTTAAAGTGTTTTTGTGTCTGCTTTAAAAACCCTTGAGCACTGGGCATCCCATATTGCCAATTTTCATAGTATCTGTTACAGAGAAGCAGGTCTTTCAGCTGATTTCATATAACTAGACCACAGTTTTTAAATGTGTTTTTGTGTCTGCTTTAAAAACCCTTCGAGCACTGGGCATCCCATATTGCCAATTTTTATAATATATGTTACAGAGAAGCAGTTCTTTCAGCTGATTTCATCTAACTAGACCACAGTTTTATAAGTGTTTTTATGTCTGTTTTCAAAACCCTTGAGCACTGGGCATCCCATATTGCCAATTTTCATTGTATTTGTAACAGAGAAGCAGGTCTTTCTGCTGATTTCATCTAACTAGACCACAGTTTTAAAAGTGTTTTTGTGTCTGGCTTAAAAACCCTTGAGCACTGGGCATCCCATTTTCATAGTATCTGTTACAGAGAAGCAGTTCCTCAGTTTATTTACCTTCTGCTTTATAAAGCAAACACATTTTTTAAAGTGCCTGTTGCGCATTTCAAATACAAAAAAATGTCAGGCAGACAAGTGCCAGGATGGTCACAGAGGATTGGCAGAGGCCTAGATACAGCAGGCAGAGGTCGCAGCAGACTAGGGGCGAGTGGCAGCAGTCGCGGTGAGAGACTTGATCTGCCAGTATCTGCTAGCGGTCGTGTCTCCACCAGTAACGCATCTGCCGCCATAGATTGGTTAACGCGGTCATCCACATCATCACAAGTTACATCTGACACCCCCTGTTTACAGTCGGTAGGTTCCTCTGACAAACCTCAGTTGGCATGGCCCGTGAGCAGTCCCTAGCCTCCCATTGCCTCTGTCCTATGCCGTTCCCTCCTCCAGCGACGTATCCTATGCTTTGGGTTCAGCTCCACTATTTTGTGAGGACGATCAGATAGAGGACAGTCAGCAGCTACTGCCCAGCCAAGAAATGGAGGTGGCATCTTTCGCTAGGCAGACAAATAGTGATGTGGAGAGTGTCATGGGAGGTGGTGTGGCGAATGTTCCAGCTCCTGCACCAGACACTGTTGAGGAAACCGAGAACATCAATGACGTGCAGACACAACTCGATGATGAGGATGAAGCCGATCGCACTTGGGAGCCGGGTGCAGAAGGGACTTCATCATCATCATCATCAGGAGAAGAGGGGCGCAGGTTGCCCCGGAGTCAGCAGCTGAGGCAGCAAGGTGTTAGCAGCATGGTTGGCAGTCAGCATGGGGGCAGAATTGTAACGTCTGGAGCCAAACGGGGCCAAGGCCGGGGTAGATCACTTGCTGCGCGGCAGGCTACCTTCTTGGGAGGTAGGGGAGCAGGGGTTCCTGAAGTTAACGGCAGTAGCAGTGAATCAGTTTGGGCTGTTGGTAGGAAAATTAGCTACTCGGCAGTGTGGCAGTTTTTCATCTAGCATCCGCAAGAGGGTAACATGGTCACATGCAAGATGTGTAGGCAGAAGGTGAAGCGTGGCCAGGGCCCCAATGTTGGCACCACGACCCTGCGTCAACATATGCAGCGTCACCATAAAGCGGCCTGGGAGAACCGAGGCTCCGAAGAGGTGGTCCAGCCTGCTTCCTCACCAAGTGGCACGCCGCTCCAAATTTCTGCCAGCCAAGGCTCCAGCACCTCAGCCGAAGGCAGCTGTGCATCATACCCATCCTCTGTCGCTCCAGATGCTCCTGCTCCTCCTCCTCCTCCAAGTCAGGCATCCCACTAGCAATCCATCAGCGAAGCCATGTCCAAAAGACAGCAGTATGCGCCCACTCATCCTACGACGCAGAAGATGAATGTGCTCCTGTCCAAGTTGCTGGTGCTGCAGTCGCTCCCTTTTCAGGTGGTGGACTCTGCACCTTTCAGAGAACTGATGGCTTATGCCTAGCCGAGTGGGAGAGTCCCAAGCCGTCATTTCTTTGCCAAGAAGTCAGTACCAGCCCTGCACATTTTTGTTGAACAGAAGGTGGGCGAGTCCTTGAGCCTGTCGGTGTGTACCAAAGTGCATGGCAGCGCCGACGTCTGGAGCTGTAACTATGGTCAGGGACAGTACATGTCGTTTACGGCCCACTGGGTGAATGTGGTTCCTTTGCAGCAGCAGCAACTTGGATAGGACACGCCGCTTCGGCCTCCAAGCTCCCAGGCAGTTGTGCCTGTGCCACTGTGCGACTCTGCCTCCTCATCCTCCGCCGTCTCCTCACCCTCCACTGTAGGGTCAAGTCTCAGTGCTCCTCCAGTCTATCATGTGTGCAGTGCACGGCGGTGTCACGCTGTGCTTCACATGGTTTGTCTTGGCGAATGGAGTCACACAGGGGAGGAACTGCTAAAATGTATTCATCAAGAAATCCAAACATGGCTTACTCCAAGAAAACTGAAAATGGGAACCATGGTGACCGACAATGGGAAGAACATTTTGTCTGCACTGCGACAAGGAAGCCTGACCCATGCGCCCTGCATGGCTCACGTCTTCAATCTGGTTGTCACACGGTTTCTGAAGTCTTCCCCCCATCTGCAAGACATCCTAACAACAGGAAGGAAACTTTGCATGCACTTCAGCCACTCCTACACTACAGCATCAGAACGGTATCCCCCAACATAGTTTGATTTGCGACATTTCCACCCGTTGGAATTCCACTCTCCATATGTTGGACCGACTATACGAACAGAGAAAAGCCATCACGGATTTCTTGATGATCCAAGCGGATAGGGGCACTCCCCTGTGTAACTTCAATGTAAACGAGTGGCAGCTCATACGTGACACCTGCTCAGGCCCTTTTAGGAAGCCACTTTATTTGTCAGGATTAGGGAAAGAACGACGTGATTCCACTGCTTCATGTACTACAACACATGTTGGAAACCATGGCTGGTCAGGGCACTGGAGACATGGCGCATACATCTTATGGCCACATGAACCCTGTTGGAGCTGAACTGGAGGAGGAGGAGGGGCCCAGTGAAGCACAGTTTAGGCTTGGCGAAATGGCTGGTTTATCTAGTCAGCTGACAGGAGAGGAGGAACAGGAGCTGCCAGAGGAGCTAGAGGGTTGTGAGGAAGGCGAGACAGAGGACCCAGACACACCGTGGCAGTTTGCAGTGGAGATGGAGACAGGTAGTCCCTCCGAGTCACTTGCACAAATGGCACGAAGCATGCTCACGTGCTTGCGTAGTGACCCCATAATTATTTCCATTTGTCAGCAGGATGACTTCTGGCTCTCCACCTTATTGGACCCTTGCTACCGGCAAAAAATAGGGGCATTTTTTACACCCACTGAGAGGGAGGACAAACTGGCCTACTACAGAGACATCCTACGTCAGTTGGCCGATGTCTATCTGCGTCATCGCGCAGGTCTGACTCGGGGGGGGCCCTCTGCGCTCACCTTCCACTGCCATAGCTGCTAGGAGGGGGGGGGGTGGCAGGAGCAGTAACAGCTCCATCAGCAGCAGCCTGAGTCTACAGTCGCTAATGAGTAGCTTTCTTCACCCGCATAGTGAGGCTACTCATGAGCAGCAAGGGTATGCCTTTCAGACAATTTTTGTGTTCCTGCTGCTGCCAACTACAGGGTGTGTCTTTTGGCCAATTTTTGGGCTCCTGCTGCCAACCCCAGTGTCTCTTTCAAGCATTGTTTGGGCTCCTGCTGCTTCTGCCAACTCCAGGGTGTTTTTCAGTAAATGTTTGTGCTCCTGCTGCTGCTGACAACTCCAGGGTGCCTTCCAGGCAATTTATGTGCTCCTGCTGCTGCCAACTTCAGAGTGTCTTCCAGCCAATTTCTGGGTTCCTGCTGCTGCTGCCAACTCCAGGTTGTGTCTCTCAGTCAATTTTTGGGCTCCTGCTGCCAACTCCAGTGTGTCTTTAGGCCAATATTTGGGCTGCTGCTGCCAACTCCAGTATCTCTTTCAAGCAATGTTTGGGCTCCTGCTGCTGCTGACAACTCCAGGGTGCCTTCCAGCCAATGTTTGGGTTACTGCTGCTGCTGCCAACTACAGGGTGTGCCTTCCAGCCAATTTTTGTGCTCCTGCTGCTGCCAACTTCAGAGTGCCTTCCAGCCAATTTCTGGGTTCCTGCTGCTGCTGCCAACTCCAGGGTGTGTCTCTCAGTCAATTTTTGGGCTCCTGCTGTTGCTGCCAACTCCAGGGTGTCATTCAGTCAATGTTTGCGCTCTCTTTCAAGCAATATTTGGGCTCCTGCTGCTGCTGCTGCCAACTCCAGTGTGTGTCTTTAGGCCAATTGTTGGGCTGCTGCTGCCAACTCCAGTGTCTCTTTCAAGCAATGTTTGGGCTCCTGCTCCTGCTGCCAACTCCAGTGTGTCTTTAGGCCAATTTTTGCGCTGCTGCTGCCAACTCAGTGTCTTTTTAAAGCAATGTTTGGGCTCCTGCTGCTGCTGACAACTCCAGGTTGCCTTCCAGCCAATGCTTGGGTTACTGTTGCTGCTGCCAACTCCAGGGTGTGCCTTCCAGCCAATTTCTGGGTTCCTGCTGCTGCTGCCAACTCCAGGGTGTGTCTCTCAGTCAATTTTCGGGCTCCTGCTGCTGCTGCCAACTCCAGTGTGTCTTTAGGCCAATTTTTGGGCTGCTGCTGACAACTCCAGGGTGCCTTCCAGCCAATGTTTGGGCTCCTGCTGCTGCTGCCAACTCCAGGGTATGCCTTCCAGCCAATTTTTGTGCTCCTGCTGCTGCCAACTTTAGAGTGCCTTCCAGCCAATTTCTGGGTTCCTGCTGCTGCTGCCAACTCCAGGGTGTGTCTCTCAGTCAATTTTTGGGCTCCTGCTGTTGCTGCCAACTCCAGGGTGTCATTCAGTCAATGTTTGTGCTCCTGCTGCTGCTGCCAACTCCAGGGTGTCTCTTTCAAGCAATGTTTAGGCCCCTGCCAACTCCAGTGTGTGTCTTTAGGCCAATTTTTGGGATGCTGCTGCCAACTCCAGTGTCTCTTTCAAGCAATGTTTGGGCTCCTGCTGCCAACTCCAGGGTGTGTCTTTAGGCCAATGTTTGGGTTCCCGCTGCTGCTGCCGCCAACTCCAGGGTGTGCCTTCCAGCCAATTTCTGGGTTCCTGCTGCTGCTGCTGCCAACTCCAGTGTGTGTCTTTAGGACAATTTTTGGGCTCCTGCTGCCAACTCCAGTCTCTCTTTCAAGCAATGTTTGGGCTCCTGCTGCTGCTGCCAACTCCAGGGTGTGTCTTTAGGCCAATATTTGGGTTCTTGCTGCTTCTGCCAACTCCAGGGTGTCTTTCAGTCAATTTTTGGGCTCCTGCTGCTGCTGACAACTCCAGGGTGCCTTCCAGCCAATTTCTGGGTTCCTGCTGCTGCTGCCAACTCCAGGGGGTGTCTTTAGGCCAATTTTTGGGCTGCTGCTTCCAACTCCAGTGTCTCTTTCAAGCAATGTTTGGGCTTCTGCCAACTCCAGTGTGTGTCTTTAGGCCAATGTATGGGCTCCTGCTGCCAACTCCAGTGTCTCTTTCAAGCAATGTTTGGGCTCCTGCTGCTGCCAACTCCAGGGTGTGTCTTTAGGCCAATTTTTGGGCTGCTGCTGCCAACTCCGGTGTCTCTTTCAAGCAATGTTTGGCCTCCTGCTGCTGCTGCCAACTCCAGGGTGTGTCTTTAGGCCAATATTTGGGCTCCTGCTGCCAACTCCAGTGTCTCTTTCAAGCAATGTTTGGGCTCCTGCTGCCAACTCCAGTGTGTGTCTTTAGGCCAATGTTTGGGTTCCTGCTGCCAACTCCAGTGTCTCTTTCAAGCAATGTTTGGGCTCCTGCTGCTGCTGCCAACTCCAGGGTGTGTCTTTAGGCCAATTTTTGGGCTCCTGCTGCCAACTCCAGTGTCTCTTTCAAGCAATGTTTGGGCTCCTGCTGCTGCTGACAACTCCAGGGTGTGTCTTTAGGCCAACGTTTGGGCTCCTGCTGCTGCTGACAACTCCAGGGTGTGCCTTCCAGCCAATTTTTGTGCTCCTGCTGCTGCCAACTTCAGGGTGCCTTCCAGCCAATTTCTGGGTTCTTGCTGCTGCTGCCAACTCCAGGGCGTTTCTTTCAGCCAATATTTCAATATTGGGCTCCTGCTGCTGCCAGCTCAAGGGTGTGTTATTCAGGCAATATAGGGACTCCTCATTGTGATGCCACCTCAACTCTCTGCAATTGTGCCGCTCTGCGATTCTAATAGCGATGCCTCTGATCTGCATGTCATAATTATTTACAGTATAATTTCACTAACCCAGCACGCATCCTATGCGTGTCACAGCAAGGCAGAATGGTTTACAACCCTATTGAGGCTCTAGGAAGCTCAGAAATAGCAGTTTATTACAGCGATTTGCTGCGAATAAATTTGGGTCGAAACAAATTTTGTCTGAAAATTCGGCGAATCAGTCAAATCGAATTTTTGAGAAATTCGCTCATCTCTAGTGGTCTCTACTTAATAGATACATTTCAGGTTGAATTTAACTATTATCTGAAGTCAAAGCTCATCTCTACTCCTAATATTTTTAGCAATTTTATCTGTCTGCCACTTTTATTTTATTTGTTTTTCAGTGAAACAGTCACATTTTTGTTCTAATTTCCCCCTGTTTATGTTTATTTATTCCACTGATTTCGAAATCATTATTGCCATGCTTTATTTCACATCTGCTGCAACTAAATGTATCATCATTGCACTCATTAAAAATGAAATTGTCCATTTCTCCTGGAAAAAAAAGGCAAGCTTTAGATGATGAAAGCTTAAATTATCCATCACTTGCAAAATGAATTCATATAATTTGTGGACATTATTAATGTAAATGAGACATTTCTGTGTAGATTTTTATGTTGATGGAATCATTAGATGATTGATCATGTGTATGTAGAAAGCTGCTGTACAATTAACTCAGAGATCTGAAAATGCTTTTTGTCCCTGTAGCTACACTTTCCATTGTAATTTCTCGCATCTCATTTTCAAAGGTGATATAAAAACAGAAAATCAAAAGCTTAGTATTTGTAAAAAAGCTGTCCTTCCTGAATATATTTTTATGTGCCACCACAAGCCTATTTGTTTTTATAACAAATTAATATGAGCAAATGCTTAAAAAAATTATTAATTTTATTTTCTGTGTTGTATAGAGATGTTTAAGTGGTTGTTTGGAATTAGATTAACAATACATTTGATCAGCATTTTGCTGGTTTGGTTCAGTTCAAGTAGAACAGATTTGCAGCAAAATACAGTTGAATTGGGCCAGATCTGTTTCTAACACTAAAAAATACCTTAATGTGGGCCAAAACTGATTTCCTCTACTCGGGGCATCTTGAACTGGGATGCCCCACTGTGTGAAACTCTGCCCTACTCCCGGGAATTCTTGTCTGGCTCAGCCCGTGGCACATGAGCGGTCGGCTGCGACACCACGTGCAATCTCTTTCAGCTGTGCTTGACCATGCATGCTCTAACTGAATGGCTGTGTGTGGCCACCAACAGCAGAAGGATGCAAATGATGCTACGTGCCACTGATGTATGTGGCTGGGATTCCATTAATATGCGTGGCCAGAAAAGCTGATTGGACAAGAACCCATGCATGCTTTGTTGGACCAAGGAAAGGTGAGTTTACTGGGCTAATGGCAGGGGTACACATATAGTTAATACGGTTGAAATAAGACATACGTCCATCAAGTTCAACCAAGGGTGCTGGGGTAGGGGAAGTTATTTTTTATTTTATTTTTGCTGATAACCGCTAATAGTAACTGTTAATGTTATTTTCTTCAAAATAAGCATCTAATCCTTTTTGAAGCTGTCAGCGGTTGATGCTGTAACAAGCTTCTGTGGGAGGTTATTCCACAGATTTAATTTATAGTTCTTATGGTAAAGAATGATTGTCACCTCCGGAGACTGAATTTCTTCTTTTCCGGTCGAAGGGAGTGCCCCCTTATCTTTAGAGAGGATTTTCTTCCTGAAATAGTGTTTCCCCATATTTTTTGTATTGGTCATTTATATATTTATACAAGTTAATTAGGGATGCGCGAATCGATCCGGACGAACCCGGATTCGTTCCGAACTTCATGAAAAATTCGATTCTGAACGAATCCGAATTTCCCGGCGATTCGATCGATCAAAGTTTTCCTTTAAACTCAATGACAGGCATTCTAAGATGGTGGACGGACATGTTCAGACATGTCCCCAGGGGCAAGTGACGATGGGACAGTCACATGCAGCCTATCAGCAGCCAGGAAGCCCGGTGACGTCACCGTGCTATATAAAGCGGCGGCCATTTTCCTTTTGCGCAGTTCAGACTTGCATTGCAGACAGAACGGACGTAGCTGCAGGAAGAGACAGACAGTCTTAGTTAGGTGAGAGTTAACGATAGCTAGTAGAGACAGTTACAGATAGGTAGAGAGAGACAGATAGAGTGGTAGACAGAGCTAGGGAAAGATAGATTTAAAACCGGAACAATCCAGCAGGGTTCCTACTGCTGCCTATGATTCATATTTTATAATAACTGGGTTGCTGTTAATATATTTGGTTTGGTTTAAATAAAGCTGCAGCCTGTGCATGCCATGCACATGCTATTTAACCCTTTCTGCTATTTAGCCCTGAACGCTATTTTAACCCTATCTGTTAAACAAAAGCATTTCTCATAATTGGATTAGTGTTAATATTTTCTGTTCAGCTTAAAATACACCAGGCCACACGCGCATCCCAAGGCACATGCTATTTTAACCTTATCTGTTAAACAAAAGCATTTCTCATAATTGGATTAGTGTTAATAATTTCTGTTCAGCTTAAAATACACCAGGCCCCACGCGCATCCCAAGGCACATGCTATTTAACCCTATCTGTTAAACAAAAGCATTTCTCATAATTGGATTAGTTTTAATATTTTCTGTTCAGCTTAAAATACACCAGGCCACACAGGCATCCCAAGGCACATGCTATTTTAACCCTATCTGTTATGCAACATAAGCGTTGATCAGCATCAGCTTTTTTAAGCTACTTTAGTTTGCACTTCCTATTTGACTGCTTTCAATAAACCAGGCCGCAGGGCACCCCAAAGCTGCACCTTCCACCCTATCTGTTATACAACATAAGCATTGATCAGCATCAGCTTCATTAAGCTACTTCAGTTTGCACTTGTTTTTGACTGCTTTCAATAAACCAGGTCGCAGGGCACCCCAAAGCTGCACCTTGCACCCTATCTGTTATAACACATAAACGTTGATCAGCATCAGCTGCTTTATTAAGCTACTTCAGTTTGCACTTGTTTTTGACTGCTTGCAATAAAGCAGGCCGCAGGGCACCCCAAAGCTGCACCTTGCACCCTATCTGTTATACAACATAGGCGTTGATCAGCATCAGCTGCTTTATTAAGCTACTTCAGTTTGCACTTGTTTTTGACTGCTTTCAATAAACCAGGCCGCAGGGCACCCCAAAGCTGCACCTTGCACCCTATCTGTTATACTAAATAAGCATCTACAGCCTCAGTTCTATAAAGTTATTGCATTTTGAATTGGTTTTGGTCTGCTTTAAATACACCAGGGCGCAGGGTATCCCAAACCTGCACGTTGCACCCTATCTGTTATACTAAATAAGCATTGTTCAGCATCAGCTTTATTAAGATATTGCATTTTGCATTGGTTTTTGTCCTGCTGCCAGAACACTAGGCCCCAGGGTATCCCAAACCTGCACTTAGCAGCCTATCTGTTATACTAAATACGCTTGTTGATCCTCCTCAGCTTAATCAAAGTATTGCATTTTGAATTGGTTTTTGGTCTGCCTTTAACAAAAAAAAACAGGCCGCAGGGCATCCCAAACCTGCACTTAGCAGCCTATCTGTTATACTAAATACGCTTGTTGATCCTCCTAAGCTGAATCTGAGTATTGCATTTTGAATTGGTTTTTGTCCTGCAGTCAAAACACCAGCCCACATGGCAATCCCAAACCAGCACGTCACCCTATCTTTTATACTAAATAAGCTTGTTCAGCCTCAGTTTTATTAAGCTATTGCATTTTGAATTGTTTTTTGTCCTGCTGTCAAAACACTAGCCCACATGGGCATCCCAAACCAGCACATGTCACCCTATCTGTTATACTAAATAAGCTTCTACAGGCCCTTTTTTTGTTATTTATTTGTTTTTATTTATATAGAGCTGTAATAGATTATATAGTGAGGTAAATTCGCCATTTTGCACCATTATATAGAGAAGCCCACTGTGCAAATCTGAGGAGCAATAGTTTATACAGTATTGTGAGGTAAATTCGCTGTTTTGCACTATTATATATATCAACCTAAATCCCTGTGTAAATCTGAGGAGCAATAGTTTATATTGTGAGGTAAAGTTGCCATTTTATAGAGCAGGCCCAGTCTGAAAATCTCATTTTGCAATCTATGTTATATTGTGAGCTAAATTCGCCATGTTGAACCATTCTTTAGAGTGGCCCTCCTGTGTAAATCAGAGCAGCAATAGATTATATTGGACAATACATTTGCCCTGTTTTGCACCATTATATGGAGCAGCCCCTGAGTAAACCTGGGGGGCAATAGTTTATATTATGAGGTAAATTCATGGTTTTGCACCAATACATAGAGCAGTCCCTATATAAACCTGAGAAATAGGTTATATTGTGTGAGTGAAATCCGCTCTTGGTTTTGTAGCATTCTATAGAGCAGGCCCTGTGTAAATCTGAGGGGCAATAGCTTATACTGTGAGGTAAATTTGCCATTTTGCAGCATAATATAGAGCAGGCCCTGTGTAAATCTGAGGGGCAATAGTAGTTTATATTATGAGGTAAATTCATGGTTTTGCACTGTTATATACAGCAGCCCCTATATAAACCTGAGGAATAATAGTTTATATTGTGAGATAAATTCAGTTTTGCAACATTATATGGAGCAGCAATAGTTTATATTGTAGCTAAATTCATGGTTTTGCACCATTACATAGAGCAGTCCCTACATAAACCTGAGAAATAGGTTATATTGTGTGAGTTAAATCCGCTCTTGGTTTGTAGCATTATATAGAGCAGCTCCTGTGTCAATCTGAGGGGCAATAGCTTATACTGTGAGGTAAATTTGCCATTTTGCAGCATTAAATATAGAGCAGCCCCTGTGTAAATCTGAGGGGCAATAGCTTATACTGTGAGACAAATTTGCCATTTTGCAGCATAATATAGAGCAGCTCCTGTGTCAGCCTAAGGGGCAATAGCTTATACCGTGAGGTAAATTTGCCATTTTGCAGCATAATATAGAGCAGGTCCTGTGTAAATCTGAGGGGCAATATCTTATACTGTGAGGTAAATTTGCCATTTTGCAGCATAATATAGAGCAGCCCCTGTGTAAATCTGAGGGGCATTAGCTTATATAGCGAAGTAAATTTGCCATTTTGCAGCATTATATAGAGCAGCCCCTGTGTAAATCTGAGGGGCAATAGCTTATATTGTGAGGTAAATTTGCCATTTTGCAGCATAATATAGAGCAGCCCCTGTGTAAATCTGAGGGGCAATAGCTTATACTGTGAGGTAAATTTGCCATTTTGCAGCATAATATAGAGCAGCCCAGTTGCCATCTAAATCAACTACTGGCCAGGCAGGACAGCTTTTCCAGGGCAAACTCTGCTAGTTGCGGCCACAAGTGAAGTTTGGCTTCCCAGAAGTCCAGCGGATCCTCAAGGTGTGTTGGCATGGTCATGTCAAGGTATGACATGACCTGCTGGTTCAGGTCCTGCTCCAGGTCTTCCTGCTGCTCATGAGTAGACTCACTATGCGGGTGTAGAAAGCTACTCATTAGCGACTGAAGACTGAGGCTGCTGCTGATGGAGCTGCTGCGCAGATAGACATCGCCCAGCTGACTATGTAGGATGTCTCTGTAGTAGGTCAGTTTGTCCTCCCTCTCAGTGGCTGTAAAAAATGCCCCCATTTTGTGCCAGAAGCGAGGGTCCAATAAGGTGGAGAGCCAGAAGTCATCCTGCTGACAAATGGAGACAATTCTGTGGTCACTACGCAAGCACGTGAGCATGCATCGTGCCATTTGTGCAAGTGACTCGGAGGGACTACCTGTCTCCATCTCCACTGCAAACTGCCACGGTGTGTCTGGGTCCTCTGTCTCGCCTTCCTCACAACCCTCTAGCTCCTCTGGCTGCTCCTGCTCCACCTCTCCTGTCAGATGACTAGATAAAATGGTCATTTTGTCAAACCTAAACTGTGCTTCACTGTGCCCCACCCCCTCCTCCTCCTCCACTTCAGCCCCCACAGGCTTCATGGTTTCCAACATGTGTTGTAGTACATGAAGCAGTGGAATCTCATCGTTCATCTCATAGTCCTGGCGACTGACTAATAAAGTAGCTTCCTCAAAGGGCCTGAGCAAACGGCAGGTGTCACGTATGAGCTGCCACTGGTTTACATTGAAGTTACACAGGGGAGTTCCCCTATCCGTTGGGATCATCAAGAAATCCGTGATGGCTTTTCTCTGTTCCTATAGTCGATCCTGCATATGGAGGGTGGAATTCCAACGGGTGGAAACATCACAAATCAGACTATGTTGGGGGATACCGTTCTGACGCTGAAGCTCAAGAAGGGTGTGCTTGGTGGAGTAGGAGTGGCTGAAGTGCATGCAAAGTTTCCTTCCCGATGTTAGGATGTCTTGCAGATGGGGGGAAGACTTCAGAAAACGCTTGACAACTAGATTGAACACGTGTGCCATGGCAGGACGCATGGCTCAGGCTTCCTTGTCGCAGCGCAGACAAGATGTTCTTCCCAGTGTCAGTCACCATGGGTCCCATTTGCAGTTTTCGTGGAGTAAGCCATGATTTAATTTATTGAGTTCTCATTTTTAGCAGTTCCTCCCATGTGTGGCTCTGTGGCTCAAGGCAAACCATGTGAAGAACAGCGTGAAACCGCCGTGTCCTGCACACATGGTAAGCTGGAAGGGCACTGGGAAAAAAAAATATTTAGAAAAAACAAAATACAAAAAAAAATAAAAAATTTACAAAAATTCACAAAATGTTTAAAAAAGACAATGGAAAAAAAAATATTAAAAAAAAAAAAAAAAAAAAAAAAAATATATATATATATATATATATATATATATATATATATATGTTTTTAAAAAATAAAAAAAATACAAAATATGAAAAAAAAATTTCCAAAAAAAGAAAAAAAATGTTACTGTTATCATGTTAGATGTTATTGTTGCTATGTTATATGTTATTATATGTTATTATTATAAATATGTTCAAATAAGATAAATGTTAACTATTAATATGTAATTGACAATTAGCCACTTTTTTCTGTGACACCATTGCTAAGTGCAAGTGCACTGTCACAGGCACAAAGGCCTAGGAGCGTGGAGGCCACAGCGGAGTGACCTGTTCTAGTTGCTGTTGTGGTTGTGCAGGAACCACAATCACCCAGTGGTCCTTAAAGGATATGTATTGTCCCTGACCGTAGTTACAGCTCCAGACGTAGGCCCTGCTGTGCACTTTGGTACAGGCTAAAGGACTGGCCCACCTTCTGTTCAACAAAATTGTACAGGGTTGGTACTGCCTTCTTCGCAAAGAAATGACAGCATGGGACTCTCCACCTCGGCTCGGCACAAGCCATCAGTTCTCTGAAAGGTCCACCAACTCAAAAGGGAGGGACTGCAGCACCAGCAGCTTATACAGGAGCACATTTAGCTTCTGTACGTTGGATGAGTGGGCACATACTGTTGTCTCTTGGACATGGCTTGGCCAATGGATTATTGGCGGAATGACTGACTCGGATTAAGAGGAGGAGGAGCATCTGGAGCGACAGAGGATGGGTATAACACACAGGAGGTGGTGGAGCCTTGGCTGGCTGGAACAGAGAGCGGCGTGCCACTGGGTAATGCAGCAGGCTGGACCACCACTTTGGAGCCAACTCTCCCAGGCCGCTTTATGGTGACGCTGCAAATGTTGACGCAGGGCTGTGGGTCCAACATTGGGACCCTGGCCACACTTCACCTTCTGCCTACACATCTTTCATATAGCCATGTTAACCTCCTGCGGATGCTTGATGAAAAACTGCCACATGGCCTTGTAGCTGATTTTTCCTACCAACAGTCCGCACTAATTCACTGCTGCCGCCGCCAACTCCAGGGACCCTCTTCCACTACCTCCTGGGAAGATAGCCTGCCGCGCAAGTGGTCTACCCCGAGCACATTTGCCTCCATACTTTCCCCTTCTGCCACCATGCTGGCCGCTAAATCTGTCACTCATCATCACTCCAAGCCTTTAAAAGTGCCCTCAAAACTCACTGATGTCCTCCTCAGGTTCCTCAACAGTGTCTGCTTAAGAAGCCAAAACGCTTGCAACATCACCTCCCACGCCACTCTCCTCATCGCTACTTGACCCCCTAGTGGAAGAAGCGGCGAGTGTCTCCTCCACTTCTTGACTGGGCTGTAGCTGCTGATTTTCTGATTATCAGATCGTCTTCACTGAATAGTGGAGCTGAACCCTAAGCATAAGACATAACCGACAGTTTACTGGGGGTGTCAGATGTCACTTGTGATGCAGTAGATGATCGTGTTAACCAATGGATGATGGCAGATGGGTTGCTGGTCAAGACACGACCGCTAGCTGATCCTGGGAGATCAGTCCTCTCACTGACACTCCGGCTACCACTCACCCCTAGTCTGCTGCAACCTCTGCTTGATGAATTTAGGCCTCTGCAACTTCTCTGTGCCCATCCTGCCACTTCTCTGCCTGACATACTTATATGCGTATATATATGAGGGGAGGACAAAACGCTACACTACACTTAAAACAGGATGTGTCGATAAGAGCAGCAGGTGTGTAACTGTCTATGGTCTTTCACTAAGTAGTAACTAGGCCCTGAAGACTTTAACATGAACAAAGTGATGAAACTCTTAGATGTGCGTAAGTGATGCTCCGATGAGAGCAATTCAATGTGCGTAAGTATGCTTCAAAAATGTTTTTTTTTTCAGAGACCGGCCTGCGTGAAAATGAATCGGGCATGGATTAGCCAAGATTTCCACCCACCAATGCCTGATGCATTAGAGTAGATTGATCATGGAGCCAGACTAACACTAAATAAATATGGATCGTGCAAAACAGATTTAAGGTGCTGCTCTCCAGTTACAGACATTCCTCTGCATCAGATCACAAGTAATTATTGAGAAATTGCTTTACGTTACTCTTACTTTTTATTAATATTCTTCGGATAAGATATCTGTGCCGAAAATCTGTATATGTTCTCTTAATGCTGCTGCCAACTCCAGGGTGTGTCTTTCTGGCAATTTTGGGCTCCTGCTGCTGCTGCTTGCAACTCCAGTGTGTCTTTAGGCCAATTTGTGGGCTCCTGCTGCCAACTCCAGTGTGTCTTTCAAGCAATGTTTGTGCTCCTGCTGCCAACTCCAGTGTGTCCTTCAAGCAATGTTTGGGCTCCTGCTGCTGCCAACTCCAGTGTGTCTTTTAAGCAATTTTGGCCTCCTGCTGCTGCTGCTGCCAACTCCAGTGTCTCTTTTAAGCAATGTTTGGGCTCCTACTGCTGCTACTTGCAACTCCAGGGTGTCATTCAGCCAATTTTGGGGCTCCTACTGCTCCTGCTGCCAACTCCAGTGTCTCTTTGAGCCAATGTTTGGGCTCCTGCTGCTGCCAGCTCCAGGGTGTGTTTTTCAGGCAATATAGGGGCCCCTCATAGTGATGCCACCTCAACTCTCTGTAATTGTGCCGCTCTGCGATTCTAATAGCGATGCCTCTAATCTGCATGTCATAATTATTTACAGTATTATTTCACTAACCCAGCACGCATCATATGCGTGTTACTGCAAGGCAGAATGGTTTACAACCCTATTGAGGCTCTAGGAGACTCAGAAATAGCCATTTTTAATAGCGATTCATCGCGAATAAATTCGGACCGAAGCTAATTTTGTCGGAAAATTCTGCGAATCAGCCAAATCGAATTTTTCAAAAGTTTGCTCATCTCTAAAGTTAATCTTGTCCCCCCTCAGTCATCTCCTCTCAAGACTAAACAGATTTAATTCTCGTAATCTTTCCTCATAACTAAGATCCTTCATTCCTCTTATTAGTTTGGTGGCTCTCCTCTGCACCTTTTTTATAGTCAGAGCGTCCTTTCTATGAATGGGTGCCCAGAACTGGACGGCCTGTTCCAGGTGGGGGCGCACCAGTGCCTTGTAAAGAGGCAAAATTACATCCCTATCCCATGATTCCATGCCTCTTATAATGCATGATAATATCTTGGTGGCCTTGGAAGCAGCTCCTTGACATTGCATGCTGTTATTTAGCCTGTGATCTACCAATACCCCCAGATCCTTCTCAACAAGTGTTTCACCCAGTTTTACTCCCCTATAGGATATATGTGGCTCTCAGATATATATGTGGCTCTCAGATTGTTAGACCCCAAGTGCATGACTTTACACACAGCAGGATATCCCAAACCATTGTGTCCCAGGGGGACGGACCAAAACCAGGTTTTGCTCCACTTTAAATTACAGCAATCTTTAGAAGATCCGTAAATGTTTTCATAGAGTGAAAAACATAAAGGAAGCCCTCTAACTATATCATAAATACAGAAAAATTTAAACCATAAACCCGGCAACACAAGCTGATCCCAGATATCAGAGGGGGGGAAAGCAGAGGGGACACCTGCGCACGGGGCCGCCCGTGCCGCTTCCGCTGGGTGAGCTTTTGAATTTTCTCATGTTTGTTAATATTTGTCCCCATTTATGCACACTGCACTTTATTTGGGTCCATGACTAATTGTATTATAAAGGTAATCACATGTATGATATTTGTCATTATAACTTTTGTATTGTTTGGTATTAATTATTTGATTATTCGCTTTGAATATAGCACTTTTCACTATTGAAATTATTGCATTGTCACTTTATTACTCACATGGGAGAGGTTGTTTTTGGAATAATTATAAAAGTTTTTTTGTGCCGGCACAAAAGATATATATTGTGGCTAGTGAGTTCCAATCCTGTTTACAAGTGGAGTTTCCCAGTTACTATTGTCTGCTAGTAGTCTAGCAACACTGGATGTATTAGGGGTTTTGCAGTGTCTTTTTAAATTGTTGGTTTTTATGTCAGTGTTTGTGTATGTGTTATTTTTCTGTACAATAAACTTGTGTATATATTGACTATATTGGTGTAGAATTTATATTTAGGGGTGCTCCTATAGGTGGGGTGGAGGTGAACTAGTGGCCCACTGTCCCCCTTGTGTTTTGGTTTGACTGTTTTCATAGTGCAGCAGAGTATATGTATTAGGCGGTGCACCCCCGTTGTGTAATATTGTCTGTATAACACTAGAATATAGCCTACCGCTGTGGTGAGCAACTTGTGCAATTGCACAGACGCCATCCCAATTTATCTGTAAAGGAGAGCAAGTAAACACCTTTCAGGAAAACTGGTGTTGGTAGGGAGTAAAGTAGGCAATTGCCCAGAGCACCAGGACACTGGATGCTGCCACAGACCCAGTATTGGGCCCCAGAGCTGACCTCGGGCCCCAGAGCGACAGACTTGTATTATGACCAGTTTCCTCAGCATGTTGCTTACTTTACCTTAGAGCAGTGGTCCACCAACAAGCCGGGTTTCGTAGAGGTGGCTCTTGAGAAGAGGGTTGGGGAACACTGCGTTAAAGCAATGCTGGCATTACTCAGTCACTTAAAGTTAGTTATATGGCATCTTGTGGGCCTTTTGGGTGTTAGCACACTGGGTTAAATGTTTAGCACTGTGCCAACACGTTTGTCTTTACCCCACTGATGTCTAGAGGACCAGGCAACCAGGGAGAGAGGGAGGAGAAAACAAAAACCACTCCCACATGTATACTAGCATGGTATGGATGCCTGGAACACCCCTTATCTGTAGCTGTTACTAAGCAGCCAGAAGGCAATGGAAAAAGATGTGATGTGACCCCTAACAGTAGCGAGCTGCTACACTGTAGACTGTGATTAGAACTGAAACCACTTGTTACTATTTAAGTTATTATTATTTATTTATACAGTGCGTTCTTCTTCTGTAGCAATGCAGCAATGTAGTTATTACAGACAGGGTCAAGCATATAGTACATAGACAATTAAGGACCCAATGCAACAAATTTCAGAGCAAACGTTATGCAGGTAGGACACAATAGGAGAGAGCCCAGCCCTTTTAAGGTAATAGTCTAAGGCAGTGATCCCCAACCTGTGCTGCCTCGATGGCCCCTGACACATGGCTCGTGCTCCCTGGGGAGCCGCAGCTAAGATTTTTTTTGTAGCTGCAAGGAAACATGGAAACAGTAACTGGTACTGCCCAAGTCTCCATATTACTATCACAGGATGTCCTCGAGTTGTGAGAGGGAGCAGACCAGCAGCCTTTGTTGACTGTTGGTCCACTTTAAATAGCAATGGAAATAACTTAAATCAGACATATAACATTGGCGGCAGTAAGAGCCCTTTCTCCCGGCCATGGTAGGAGCAGGGGATGCTAGCGCCTGATTAATGCAAAGAGCCCTCGCATGCGCCATCTGACTGCTAAGAGGTACGCTTTTGTGGGCGATCTGGGGGGTTTGACACACTGAAGTATCCCAAATGGGGATGCTGGGGTCAAGGAGCAAAACCTGGGATTGTACAAATCCCAGGTTTGGTTCCACTTTATACACCATTAAATCAGCTGGCACTACAGGCAGATTACATGTTAAGAACATTAGACAAATCCAATGTGTTTGCCCTGTTGTTGTGGCATCCTCAGGGAGAATGTTAATCCACTTAGTTTGCTTGTAACCAAAATCTTGCCTCAGGATTGTTGTTAAAGCAGACCTTCACCCTGAATAAGAGCATATCTTATAGGTTTCCAACACCCTGTACATACAGATTGCTCACATTAAAAATCATCCTACCTGCATCTACTGCATGTTAGGAGCCTTTAAACATCCAAGATGGCGGTGTCAGAGACCGATTACCTTGGCCCCGTTCCAGCGCCGTCTCCGGACGGCTGGCCGCAGCTCCTGCACGTCGGCCGCACCGAGCGGCGGCGGCTCAGGCGGCGCCGAGCACGGCCGCCCTCCTTCCTCGCTCCCGCGTCAGTGACTCTTGTGCTTGCGCGCGTGCACGAGCACGTAATCTTTATGCTCTCCGGCGGCACTGCACACAGCGCGCCCGCCAGAGGCTGTAGTAGGGCGGGGGTTGTTGAACCATGGGGGCACAGGCACGCCCCTTGGTTCTGGCTATGGGCCAGTGAGCCCAAAGGAGGTTCTGGGCTACACGCCCTTTTAGTTTGTGGTCCAATGTGTGCCAGGATTGTAAAGTGCACCAATCACTACACTGTTTCCTCATGCCCAATCAGACCTGGTTCCTATAAAGGTTCACCCCCGTCAGTTGTTCAGTGCCTGTTATAGCGCCTTGTACCGTTGCTCTGTCTTGTGATATTCTGTGATTGATCTTCGTTGCCGACCCCTGCCTGAACCGACCATTCTTTGTCTGATCTCCGTTGCCGACCCCTGCCTGAATCGACCATTCTCCGTCTGATCCCTGTTGCCGACATCCGCTTTGTACCCTGACCTCGAGCTGCCTCATCCCTCTGTACCGCTGCAATCTCTGACTTCCCGGTGTCAACCTCTGGCCTGTCTCTGGACTTCCGCTATACTCGCTCTTAGCCATTGGTTCTTCAGACCTCCAACCAGTAAGCTCTCATCCTTTGAGCCATTGAAGTCCTGGGGGCAACCGATCCCGGGCAGGCGTATTCTGCGTCCCGGCAAGCGGGGGCTCCTACAGGTGAAGCTGGCAGCGGAGATTGGGGGTTGAGGGCTTATCTGGAGGGCTGAAGTTACCAGAGCGTGACAGGCGGCTCATGGAGCATCAGCCAGCCTGCAAACAGGAAGTGTTGTGTTACTGTGTCGTTTTGCATTCTGGGATTGTTGTCCTTTCCCTGACCCCAGCTCTGCTCTGTCTGTGCAAAGCACAGCTATAACCCCACCCCCTGCACTTTATCTCACTCTCCTCAGTATGTGATGCTTCTGAGTCAAGATGGCGGCGCCTGAACAGAGTCCTGAACAGAGTTGCAGCCCAGCAGGGGAAAGAATAATAAGTAAGTGACTAAAAACTTAAAATATATTAATTTTAGATGCTGGGGAATAATTTTTTAAGGGATTGGACTTTTCATTAAATCATATTGAAAGTCCGGTTTAAGTCACCAATGCTGTGGTTCGAGTCAAGCAAAAATGTGCCTCAGTTGTGTGTCAAACACTTTTACATATGGCAAGCTCCAGGACTCCAGCTGTAATGAGAAGATCACCTATCTCATTTTAGATGTTATTATTGGGGCCCTTTAGATGATATGTGGAGGCTGATTCACTACTAACGTCAGGTATCGGCAGATGAGCGTCTGTATAGTGGCGCTTAGAGTGACCGCAAGTAGACACGGGTATCGGGCACTGTGACAGAGCGCCTCAGTCGCTGTAGTAACCCGGCCGTCATTGATGAATGTGATGTATGTTGGGCTCTCTAACACCAGTACAGCACTGCAGGGCGTGAAAGGTAGCGCCAGCTCAGTGTGACCGACTCTCAGCGCGCCACACCATACTTATCAAAAAAGGACACACACAGAGCGTCGGCGCTCTAAATTTGGTCGCTATAGCATAGAGTGCCAGACGCTGTGTGATTAAAGTCTGATTTTGAACACATATACACCAGTAACAAAGTGAAAACACACACTGTGACATTAACACTTTAGTGCCAGACGTGTAATGATAATTCTGCATAAAAATTTAAGAAGTCAAAAAAGTTTCTAAAAGTGTTTGTTTACAGCCAGGAGGGTCACACAAAGATTTGAGCAAAAAAAAAAAAAAAAAAATGGTCAAACACACTGTTTAAACACAAACAAATGGACAGCCATCGAAATGTATGGGAGAGCAACAGTGAGCACCGGCGCTATAGACTGAGCCGCCTGTAATCATACATCGGACGCTACATGGCGCTGTTAGAGATGCTCACCAGATTCGCTTTCATAAATGTGGTTTTGCGTACAGCGCCTGGCGTTCACCAGATGCCTCCTGCCGCTACGAGGCACTACTTGGCGCTATCCCTTGATGAATAAACCCCTTAGTTTGCATGTAACCAAAATCTTGCCTCAGGAGTGATGTTAAGTCACCAATGCTGTGGTTCGAGTCAAACACTTTTACATATGGCAAGCTTTAGGACTCGAGCTGTAATGAGATCACCTATCTCATTTTAGATGTTATTATTAGGGCTCTTTAGATGATATTTAATCTTCCGGCCATATTGATACCTCATTCTCCCTCACCATATATTTGCTAGCAATCCCGAGTCACATAGTATTATTTTGTACTCATTATAGGGTTTCCTTTGTCCAAATATTTCTAGAAAGTATTATAGTGGACACAACCACTGGCTTTGGGATGCCCCTCACCAACAATGTAGGAAAAACTCAGAAACCAATCGGTGCTTGGGTGGGCAGCCCCTAACTAGTGTCTGAAACTTAACCCCTCTGCAGCATGGAGAAAGTCCCTAAACGTAAAGCCTAGCTAACTACGCTACCCTATCAACCTATCTAACAGTGTGGGTGGCTAGTCCACCACCCTGTTACAGTATTACATTACTAGTTACCTTTTACTCCCACCCAGTCACCCATTGTATACGTCACATATAATACCATAGCACCACATTCTCTGAAACCATATTCACAGCTGTGAGGATTCATTTTTCATTCCCGAGCTGGCATACACAAGGCGACTGCCGGTAAGAATCCGCAATGAGCTTCTCTGAGCACTTGTTGACATTATCAGAGCAGTCATTTCACGGTGGCATTTACACGTGAATGGATCCCCTTTCCTCCCCTATCTGACGGTGTCACATGCACAACCGCTTATGGTCAAGTGGACGGATAACTAATGCTTAGTAAAGACGAGGAAACGGAAAACAAAAAGTTTATTCTGCACGGCACAATAGCGAAGGTGCTTTCACCTCTGCCCGGCTGGTAATAAGCGGCGTTCAGAAAATGTCCTTTAGCTAGCCGAGCCGAGATGGGACAGCTGCCTGGCTGATGTTTATAGAATCCACATGCCTGCGGGCGCTCGCTCTTTATTGGCTACACCAAGCCATGGAACAACTGCTGTTCTAAATTATACTCAATGGGGCCTCATGTATTAATACAGAAATAAAACCGTTTTGACAGCCTGCGCAATGTGCTGGAGAATTGAAGCCTTTTTACCAAATTCACGTATTAAAAAATAAAATACAATTTGTGCACCTATTTTTATCTATCTAATATTGTTTCGTATTGTTTCTACTAAAAACTTCTTTAAAATGCTGAAAATATTTATCTAACCTCTATTAAAGAGAAATTCTAGAACTGCGAGACAGGGAGACTATGAATATGCAGCAAACTGTGTTTAATTGTGACAACCAGTGAACAACACACACATCAAACAGGCTGCTGTACATATATTACATGTGGAGTCAGAGTGCATACATACAAGATACAGGTTCAGATTCAGGTTCAGAAATCCAAAGACAGAGTCCGGATAGACAGTTCAGAAGACAGATTTAATGCTGATCCGCTGGCTCCATGTGTGGATCAGCTTAAATAGAGCAGGAAGTCCCACAGGTGCTGGCTGATTGACAACACTTCTGCAGGACAAAGCCATCCACTGGTGAAGCGACATATAGCAGGAGAACTCAAGCTGTGGAGGAACTCCGGACCTGACACTGGCTTTCTTGCAACTCTACACTAGGAAGGCTCCTGGTTTGCAGGGGCATCAAACTAAGCTAACACCATCAATTAAATCTGCATTGAGAGATACCTTTTTCCATTGAAGCCCCATCCAGGGGACAGGATACAGCTGCACCTACTTGCTATAGACACTGCTCCTCTAATAGAAAACCTGTTATTTTCTGTCTCTCATCTCCCATCTGCATGCCTGTTTTTAATTTCTAAGGCTTTGTAACTGTAGGGGCATCCCAAATCAGGATACCCTGAAGGTGATTGACCTTCGGACCTAAAATAAAAAGGGGCCCCTCATCTGCCCCTACTTACCTTTTGAATGTTGTCACTGTCTGCATCCGGCTGCCGACTTAGCCGTCGGTAAATGATAGTACGGCTTTAGCCGGCCTCTTCAAATTCCCATGCCGCTCAGCAAAATCTCACGTGATTGGGATGCAAGATGGCGCCGCCCTTCGGAAGGTCGCTGGAATCCAGGGGACCCAGAAGATGGATCCCCCGGGGAGGTGAGTAGAAGCTACCCAAAGGTAAAACTGGAGGGAGGACAGCAGATCAGTGAGGTTTGGGGGAGGTTTTAACCACACTTGATGTTTCTCATTAAGTTGTCTTTGACTGGAGGTCTGCATTAAATGTAATTGTTGAATCAGAACAAAATTTGGAAAAAAGATCCAAAATCTTGGCTTAGAATGTTATCCTTGCTCTGTGGAGGGACTGCAAATGCTGAGGAAAAAAGGAGAGCATACAGCATCATGTGGTATCACTGCTCCCTCTAACCGGCCTGGGCAGCAGACATTTAGGTCTGCCCTGCACAAAGTGAAGATATTCCTCAAAAGCAACACATGCACTGTGGTATCTCTCAGTTCACACTGCAGCGCATCCCCAGATGGCATGCACCCTAGATAAGAGGGAAAACGTGGTGTTGGGTTTAGAGATTTGGCAAGCATGGAATGGGGAGGTTGTTTGAAAAGACATGAGTGAAAACCAGCACAGCCTCTAGGTTGGGTAGGGTAGGCTGGGCTATGTGCTGGGGCTATATCCAGCCTCATATACCCCAAAGGGTCACAGGATGGCCAGCCCGCCTATACATACAATATGTGTGTTGTGTGCAGTGGGCAACACCCTGCAGGATCGTAGAAAATATAGTTTAGGCACTTGGCGAAATAATGATAGCTAGGAAGGGACCGGGGCAAAAAAGGGGGAGAAGAATGTCAGGATCTGAAGGAACCCCTCAGCCAGAACCAGGTCAGATAACAATTACTAGGACCTGTCATGGAAGCCAAAGGCTCAGATACCTGACGGTGAGTGATTTGGGCTGTACTGCCTCAGCTGGAGTCAATAAAGGGGAAGGCTTAGTCTTGGTGGTGTGTTAAAGAGATAGAAGGAGTATGTTGTTGGAAGAACTGCTACTGTGATTGAAATATACTGTTGGGACAGTTTGCTTTGAACTCGGATGTGGTCTCTAATAATGTTAGTTGAACAGGTATAGGAGACTGATTTGTACTGTGAGCTATGTAGTGAGAACTTGAGATGGCCCCACTCCTCTGTCATGAATCTGTGTACAGTACTGGTTTGTGTGCGCTAAGATCTATTCGCAGCACCGGTTTGTGTGCGCTAAGATCTACTCATGGTACCAGTACACATGTTCTAACTCTTACTCACTGTGCTATACACTTGTGCTAGGTTCTGCTAAACACTAAACTCGAGTTGCGTGTCTAAAAACTAATTACGGTGCACATGTGCTAATTACCATTTTAGTTGCCAACTGAGCTTGCTCAGAGACCTTTAAAAAGAGTTTCTTGGTGCCCATCGACTGTGCATCCTTGCTTCTTGATACCTAAAACTTGAACACTGACCCTTTGTTGCCAACCTCTGCCAGGCTCTGGACCTTTGCTGCCTACCCAACACCTCGGATTTCGGATTCTGTCGCTTGCTCATTGCCCACCCATTACCTTTGGCTTTGGCCTTTGACTACTGTTGATCTTTCCAGTCCTCGACCTTTACTACATTGACTTGTCTACGCAGGTCCTTGATGCCATGGTAGTAACTGGGGCTTCCCTAGCAACAAAATCCTGGTCCCTCCCACAGTCAGTACTTCATCTCAGGTTACGATATCCTCACAATTCTGGTGCCGACCCCAGACCCCTGGGTGCAACAAATATCTTACAGAAAGGGAGGCTTGCTAAAGTATTTGAAGTGGACACTTCAACCAACTGGAAATCAAATTTACAAATGTATGTGCAAACCTTCAATATATAACACTGTATGTACACTTTCCTTTTTAATTCCTAGTTGAGTTTTTATTGTATAAAATGGAAACATTTGGCACTAAAACAGTCATTAAAACCATTATAAGTACAAAGTAGCTGTAAGTGTTTCAAAAGCATGAGCCTTATCAAGGTAACATTTTTTACTATACCGTTGCCTGGAAAAGTACAGTTGGTGAAAAGGTCTTAGCATAATAGGCCATTTATGTAGAAAAGCACAAAAATAAGGACACACACAGAAAACAGAGGCAGCAGAGAAAAAGTAAGCAATTGTTAATTGTTGGCCTTGCAGTGCACAATTAGTCACATAAGAGGCTGAATAGTTATGCTGTGCCGAGTGTCAGCACAGGATTTGCATAGTGTTAACATAGATTACATGAATGGGAGCGGAGAATGACCACAAGGAGCAAGTCATTAGCAGCCGTGTAGGTATCCCGACACAAACACCATTCCAGCAGCTTTTCTATGCAAATGACTGCGGATTGAAAAACCCATCAATAGGTGCTACAGTCTGCAAATAGTTCCAGTGTCGGCTTGGCAACTGTGACTCACGCTGTTGGACAAGTGAAAAGAAAACCACAGTCAGCAGCTATTCAGCAGCAAATCATTAATTAATTACATTTTAATGAACCTTAAGCGGCTACTGTGGGAGCCTTCAGAAGTTTATCAAAAATGAAGAATTGCCTTGTGTAAATCTTACGCTGACTTTAAAAAAAGGGCCTTAACGTACTTACAATTTATATATATACCTTGTATGGTCAGGCAAGACAAATGTATGGGATTTACAGTATTTGTTCAGAAAAAATAGGTGTCCTCTTATCATTGTTCAAATTTAGCATTATGTGTGCTTTAATTAAAATGCATGTGTGGGCTGAAGATACTCACCAGCATCTCCTTTGAATTCCCATCTTTCCCATACAGACACAGGGATTAGTAATAGAAAAAAAAATCTCTTACCTGGTCCTGTAACCCAGCCAGCTTTACAGCTCCCCCGCTTTGTACACCCAACTGCCTATCACCTTGAATAGGGGCCTGGAGTACGCATAAAGCAGGGGATGCCCCTCTGTGTAGCTTTATTGTGTCCACCACCAGAAGTGCCAATGGAAAGTGCTGAAGCCAGGACCAGGTGAGTTTTATTTTTCTTAAAGATACATACCAGGCAAAAGGTAAAATTTGCATTACTCAATAGCTCCCTGTAAACACTTTCCCCCTTGCAGAGCCTCCCCAGCAGCAGATCATGACTCAGTCAGCAGATGGAATCATGTTCTGCAGGGTTTATCAGGAAATGCACAGTGCTGGGGAATAAAAGATGCCACCCTGACAGCCAACACGTGGAGAGCAGAAAGCAAGCTAATTTAAACCTTGATGGTGATGTGTGCCTTGTCGATACCCTACACCCTGCACCCCACCAACTAAGCTCCCATTGAGACTGTCCTGGTGATCTTCTTGCGATGTCCCTAGAAATGGTCCTGGTGTTCTTCCTAGGGTTCCCCTTGGCACGGGCATGGCATTCTTCCCAGAGTGCCCCCTGGCACACCTGGGTGAACACTGGGTAAGTGCCAAGGGGCATAGGTGCTGGTTCCCTGCCATGGCCAAAGGCCCCTGAATCATGGACAGCTCAATTGCCCGATGCAGTGCCACTAGTTTAGCAGTGAGCGCATGGTCACGTGCAGCGCTGGACAGGTGTGAAGGTAGCATTTAAAGCTTACGAAATCCCACCAGTGATGCAAAATTTTAAGTGGACCAACCACATCCTATGAAAAGTTAAATAAAAAAAAACCATGTATCTACTTCCCTTAACGTCCTGGAAATGAATTGGATACAATACTCACAAATGATTTTGACCTCAATGGAAAAATTGGGTGAAAATTAAGGGAAAATGTAATCTTCATATGGCTCTTATCTTCCTTCAATAGCCACTAATTGTTCCCAGGACCCTTACTTAGTGCAAACCCTGTTTTTAGTGTTCTGTTTTCAGGCTCCTACAATACATCATCAGATTGTGGCCCCCGGTGGGCATTTCCTGGGAAAGGAGAGAAGACAGGATAGCGAAACCATCCATAGGTACCGCCTATGAGGTGAGGAATGTGGGGGATATTAGTCAGTACATGGATTTTGCATGATTTTACAGTTAGAGACATTAAACTCCAGTTATTGGATAAACAGTATGATAACTGTGGAAACTGGAGTTAAATGTCTCTAAATGTAATCATGAATTTGGGTAGAAGGAATCCCTGCTCTGAGTACCTTATGGGCAATTCTGTGTTAGCCAGGATTTCGGTGGAAAGAAATTTATGGGTACTGATAGCTGAAAGCTGCAAGATGATGGAACAGTGTAGCCAGCCAGTAGGAAAAGCATGCGGGATGCATACCTCGGCTGCATAGCTCGAAGCATCACCAGTAAGAAGAAGGAGGTTTTTATGCCGCTTTATCGAGCCCTGGTGAGGCCACAGCTAGAATACTGCATGCAGTTCTGGAAGCCTTTACCGGCAAAATACATTATTCAAATAGAACAGGTCAAAAGGAGGAACAACAAAAATGGTAGAGGGACTTAAAGAAGCACTATTATTTCTAATGGAAGAAAGAGGAGATCATAGGTGACAGGTTCTGTCACCCCTGATACACTAAACCTGTCACCCTGAATTTTATTCCTACCAGGAGAAGAAAACTACAAGTGTGGCGGGAGTTTTATTCAGTGTGGGTGTATAAGTAACCCCTGCTCTCATTAACTCACCTGTTTATATGGATTTTTAAGATTATACAATTTCGTGATAGTGCTACTTTAAACTTAAAACTTATCAGGAGAGCGTTTTTAAGAAGAAACATAATGATAGATCAAGGGGGCACAGTCTGAATTTAGTCAGAGGGAAGATCAGGAGCAATGTTAGAAAATAATATTTTACAGAAAGAGTAGTAGATGCATTAAAACAACGGTAAGTAATTTAAACATGCCTGGGGTAAGCATACATCTACCCTAAGATAAAGAGCACATACAGTATACACATAAGGGCAGACTCGATGGAGCATATGGTCTTCTTCTGCTGTCAACCTTCTATGTTTCTATGTTTCTTTCTCTTGCTCTTGAGACTACTTTTAATTCACTATTTGATTCTAAGACCCATATCAAGTGGCACCTTGGAATGGAAAAGTTGCCTGGGTAGGAGCTCCTAGTTCTTGCTCTCCTCTTTAACTGGTATGGTCTCCTGCTGTCGACCTTCTAGGTCTCTATTTTCTATTTGCTTTAAAAAAAGTGAACTAGCGTCTGGCAGTCTCAAAATAAGTCCAACAGTATAACTATAGTATTGAGTGATTCTTAGCAAGAAATTCTGTTTCTCCTAGTTGCCAAAATCAGACCACAATGTCACCTAGATCAGTTCAGAAGCATCTTTGCACTCTTCAAACCATGCAGCATGTTGAGAGGTACAAGACCTACTTCACCCAACATGCTGTGTGGTCTAGAATCTGAAGGTCTGAAGGTCTGAAAATCTGAAGGTCTAGGTCTGAATCTAGACCACTCTGTAGCACTGAGTTGTAAGTTGTTATCTGATTTCAGCCACCAGGGGAGCACTAGCTTAGATAATCATGTAAAAAAAAAAAAACTAAGGAAATGAAATTACATTTTCTTCCCAGCACACAATTGGAATTTCGAGGGGCTTATTAAAACGAAGGATTCATATTAAGCCCACAGTTGTCTTACTAATATGGGGAAATAAGCAGCGTATTACATTTTATGGATTTATGTGACGTATGTTTTTTCTTTTTTTACAAAGCTGTTCCGATTGAAAAGAATAACATATTTTTCCTTTATTGCATCTTTCAGAATTCATGTACAGCAAGTAGGGATGAGCGAATCGATCCGGACGAACCCGGATTCGATCCGAATTTCAGGAAAAATTCGATTCGGATCGAATCCGAATTTCCCCGCGATTCGATCACTCGAAGTTTTCCTTTAACATCCATTCATTTACATTACAGGCATTCTAAGATGGCGGGCGGGACATGTCTGGACATGTATCCCGCGCCAGTGCAAGCTGGGGCAGTCACATGCAGCCTATCAGCAGCCAGCAAGCCCGGTGACGTCACACAGCGGTATTTAACGGCGGCCATCTTGCTTTTCCTCATTTCTCTATTGCATTCGTGACAGACAGACAGAACGCTGTGTAGCTGAGGCAGTTAGACAGGCTGGAGACAGGCTGGAGACAGGGACAGACAGGGACAGGCTGGAGACAGGCAGGAGACAGGCAGGAGACAGACAGGAGACAGACAGAAAGCCAGGGAAAGGTAGGAAAAACGGAGCTGGCTGACAGGGAGAATTTTTTTTTTTCATCCAGCCTTTGTTAGCGTTTTCAGGCTGCTTATAGTAACTAACTGTGCATATATACTGAACTGATCTTAAGTCTGCTGTGAGGCATCCCATTCTGTGACTAAAGCAGCCTCTATTTAATAGCATAATAAACATTTGCACTTATTCTCATAGAAATCAGGCCTGATAAAGACACTTTTGCTGTGCATGCTCTCTGGTTTTTGTGGCACTGGCATCCCATTCTGTGACTAAAGCAGCCTCTATTTAATAGCATAATAAACATTTGCACTTATTCTCATAGAAATCAGGCCTGATAAAGACACTTTTGCTGTGCATGCTCTCTGGTTTTTGTGGCACTGGCATCCCATTCTGTGACTAAAGCAGCCTCTATTTAATAGCATAATAAACATTTGCACTTATTCTCATAGAAATCAGGCCTGATAAAGACACTTTTGCTGTGCATGCTCTCTGGTTTTTGTGGCACTGGCATCCCATTCTGTGACTAAAGCAGCCTCTATTTAATAGCATAATAAACATTTGCACTTATTCTCATAGAAATCAGGCCTGATAAAGACACTTTTGCTGTGCATGCTCTCTGGTTTTTGTGGCACTGGCATCCCATTCTGTGACTAAAGCAGCCTCTATTTAATAGCATAATAAACATTTGCACTTATTCTCATAGAAATCAGGCCTGATAAAGACACTTTTGCTGTGCATGCTCTCTGGTTTTTGTGGCACTGGCATCCCATTCCGTGACTAAAGCAGCCTCTATTTAATAGCATAATAAACATTTGCACTTATTCTCATAGAAATCAGGCCTGATAAAGACACTTTTGCTGTGCATGCTCTCTGGTTTTTGTGGCACTGGCATCCCATTCTGTGACTAAAGCAGCCTCTATTTAATAGCATAATAACCATTTGCACTTATTCTCATAGAAATCAGGCCTGATAAAGACACTTTTGCTGTGCATGCTCTCTGGTTTTTGTGGCACTGGCATCCCATTCCGTGACTAAAGCAGCCTCTATTTAATAGCATAATAAACATTTGCACTTATTCTCATAGAAATCAGGCCTGATAAAGACACTTTTGCTGTGCATGCTCTCTGGTTTTTGTGGCACTGGCATCCCATTCCGTGACTAAAGCAGCCTCTATTTAATAGCATAATAAACATTTGCACTTATTCTCATAGAAATCAGGCCTGATAAAGACACTTTTGCTGTGCATGCTCTCTGGTTTTTGTGGCACTGGCATCCCATTCTGTGACTAAAGCAGCCTCTATTTAATAGCATAATAAACATTTGCACTTATTCTCATAGAAATCAGGCCTGATAAAGACACTTTTGCTGTGCATGCTCTCTGGTTTTTGTGGCACTGGCATCCCATTCCGTGACTAAAGCAGCCTCTATTTAATAGCATAATAAACATTTGCACTTATTCTCATAGAAATCAGGCCTGATAAAGACACTTTTGCTGTGCATGCTCTCTGGTTTTTGTGGCACTGGCATCCCATTCTGTGACTAAAGCAGCCTCTATTTAATAGCATAATAAACATTTGCACTTATTCTCATAGAAATCAGGCCTGATAAAGACACTTTTGCTGTGCATGCTCTCTGGTTTTTGTGGCACTGGCATCCCATTCCGTGACTAAAGCAGCCTCTATTTAATAGCATAATAAACATTTGCACTTATTCTCATAGAAATCAGGCCTGATAAAGACACTTTTGCTGTGCATGCTCTCTGGTTTTTGTGGCACTGGCATCCCATTCTGTGACTAAAGCAGCCTCTATTTAATAGCATAATAAACATTTGCACTTATTCTCATAGAAATCAGGCCTGATAAAGACACTTTTGCTGTGCATGCTCTCTGGTTTTTGTGGCACTGGCATCCCATTCTGTGACTAAAGCAGCCTCTATTTAATAGCATAATAAACATTTGCACTTATTCTCATAGAAATCAGGCCTGATAAAGACACTTTTGCTGTGCATGCTCTCTGGTTTTTGTGGCACTGGCATCCCATTCTGTGACTAAAGCAGCCTCTATTTAATAGCATAATAAACATTTGCACTTATTCTCATAGAAATCAGGCCTGATAAAGACACTTTTGCTGTGCATGCTCTCTGGTTTTTGTGGCACTGGCATCCCATTCCGTGACTAAAGCAGCCTCTATTTAATAGCATAATAAACATTTGCACTTATTCTCATAGAAATCAGGCCTGATAAAGACACTTTTGCTGTGCATGCTCTCTGGTTTTTGTGGCACTGGCATCCCATTCTGTGACTAAAGCAGCCTCTATTTAATAGCATAATAACCATTTGCACTTATTCTCATAGAAATCAGGCCTGATAAAGACACTTTTGCTGTGCATGCTCTCTGGTTTTTGTGGCACTGGCATCCCATTCTGTGACTAAAGCAGCCTCTATTTAATAGCATAATAAACATTTGCACTTATTCTCATAGAAATCAGGCCTGATAAAGACACTTTTGCTGTGCATGCTCTCTGGTTTTTGTGGCACTGGCATCCCATTCTGTGACTAAAGCAGCCTCTATTTAATAGCATAATAAACATTTGCACTTATTCTCATAGAAATCAGGCCTGATAAAGACACTTTTGCTGTGCATGCTCTCTGGTTTTTGTGGCACTGGCATCCCATTCTGTGACTAAAGCAGCCTCTATTTAATAGCATAATAAACATTTGCACTTATTCTCATAGAAATCAGGCCTGATAAAGACACTTTTGCTGTGCATGCTCTCTGGTTTTTGTGGCACTGGCATCCCATTCTGTGACTAAAGCAGCCTCTATTTAATAGCATAATAAACATTTGCACTTATTCTCATAGAAATCAGGCCTGATAAAGACACTTTTGCTGTGCATGCTCTCTGGTTTTTGTGGCACTGGCATCCCATTCTGTGACTAAAGCAGCCTCTATTTAATAGCATAATAAACATTTGCACTTATTCTCATAGAAATCAGGCCTGATAAAGACACTTTTGCTGTGCATGCTCTCTGGTTTTTGTGGCACTGGCATCCCATTCCGTGACTAAAGCAGCCTCTATTTAATAGCATAATAAACATTTGCACTTATTCTCATAGAAATCAGGCCTGATAAAGACACTTTTGCTGTGCATGCTCTCTGGTTTTTGTGGCACTGGCATCCCATTCTGTGACTAAAGCAGCCTCTATTTAATAGCATAATAAACATTTGCACTTATTCTCATAGAAATCAGGCCTGATAAAGACACTTTTGCTGTGCATGCTCTCTGGTTTTTGTGGCACTGGCATCCCATTCTGTGACTAAAGCAGCCTCTATTTAATAGCATAATAAACATTTGCACTTATTCTCATAGAAATCAGGCCTGATAAAGACACTTTTGCTGTGCATGCTCTCTGGTTTTTGTGGCACTGGCATCCCATTCCGTGACTAAAGCAGCCTCTATTTAATAGCATAATAAACATTTGCACTTATTCTCATAGAAATCAGGCCTGATAAAGACACTTTTGCTGTGCATGCTCTCTGGTTTTTGTGGCACTGGCATCCCATTCCGTGACTAAAGCAGCCTCTATTTAATAGCATAATAAACATTTGCACTTATTCTCATAGAAATCAGGCCTGATAAAGACACTTTTGCTGTGCATGCTCTCTGGTTTTTGTGGCACTGGCATCCCATTCTGTGACTAAAGCAGCCTCTATTTAATAGCATAATAAACATTTGCACTTATTCTCATAGAAATCAGGCCTGATAAAGACACTTTTGCTGTGCATGCTCTCTGGTTTTTGTGGCACTGGCATCCCATTCCGTGACTAAAGCAGCCTCTATTTAATAGCATAATAAACATTTGCACTTATTCTCATAGAAATCAGGCCTGATAAAGACACTTTTGCTGTGCATGCTCTCTGGTTTTTGTGGCACTGGCATCCCATTCCGTGACTAAAGCAGCCTCTATTTAATAGCATAATAAACATTTGCACTTATTCTCATAGAAATCAGGCCTGATAAAGACACTTTTGCTGTGCATGCTCTCTGGTTTTTGTGGCACTGGCATCCCATTCTGTGACTAAAGCAGCCTCTATTTAATAGCATAATAAACATTTGCACTTATTCTCATAGAAATCAGGCCTGATAAAGACACTTTTGCTGTGCATGCTCTCTGGTTTTTGTGGCACTGGCATCCCATTCCGTGACTAAAGCAGCCTCTATTTAATAGCATAATAAACATTTGCACTTATTCTCATAGAAATCAGGCCTGATAAAGACACTTTTGCTGTGCATGCTCTCTGGTTTTTGTGGCACTGGCATCCCATTCTGTGACTAAAGCAGCCTCTATTTAATAGCATAATAAACATTTGCACTTATTCTCATAGAAATCAGGCCTGATAAAGACACTTTTGCTGTGCATGCTCTCTGGTTTTTGTGGCACTGGCATCCCATTCTGTGACTAAAGCAGCCTCTATTTAATAGCATAATAAACATTTGCACTTATTCTCATAGAAATCAGGCCTGATAAAGACACTTTTGCTGTGCATGCTCTCTGGTTTTTGTGGCACTGGCATCCCATTCTGTGACTAAAGCAGCCTCTATTTAATAGCATAATAAACATTTGCACTTATTCTCATAGAAATCAGGCCTGATAAAGACACTTTTGCTGTGCATGCTCTCTGGTTTTTGTGGCACTGGCATCCCATTCCGTGACTAAAGCAGCCTCTATTTAATAGCATAATAAACATTTGCACTTATTCTCATAGAAATCAGGCCTGATAAAGACACTTTTGCTGTGCATGCTCTCTGGTTTTTGTGGCACTGGCATCCCATTCTGTGACTAAAGCAGCCTCTATTTAATAGCATAATAACCATTTGCACTTATTCTCATAGAAATCAGGCCTGATAAAGACACTTTTGCTGTGCATGCTCTCTGGTTTTTGTGGCACTGGCATCCCATTCTGTGACTAAAGCAGCCTCTATTTAATAGCATAATAAACATTTGCACTTATTCTCATAGAAATCAGGCCTGATAAAGACACTTTTGCTGTGCATGCTCTCTGGTTTTTGTGGCACTGGCATCCCATTCTGTGACTAAAGCAGCCTCTATTTAATAGCATAATAAACATTTGCACTTATTCTCATAGAAATCAGGCCTGATAAAGACACTTTTGCTGTGCATGCTCTCTGGTTTTTGTGGCACTGGCATCCCATTCTGTGACTAAAGCAGCCTCTATTTAATAGCATAATAAACATTTGCACTTATTCTCATAGAAATCAGGCCTGATAAAGACACTTTTGCTGGCCAAAGCCCTACTGGACCCTGCCAGGTCGATTCCTGCCCGGGGCATCCCATTCTGTGACTACAGCAGCCTCTGTTTAAGACCATATAAGCATTTGCTCTTATCATATTTGAAATTAGCCTGATAAAGACACTTTTGCTGGCCAAAGCCCTACTGGACCCTGCCAGGTCCATTCCTGCCCAGGGCATCCCATTCTGTGACTAAAGCAGCCTCTGTTTAAGACCATATAAGCATTTGCTCTTATTATATTTATATTATAAGACACTTTTGCTGGGCATAGGCTTACTGCTGCCTGCCAGGTGCACTTCTGTTGAGGCATCCCATTCTGTAACATAGCATACCCCTCTTTATTTACACTAAGCAGCTCTCTTATTTACACTAAGCAGGCCTGTTGGAGGCTGAGTGTTACTGCTCACTTTTGGTGTGCATTATATTCTGTTTTATATAGACCCACTGCTGCCTGGGGGTTCTTAAAATATCACCTACTACCACGCCAGTTAGACTATGTCGGGCAGACAAGTGCCTGGAAGTGAAAAGAGGAGTGGCAGAGGCCAAGATTCCGCAGGCAGAGCTCGCATCAGACTGGGGGCCAGTAGCAGCAGGAGTCACGCTGAGAGACCTAATCTGCCAGTATCTGCTAGCGGTCGGGTCTCCACCAGTAACGCATCTGCCGTGGTAGATTGGCTGACGCGCTCATCAACAACATCATCACAACTTACATCTGAGACCCCCAGTCTAGGGTCGGTAGGTTCCTCTGACACAACCCTGAGTTGGCATGCCCCGAGAGCAGTCCCTGTCCTCCCATTGCCTCTGTCCTACGCCGTTCCCTCCCCCAGCGACGTATCCTATGCTTTGGGTTCAGCTCCACTCTTTAGTGAGGAGGACGATCAGATACAGGAGGACAGTCAGCAGCTACTGCCCAGCCAAGAAATGGAGGTGGCTTCTTTAGCTAGGCAGACAAATAGTGATGTGGACAGTGTCGTGGGTGCTGCGAGCGTTCCAGCTCCTGCGCCAGACACTGTTGACGAATCCACGAACATCAGTGACGTACAGCCACAACCCGGTGATGATGATGATGATGACGATGAAGCCGATCGCACTTGGGAGCCGGGTGATGAAGGGGCTTCATCGTCATCATCAGGAGAAGAGGGGCGCAGGTTGCCCCGGAGTCAGCAGCTGAGGCAGCAAGGTGGTAGCAGTCAGCATGGGGGCACAATTCCAAAGGCTGGAGCCGGCCGGGGCCGGGGCCGGGGTAGAGCACCTGCTGTGCGGCAGTCTACCTTATCGGGAGGTAGTGGAGCAGGGGTTCCTGGAGTTGGCAACAGCAGCAGTGAATCAGTGAGGCCAGGGGGTGGGAAAAGTAGCTACTCGGCAGTGTGGCAGTTTTTCCTGAGGCATCCGCAGGAGGGTAACATGGCCACATGCAAGATATGTAGGCAAAAGGTGAAGCGTGGCCAGGGTCCAAATGTTGGCACCACGGCCCTGCGTCAACATATGATGCGTCACCATAAAACGACCTGGGAGAACCGAGGCTCCCAAGGGGTGGTCCAGTCTGCTTCCTCACCAAGTGAGCTCCCAATTTCTGCCAGCCAAGGCTCCAGCACCTCAGCCGAAGGCAGCTGTGCGTCACACCCATCCTCTGTCGCTCCTGCTCCTCCTCCTCCTCCTCCAAGTCATGCATCCCGCCAGCAATCCATCAGCGAAGCCATGTCCAAGAGACAGCAGTATGCGCCCACTCATCCTACGGCGCAGAAGCTGAATGTGCTCCTGTCCAAGTTGCTGGTGCTGCAGTCGCTCCCTTTTCAGGTGGTGGAATCTGCACCTTTCAGAGAACTGATGGCTTGTGCCGAGCCGAGGTGGAGAGTCCCAAGCCGTCATTTCTTTGCCAAGAAGGCAGTACCAGCGCTGCACACTTTTGTTGAACAGAAGGTGGGCCAGTCCTTGAGCCTGTCGGTGTGTAGCAAAATACATGGCAGCGCCGACATCTGGAGCTGTAACTACGGTCAGGGGCAGTACATGTCGTTTACGGCCCACTGGGTGAATGTGGTCCCTTTGCAGCAGCAACTTGGACAGGTCACGCCGCTTCGGCCTCCGCGCTCTCTGCCCATTGGGCCTGTGACACCGTGCGACTCGGCCTCCTCATCCTCCGCCATCTCCTCACCCTCCACTGTAGGCTCAAGTCTCAGTGCCCCTCCAGTCTACCATGTGTGCAGGGCACGGAGGTGTCACGCAGTGCTTCACATGGTTTGTCTTGGCGAACGGAGTCACACAGGGGAGGAACTGCTTAAATGTATTCATCAGGAAATCCAAACATGGCTTACTCCGAGAAAACTTAAAATGGGAATCATGGTTACCGACAATGGGAAGAACATTTTGTCTGCGCTGCGCCAAGGAAGCCTGACCCATGCCCCCTGCATGGCTCACGTCTTCAATCTGGTTGTCAAGCGGTTTCTGAAGTGTTCCCCCCATCTGCAGGACATCCTAACAACTTCACGGAAACTTTGCATGCACTTCAGCCACTCCTACACCGCCAAACACACCCTTCTTGAGCTACAGCGTCAGAATGGTATCCCCCAACATAGTCTGATTTGCGATGTTTCCACCCGTTGGAATTCCACCCTTCACATGTTGGACCGATTATATGAACAGAGAAAAGCCATCACGGATTTCCTGATGATCCAAGCAGATAGGGGGACTCCCCTGTGTAACTTCAATGTCAACCAGTGGCAGCTCATACGTGACACCTGCCGTTTGCTCAGGCCCTTTGAGGAAGCCACTTTATTTGTCAGTCGGCAGGATTACGGGATGAACGACGTGATTCCACTGCTTCATGTACTACAGCACATGTTGGAAACCATGGCTGGTCAGGGCACTGGAGACATGGCGTTTACATCTTACGGCCACATGAACCCCGTTGGAGCTGAACTGGAGGAGGAGGAGGAGGAAGAGGAGGAGGAGGAGTTGCCCAGCGAAACACAGTTTAGGCTTGGCGAAATGGCTGGTTTATCTAGTCAGCGGACAGGAGAGGAGGAGCAGGAGCAGCCAGAGGAGCTAGAGGTTTTTGAGGAAGGAGAGACAGAGGACCCGGGCACACCGTGGCAGTATGCAGTGGAGATGGAGACAGGTAGTCCATCCGAGTCACTTGCGCAAATGGCACGAAGCATGCTCACATGCTTGCGTAGTGACCCCAGAATTGTTTCCATCTGTCGGCGGGATGACTTCTGGCTGTCCACCTTATTGGACCCTCGCTTCCGGCACAAAATGGGGGCATTTTTTAAACCCACCGAGAGGGAGGACAAACTCAACTACTACAAAGACATTCTACGTAGGCAGTTGGCCGATGCCTATCTGCGCCATGGTCCATACTCTCGCAGGTCTGACTCGAGGGGACCTCTGCGCTCACCTTCCACTGCCATGGCCGCTGGGGGGGTTGGCAGCAGCAGCAGCAGAAGCTCCATCAGCAGCAGCAGCCTCAGTCTTCAGTCGCTAATGAGTAGCTTTCTACACCCGCATAGTGAGGCTACTCATGAGCAGCAGGAAGACCTGGAGCAGGACCTGAACCAGCAGGTCATGTCATACTTTGACATGACCATGCCAACACACCTTGAGGATCCGCTGGACTTCTGGGCAGCCAAACTTGATTTGTGGCCGCAACTAGCAGAGTTTGCCCTGGAAAAGCTGTCCTGCCCGGCAAGTAGCGTGCCATCTGAGCGGGTGTTTAGTGCGGCGGGGGCCATAGTTACGGCGAGGAGAACTCGTCTGTCAACTAAAAATGTGGAGAGACTCACCTTTGTCAAAATGAATCAGGGATGGATCAGCCAGGATTTCCACCCACCAATGCCTGATGCATGCGACTAGATTCAGCATGGTGCCACGTTTTACACTTTACAAATGGTGCAAAACATATTTATGTCTTTAGGCCATTTTTTGGGCTCCTGCTGCTGCTGCTGCCAACTTCTGCCAACTCCAGGGTGTGATTCATCCAATTTTTGGGCTCCTGAGGCCAACTCCAGTGTATATTTGGGCTCCTGCTGCTACTACTGTCAACTCCTGCCAACTCCAGGGTGTGATTCATCCAATTTTTGGGCTCCTGAGGCCAACTCCAGTGTATATTTGGGCTCCTGCTGCTGCTGCTGCCAACTTCTGCCAACTCCAGGGTGTGATTCATCCAATTTTTGGGCTCCTGAGGCCAACTCCAGTGTATATTTGGGCTCCTGCTGCTGCTACTGTCAACTCCTGCCAACTCCAGGGTGTGATTCATCCAATTTTTGGGCTCCTGAAGCCAACTCCAGTGTATATTTGGGCTCCTGCTGCTGCTGCTGCTGCCAACTTCTGCCAACTCCAGGGTGTGATTCATCCAATTTTTGGGCTCCTGAAGCCAACTCCAGTGTATATTTGGGCTCCTGCTGCTGCTGCTGCCAACTTCTGCCAACTCCAGGGTGTGATTCATCCAATTTTTGGGCTCCTGAAGCCAACTCCAGTGTATATTTGGGCTCCTGCTGCTGCTGCTGCCAACTTCTGCCAACTCCAGGGTGTGATTCATCCAATTTTTGGGCTCCTGAAGCCAACTCCAGTGTATATTTGGGCTCCTGCTGCTACTACTGTCAACTCCTGCCAACTCCAGGGTGTGATTCATCCAATTTTTGGGCTCCTGAGGCCAACTCCAGTGTATATTTGGGCTCCTGCTGCTGCTGCTGCCAACTTCTGCCAACTCCAGGGTGTGATTCATCCAATTTTTGGGCTCCTGAGGCCAACTCCAGTGTATATTTGGGCTCCTGCTGCTGCTACTGTCAACTCCTGCCAACTCCAGGGTGTGATTCATCCAATTTTTGGGCTCCTGAAGCCAACTCCAGTGTATATTTGGGCTCCTGCTGCTGCTGCTGCTGCCAACTTCTGCCAACTCCAGGGTGTGATTCATCCAATTTTTGGGCTCCTGAAGCCAACTCCAGTGTATATTTGGGCTCCTGCTGCTGCTACTGTCAACTCCTGCCAACTCCAGGGTGTGATTCATCCAATTTTTGGGCTCCTGAGGCCAACTCCAGTGTATATTTGGGCTCCTGCTGCTGCTACTGTCAACTCCTGCCAACTCCAGGGTGTGATTCATCCAATTTTTGGGCTCCTGAAGCCAACTCCAGTGTATATTTGGGCTCCTGCTGCTGCTACTGCCAACTTCTGCCAACTCCAGGGTGTGATTCATCCAATTTTTGGGCTCCTGAAGCCAACTCCAGTGTATATTTGGGCTCCTGCTGCTACTACTGCCAACTTCTGCCAACTCCAGGGTGTGATTCATCCAATTTTTGGGCTCCTGAGGCCAACTCCAGTGTATATTTGGGCTCCTGCTGCTACTACTGCCAACTTCTGCCAACTCCAGGGTGTGATTCATCCAATTTTTGGGCTCCTGAGGCCAACTCCAGTGTATATTTGGGCTCCTGCTGCTGCTGCTGCCAACTTCTGCCAACTCCAGGGTGTGATTCATCCAATTTTTGGGCTCCTGAAGCCAACTCCAGTGTATATTTGGGCTCCTGCTGCTACTACTGTCAACTCCTGCCAACTCCAGGGTGTGATTCATCCAATTTTTGGGCTCCTGAAGCCAACTCCAGTGTATATTTGGGCTCCTGCTGCTGCTGCTGCCAACTTCTGCCAACTCCAGGGTGTGATTCATCCAATTTTTGGGCTCCTGAGGCCAACTCCAGTGTATATTTGGGCTCCTGCTGCTGCTGCTGCCAACTTCTGCCAACTCCAGGGTGTGATTCATCCAATTTTTGGGCTCCTGAGGCCAACTCCAGTGTATATTTGGGCTCCTGCTGCTACTACTGTCAACTCCTGCCAACTCCAGGGTGTGATTCATCCAATTTTTGGGCTCCTGAGGCCAACTCCAGTGTATATTTGGGCTCCTGCTGCTGCTGCTGCCAACTTCTGCCAACTCCAGGGTGTGATTCATCCAATTTTTGGGCTCCTGAGGCCAACTCCAGTGTATATTTGGGCTCCTGCTCCTGCTGCTGCCAACTTCTGCCAACTCCAGGGTGTGATTCATCCAATTTTTGGGCTCCTGAAGCCAACTCCAGTGTATATTTGGGCTCCTGCTGCTGCTGCCAACTTCTGCCAACTCCAGGGTGTGATTCATCCAATTTTTGGGCTCCTGAGGCCAACTCCAGTGTATATTTGGGCTCCTTCTGCCCCTCATAGTGATGCCACTTCAACTCTCTGCAATTGTGCCGCTCTGCGATTCTATTAGCGATGCCTCTGATCTGCATGTGATATTTCTTCAAAGTATTATTTAACAAACCCAGCACGCATCCTGTGCGTGTTACAGCAAGGCTGAATGGTTTACAACCCTATTGAGGCTGTAGGAGGCTCAGAAATAGCCGTTTTTAATAGCGATTCGTCGCGAATTTATTCGGGTCGAAACGATTTTTGTCGGAAAATTCGGCGAATCAGTCGAATCGAATTTTTCAAAAGTTCGCTCATCTCTAACAGCAAGCCTCATCTTTCAAGGTTTTTATTTCTACACCATTAAATATTCAATCAGTGTGAAGTGAATCCGGATATTTCCTACACTCAGTGATTTCACTAGAGAGATGAAGACATATTTTATCAAGGCATTAGGAAAATATTTAAATTCTTTTACTGTTGCCAGACAACAAACATTGACATCTGGTGTTTGCGGATTTTTACTTTATCTCATAATATTGTACAGACTCAAAGGAAACAGAAACAACAGGAATAAATGCTTATTGATAGGTATTAGTAAATCGAATGAGAATTGTGTATTTACTTACGAACCGGGGGCATCTCAATTCGCAATGCCCACCAGTTAAAAGTCCGAAATCGGACAATGTATATTTCCATATCTGCTCTCACACATGACCTGCATGTGGTCCATGGCCAATAACATTCACCCGTGGGGCATGCTTCAAACCTTGAATTGTGCAGACAAGGGCACCTGGTCAACAGAAAAGCAGGAACTGCAGTATTGCCACAGGAGCATGGACCAGGTAGGTCAGTCACCACAACCTATTGGCCACAGAAGGATGAGTAGTGTGGCCTCAGGGTAAGTAATTAAAGGAGCACTATCACGAAAAATGGCCCAATGATAAAAATCCATATAAATAGGCTGGATGGTGGGAGGAAGGGTCACTTAGACCCCCAGCATCAAAAAATATCCAGCCATGCTTCTTTTTCTTTCTTTTAATGGAAGGAAAACACATCAGGGGTAACAGGCTCTGTCACCCCTGGATTTTATTCCTACCATGAGAGAATGAACCACAAGCTTGGTGGGAATTTATTCAGTTCTAATGGATAACTGACCCTCATCTCACTGCTCCTTTAAGCTTGACTGGAGCTCCACTCTAATTTTAAGTTTGTGCATTGATACACCAGCTACCAAACTGAAAGAATACTTTTATAACAAAATATAACAAAATACATACAAGATGGAACCTAAATGATGAGTGAGAGAGAGAGCTGGTGAGCAACTGAAAGAGGATATAAAAAAAAGAGGAGTACAGTTTGCAGATAATGGGATTAGTGGGGATAGTAAAGGTTTTGGTGAAGGGCTATAGAAAAAATATTGATGGCATAAAAGGCATAGAGACATCTGAGAGAGAAAGAACGCCTTAGATTTTCTATTGACTTGACTTCGCAGCAATCCTCCCTGCCCCTGGCCTCCTGACGCAGGGTATCAGAAATAACTTGAAAAATCAATAGATTCTTAGGTAATAGTTGAAGAGATTATTTGCAGATGTCCTTCCTTAAAGGATACTTTACGGTAGAGACAGCATTGTCTACCTCAGGCCCAAAAAACAAAAATCAGGTGTCCATCTCACAAATAAGCAGACATTAAACAGAGATAACCCGACACTTAATAAGAAGGTCATCTATTTCACATGCCCTGGGGTTCCAGCCTTTATAAGAGCAATTTAACCTAAATTCATGCCAAATATTATACTCTCTTTACACAGTACATAATCACATAAAGGCAGAGCTATTCTACCACCTCCAAGTTTGGCTTCCCTACTGTCTGTTCAAATCCAAACAGAAAGTCAAAAACTCTGGGGTAATTTTTTAAATTGCCATAGAATGGTACTTACCTGATTTCAGCTTCCAAGCTGTTTCCCAGTTGAGTCAGTGCCAGGCAGCCTTGTTTTTTGGCAACCACCACACAGTGCCCCTCACAGGAAGCACAGCTTCTAGGATAGTTGCCTGCCGCATTAACTTCTGTGCAGCTGCAAAAGCACTTAACGGTTGGTTCCATGAGCTGGCTGATTGGAGACAGCTGAATGAAGACAGCACATTCGAAATTCGTCTTCAGGAACTAATGTGACACTAAACCGTACTTCCAGTGTCCAGCCCTGTCCTGGGAGGTTTGCTTTCAACTTATCCTGTGCCATGCCTTGTTTCTGACACATGTTTTGTTTGGCCATATCCTGTGTCAAGTGTTATTGCCAACCCATGCCTTATCTGACTTAGTCTGTGCCAGGCCTTGTTTCTGGCCCCATCTCCTTCAACCACATCCATTTCCAAGAGCTTTTACAGACCCATTGCCTTGTCTGACCATGTCCAGTGCTAAGCCATGCATCTAGCTCTTGCCATGCCTAACCACATTAGCACTACTGCATGCAGTTTACCCCTAGAGTCCTGTGATTCCATCACTGAGAAACCAAACATAGTTTTTTTACTGTTGGAGAAACTGTGCAACAGACTTACAGCTTAGTCTATGCTGGAGTGACTTTTGCTACTGCAGTTTACAGCTATAACAAGTTATGACACTAGATGGTGCTGTGACCAATGCTTAACTGTAGAGTCTAGGCATTTTACTGTGGTGCTGTTATTTCCTGCGCTTCCAGTTCTCTATGGTACTTACTTCTTTTTCCTGTCTGTGTTATGCATCATGTAAGGTGACTGTCACGGTTAACTCACCTTGCCTCCGGTCCCGCACTGCCTCCAGGTGGCTGGCCGGGGCTCTCCCCGGCATGGGCAGCGTCGGCTCATGTGGTGCCGAGCACAGCCGTCTCTCCTCCTCACCGCTGCATCTCCGGCTCCTGTAAACATGCCCTCTGGCGGCGCTGCACACAGTGAGCCCACCAGAGGCTGAATTAAAGGGACCAATCCCTTTTAATTATGTCTTGGGCGTAACGTCCCTCAAGTGTTATTGGGCATTCAGCCCTGAGAGTAGAATATGCATCAATCACTACACACTCCCTTGTCCTATCCTGTAATGCTCAGCCCTATAAAGGTTTACCCCTCCAGTGCATCAGTGCCCATGATAGAGTGTAGCTGGGTGTGCCTTTGATCCTGAATACTGTTGAATTCGATTGCTGACCTTGCTTATTTTGACCATTCTGTGATTGCCGCCTGGACCGACCCTTGCTTGTACCCTGACCACGCTTTTGTCTTACCCCTTGTACCGTGAACCCGTGACCTCCTGCATTGACCTTTGGCTTGACCTCATCCAAGAGTCTATTGTCTCTCCCTTGGTGCCACGATATTTAAGGACCAACTACCCATGTATGACCCCGGTTTCTGGCCCAGTCTGGCCTTTGGTTCACCCGCCTTCACCCCCTGTACACTCACATCCTTTGTGCTACTAAGTCCTGGGGGCAACCGTGTCTGGCGAGGCGTGTATAGCGTCCTGGCAAATGGGGGCTTGACCAAAGGTGAAGCTAGCAGCGGAGATTGGGGGTTGTGGGCTTACCTTGAAGGCGGGTGTCCCACGGGGCCTGACAGTGACATTCTCTTACTGTATTCATGTTCCAGTAAAGCCAGTTCCTGTTATACCACTAATGTCTATCTGGATTACGACTGCTGCACCCAGCACTCACACTCTACAACATTTACTTTCTCCTTGGTTGGACATTTGCCCTTTTTTAACACATGTATAACATAACAGAGCTTATATCTTACAGTTGGTGGTGGTGTCTGAGGTTGAGGATAACCTTTAAAAGAATATACAATAATTTGTACATAATATAATAAAAAGAAAGCCAAGTAAAAGTTGTTTCAGTTATTCAACTGTTCCCATTTGTTTCAATAAGTGGAATTAAGAGTGGAAATGACAACACACTTATATCACTCGTTTTGTTCTTTGTACAGGATTTCAGCCATAGTGCAGATACAAGGCAGTAAAGAGAGTTCTATGTAAATGTTTTCTTCTCTTTTGATACCAGGGACTTGGATCTTTCGCTGACCTTAAGTATTTTTTTCCAGTGCAGCTTCATATTTTTTGGCATTGCTCTGATGGGTTTTGTGGGCTTAAGTCTATTTCACTTTACTTTGAAGATTAATGTTTGTCTAGTGTTTACAATTTTGTGCTCCATTCTATAAATGCTGCACTTAAAAAAAGAAATTGGATCATAAAAATGACCAAGGGCTATGGGGCAATGATAATTTATATGTCTGTAAAGCAACACGAGGATGTCTAATGCACAAGCCAACATTCTCTGAACATATAGCTGTAGATGGTATTGCCAACATCAAAACAAGCTTCTACCCCCTCCTGTGTGTGCGCTCACACTGTTTGCCGGTTGAAAATAATTTGCAAGTTTTTTTTGCGTTCCATTTATGAAATAACAGAAAATAGTTGCACTAAAACCATTGCCTTTATCTAACTAGACCTTTTAACTGTATCTACCAGTAGGGAATACCAAGTCCAATGGTTATCTCAAGTGGGTTTGTTTTTCAGTGTAGAACTCAAAATGTTATGATTTAATTAAATATATATATATATATATATATATATATATATATATATATATATCCGCAAAACCAGTGAACCAGTGAAGATGACAGACTGGGAAAAACCTGGAAAAAAATTATTCTAGTTGCATAGTCCAAAATTCCCCCCCAAAATAAAGACACTGTAATGGCAGAGTGTTAAATAAAAGCCAAAGTGGTCCTACCTCCCAACAAGCCGATTTCTGACAATCTGATAACTCAGAAGAGGACTGCTGGGACAATTTTTTATGTCCAGTGCTTCAGACATAGCTGCTGCTTCATGTGTCTATGGAACAGACTGGGAATGTTCCATTGACACTCAATATCAGAAGCTCTCTCACCAGCATGCAAACATTTTTTATTGCTGTCAGTCAGAGACAAACAAGCAGAGGAAGGAGCAGAAGCGGGCACATTGGACAGTGTGCTCCACACAGTCTGATGCAAGAAGAGTGGGGTTATCACCAATTTTTAGGGTGAAGAAAGGAGTCATGTATAAAATCTGAACACTGTACTATAGCAAAGGGACTGGATCTCAGCTGAAAGTACTTTAATCATCAACAATCAATAATCACACACCTGGATTAAGGAAACAGCCTTTGCAATCAATTTTAGGTCCAGCTTAATAAATATATATGTGGGATTCCCCAAGGGCAATTAAAAAAGTTTGTTTTGTTTTTTTTAATCACCTGTACCAGTGATGGGGCATTTTTACAGATGAAGTCCATAATTTTTCCAATAAGGTAAGATTACATTTTTTCTAAGTTTGCAAATACAGTAACAACATTCCATGGACAATGCAGATATATTTGTCCATTTTTCTCCGCAGACTTCATAGAGCACTGTATCCTTACCTTACTGTAAGACTATAGAATCAATTCAGCACTATGCGAGAGCGCATTCTTGCACAGTTTCCAGTGCAAGAACCTTACTTTTGTGTCACATGTGATTTAGCAAGCACCTTTTATAAAAGCAAATTTGCTTTCAATGCAAGACACAAGTGAGTATTCTGATTTTAAGTGTCCCTGTGTGCAAAAAGTCTCGTGAATGTTTCACCTTAGAGACAGGCTATTAAGGTGAGAAATTGGTGTGAGAATTCCCAACATAGTTTTGCTGACGAGTATGGTTCTTTTGGTGTGTTTCAGTTGCTTTTTTGTAGAAATGGAGCCTTTGGATGAATACCTTGCTGAGAGATTGATGAATATTCACTGTTCTTAATCTCCAGTGATTCTAGTGGAACTTTTAAAATAATTTGTAATTTTCCTGATTTCACCAGTGTTTTTTATTTTATCTTTTTTACTAGTATTCACACTTGAAGGGATATATTTTTTAAACAAAACTAATTTATTAAAATAACTATAATCTAAGCATAAATATATCTAAATATTTTTTTTATTTATTAACAATTAATATCAAGTCATAACATACATGTTAGGCATAAATAATAAAATACAAAAGCAATAATACATTGGGGGCGAGGGGCACCGGGGCGATAGCCCTGCACAAAATGGACTAGTACTCAAAATAATACACAGAAACATACGGTACATATATACATAGATATTATAATATATTATATTATAAATATTACTTTTCAAGGGTGTTGAAGGCCAGATTGGGGAGGGGAGGTCACCTGGGCCCTGCACTAAAGGGGCTACTCAAAATAATAACAGATAACTTAATATTAAATAAATACATATATTCATAAATAAATTCATCAATCAATACATACATAAATGAGTAAATAAATAAACAATTCAAAACATTAATAAATATATATTTACATAAATAAATATATACATATATAAATAAATCTAACCACCAATAAATACATATATACATAAATAAATGAATAAAATAAAGATGTCAGGTTCGGGGAGGGGGGTGGATGTGGCGATGTAAGCAGAAAAGATGGAGGAGGTGTCAGAGGTGGAAGAGGAGGAGGTACTTAACACTCACTCAAGTGCTGGCAAATCCAAGTCCTATGGTATCTATGCCTTGTTCATCTTAAGGAATGTAAGCATGTTCACTTTGCCTGTGGATAGGCAGATCCTCCTGTTGTTGACACCCCCGCACAGCTGAACACATGTTCTGATAGGACACTTGTCGCAGGTCAGGCCAGCACCTCCAAGGCATAAAGGACAAACTCTGTCGAATTTGCCGACCCAGAAATTGAATGGGGAGGAGCCATTTCTCCGTACCAGGAGATGCTTGGACAGGTAGTCATCCACCATGCGAGTCAAAGTCTACCTCCTGGTAATATGAGTCGTATCCGATGGTGGTGAATGTGGCGAAAAAACACATTGTGGCCATGCCCAACCCCCCCCCCCCTGAGATTGTGCTGCCCCTCCTCCTCCTAGGCCTTGTGCCACCACTGAGCCCTGAAATTCAGTTGGGAACTCTGTAAATAGTGAGTCCCTAGAGTGCGTTTGTACTCTCTCATTTTGCGATCCTGCTCCAGTGCTGCTTTCAAGGAGGTGATGTTGTCCTTATAGCAGGGATCCAGCAGGGGACCCACCCCAGTAATCAGCACTGCTGACTATGCGGGCAACTCTGCAGCCATTGCACAGGCACTGGAGCATGTAGTGTCTCATGTGAGCCAGGCTGTCCTGAGTCAAGGAGAAGCTGTCCTCAGTGTCAGGTTTCTCCTCCTGCTGCTCCTCCCTCCACCCATGCTCCATCAACGCCTGTGAGCTGCGCTGGGTACCACCCTGCTTTGAGAGAAAGTCCTCCTGCTCCAAAACTGTCCGCTGGCTGGACAGTGGCATACCTGCCCACTGTCAGCCCAGCAACCCACCCTGCGAGCCACGTGTGCACTCCCCTGATACCTAGGAAATGGACCTTCCCTGCTGCTCCTCCTCTGCTTCCATCACATCCTCCATCTTGCCAGGGTTTTTTTTCCAGCAGCCAAATGATGGAGATGGTAGCGCTGACAATGGCGTCATTAGCACTGACCATATTGGAGGCCTACTGGAAGCACTGCAGTACCGTGCAGATGTCCCTTATGGAGGCCCACTCATTGGTGGTGAAGTGCTGTTGGCCTGCACTTCTACTCACCTGGGCATTTTGAAGCTGAAACACCTCAATTGCCTGCTGCTACTCGCAAACCCTTTCCAGCATATACAATGTGGAATTCCACCTGGTGGGAAAGACACATATGAGGCAGTGGTTGCGAAGTCCAAAGTTTCTCTGCAGTGCATTCAGACAAGTGGCAGCAGGGTGGGGCCACCGAAAGTGTGCGCACAAGCTACACAATTTATGCAGCAGCTCCAGAATATCTGGATAATGGACCAGGAAGTTCTGCGACACCAAGTTGATCACATGCACCAGACAAGGGATGTGCGTCAATTTAGCTCATCCCAAGGCTGCTACAAGGTTACGCCCATTGTCGCACACCACATTGCAGGGATGGGGTGGGGTTAGCTCACCCTCTAGTGGGGATTAAGGTGATTCAGTTTGGTGTGTTGCTGCATTAAAGTGGACCAATACCCAGGATTTTGACTATCTTGGGTTTTGGTCCACTTCCCCGGGGCACCCCGATCGGGGGTACCCCGCTATGTGAATCTCCCGATAAAACTCCCCTCACCCCGCTCCTATGGCGTGTCAAAGCGACGTCATAGCTCAGCGGCTCCGGGCACGCTGGCGGCAGCATCTTGCGCTTCCCTCTAACAGGGAGCGTGCCTGCGCCGGCCATTTGTAAATACTAGAGAGAAGTGCGAGATGCGGCCCGTGCATGCGCCGTTAGACCGGGATTCAGGTAAGGTTTGTGGGCGTCCTGGGGGGTTTCAAACAGCGGGGCATTCTGATTTTGGATGCCGCGAAGAGGGATTGGATCGGCCCGGTATCTTATAGATTCCCGGGCCGATCCTGCTGGGTGTTGGTCCACTTTAAGCTGATGAAGCTGGTATATCTCATCTGATTTGTAGTCATGCCCCTATATTTAATTTATGCATGACCACATTGAGAGGAGGGTATGGGTTTACCCCTCTTGCAGCAGATTGGGAGGGGGGACAAGCTCACCTTTTCTGTTTCTTTTAGTTTATTGCAAAATAAATTACCAGCCAAATATTAAAGCCTGTTAAAGTGGAGCAAAACCCACCCTATGAGACTCCGGGGCCGGCATACTCACTCATCATCGTTCCCGGTCCAACGGCGCATGCATGAGCAGCGGCTGCATCCTCGCTACCCCTTTAGCAGGGCGCGTGTCTGCATCAGGCATTTGTTGATGGCAGATGCAGGCACGCTCCCTGTTAAAGGGTAGCAGGGAATGTGTCCGCCATCGCGCTCAGAGCTGCGCTGATTGGACGAGAGGGCGTAGGACCGGGGTAGGGTAACTTAGCTTCACACAGCGGGGCACCCTCGATCGAGGTGCCCGGGGGGCAAAGAGCAAAACCCAGGATAGTCAAAATCCTAGTTTTGGTCCACATTTTAATGTTGATGCCAGGGTAGCTGAACTAAAAGCAGACAGCTAATGTTAGCTATCAAATTACCCCCAGCTTGGACAGTTTCTGTAAAAATCTGTTAACAAATAGAGAAATACTATTGTGTCTGGTTAGATTTCTGCCCTCAACCTTTCTGATCCTTTTTAAAGGAGTAGTAAATATTTGAAAGTCATTTAGAAGTAAAAGAAAATTAAGAGAAAAAGCTTAACTTAAAGATTCCATTAAAAAGATAAGGAAAAGGCTCATTTGCATTTTTGTTTAAGTTCCTCAAAGCTTATCACTTTCTTACTAAGGGAGTGGATTAAAATGTCTTTGAAGGTGAACAAAAAAGTTGAATTTGAAGAACTGCAAGTATATTTACAGGGGTCAACATTAGTAAGTTTTTCAACTGTATAAGCTAGCGATATTGGAAGAAAATTTGAATTTGAAGTGCACTTCCTCGCAGCCTCCCCCTCCTCGTGCTCCAGATGCTGCCTAGAAAAATGCCTGGACTGCCATGGAGAGGAACAGGTCACAGGCTACAGGTACAAATCACTTCGAAGAACAAAAGCTATCTGCAGCAGAGATCTAAATGTGTTTGTAAAAGGTGAAATTGTGTAGTATTAAAAATATATTCTGGGGGTTGGGGTTAATTTTTCCCTCTGGCCCAGGGGTTCTGGTCAGGTGTTTGGGGAGTGGCTACTGCGCCTATTCCCTCCCTCTGGGAATTGTATAAAAGTCAGTGTTCGTGTATTTACAATTTTATTGACTGTGATGCAGCAAGGAAATTATATACAGGTTGGTAAAATGTTGGTACATAGTAAAAGGTTAGTACAATCAGGTTTCTGAACAATCCTTGAGGTATTGCTCTGAAGGGGAAAAGGTGTCTGGGCAGTATTACTTTCCCGTAAAGTCCTTTTCTTTTCTTAATACCCTGGTTTGTAGCAAGATATCCGTTAAGGGTACAATGTCCCCGTCTGTAGCAAGTGGTTTTGATACAGATACGTTTCGCTTTATAAGCTTCTTCAGTGTATTCTGTGTCTGTGTGTATACAAAAACGGGTGCGACTGGTGGTGCGACTGGTGGTTGTGCTTGTTTGATCTGGTGAGTATAGTATAGTAAGACTGGAGTCAGGGACATGTATTGTCCCTGACTGTAGTTACAGCTTCAGATGTCAGCGCTGCCGTGCACTTTAGTGCACCCCGACAGGCTCAAGGACTGGCCCACCTTCTGCTCAACAAATTTGTGCAGGGCTGGTACTGCCTTCTTTGAAAAAGAAATGACGGCTTGGGACTCTCCACCTTGGCTTGGCACTAGCCATCAGCTCTCTGAAAGGTGCAGAGTCCACCACCGTAAAAGGGAGGGACTGCAGCACCAGCAACTTGGACAGGAACACATTTAGCTTCTGCGCCGTAGGATGAGTGGGCGCATACTCTTGTCTCTTGGACATGGCTTCGCTGATGGATTGCTGGCGGGATGACTGACTTTTAGTAGGAGGAGCAGGAGCATCTGGAGCAGCAGAGGATGGGTATGACGCACAGCTACGTTCGGCTGAGGTGCTGGAGCCTTGGCTGGGTGAAATTGGAAGCGGCATGGCACTGGCTGACGCAGCAGGCTGGACCCCCACTTCGGAGCCTCGGATCTCCCAGGCCGCTTTATGGTGACGCTGCATGTGTTGCCGCAGGGCCGTGGTACCAACTTTGGGGCCCTGGCCACGCTTCACCTTCTGTCTACACATCTTGCCTGTGGCCAGGTTACCCTCCTGCGGGTGCTTGGTGGAAAAGTGCCACACTGCCGAGTAGCTAATTTTCCCTCCAACAGTCCGCACTAATTCACTGCTACTGCTGCCAACTCCAGGAACCCCTGCTCCACTACCTCCCAGGAAGGCAGCCTGCCGTGCAGCAGGTGATCTACCCCGCCCCCGGCCACGTGTGGCTCCAGACATCCCAATTCTGCCACCATGCTGACTGCCAACCCTACTACCACCTTGCTGCCTCGGCTGCTGACTCTGGGGCAACCTGGGACCCTCTTCTCCTGATGATGATGAAGCCCCTTCTGCATCATCATCATCATCATCATCGAGTTGTGTCTGCACGTCACTGATGTCCTCCTCGGTTTCCACAACAGCGTGTGCTACTGGAGACGGAACGCTCGCCACACCACCTCGCACGCCACTCTCCTCCTCAGTGTTTGTCTGCCTAGCGAAGGAAGTGGCGGATGTCTCCTCCATTTCTTGGCTGGGCAGTAGCTGCTGACTGTCCTCTAACGCATCGTCCTCACTGAATAGTGGAGCTGAAACCAAAGCATAAGATACGGTGGCTGGAGGGGGGGCATAGGACAGAGGCAATGGAAGGACAGGGGCTGCTCCCGGGCCATGCCAACTCAGGGTTGTGTCCTAGGAACCTACCAACTGTTGACTGGGGGTGTCAGATGAGGTCAATGACCGCGTTAACCAATCGATGACGGCAGATGAGTTGCTGGTCAAGACACGACCACTAGCAGATACCGGGAGATCAGGCCTCTCACTGCGACTCCTGCTGCCACTAGCCCCTAGTCTGCTGCGACGTCCTAGGCCTCTCCTCGGTGGACATCCTAGCACATCTCTGCCTGACATTTTTACTGCGTTTAGGAGGGGCTAAATAATACACTACACTACACCTAGAACAGTATTTTTGTAACAGCAGGTGTGTAGAAAAGTTAGATCAAAATAGGCAGACACTGTAGCTAAAAGCTAATGCAAAAATACACTGTCAGATGGTATTACACAGGATGCCCCTGGTCAGAGTTAAATGCACCACAGGCAGTTTTAAAAAGTGTTTTTTGTTCAAAATGTAAAAAAGGTAAAGATGTAGGTACTCTTAAAAGTGCTAGTATTCGGGATGCCCCCCCCCCCCCCCGGTGAAAAGCAATGGGTGCTTTAAACTTTAAAACCAGACTTTTTTATACAAAAGGCAAAAGGTTAGTAGGCAGGTACTCTTAAAAGATAAGTGCTAGCACTGACAATGGCCCCAGTGAAAGGCAATGGGTGCTTTAAACTTATAAACCAGACTTTTTTATACAAAAGGCAAAAGGTTAGTAGGCAGGTACTCTTAAAAGATAAATGGAAGGTAGCACTGACAATGGCCCCCGGTGAAAGGCAATGGGAGCTTTAAACTTGTAAACCAGACATTTTTATACAAAAGGCAAAAGGTTAGTAGGCAGGTACTCTTAAAAGATATGTAAATATTAGTGGGCACAGCCTTACTCAAATCAAAAACAATCAATCAAGTGTGCTCCGGGGTCTGTGCCAATATTGGAAACACATATAGACAAAAGGCACATAAAACCCAAGTAGACAGGCACAGCTTATTTATAAATATTAAAAATTTATTAAAGGTTCCAAAAAGAAAAAAACACATTAAAAACATGTACAGACGATATTAAAATAGGCTCCTAAGACCATCCCATATCTCTAAGCCATGGGTACAGTACTAAACCAGACAAAACATAATAGTTGTAAATCTAATAAGTAATCCTATCAATAATAATCCCAAATAACCTATAAATATACAAATAATTTACCAAGATAAATGCCCTTATTCATCAAGCGATAGCGCCAGGTAGTGTCTGACGAGCGCCAGGTAGCGGCAGCTAACGGCGACTACCGACTCAAGTACGCCCGGCGGCGGTCACAATGATGCATTTATCAAGGAAAATGAGGCTAGCGCCGGCGAGAGCGACGGCTAGCGCGGCATTCATCATGAAGCCGCCTGGACCGAACAGCGCCGCTGCAAATTCCCTCACAGCGCCAGGTATGAGCTGTCGCTCCCTGGCGATGTCCAATGCATTTCAATGGAGCAATCTATAATTATTCATAATTAATTGGTATTAATTTTTTTTTTTTTTTTTTTTAATGTCAAAAAATCGGAGACCACTTCTGCAATGTTAGGATTTATTTTTAAGTAAAAAAAAAAATTAAAAAAAATATGTGCAGAATTGATCTAACAGGTCTGAGATTAATGTATTCATATTACAAAATGATTCTAAAAACATGTATAATGTTACATTAAAAAAATATGGTTGTTTAGGGGTTAAAAACTAGTTAATACACATCGCCGCAAGCGCTCTGGGGTTTAAACAAGGAATGGACAGCGACAGCACATTCGGAGCGTGATTTGTTGATGAATATGAAGCTAGCCGTTCGCTCTGGCCATTCGTTGTCAGGCGCTCACATACAACGCTGGACCTGTGAAACAGCGACCCCCCAGCCCGTATTCAACATTACCGCACACCGACTGAGTCGCTGTCATCAAGCTAATGCCGGCCAAGCACAGCGAATACTGGCTGGCGCTGAAAAAATCACGCTACAGTCGCTCATCTGTCGCTACCTGGCGCTATTAATGAATCGGCCTCTTAGTCTATATTCATCCTGGGGATGTGTCTTATATCTATGATCTGCATGGAACGATATTCCTCATGTGGGATACCCCTCTGGTCTTTTTAGATTTGAATGACCCCTCACTTGGCTGCCTGGAAAGAAGGGACCATAAAGTCAAGATTTGGGATCCCATAGTGTGCTTATTAATTCAGCCTGGCAGTTTATGGTCTGGACACCATACCTACCCTGGAATGTATGTTGACTATCTCTGAAATCAGAGAAGGATACCCGTGATTCAGGATTTATATTAATTTAAATATATATATTTTTTTTACCTGAATCATGAACCCAATGTATATAATCCCTCCCCTGGATAATTGATGATCTCTCTTTTGGATGCCTAGAAAATAGGGACTACACAGTCAAGTTATTGGTCTACACTATATGCTTAAGGGGCAGTTGTGGCCTAGAGGTAAGGGGAGCGGACTTGTGACTGGAGGGTTGCAGGTTCGAATCCCGGTCCTGGGACATGACTGAAGTGCTCTTGAGCAAGGCACCTAACCCCCCAACTGCTCCCCGGGCGCCATAATTAGGGCAGCCCACTGCTCCGGGCACGTGTACACACACTGCATGGATGGGTTAAATGCAGAGGACGAATTCCTATGTGTGCGCAAGCATACAATGGCCATCTATGCATTAAAATAAATAAATAAAAAAAATAAAAAAAATTATACATAGGATGATGTAGTCCCATTAACGAATGTTATATTCACTTTGGTATACCCATGCTGATGTTTATATACCCGCATGGTAGATATCAAGGTCCAGGACATACCTCCTGGTCCTTTTTATATATCTGATCCATGAATCTAATGCTAAGTGTCCCTCCTTCTGTGGCCCAGAAAGTAGGGACAATATGGCTTTAATATTGGAAAACAGAGCATGTCAAAAGAAGGGATATGTGTATCAAAGAAAGGATAATGCAAGATAAGTCATGTGTCAATACATCATTTATAAGGATTCACTTATTGAGATAAATATCTGTATATAAACGATAGAGGTAGTATTTTGTAACGGTTCTCACAACTGGGTGCATCACCCAGAGAATATTTAAAGAGATATTCCCAGATCTGACGGCTGTGATTCTGCGCACTCCCCCCTCTAAGTTTCTCTCCCCCTGCCTGGATGGGTGAGATGCTGACAACCGACCCTCCCCCTTAGCCGATGACACCGCCCGGGTCATCATGGGAGGGGCGGGGCCAGCACTCACCAGCACAGCATGTGTTTCACACTGTGCAGTGCTTCCGGGGTCAGAGGGAGAGCTTCCTGAGGTGAGGGCGTGGGCTCACAAACCACCAGTATAAAGGAGACATTCATGGTATAAGGTGGGTATCTCTGAGGAAGTTTGCAAAAGCGCGTGAGATTGTTGGATTGGCACAGACCCCCGGTTATTGCAGAGATGGCCATAAAGGGACAGTAATTTTTGCTTTTTCCATTGTTCGCTTGATACACTCCTTGTTCTTATGTGCAAGCCATCTTATACCACCGAGACTGATTGAAGGTGGCAATATCATAGCACACACTTTATATATAGAGTTAGTTTATAGATCATGGGTGAATTTATTTATAGTTCACAGCATTTATTAGGATTTTTCATCACATATGTACAAGATTTATTTATATATTGATTGCAATTTAAATTAGCACAAGCACTTTTGGTCTGTATATAGACTTTTTTATCTTGGTAAATTACTTGTATATTTATAGGTTATTAGGGATTATTATTAATAGGATTACTTATTAGATTTACAACTATTTTGTTGTTCTGTCTGGCTTAGTACTGTACCCGTGGCTTAGAGATAGGGGATGGTCTTAGAAGCCTATTTTAATATCGTCTGTACATGTTTTTAATGTGTTTTTTTCTTTTTGGAACCTTAATAAATTATTAATATTTATAAATAAGCTGTGCCCGTCTACTTAGGTTTTATGTGCCTATTGTCTATATGTGCTCTTAAAAGATAAGTGCCAGCACTGACAATGGCCCCCAGTGAAAGGCAATGGGTGCTTTAAACTTTAAAACCAGACTTTTTTTTATACAAAAAGGAAAAGGGAAGTAGACAGGTACTCTTAAAGGACACGTGCTGGTATTAAGGATGCCCCCCCCCCCCCCCCCCCCGGCGAAAGGCAAAGTTTGCTTAAAAAGGGACTACAAAATGCAACCAGTTAGTAGACAGGTAGTCTTGAAATATTTATGCTAGTGTTTGGGATGCCTCCTCTTCAAATACAGAGGTTGGCTCCTTTGATAGTGGAATAGTGACTTTGTTCACAACATGCAACCAGTTAGTAGACAGGTACTCTTGAAATATTTATGCTAGTGTTTGGGATGCCCCCTCTTCAAATACAGAGGTTGGCTCCTTTTATATTGGAAAAGTGACTTTGATTACAGAATGCAACCAGCTAATAGACCGGAACTCTTGAAATATAAATGCTAGTGTTTGGGATGCCCCCTCTTCAAATACAGAGGTTGGCACCTTTGATAGTGGAAAAGTGACTTTGCTCCCAACATGCAACCAGTTAGTAGACAGGTACTCTTGAAATATTAATGCTAGTGTTTGGGATGCCCCCTCTTCAAATACAGAGGTTGGCTGCTTTGATAGTAGAAAAGTGACTTTGCTTACAAAATGCAACCAGTTAATAGACAGGTGGTCTTGAAATATTTATGCTAGTGTTTGGGATGCCCCCTCTTCAAATATACAGAGGTGGGCTCCTTTGATAGTGGAAAAGTGACTTTGATTACAAAATGCAACCAGTTAATAGACAGGTAGTCTTGAAATATTAATGCTAGCACGCTTTTTAAAGAATGACACCAGGAAAAGGAAAAGCTAAATAGGCAGGTGTGTTATTAACACTAAATAGGCTTGAAAGCTAATGCAAACACTTTAAACTGTCCCTTTCTTTCTCTGTCACTGTCACAGCATCTCTCCTTCTCTATCTGTCCCTCGCTCGGCTTCTTCTTATCTATCTATCTATCTATCTATCTATCTATCTATCTATCTATCTCTCCCTCGCTGTATCTATCTAGCTATCTGTCTGTCTGTCTGTCTATCTGTCCCTCGATCTCTCCCTGCCTGATCTGCTCTGGCCGCAATACAGTGTCAGAATGATCTTCCGCAAAATTGCCGACGTTTATATGGCGCTGTGACATCATCTGTAAGCCTGTCTGATGATAGGTAGCATGTGACACCTACCCAGGATTCCTCGCCCCATGGGACATGTCCTGACATGTGGATCCACCATTTTAGATGGGCTGTATAGCAGTAAATGGAGTTTTAAGGAAGCGATTCGAGCGATCGAATTGCGGCGACATTCAGAATTGTAACTAATCAAATTTTTCCTGAAATTCGTAACGAATTCGGGTTCGTCATCGCTCATCTCTAGTCATTACAGGTCTGCCATTAAAGTGTTAATGTCACAATGTTACACCAATGTCATTCCATGTGTTTTCGCTTTGTTACAGGTGTGTATGTGTTCAAAAACAGACTTAAATCACACAGCGTCTGGTGCACTATGCTATAGCGACCAGATTTAGAGCACCAACGCTGTGTGTGTCTTTTTTTGATAAGTATGGTGTGGAGTGCCGAGAGTCGATTGCACTGAGCTGGCACTACCTTTCGCTCCCTGCAGTGCTGTACTGGTGTTAGAGTGGCCAGCATACATCACATTCATCAATGCTGGCCAATGGCCATGTTACTCCAGCGACCGCTAACAGCGTCTACTAGCTTTCGCTCTAAGCGCCTCTATACAGACTTCTATCTATCTATCTATCTATCTATCTATCTATCTATCTATCTATCTATCTCTCCCTCGCTGTATCTATCTAGCTATCTGTCTGTCTGTCTGTTTATCTGTCCCTCGCTCTCTCCCTGCCTGATCTGCTCTGGCCGCAATACAGTGTCAGAATGATCTTCCGCAAAATTGCCGACGTTTATATGGTGCTGTGACATCATCTGTAAGCCTGTCTGATGATAGGTAGCATGTGACACCTACCCAGGATTCCTCGCCCCATGGGACATGTCCTGACATGTGGATCCACCATTTTAGATGGGCTGTATAGCAGTAAATGGAGTTTTAAGGAAGCGATTTGAGCGATCGAATTGCGGCGACATTCAGAATTGTAACTAATCAAATTTTTCCTGAAATTCGTAACGAATTCGGGTTCGTCAGAATCGATTCGCTCATCTCTAGTCATTACAGGTCTGCCATTAAAGTGTTAATGTCACAATGTTACACCAATGTCATTCCATGTGTTTTCGCTTTGTTACAGGTGTGTATGTGTTCAAAAACAGACTTAAATCACACAGCGTCTGGTGCTCTATGCTATAGCGACCAGATTTAGAGCGCCAACGCTGTGTGTGTCTTTTTTTGATAAGTATGGTGTGGAGTGCCGAGAGTCGATTGCACTGAGCTGGCACTACCTTTTGCTCCCTGCAGTGCTGTACTGGTGTTAGAGTGGCCAGCATACATCACATTCATGAATGCTGGCCATGTTACTCCAGCGACCGCTAACAGCGTCTACTAGCTTTCGCTCTAAGCGCCTCTATACAGACGCTCATCTGCCAATACCTGGCGTTAGTAATGAATCAGCCTCTTAGTCACATAAGCCAATCATCACATCTGCAGGACCAGTTGGTAGGCCGTGGGGACAAAAATCTTTTCACCTTTCCAAAACATACCATTGGAGATTTAGCTTTCATGTTCAGGCACACCCACATCCTGGTGTTTACAAAATGTATATGAATAGGAAGAGTGGTGGAGTAGATGACACTAAACCTCCTTCTTCACTGTGCACTTTTGCTACTGCAGTCAGCAACAGACCCAGGGATAGGCACCGGAAGCATTATTTATTTTCTGCTGCCCCCTCTCCCAATGGAAACTGCTTTCTCTTATACTCAAAAGTGGGCCTAAATCAATAAAGCATAAGCTATCCCCCCAAACTGGCATGCCATACTCATTAACCAGCCCTAAGAAGCCTACTCAGTCACATAGAGAATACTGCTCTCATAGAGCCTTGACTTAACCCATTAATTACCAGCGCACCTTGAGATTTTGCCACCCTTTTTTGCCAGACCATTTTTCACTTAACAGGAAATGTCTTGTTTGTAATTTGTTTGTCATTGAACATAACAATACCCAACATGCATAGGTACTTTTAACTGCCAACCTACTCAAAATTTTGTCACCCTCTGTTGACAGGTCATTTATCACCATTTTGATCTATGTTTAACTGTGCTTTTTGCAGGAATTTCCAGGAAAATTATATTTAGTTTTTTTTTTCTGCAGAGTTTGAGCTTTAACATCAGATGCCTTGTTTGTAATTTTTCCAGTGTTTTTTTTATGTTTTTGATTGAAAAACACAAAGAAAAAATGTAAATTAATTAAGGCAGCCGTTCTGGGCATGTGTACAATCACTGCACAGATGGGTTAAATGCGGAGGATGAGTCCCTATGTTTGCACAAGCATACAATGGCGATCTATGCATTAATTATTAATTAATTAAAATTGTGTTTTTTAAAATTTGTCTAATTTATTAAAAAAAAACATGTATTTTATTAAAGAAAGCCATATTGCATGTGAAATAAAATACAACTACTATAAACACTATATAGGGTTATTGCTTTTAAAAAATAGTGTGGGGCCCCCTTTTTCCCAGCATAAACAGCCCGGGCACCAGCTATGCAGGGCTTGTAGACCAGAGTGCGGAGGCAAACCTCAGGCTCCCCCAGCCCTGGCTCTTCTGCTCCCCCAGGCTTTGGGGGCCGGGATTAATGACAAGTCACCTGCTAGCCACAGGTGAATTTCCAGCCCCCCAAGCCTTTTAAACTAGTTTAGGGGTCTCATGGATTTACCAGTTCACAAAGGGTTAAATGTAAAAAAAACACACAGACACCACAGACACAATGGAATAAAGTATTTTATTTTATTTTTTAATACTTACCTCCCATCCATCCCCGAGTACTGTGTTTCCTGCCAAGCACTCTGGTTTCTGCTCTTTCTGCTCTCCTGCTGGAAGCCTTTAATAACTGCTGAATGATGTGACAACAAAGGTTCATTTAAAAATGTTTAAAGTTTAAAACCCTAAAAATCACCCCAGAATGGTGTGAGTTCCCCCATTGCCAGCATAACCAGCCTGAGCACCAGATATGGGGGCTTGGAGACTAGGGCGCATGAGCCCTGGAGGCTGCAAGCCAACACTGGCTCTTCTACCCTGGGCTTTGGGGAGGCAGGTAGTGGGGGGCTGTGGATTAATGGTAAGTCACCCACTTGTTGCAGGTGAGTTGTCAGACCCCCCAAGCCTTGTGAACTGATAAAGGGATCTCATGGATTCACAAAGGATTAAATGTAAAAAAAAAAAACATAGCCCCCAACCCCAATACACAATCTGCACCACTCCATTTACATGATAACAATCACTTTTATTAATTAATCTAAACACTACACAGGTTAAAATACATTAAAAACTGATTATATGAACATTCCACTAAAGGACGCTGGTGGTAATGCACAATTAACTAGGTCAGATATCAAGCATATGTCCCTATGAAAACCAACTGAATCCTAGTGTTTCAAACAAAAAGTGCTATGTACTATATATACAATTAATAAACAACTCTAATGATACTATAAGTGCTAAAGTGAACAATTGCAAGAAAAATATAAGAAGTGTAAACCTTCATATGCATAAAAGGTAAGAAAAAATGACCATACCGAGGGACACAGCAGGTTAACAAGAGGTTAACAAGAGCAGGTTAACCTGCTGTGTCCCTTGGTATGGTCATTTTTTCTCACCTTTTAGATGAATTAATAAAAGTGATTGTTATCATGTAAACAAAGTGGTGCAGATTGTGTCTTGGGGTTGCGGGCTGTGTGGAAGCCTCCTTGTTGTATATATGTTGGATTCAGGTACCCAAGCCTGCAAACTTCTTTGATTAATTGTTGTTGGTGCGGCCCTTTGCTCTGTATTCAATGTAAAAAAAAAAACACACAGACACATAAGAGTGAAAAGTATCGTATTTCCGTCATATAAGACGCACCTGCTCATAAGACGCACCTAGGATTTGGAGGAGGGAAAATAAGAAAAAAATACTTTAAACTAAAAACACACCATTACAGACAGTGTGGCATTCCCCCTATTCCATTCATCATGGGCAGTGTGGCATTCTCCCCTCCAATTCCCCCAGGCAGTGTGGCATTCCCCCATCCCATTCCCATAGGCCGTGTGGGATGCCCCCGTTCCATAGATAGTGTGGCATGCTCCCATCCCATTCCCCATATACCCAGTGTGGCATCCCCCTCCATCCCATTCCCCATATAGGCAGTGTATCATCCCCCCCATCGTATTCCCCATATAGGCAGTGTGGCATTTCCCCTCCCATTCCCCATATAGGCAGTGTAGCATCCCCCCCATTCCCCAAATAGGCAGTGTGGCATTCCCCCTCCCATTCCCTATATATGCAGTGTGGCATCCCCCCCATTCCTCATATAGGCAGTGTGGCATTCCCCCCTCCCATTCCCCATATAAGCAGTGTGGCATTCCCCCTCCCATTCTCCATATAGGCAGTGTGGCATTCCCCCAGCAGCAGCTGTACTGCATAGACAAATGGAGGTAAACGAAACCGAGCACACTACTTGGATGAGAGGCCCACAACTGTGCTTTGAGGACACCAAAAAGGGGCGTTTCCTGGGTGGAACGTGGAGATACACACTGTTGGGGCTTTCCCACTGTGATTTGCGGAGAGGAACAATACCTGGAAAGACTCAAAATCACGGGTGCTGCGCCTCTTTAATTTACTTAGTGATTACATTATTTAATATGTTAAGGAGCAATATATATAGAAGTTGTATTAGAGATTAAAATAAATCCAAAGAAGTTGTAGTTCCACACAGTTCCAATGCTTGGCCAAGCAAGATTAGGTTGGTCCACGGAAGGGGCGCTGGGATCCTCAAACATATATTTTGCAAATTTTGAGAAAATCCTGCACAGCCAGACCTTGCAGTGAAAAAATGTTAAAACTTAGATTTTACTATTGTTAGTTAAAATCAGTAACTAAGGCGCTTACATGGGTACACAAGGTCCCATTTCGATGCGTTTTGGGGAGGTTCCCCCTTTGCCCCCCCTCCTGAAACGACAAAATTAGAGTTTAAAAATGATTTCTACTTTTTCATCCTAAAATACATTGCTTTTAAAGGGGACCTCTGCAATCATCTAAAGATGAATTACAGAAAGTTACATGTAGTGTAGATAGATAGCAGATATTACACCATGGATGCTGGATTAGGTGATCGGAGAGCTCTTTATTGCATGGCTGTTGTCTGGCCCTGATGCTGTAATACCCACTTCCTTTATTTGCTCCTCCTCCATACCTCACCTGCCAGGCAAAACATGCAAACTTACAACACAATAAAGGAATACTAGTAACAATATAAAATCCGTTTTTCAATTATAGATAGATATGGTGAAATTTTGCCCATATTGTTCCAAAATTACTAATCATGTAAAGGGTGTATTTCCTCCTTTTTATTTTGCCTCTCTCGACCCTCGCTACATTTAAACCAGTATAAAGTACTGAAATGGCAGTGAAATCACTTTGAAATCATTTACAAGCACTGCTCTTATTAATGAAATACAAACACAGCACATTACATTTAATCTGAACATAACTGCGAAGATCCTTTTTTTAATTTTCCCTATATTGCAGCATATTTCCCTTAAAGCTAGCAAGTATGCTTTGTGCTTATTCTAGGCTTCAGCTTTCAAGAGAGTGCACCAAAGGACACACATTTCAATGCTGTGACAGATGACATATTTTAATTAATCAAGCCATATTAAATCTGCATGTTAACCCTTTGCAGTGGTCTCCTATTAGAATCTTTATTTATCAGGGCTTCAGTCTGACTTTTCCTGTTACACATAACTTTTCAGCAATAGCTATTTGTGCTAATCATTAGTAAAAAAATATATATAATTAATGCATTCATTAAAAACTGTAGTTAATTAGGTAAACCTTTAGAGCGCCTAAGACCTATTTAAACCAATGTGTGTCCTAAAGGACACCGCTGTCTGAGTATTTACTACAGATTGAGCTCTCACTGATTCACTTCAACCACCATCGCCCGCAGAACATAAAAACATGATCATTAATCCAGCCTATGCTTGGATTTATTTTCTTATCAAATTAACTAAAGAGACAGTTCAGGCTAAAATTTAAAAAGATGTTTGGAAATCTTCAAGCATGCACGTTTCCCAAAATTCCTTGGACGTCCGTCATAGGGACATGGCTCCACACCGAAGTCACGTCCGTCATAGGGGACATGGCTCCACACTGAAGTCACGTCCGTCATAGGGGACATGGCTCCACACCAAAGTCAATCACAGTAACTGGGCATTCCCACTTTAATCCCTAGAATCAGCAGGCATCCAGAGGTATGTATGAGTGTCGGATCTGGTAAATTTTTCAACAGCCAGAGTAGGACAGAACATCAGTGGGGGGCAAAAGGGGAGTATGTTATTTCGTTTAGCCTGGACAGACCGTTTAAGAGCCTGATTTACTATGCACTATGCCAAACTGTGCTGGTGTGCGTGGATTGAAGTATGGTACCTTTAGACTTTAAGCTCGCAAAGGCAGGGCTCTCCTTCCTATTGTCCCCTGTGCTCACAACATCTGTTTTGAACCTCATGACTTCTAGTTTTGTATTGTTCCCTGTACTATTGTTTTATCTTGTCTGTAATTATATCTTGTAAAGCGCTACGGAAGATGATGGCGCTATATATATAAACAATAATAATAAAATAGCATCAATTAAAAATTTTTTTATGAGCACAGGACGCATTAAAAATACATTTACTATATCATTAGAGTACAGTGGTGCATCTAACTCCATTCCTGCTCAGGCTGGAGGAGTGCTCATTGTTCTCATAGGACATAATAGTCAAGTCCGACGGCATGTTATGTTTTTAAATTTAAGATAAAAAAGTAATTTAGTCTAACCCTTGATGATCAGAAAAAATTCTTGAAAGATTAATGGCAAGTTGCTCTAGGAATATTCGTAACTGGTACAGGAGGAATCTAGTAGACCCACCCTTTAGTCCCTTCTGATTATTTAGCAACAAACAGAGTTTTTGTTTCATACTGTATATAAGGGACATATAGAAAAAAATGTTACCCACTATTTAGCGTAGCTGTTAGGGATGAGTGAATCTATTTTATTTTGAATTTCTAAAACATTCAGGCCCGAAGTTGTCTGAATCTATTAAACAGGACCAACACTTGTTTTTTCTTTAACTGGTGTTGGTCCTGCAGACAGCAAATAAGAACAGGCTCAGGGAGGCTCCAACATTCTCGCTGTCTAACCCCCTCAGAACACCCGATATCCTTACCTGCACCTCGAGCCATCACCGGAAAAGGAGTTGCCAATTGGCTGCCGGGCGGTCACTGGGCCATGGCCGCATTCTCGGCACTGGCCACCGGATTGCCCCACCCATGTGCGCACCTGCAGCCGGTCGCAGGACTGCTTTACGGAGCTGGTTTGAGGTGAAGGTAAAGATATCACCCTTTCTGGGGGGGCTCTAGCATTCTGGATGCCCCTCAAGCTTGTTCTTCCAAATAACTAAATGTACACATTTTACTTAGTAGAGAGGAAATGCCCAAGCAGGAAAGAGAAGTAATGAAAAAATGACCCCCGTATAACCCTGTTTAAAAAAAATAGTGCGTTTTCATTAACACAAAAATACTGAATAAATATGAATGAATACAAAGTAATGAGTAATTACATGATAAGAAAATGATCAAAATTAATTTAAAAAAAAAGAAAAATGAAAAGGTTAGAAATAAACTTATCAAGCCCTTTCCATTTTCCGTTATTAGTGGCTAGTTTGTAAATATCAAAGATCTCCTTATTGTAAAGCTGGCGGCTGATTTGCATGCTGATGAAATATGCGGTGTGCAGGCGTGAACCGCGGGGTTATCTCGAGTGGACCAGTGGGGAACTGCCGAATCAGGCAGTTGAACGTCTGACCGACTCGAGAGTCCATGCCGCGGACCTTTCCTATTCACTTTCTTTCATAACAATTAAAATATGCAAAGTGATAATTTTCCTTAAGTAGCCTTAAATGTGCGATCTATTTAAATGTGAAGAAAATTGCTCCAAGCTTTTCGGTGCAAAGTCCAAAAAAGAAAAAAAAAATAGAATAAATTATGCAAATGTCGAAAAAAAGGACTCTACCACTTGAACGCCTAATATTGCTGTAATAGGCATACTGTTTCATTTCATTTTTTCCTGCTTATTAAAAGTGACAGTTCTTTTGCACTGTATGATGGTTGTATCTGACACAAGCGAGGGGAAATGACGGCCAGACTTAAATGCTAAAGCGTTTTGGTCGTTTTTTTAGATGATCGCTACATTCACAAAGTAATTATGCACTAGAGAGTCAAGAAATAAGGTTTAATTACACAGTAATCGCTTCTGATGGACACAGCAGAAGTGTGAACACCGCCAGACTGCAATCCATCAATGACAAACCCCTGGCCACTTTTAATTCCTCCTCATTTGCATCATAACCTCAGCACCAAGTTGCACAAATGCTGTTAAATGTTAATAGGAGCTGTCTTTCCTCTCAAAATGAATACTTAAGCTGTTTCATTTTTTTTTCCTCTCCGTCTCGCTTTCTTTACCACCTCAGACCTTCCAAACTAGCTCCACTCCGAGAGCAAGCATTAAGCGCCAGGCATGGTGCTTGGTCACTGTTGTGCTAATTGGGAGCAACATTTAAAATTTTTATCTCTCAAGCGCTAATAATGCGCACTGCTGACAAACCATTGAATAACTAATGGTGATGGCGTCGAGAGAAGGGAAAAAAAGGGGCACACAAGGATAACAATATATGAAGGGGACAGTTGTTCGGGAGCTTGCTATTTGATAAGTGGCTGTAGTCACATTTAATCCATATCCTTGGGGAGTGTAGGCAGAATTACATCTTCATCTCATCAAACATTCAGCCTTATTTAAGCATTCAGCTGATTGAGCTTTATTATTTCCTTTATGGCTGCATTGAGACAATGTTGACCCAGTCTAAATTTTTAAGAACCTGCATTTCTAATGCATGGAATTGCCTTTGCCATGTAAATTCTGTTAAACTATTGTAAATGTTAGACACCAGCAATATCGTTTTAATGATTTAGGGACAATGCAAAGGTTCTGTAAGGCAAGTCTCACTTTGTAGGGCCTCTCAACTTCTTCTAGTAGGCTTGGAGCATGCTACATAAGAAATTGAAAAAAAAAACAATGATTCATGATTTTTCAGAAAATTTGCTGCACCTATGTTATGCCAAGTCAAATAATAATACCAACTTTAAAAAGAAATATATTTGGTTTTAAACACTGATTAGGCAATATAATTCTAATTACCTAATAACCATGCAATTAAGCAATTGCAATTAACCAAATAAGTAATTCAACTATTAAACTTTTTAATGCTTGATGATCTAGCAAAATAAATCACTGAAAGGCAATATATGCAGAAAGCATTATACCTTAAAGGAACATACATAAAATGTTGCATTCCATATTTTTTATAGGGATCATTTTCAACTGCAGCGAAGATGGCAATCTCAATAACTAGAGAGTTCTGTTCAGTGTGTCCAACCCCAGATAAGGCAAATCCAGCTGACATCTGGAGCCACCAGCTCATACAATATATCTTTCTCAAAAATCAGGCCATGTGACATAGAGGCTGATTTATTAATAGCGACATGTAGCGACAGTTGAGCGACTGTAGCGGTATTTTCACAGCGCCCGCTAGTAGTGCCCGCTAGTAGTCGCTGTGCTTGCCCGTTGTTCGGTTGTTGACAGCGACTCAGTCGGTGTGGCGTAATGTTGAATACAAGGTTACGAGTCACTATTTGACAGGTTCCGCGATGTATGGGTGCGCATGATAGCAACTGGTCAGAGCGACCGGCTTCCACCATATTCATCAAAAAGTCACGCTCAAAAAATTCAAGCGCTGTGAAATGCATGTTTAAACCTCAGAGCGCTGGAGGCAATGTGTTAAAAGTAGTTTTTTAACCCCCAAACCACCATATTTTTTGAAACCAAAAAAAAAAAGTATTTTAAATAATTTAGTAATATGAATACATTAATATCAGACCTGTAATATCAGTTCTGTACAATTTTTTTTTTATTTTTTTTCCCTTACAAAAATTATCTAAAATGGCAGAAGTGGTCACAGAATTTTTCACATTTAAAAAAAAAAAAAACAAAAACAAAAAAACATTACTAACAATTAATTATTAAAATTTTAAGATTGTTCCATTGAAATGCATTGGAGCGCGCCAGGTAGCGGGCGGTCATACCTGTCGCTGTTCAAGGTCGGATGTTGGCGCTGTGGGCTGAGGCTGGAATAATGATGAATGAGTCGCTATATGGCGCTATCTCAGTCGCTAAGCAGGATTGGCTTGATAAATGTGTGATTGTGGTGGGGAGCCGGCGTTCTCGTGGTGCGGCCCGTCATTACTGGCCGCTCACCAGTCGCTACCTGTCGCTATTCCTTCATAAATAAGGGCCTAAGTGATGCCGATGCAGTAAATATTTTGTGGATGTGAATCCTGATGTTCTTACACTATGTCAAGCACAGCCACACAATGGCCAGATGCCAGACGAGCCTGAATTGAGCCTTGAGGACCTTCTAGGTTAAAACTATCTTACATGCAATAGATGGTAAGTGTGAGAAAGTGCTATAAAGGTATAAATAAGTTACATAAGCATTATGCAACCTAGAATGGGCAAAATGTCTTTACAACAAGTGATTGACTTAACTAACAACAATCCAACCTACAGTAGGCCAGTTCTAAAACATTTTTTGGACACTCCATTTTTAATTTATTTCTCAATAGAAAAATGATGAAAACACTTTCTTTTACACTTTCCTTGCAGGTTGATTAATAAATATAATTTCAAGTTTACAGCACAGTCTAGAAACAGTTACAAGGCACTTCAAAAGCAAGCCTTTTTCTTTTTTCCCAGTGGCTCTTTAGTGGTTGCCAAGTTTTCCCTCGTTGGGCACAAAGAAAAAAAAAATTTGCATTCTTACTACATATTACAGAAGATTCTGGGCTGATTAGTGGCCCCACATGACTGCTGGTGGCCAGGGTTGCTGTGGCCACACTGCACCATATAAATATTCCCAGCAAGTTTCACTGGTCACCAAAAGTTTACATAGGGCAGCAATCAGTGGCCTATTTGGCAAGTACTGAAACAAGGATAGGGTTCCCAAGGCAGGTATGTGTAGCATGACACTTCTCAGTCAGATGCCCTGTTAAGTCCTGTTCAGTTACTTATTTAACTAGAGGGTCACTTTAAAGCCATCATGGGGAGTGCTTAAAGTGGACCACCACCCACCCCTGATCGACCCAGGAATCTATAAGAGGGACGTGTGAGAGGCGGCGGCGGCTTATCCGTCGCTTGTCCATCGCTGATAAGGTAAGATTTTAGGGGCTTTCTGGGGGGTTTCACACAGCGGGGCACCCCCGATCGGGGTGCCCCGCGGAAGTGGATCAACACCCAGGATAGTGAAAATCCTGGGTGTTGGTCCACTTTAATGGAGAAAGAGTAAGGAGAGTCCTAGAAACAAAACAAACAACACTCATGTTAGATCCAAGCGTTTACCTGTCAACACTCAGAACATCCAAACATCATTGCGAAAACACAGACTGACTTGCTTAGGGACCCGCGCCTCATATGCCTTGCGGTGGTGTATTGCAGCTCGCTGTGGTCAGCGAAGCTTAAGGTCCAGTTAAAGGTTAACTTAGAGGTTCTGTCTGGTTCACTAAGAGTAGTGGTCAATTAAGCAATTGCTGTGCAGCCCAGCCTTCCAACCTCCCATTGGTCAGTAGTTACATAAAGCTGTTCAGGCTTCAGCACACACTGCTTGTGATAGCGTCTTGCTGGTGGTGTGTCACTCTGTTGGTTTATTTCCTGCTGACCGAATTAGTTTGCTTTGTATCCTGACTATGCTTTTTGTCTGACCCTTTGGATACTGCAACTCTCAGATTTACAGCTTTGACCTTTGGCTTTCCCTGGACTTCGGTTTTGTTTACTCCTTCTGTCAAGACAGTGGTAGGACTGATAATCTGTTGCAGACCCAGCTATCGCTGACTTCCCCTGTGTATTGTTAGTTTTGCCCCTTTGTACATCGGCCTTTGTGGCCTCAGGTGCCATCCTTTGTGCCCTTAAGTCCTGGGGGCACTGTGTTCGGGCGGGTGTGTAATGTCTCCCGGCAAACGGGGGCTTGAATAAAGGGGGAAGACGGCGGTTTTAGATTGGGGGGTTGGCATTTTTTGAACTGCATGAAATTATTTATTTTTCTGCCCAGAGCACATTATTCCAAAAGGTCTTATCCTTTCCTAGGTGTTCATATGAAAATGTATATTTTATATTATATTTTAGCTCAAACTTGGGGCACATGGCCTTGATAAGTTGCTAGCTGTTTGTAATCCCTTTCACTTGTACATCATCTTCCAAACAGTTCAAATACTTTTCTAAAGTATATATGCTAATAAACCACCTATGTCATACAAGTTAAACAAATCAGCAACTATTGAATATTGGCTGCAAGAAAAAGGGGAGGGGCTATGAAAAAGCACAGTATGGGTTTCAGTGCTTCACTGGTTGTTTCAGCACAACTTTTCTTTTTACTTTGTGCATTGTAAATTACATTTAAATATATATAAATATAAATATTTCTAGAAAGCTGAAACATACTATTTCCCAGTTGAGGAAAAAACACAAATCAAATTCCTCCAATTTGCTTTGCCAATGCTGCATGGCTTCCTCTGGTAGGCTGCATCTCCAGCTAGTTTCCTGTAAACAGCTTACAGTCTTACATCTATGTATTTAAAGATAGTGGAATCATTAAAATTGCAACTGAAAAGTAAACTGTGCCTTTGCAATGGCCAGAGTTATCCTTCAGTAAGGTTAAACTGGGCCCCCTGGCATTTCTTTGTTATTTTAGCCCAAATACAGGGCACTTTTTTGGGGTCCAGCCATCTATTATCCATACGCTCTTCAGGTTTTTTCTTCCACCAGCCCAAATAATCTTCCAAACAGTGAAATGAATAAAATCTAGGTGAACATGGCCTGCAGTTTCTTGCAAGACTAGTGCCACGTATTGCCAAGTGAGCATCTGTGTAGCGGCGCTTAGAGCGACCACTAGTAGACGCTGCAAGCGGGTGTCGGGTGCTGTGTCCTAGCTTAGCGGGGGGAGAAGTGAAGCTGTACTATCCTGTCCAGCATTTATAAATGTGAAGTCTGGAGGGTGCTGTAGAAGCGTTAATCTATAAGATTCCAGGGCTGCTTGATTTCCTCCCCCCCAGGGGCATCGAGACGCAGGATGTCCCGCTGTGTGAAATCCCCAGGTCGCCCGGTACACTCACCTTCTCCCCCGATCCAACTGCACATGTGTGAGCAGTGGCCACTCCCTGCTATCCTTTTAGCAGGGCGTGCACCCCTTAAATGTGATTGGGTGTCCCTGTAAGAGGGCAGCAGGGGATGTGGCCACCGGGTACACTCGGATCTGCTCTCTTAGACGAAGGCTTAGGTGTAGAGGCAGGAGCGGATCTGAGCAAACTGATTGGACGCGAAGCGGCATATGCACCATAGGACCAGGGAAAGGTGAGTTCAATTGGGCGACCTCAGGGTTTCACACAATAGATAGCCCCCCCTTAACCCACTGCAAGCCCCATTTTTCATACCTTTCATCTCATCTCCAATCATGGGACTCAGCTTTGTCAGGGGAGCAAGGAGGAATGTAAGCATGCAAGGGGTGTCACCATCAATCATGGAATCCCCCCACTCCTTTACTGGGGAAACCTGAAAAAAAGTTGATTGACTTAACCCATCCATGCTTCTGCTCCTGCTTTAGGTTTACACTGTTCCCATGGGGGATCATGTATAGGAGTAGGTTAGGGACTTTAAAGGGACTATAAACCCAATGGCAATAATAAAGCGGCAGCAGCTCATCTGATGCCTAGCCCATGTGCTTCTCCTCCATTTCCTGTAGCTCAGAGTAGAAGTCGTAGCAGGGCTCCAAATTTGCCCTCCATTCAAATTATTCCTCCAGAACCACACAAATAAAAAAGGCCTAACAGCCACTTTGTTCTTTGGGGTTCTCAGCATGAGTAAGCCTGTCAGGAGCATGCTCAAGACTCATAAAGCTGAGCCATGACATGCCCATCCCAGCTCAGCAATGTCCTAGTCATTAAAGCAAAGAAAAAGGCTTTGCTTAGAATACATAAGGTATTTACATATAATTAGGGATTTTGAAATACTTTGAAATGGCTTATTGTACACTGTTTTCACAGTGAATAATGTGGGAAGAAACTAGTTTGTAATGGTACAGGAACTTTAGGGACAGTCCTATTAGCTTTTAAGTCTGCTTTATCGAGCAAAGTTGCCTTATTCAACAAAAGTGAACTCTGTGTGAACAAAACATCTCATTAGTAAATTAGAGCCCTAGACCAAGTTTTAAGAAGTTAATTTTACCTATATGACATTGTAATTGTTCCACACTATATTGGTTTGTATTTTCCTTAAGGTCTCTGCCAGGCACACACTAACTTTCTTCCACCTTCTTGGTCTCTGCTGTGGTCAGAGACAGCTGTGGGACCACTCTGGCTTGCCCAGCTTGCTAATGCTAATTACTAATGCTGTTGATTGTCTGTTAGACCACTTTTCTGCATGGTCCTGCAGGAATGAAATTAAAATGAGGGCAAACTTTGTATCCCTGCTTCAGCTTCTACCCAGCAAAGCAGGAGGAGAGGCACATGGAACAGGCATTAGGTGAGCTGCTTGCTGCCCTATTGCTGTGGGGTTTACACGCCCTTTAATAATAACATAATCCTTAATAGATCATTGGAATGATTGATTAGCATTTACATAGTAAAAAAACTATAACCTTAAATATATTTTTATTAAATTCCCATACACGCTGGGGATGGCCTTTTCCTAAAGTGATAGTAAACTATTTTTTTTACTAACGCTGTTTATAAACCACTTTAAATTATTCCTCTGGAAACAGAAAGGTACAAAGAGACCACTTTTAAAAATTATTTTCAGTACAAGCAGAATCCTAGAGGATAGGCAATTGGTAAAGAAACTTGTTTCCATGACGACAGTCAATAGGTTAGGTGACCTCTTTTAAACCAATTGGATTGCAAATTCATATCTAAGGGGATAATGCATTTATTTATATCTTTAGAAGTAAATATGATTTTTTTTCAAAAGAATAAAATATTTTAATAAGATACCGTCATCTGGCACAGTCATAGACTGTAAGGATTAACTGGTATTGTTCGTAATGATGTGTTTACATGCAAGCTCGTAGATGCCTAAATGAATCGTTATTTTAATTGGTTTATGTTGAAAGATTCTTTGATCAGAAATAACAGTAATATATATTAGCATGCCGCATTTTAAAGTGAGACTGCCTTTCATTAATCAAGTGGCTGTACGGTTGATTAATTTGTACAAGGTTTAAATTGCTATGAAAATTTATCATTCATAGGCATGATCTCCATTTACATATATGTTAATTACGGTAAATGTAATCTGTCTCAAAGTCCTGTGGGCTGCATAATAAAGAGGAGTGGTGATCACAGAGGATACTTATAGAGCACTTAGAAAGTGAAGTCTCTCTTGCATTCTAGAAAAAAAAAGTCACTTTTCCCTTTGTCAAAGGCAAAATAAAATTCAGACAATTTCTACTTAAGGCTAGTTCAAATGATAAAGATTTTCTTATATGATATGTGATATATTTTTCTTATCCATATGTCAGAACATCCAGTAAAATGACTTTTTTTTCCCTATTAGGGGAATCTCCTCCACATGCTAAAATGATTTGTCCAACTTGCACTGGGTAATGATAATAAGAATATATTTTTTAAATGTATCCGTTAAATGGACAAATTAAGGGTTTTTTCTTTTAAAGTCTAAAACAATCTATGTAAAATAATTTTAAATTAATTACGTTGCTCTGCACTAATAATGTTGAGGTCTGGCGAATGCCCTCCATGTTTAATGAATATGGGTATTAAGGGCAAAAAACGGTAACTGAAAATAAAAATTTAGTGGCTTTTCCTCAAAAGATTTAAAATAAAATGACATTAAGGTAATATTTAGGAATACTTTAAAAAAGGTAATATTTAGGAATTAAAAAAAAATTAAAGTTTATTTATTTAATTGTTATTTAAAAAACAAAAAAAATCATATTTAAACACACATTAAAGTGAACGAAAAACATCTTTTTAATTTTTCTGAAAAATCATGAGATTTCTATAGTTCTGCGGTGCAAAATCTTTTTTATTGCAAATGTATAAATAACATTAAATAATACATACAAAACACCAATATCTCCTAATATGTTGAAATTCCATATTGACTATTGGGGGTCATGCTAATTATTTGGTGAAGCAAGGTTTGCTTGGATGAAATTTGAAACCAGCTTTTTTACAATAACAAGATGAAGGTGAAAAAGTTTCTTTTTTTCTTTTCACAAAAATCACACATATCTGCAAGAGGGCATTTAAAAGGCAGTGGTAAAGCATTATTCCAGAGAGGTAAAGATATATTTTAAGAATACAGTATGTATAATCATATAAAATCCAAAAAAAATTGGTAAAAAGCAATTTCATGTAACACCCTGTCACTAGACAAGTGGACACTCCCTCCATCTGGAGAATAAAAAGATTCAATCTGCAGAAGAGAGAATTCTATTCCATAAAAAGATCTAAAAATAGCCTCCACAAAAACGTGTTACAGCATCAATAGTTAATAACTTTAAAAAAGTATGAGATGTTTTAAAAATAACATTATTGGTTCTGGTTATCTGTTATCTGTAAAAAAGAAAATAAAAATCTGTACCATAAGAACTATAAATCTGTGGAATAGCTCCCCACCAAAGCTTGTTAAAGCAACCACGCCTGACAGCTTAAAACAAAAGAAGATTTCTAAAAAAAAAAAAAATAAAGAACATTAACTGTTACTATTAGCTGTTATCTGTAAATAATATATATATATAATAAAATAATAATAATAAGAGCCAGTGCCTGGTTTGTCATATGTAGAAATGTGGATATAACCACTGCCATAGAAAGGCCAAAGAATTGTTTTTTTTGAGGGCTTAGAACAAAAATTTAGAATCAGGTTACAAATCACACCCCAAATAATTCGCATGATCTCTGTCTATACTATAAAAAACAGAGGCCTCTTCCTTCCTCAGTGGGCTTGTTCTTCACAGGAACACATGCTCTGCCTCTGGGAGAGGCATTTATACTCCAGGGCAGTGACATCTTCTTCCCCCTGTGTATAAATGATCTCTCCAGTTTCATAGTGTCATTCTTCTGGCAGGACACCGTAGATGACCTGTGCCCCCTGAAAAGGGACCAAAACCTTTTACTATCCCATGTTTTGGTCCTTCCCCCCGTGTGAAACCTTCCAGGACCCCGTGCTAACTCACCTCTCCTAGAGCCCATGCCACAGACGCAGCTGCTCATCCAATCAGCTTCTCCTACCGCACAGATAGAGAAGCTAAATGGAATTCCTAGCCGCAGTGCCCCGCATCACTTCCTCCCTTTGGCTGTGCGTGACCACACACAGCCATTCAGTTGTGGTGGGCAGGGCTATGTACCGCCAATAAGAGAGGTGACTGATGCAAGACTCGCATGTATCATGGGGGAAAAGTGAGCTTACTGGGTACCTGCCTGCCCTGAAGTCTCATAGACATAGAGTTTTGATCCACTTGAGGAACAAAATGCTGGTGGGGGACACCACGGTTACCAACTAGCTAAAAGTTAGAATTAAATACATTCTGGGTGAGGCCATTGGTGCAATGCTTTGGTATAGATAATATTTACATAGCCGTACACTCCACCTGCTAATATGTGTTTTAGGCTATTGGTCCTCATCAGCACAAGACAGGTGGCTGTATCAGGGGTGAGGTCTTATCCCAGGTTAGGGAGAAACCCATGTTAGGCAGTATGAAGGGATTGAAAAGAGTCAAAAACGCTCGATTTAACAGAATAAGGCAGAAAAATACTTTCCTAAAATGGAAAAGTATCTGTATGGGGCATACAACCAATAAATACTGAATGTATATTTACAAAGAGTGGACATAGCAATCCTAACAGCACTGTGGAATATTGAGGTCCTCTAAGCACTGTCCTGCTAATTATTGGCAGATAAAAATGCCATTTAGTAAACACAGCTCCTGAAGCGGAAAGTTTGCTTCGAGTTCTTGGAACTTGGTAATGACTGAGAATGTCATTACAGAATGTCGAAACTCAGGGCTTGCACCTTCAGTTCATGAGACATTAACAAATAAGGCTGATAATGTTAAATCCACTTAGAGTAATTGTGGTCCTCATCGCAGCCATGTGTACATCTCAAGCTTTTCAAGGTTGTCTTCAGTTCCTCTAAGTTTTCCTGTCTCCTGAGGATAGATAATTAGTTAAGCTGTTACTGCATTCTGTGATTCTTCACTCGTGCAAGCGTTAAGCGTTTCTGTTAAAAAAGAACATAACTATCTCAGCTGGCCCTGGCCAACATTTCTTTATCCTCAAATGTCTTATTTAGATATGATTAAAATAACAGTGTACATCAAGATATTGCTTTAGGTGATGCCATTTACTTGAATATTCTGTTGCTCTGGTAGGCTAAAATCTGGTCATTTTATCAGGACTGGTAGCCAGCAATCCACATGACTGCAGGACATTAGTTTGGGTTGATTTACAATATTACTGATTCTGCATTAAAGTCCCTGTCCAGACACACATCAACTTTTTCCCACCTAATCCTTCTTAGGAACAGTCTAAAATAAACCATAAGCCACCCTCTTTGGTTTAATTTCTGGGCTGCAGTGTTGAGCAAAGCCATAGAACCCAACATTTGGGTTCAGCAAGTTCGACCGAACTTTAAACAAAAGGTACCCGAACTTGATCTGAACCCGATCCCCACTGAAAGCAATGGGGACCTGAACTTAGTGGTCCAAAAAAGGCTGTAATATTGGTGGAAGTAAGGGATAGAAGGCTGCAAAATGAGCTTAAAATAATATAAAAACATAAATATATGTACATAAAATAAATGCATTAAAACAAATAAATTAAAAACAGGTGTCAGAGGTCCAGGGGGAGACGGTATGAGTAGAAGATGGTCTATCTATACATGGGGGCTGTTAGACCATGGCGCAAGGGCCAAGCAACCGACACTCAGCTCTGAAGACTTCCAGCCCATATAAACCTCACGGACTGCAGGCTTTTCTAGCACCCTGGACTTTCGGGAGGCAGGTATGGGGGGCTGGGGGGTTATGGCAAGGCACACGTTGACTGGCAGGTGACTTGCCAGCCACTCTTGGCTTGTGAACTGGTATAGGGGACTCATGGACCCCTTACCAGTTCACAAAGGGTTAAATGTAAAAAAAAACACACATCAAAAAAAGCTCACTTCCAGCTCACTTGGATCCCGCGCCTGGGGTTTCCTCTTTCCCTAGGGGTCCTCCAATCCCTAGTCCGCAGTCCTCAGTGGCAAATGCCCATTCCCTGCCCCGAACGCAGACTTCTGCCATCTTGCGGACCACCACAGGGAGGAACCTTTAATAGAAGGAGTAAGATGACGAGGTTACCTCCCTCCTGCGGCATAAAAGGCTGCTTCCAGCGCGGAACAGCTAGCAGAAGCTGATAGTGATTGGTGGAGGGCGGGTCAGGGGACAGGGGACTCCAATCCGGCTGTCAGTGATAACTCAATGCGGGGCAGCAATCGAAGAGAAAAAAGGACTTTTGAAAAAATGACCCTTTTCTCCGATGCTAGCAGAACTTTATGGTAACTTTTTAAATACCCTGAAGGTGAATACAAAATACGTGTTTTTTTTTTTTTAAATATTGGCACATTTTTTCCTTTGTATATTGGTGAAAGCCAAAATATATTTTGCTTTGTGACACTAATATGACATATATTACGAAACCATTATTGGTTAAACTAAAAATCACAATTTCTTCTTGGTTTTAAGAAGTTATATTACCTTTTTTTGAACTGTTAGGGCTTTGCTCCGCAAAATAGGTTCTTTCTCTGGACTGTTTAGGCTTCTTGAAGGTATTCTCTTTCACAAAATAAATGTCTTAAATTGATTCATTTTTTATAAAGGGAAATATAAGTTCTGTTTGCACAGAGCCGGTAAAAGAAACCCCTTGAGAGCTGAATTGCTAAGAAGTTCCCTGACGGTTCTTTTAGAAGAAAAATGATATACATGCATTTCTCTTCATCAAAGACATGTAATGTGCTATGTATTGCTGCAAGAAAATTAGAAGCTCTGGAGTATTTATGACAGTGTGTTAGACTACATTCCTAGACAGTCTTGCCAAAGGACGGAATTCTCCATCTGAAATATCTCCTAATGAAACCCCACAAGACAGTAATAGACAACGGTACTTACTGCTTTCCAGGAGAAAAAAAAGAGAGATCTAAATTTGAAAGAACTTTTAAAAATATATAGATCTGCTTTTTGTAAGGGTAAATCTGTAGAACGACCCCCAATTCTATTTTTTAAGCCAACTTTTTGTGGAGTCAACAGGTCCTATATGCAGTGCTGATACAATTATTTGTTGCAGGCAATGTCTTTTGCTCTAATAGAAGATACTGTCAGCAACTGTTGATTGGAAAACAGAATCAGTGCAGGGAGCAGAGACCGGTGACTAAGAAAAAATAGTAAAAACCTTTTACAGCCAAAAAAAGAAATGGTCATCAATTGCTTAAAGGTTGCCCTTTCTGGCCTTGAAGGTGCAGAATAGTATTAGGTATACGTTGCAACTATCCAACAATTAAGTGCCATTTTCAATTGAACATCACCTTCTCTATTTACCTGGTCACTCCGAGAAAAGTAAATCCCTAATCCCATTTCCAAAAAGTTAGAATGCTATGTAACACATGAAGAAAACACAAATGCAATGATTTGGAAAGCTCAATTAACCTTATTTTATTCACATTAGTAAACACTGTAGAACACTTATCAAAAGTTAAGGCTGATATTTTGAAATTATTTATTTATGTAGACAATCACAAGAATAGCATATCTCAAACTCTATACCTACAACATATATCGGTTAATGCCAGAGGGGGTGACTCGGACGCCAACATCCTCAGCTCTCCCCTATGAAGTCAAGCTACGTACTACTCCATCCGCGGAGATCTAACCCCGATGCTCAAGGAGGTGCTCTAAAGCCGCCAAGCTCACCCTCCTACCAGGCCAACCTCCCCTCCCAATTGCGTGTCCGAGGCACCCCCCCCCCCCCGAGATGCTGTAGAATCCTTAAAATCAGCCTGTTCTATCTTTCGTCCGCCCAGCGCTATATCGCCCAAACTAAGAAGACAAAAGGGAGGAAGGGGAAGAGGGATAGGGAAAAGAAAAGGGGGGGGGAGGCAGGGAAGGGTGCGTGGGAGAGCCCCGAGACTGCCCAGGCAGGGTCCGGACCCGCAGCTGAGACCACAATGCCCCCCGTTTTGACATTATTTTGAAAAAACACATTTGAAAATTGAACAACACGTCTCAAACTTTGGGATAGGGTAATAAAGGGATGAAAATGTAAGCGGTACTAATAGAAATGCTGCAGGATCAATTTCATCTAAGTGATATGACTGCGTGTTACAAGAGACAGAGTATATCAGAAGCAAAGATGGTCAGAGGTTTCCCAATATTTGAAAAACTTGTCTGTTTCAGAAAAATGTAAAACCGCAAGAACCTTTAATACCCCACCATCTACAGTACATATCAAAAGGTTCAGAGAACAAAGGGAGGAGCCATGAATGATCTATGGGCCCTCAAGTGGCAGTACATTGAAAACAGGCACAAATCAATAATGCAAATCACTGTATTGGCACAGCAATTCTTCCAGAAATCAATGACTGTGAACACAGTTTTCTATAAAAGCTATATGATTAAAAGACTAAGCCAAAGATTAACACAATCCAAAAACGTATTCTCCTCTGTTCTTTATGAAGACCACAGTTGCCATGTCCTGCCGAACCAGGAGATGAGGACCATTTAGCAGTTCACAGTTCAAAAGCTTCCATCACTGAAGATATGGAGTTGCCTTAGTGCCTCTGGCTTGGGCAGCTTACACATCTTACATGGCACTATCAATGCTGAACACTAGAGGTTTAACCCTTTAAATGGCAGCCACGTAAAATTTTCATGGTTGCCTCTCCTGCAGTTGCCACGTAAATGTTACGTGCCTGACTTTCCCCACTAACAGTAAAAAAAGTTTTAAAAAAAGTCACTTACCTGACCCCTCTTTCGATCCGACTGGGTCTCCTCTTCAGCCAGAGGGGCTCCAATCGCCGATTGGGGCTCCTCCGGCTGCAGGGGAGTGCCCATAATAGGGTGCCCCCCCCGTTTCAGCAGCCGCCAGGATTGCCTGCAATAAAAAAAAAAAATGACAGTTACGCACCTCCGCGCCCGCCTGCTCCCGCCACCTCTCCTCTTCATGGGGGGGGGCTCCGATCACCCCCCGGCTCTTCCGTCTTCTGGAGGGGGGCATAACAGCCCTCCTCCCGCCGCAGCTTCCGATGGCGGCCGCCCTTCGGGCGGGGCCAATGACGTCACCGCCGGGTGTCATCGGGGCACCCGGCAGTTCAGCTGTCAGATGCCAGTGACGGCTGGACAGAGGAAGAGGGAGGTAGGCGATCCTCCGATCGCCTGACTCCCCCCTCCTCTGCCCAGCCGTCACCTGCATATGATCGCCGCGGGACACTGCATATGAAGATCAGAGGTGAGTAAAGGTAAACATTTTTTTTTAATAAACATATTTCAAAAATGTGTCTGTGTTTTTTTTTTATACTGTTAACCCTTTGTGAACTGGTAAGGGGTCCATGAGACCCCTTATACCAGTTCACAAGGCTCGGGGGTCTGGCAAGTCACCTGCGGCTAGCGGGTGACTTGCCATTAACCCCTGGCCCCCCAAATTACCTGCCTCCCCAAAGCCCAGGGGGGGGGCAGAAGAGCCATGGCCCTAGGCTGTGATGGCCTGTAGCCGGCAGGGCCAGGGGCCACTAAAGCTGGCCCCTGCGCCATGTTCTACAAGCCCCCATAGCTGGTCACAGGCTGGTTACGCTGGGTAGGGGGGACCTCACACCATTTTTAACCCTTAAAAATCCCCCCCAAAAATGGGGTCCCCCTCCCTGGGAGACAATTTAAAAAATATAAATTTTTTTTTTTTTACTTATTTACTTAAAACAAATATTTAAAAAAGTAGAAAAAATACAAACAAGACATTTCATGTTAAAGTCTAAACTCTGCCACAAAAAGAAAATATGCCATTTTCTTGGAAATTCCTGCAAAAATCACAGTTAAACATCACGCAAAATGGTGAAAAATATCCTGTCAGCAGAGGGTGACAAAATCTCAAGTAGGCTGGCAGTTAAAAGGTTACAGATACCTATGCATGTTGGGTATTGTTCTACTCGGGGGACCTTGCGCTTTCAGATTTAGCTTGTTTTTTCTTCTTTGCATATTGATATTTTAGGAAAAGGTATTTTTTATTCTGCTTTTTTATACAATTTGTGAAACCCTGTGCAACCTAAGAATTCTTCGAGATATTACTTCCAGAAAGATGAGCCCACTACAACAAGCTGGGTATGCTTAGAAAGCTTAACATGTGTACTTTCAGGGAATATATGGTTTATAGGGGATATTCCAAATGTAAAGGGTTGTTTTGGTAGAAAAAGCACTTTGTCTGCAGAGCTGAAATTTTGAAGTAAAATTACCGTTATGCGCATGCTTTACTTTGGGGTGTTTGGCAACTCTCTCCTTGACAGAACCTATGCATGCTGGGTATTGTTCTGTTTGGGGGATGTTGCTTTTTCAGATTTTCAGGTTTTTTCGGGTTTGCATATAGTTTTTTTTTAGGAAAATTTGGTTTTGATTCTGCTTTTTTATTAATTTTTAGAGAAACACTGTGTAACCAAAGAATACATTGAGGGATTACTTCCAGAAAACTGCACCTATGTCAACAAGCCTGGTACGCCTAGAAAGCCTGAGGTGTATACTTCTAGGGAATATATAGTTTGTTGGGGGTATTTCAAATGTAAAGGGTTGTTTTTCTTGAAAAACTGCAAGGTGCGCATATTGCATAGCATAGTTGTATTTTATCTGAAAATCTCCTAAAGCGTTGTTTCAGTTTGGGGGAGTCTCCTGGGCAGGAAAGGGTGTCTACCTATACATATGTGGTACCGCTGTAACCGGGAGAAATTGGGGTTTCACACAAAATAAGATTAAACAAACTTACATTTTTTATTACAAAAAAACACTTCAAATTGTAAAAAATAGTTTTTTTTTTTATTTTTTTGCACAATTTTCACCCCAAAATATTGAGAATACACTTAGAAAATGACAAACAAGACATTTCATGTTAAAGCCCAGGCTCTGCTGAAAAAAACAATATATTACTTTCATGGGAAATCCCTGAAAAACCTTTCAAAAATCACAGTTGAACATGGGGAGCGCAAAATAGTGCAAAATGGTATGGCAACAAAGTGTGAGAAAATCTCAAGGTAGGCTGGCACTTAAAGGGTTAAAGCAACATATGCTCCGATATAGCATCAATCACAGGAGCCGGGGTGATGAACTGCAGTGTCTGCATTCCAGACCTTTCACCAGTAGAAAAAAAAATGCTCAACCAAATCATTGCAATTAGAGATGAGCGAAATTTTGAAAAATTCGATTCGACTGATTCGCCGAATTTTCCGACAAAAATCGGTTCGACCCGAATTTATTCGCGACGAATCGCTATTAAAAATTTTTGAGCCTCCTAGAGCCTCAATAGGGTTGTAAACCATTTTGCCTTGCTGTAACACGCATAGGATGCGTGCTGGGTTAGTTAAATAATACTGTAAATAAATATCACATGCAGATCAGAGGCATCGCTAATAGGATCGCAGAGCGGCACAATTGCAAAGAATTGAAGTGGCATCACTATGAGGGGCAGGAGCCCAAACATTGCTTTAAAGAGACACTGGAGTTGGCAGCAGCAGGAGCCCAAAAATTGGATGAATCACACCCTGGAGTTGCAAGCAGCTGCAGCAGCAGCAGCAGCAGGAGCCAAAACATAGCTTGAAAGAGGCACTGGAGTTGGCTGCAGGAGCCCAAAGATTGGATGAATCACACCCTGCAGTTGCAAGCAGCAGCAGGAGCCCAAATATTACTTTAAAGAGACACTGGATTTGGCAGCAGGAGCCCAAAATTGGATGAATCACACCCTGGAGTTGGCAGCAGCAGCAGGAGCCCAAACATTACTTTAAAGAGACACTGGGGTTGGCTTCAGGAGCCTAAAAATTGGATGAATCACACCCTGGAGTTGGCAGCAGCAGCAGGAGCCCAAACATTACTTTAAAGAGACACTGGAGTTAGCAGCAGGAGCCCAAAAATTGGATGAATCCCACCCTGGAGTTGGCAGCAGCAGCAGCAGGAGCCCAAGCATTACTTTAAAGAGACACTGGAGTTGGCAGCAGGAGCCCAAAGATTGGATGAATCACACCCTGGAGTTGGCAGCAGCAGGAGCCCAAACATTACTTTAAAGAGACACTGGAGTTGGCAGCAGGAGCCCAAAGATTGGATGAATCACACCCTGGAGTTGGCAGCAGCAGCAGCAGGAGGAGCCCAAACATTACTTTAAAGAGACACTGGGGTTGGCTTCAGGAGCCCAAAAATTGGACGAATCACACCCTGGAGATGGCAGAAGCAGCAGCAGCAGGAGCCCAAACATTACTTTAAAGAGGCACTGGAGTTGGCAGCAGGAGCCCAAATATTGGATGAATCACACCCTGGAGTTGGCAGCAGCAGCAGCAGGAGCCCAAACATTACTTTAAAGAGACACTGGGGTTGGCTTCAGGAGCCCAAAAATTGGATGAATCACACCCTGGAGTTGGCAGCAGCAGCAGCAGGAGCCCAAACATTACTTTAAAGAGACACTGGAGTTGGCTTCAGGAGCCCAAAAATTGGATGAATCACACCCTGGAGTTGGCAGCAGCAGGAGCCCAAACATTACTTTAAAGAGACACTGGAGTTGGCAGCAGGAGCCCAAAGATTGGATGAATCACACCCTGGAGTTGACAGCAGCAGCAGTAGGAGGAGCCCAAACATTACTTTAAAGAGACACTGGGGTTGGCAGCAGGAGCCCAAAGATTAGATGAATCACACCCTGGAGTTGGCAGCAGCAGGAGCCCAAACATTACTTTAAAGAGACACTGGGGTTGGCTTCAGGAGCCCAAAAATTGGATGAATCACACCCTGGAGTTGGCAGCAGCAGCAGGAGCCCAAACATTACTTTAAAGAGACACTGGAGTTGGCAGCAGGAGCCCAAAGATTGGATGAATCACACCCTGGAGTTGGCAGCAGCAGCAGCAGCAGGAGCCCAAACATTACTTTAAAGAGACACTGGAGTTGGCAGCAGGAGCCCAAAGATTGGATGAATCACACCCTGAAGTTGGCAGCAGCAGCAGGAGCCCAAACATTACTTTAAAGAGACACTGGAGTTGGCAGCAGGAGCCCAAAGATTGGATGAATCACACCCTGGAGTTGACAGCAGCAGGAGGAGCTCAAACATTACTTTAAAGAGACACTGGGGTTGGCTTCAGGAGACCAAAAATTGGATGAATCACACCCTGGAGTTGGCAGCAGCAGGAGCCCAAACATTACTTTAAAGAGACACTGGAGTTGGCAGCAGGAGCCCAAATATTGGATGAATCACTTCCTGGAGTTGGCAGCAGCAGCAGCAGGAGCCCAAACATTACTTTAAAGAGACACTGGAGTTGGCAGCAGGAGCCCAAAGATTTGATCAATCACACCCTGGAGTTGACAGCAGCAGCAGCAGGAGCCCAAACATTACTTTAAAGAGACACTGGGGTTGGCTTCAGGAGCCCAAAAATTGGACGAATCACACCCTGGAGTTGGCAGCAGCAGCAGGAGCCCAAACATTACTTTAAAGAGACACTGGAGTTGGCAGCAGGAGCCCAAAGATTGGATGAATCACACCCTGGAGTTGGCAGCAGCAGGAGCCCAAACATTACTTTAAAGAGACACTGGAGTTGGCAGCAGGAGCCCAAAGATTGGATGAATCACACCCTGGAGTTGGCAGCAGCAGCAGCAGGAGGAGCCCAAACATTACTTTAAAGAGACACTGGGGTTGGCTTCAGGAGCCCAAAAATTGGACGAATCACACCCTGGAGATGGCAGAAGCAGCAGCAGCAGGAGCCCAAACATTACTTTAAAGAGGCACTGGAGTTGGCAGCAGGAGCCCAAATATTGGATGAATCACACCCTGGAGTTGGCAGCAGCAGCAGCAGGAGCCCAAACATTACTTTAAAGAGACACTGGGGTTGGCTTCAGGAGCCCAAAAATTGGATGAATCACACCCTGGAGTTGGCAGCAGCAGCAGCAGGAGCCCAAACATTACTTTAAAGAGACACTGGAGTTGGCTTCAGGAGCCCAAAAATTGGATGAATCACACCCTGGAGTTGGCAGCAGCAGGAGCCCAAACATTACTTTAAAGAGACACTGGAGTTGGCAGCAGGAGCCCAAAGATTGGATGAATCACACCCTGGAGTTGACAGCAGCAGCAGCAGGAGGAGCCCAAACATTACTTTTAAGAGACACTGGGGTTGGCAGCAGGAGCCCAAAGATTAGATGAATCACACCCTGGAGTTGGCAGCAGCAGCAGCAGGAGCCCAAACATTACTTTAAAGGGACACTGGGGTTGGCTTCAGGAGCCCAAAAATTGGATGAATCACACCCTGGAGTTGGCAGCAGCAGCAGGAGCCCAAAAATTACTTTAAAGAGACACTGGAGTTGGCAGCAGGAGCCCAAAGATTGGATGAATCACACCCTGGAGTTGGCAGCAGCAGCAGCAGCAGGAGCCCAAACATTACTTTAAAGAGACACTGGAGTTGGCAGCAGGAGCCCAAAGATTGGATGAATCACACCCTGGAGTTGGCAGCAGCAGCAGGAGCCCAAACATTACTTTAAAGAGACACTGGAGTTGGCAGCAGGAGCCCAAAGATTGGATGAATCACACCCTGGAGTTGACAGCAGCAGGAGGAGCTCAAACATTTCTTTAAAGAGACACTGGGGTTGGCTTCAGGAGACCAAAAAATGGATGAATCACACCCTGGAGTTGGCAGCAGCAGGAGCCCAAACATTACTTTAAAGAGACACTGGAGTTGGCAGCAGGAGCCCAAATATTGGATGAATCACACCCTGGAGTTGGCAGCAGCAGCAGCAGGAGCCCAAACATTACTTTAAAGAGACACTGGAGTTGGCAGCAGGAGCCCAAAGATTTGATCAATCACACCCTGGAGTTGACAGCAGCAGCAGCAGGAGCCCAAACATTACTTTAAAGAGACACTGGGGTTGGCTTCAGGAGCCCAAAAATTGGACGAATCACACCCTGGAGTTGGCAGCAGCAGCAGCAGGAGCCCAAACATTACTTTAAAGAGACACTGGAGTTGGCAGCAGGAGCCCAAATTTTGGATGAATCACACCCTGGAGTTGGCAGCAGCAGGAGCCCAAACATTACTTTAAAGAGACACTGGGGTTGGCTTCAGGAGCCCAAAAATTGGATGAATCACACCCTGGAGTTGGCGGCAGCAGCAGCAGCAAGAGCCCAAACATTACTTTAAAGAGACACTGGAGTTGGCTTCAGGAGCCCAAAAATTGGATGATTCACACCCTGGAGTTGGCAGCAGCAGCAGGAGCCCAAACATTATTTTAAAGAGACACTGGGGTTGGCTTCAGGAGCCCAAAAATTGGATGAATCACACCCTGGAGTTGGCAGCAGCAGCAGGAGCCCAAATATTACTTTAAAGAGACACTGGGGTTGGCTTCAGGAGCCCAAAAATTGGATGAATCTCACCCTGGAGTTGGCAGCAGCAGCAGAAACACAAACATTACTTTAAAGAGACACTGGGGTCGGCAGCAGGAGCCCAAAGATTAGATGAATCACACCCTGGAGTTGGCAGCAGCAGCAGCAGGAGCCCAAACATTACTTTAAAGAGACACTGGGGTTGGCTTCAGGAGCCCAAAAATTGGATAAATCACACCCTGGAGTTGGCAGCAGCAGGAGCCCAAGCATTACTTTAAAGAGCCACTGGAGTTGGCAGCAGGAGCCCAAAGATTGGATGAATCACACCCTGGAGTTGGCAGCAGCAGCAGGAGCCCAAACATTACTTTAAAGAGACACTGGGGTTGGCTTCAGGAGCCCAAAAATTGGATGAATCACACCCTGGAGTTGGCAGCAGCAGCAGCAGGAGCCCAAACATTCCTTTAAAGAGACACTGGGGTTGGCTTCAGGAGCCCAAAAATTGGATGAATCACACCCTGGAGTTGGCAGCAGCAGGAGCCAAAACATTACTTTAAAGAGACACTGGGGTTGGCTTCAGGAGCCCAAAAATTGGATGAATCACACCCTGGAGTTGGCAGCAGCAGCAGCAGGAGCCCAAATATTAATTTAAAGAGACACTGGAGTTGGCTTCAGGAGCCCAACAATTGGATGATTCACACCCTGGAGTTGGCAGCAGCAGCAGCAGGAGCCCAAACATAACTTTAAAGAGACACTGGGGTTGGCTTCAGGAGCCCAAAAATTGGATGAATCACACCCTGGAGTTGGCAGCAGCAGCAGCCCAAACATTACTTTAAAGAGACACTGGGGTTGGCAGCAGGAGCCCAAACATTACTTTAAAGAGACACTGGGGTTGGCAGCAGGAGCCCAAAAATTGGATGAATCACACCCTGGAGTTAGCAGCAGCAGCAGCAGGAGCCCAAACATTACTTTAAAGTGACACTGGAGTTGGCTTCAGGAGCCCAAACATTGGATGATTCACACCCTGGAATTGGCAGCAGCAGCAGGAGCCCAAACATTATTTTAAAGAGACACTGGGGTTGGCTTCAGGAGCCCAAAAATTGGATGAATCACACCCTGGAGTTGGCAGCAGCAGGAGCCCAAATATTACTTTAAAGAGACACTGGGGTTGGCTTCAGGAGCCCAAAAATTGGATGAATCACACCCTGGAGTTGGCAGCAGCAGCAGCAGGAGCCCAAACATTACTTTAAAGAGACACTGGAGTTGGCTTCAGGAGCCCAAAAATTGGATGAATCACACCCTGGAGTTGGCAGCAGCAGGAGCCCAAACATTACTTTAAAGAGACACTGGAGTTGGCAGCAGGAGCCCAAAGATTGGATGAATCACACCCTGGAGTTGGCAGCAGCAGCAGCAGCAGGAGCCCAAACATTACTTTAAAGAGACACTGGAGTTGGCAGCAGGAGCCCAAAGATTGGATGAATCACACCCTGGAGTTGGCAGCAGCAGCAGGAGCCCAAACATTACTTTAAAGAGACACTGGAGTTGGCAGCAGGAGCCCAAAGATTGGATGAATCACACCCTGGAGTTGACAGCAGCAGGAGGAGCTCAAACATTACTTTAAAGAGACACTGGGGTTGGCTTCAGGAGACCAAAAATTGGATGAATCACACCCTGGAGTTGGCAGCAGCAGGAGCCCAAACATTACTTTAAAGAGACACTGGAGTTGGCAGCAGGAGCCCAAATATTGGATGAATCACACCCTGGAGTTGGCAGCAGCAGCAGTAGGAGCCCAAACATTACTTTAAAGAGACACTGGAGTTGGCAGCAGGAGCCCAAAGATTTGATCAATCACACCCTGGAGTTGACAGCAGCAGCAGCAGGAGCCCAAACATTACTTTAAAGAGACACTGGGGTTGGCTTCAGGAGCCCAAAAATTGGACGAATCACACCCTGGAGTTGGCAGCAGCAGCAGCAGGAGCCCAAACATTACTTTAAAGAGACACTGGAGTTGGCAGCAGGAGCCCAAATTTTGGATGAATCACACCCTGGAGTTGGCAGCAGCAGGAGGAGCTCAAACATTACTTTAAAGAGACACTGGGGTTGGCTTCAGGAGACCAAAAATTGGATGAATCACACCCTGGAGTTGGCAGCAGCAGGAGCCCAAACATTACTTTAAAGAGACACTGGAGTTGGCAGCAGGAGCCCAAATATTGGATGAATCACTTCCTGGAGTTGGCAGCAGCAGCAGCAGGAGCCCAAACATTACTTTAAAGAGACACTGGAGTTGGCAGCAGGAGCCCAAAGATTTGATCAATCACACCCTGGAGTTGACAGCAGCAGCAGCAGGAGCCCAAACATTACTTTAAAGAGACACTGGGGTTGGCTTCAGGAGCCCAAAAATTGGACGAATCACACCCTGGAGTTGGCAGCAGCAGCAGGAGCCCAAACATTACTTTAAAGAGACACTGGAGTTGGCAGCAGGAGCCCAAAGATTGGATGAATCACACCCTGGAGTTGGCAGCAGCAGGAGCCCAAACATTACTTTAAAGAGACACTGGAGTTGGCAGCAGGAGCCCAAAGATTGGATGAATCACACCCTGGAGTTGGCAGCAGCAGCAGCAGGAGGAGCCCAAACATTACTTTAAAGAGACACTGGGGTTGGCTTCAGGAGCCCAAAAATTGGACGAATCACACCCTGGAGATGGCAGAAGCAGCAGCAGCAGGAGCCCAAACATTACTTTAAAGAGGCACTGGAGTTGGCAGCAGGAGCCCAAATATTGGATGAATCACACCCTGGAGTTGGCAGCAGCAGCAGCAGGAGCCCAAACATTACTTTAAAGAGACACTGGGGTTGGCTTCAGGAGCCCAAAAATTGGATGAATCACACCCTGGAGTTGGCAGCAGCAGCAGCAGGAGCCCAAACATTACTTTAAAGAGACACTGGAGTTGGCTTCAGGAGCCCAAAAATTGGATGAATCACACCTTGGAGTTGGCAGCAGCAGGAGCCCAAACATTACTTTAAAGAGACACTGGAGTTGGCAGCAGGAGCCCAAAGATTGGATGAATCACACCCTGGAGTTGACAGCAGCAGCAGCAGGAGGAGCCCAAACATTACTTTTAGGAGACACTGGGGTTGGCAGCAGGAGCCCAAAGATTAGATGAATCACACCCTGGAGTTGGCAGCAGCAGCAGCAGGAGCCCAAACATTACTTTAAAGGGACACTGGGGTTGGCTTCAGGAGCCCAAAAATTGGATGAATCACACCCTGGAGTTGGCAGCAGCAGCAGGAGCCCAAAAATTACTTTAAAGAGACACTGGAGTTGGCAGCAGGAGCCCAAAGATTGGATGAATCACACCCTGGAGTTGGCAGCAGCAGCAGCAGCAGGAGCCCAAACATTACTTTAAAGAGACACTGGAGTTGGCAGCAGGAGCCCAAAGATTGGATGAATCACACCCTGGAGTTGGCAGCAGCAGCAGGAGCCCAAACATTACTTTAAAGAGACACTGGAGTTGGCAGCAGGAGCCCAAAGATTGGATGAATCACACCCTGGAGTTGACAGCAGCAGGAGGAGCTCAAACATTTCTTTAAAGAGACACTGGGGTTGGCTTCAGGAGACCAAAAAATGGATGAATCACACCCTAGAGTTGGCAGCAGCAGGAGCCCAAACATTACTTTAAAGAGACACTGGAGTTGGCAGCAGGAGCCCAAATATTGGATGAATCACACCCTGGAGTTGGCAGCAGCAGCAGCAGGAGCCCAAACATTACTTTAAAGAGACACTGGAGTTGGCAGCAGGAGCCCAAAGATTTGATCAATCACACCCTGGAGTTGACAGCAGCAGCAGCAGGAGCCCAAACATTACTTTAAAGAGACACTGGGGTTGGCTTCAGGAGCCCAAAAATTGGACGAATCACACCCTGGAGTTGGCAGCAGCAGCAGCAGGAGCCCAAACATTACTTTAAAGAGACACTGGAGTTGGCAGCAGGAGCCCAAATTTTGGATGAATCACACCCTGGAGTTGGCAGCAGCAGGAGCCCAAACATTACTTTAAAGAGACACTGGGGTTGGCTTCAGGAGCCCAAAAATTGGATGAATCACACCCTGGAGTTGGCGGCAGCAGCAGCAGCAAGAGCCCAAACATTACTTTAAAGAGACACTGGAGTTGGCTTCAGGAGCCCAAAAATTGGATGATTCACACCCTGGAGTTGGCAGCAGCAGCAGGAGCCCAAACATTATTTTAAAGAGACACTGGGGTTGGCTTCAGGAGCCCAAAAATTGGATGAATCACACCCTGGAGTTGGCAGCAGCAGCAGGAGCCCAAATATTACTTTAAAGAGACACTGGGGTTGGCTTCAGGAGCCCAAAAATTGGATGAATCTCACCCTGGAGTTGGCAGCAGCAGCAGAAACACAAACATTACTTTAAAGAGACACTGGGGTCGGCAGCAGGAGCCCAAAGATTAGATGAATCACACCCTGGAGTTGGCAGCAGCAGCAGCAGGAGCCCAAACATTACTTTAAAGAGACACTGGAGTTGGCTTCAGGAGCCCAAAAATTGGATGAATCACACCCTGGAGTTGGCAGCAGCAGGAGCCCAAACATTACTTTAAAGAGACACTGGAGTTGGCAGCAGGAGCCCAAAGATTGGATGAATCACACCCTGGAGTTGGCAGCAGCAGCAGCAGCAGGAGCCCAAACATTACTTTAAAGAGACACTGGAGTTGGCAGCAGGAGCCCAAAGATTGGATGAATCACACCCTGGAGTTGGCAGCAGCAGCAGGAGCCCAAACATTACTTTAAAGAGACACTGGAGTTGGCAGCAGGAGCCCAAAGATTGGATGAATCACACCCTGGAGTTGACAGCAGCAGGAGGAGCTCAAACATTACTTTAAAGAGACACTGGGGTTGGCTTCAGGAGACCAAAAATTGGATGAATCACACCCTGGAGTTGGCAGCAGCAGGAGCCCAAACATTACTTTAAAGAGACACTGGAGTTGGCAGCAGGAGCCCAAATATTGGATGAATCACACCCTGGAGTTGGCAGCAGCAGCAGTAGGAGCCCAAACATTACTTTAAAGAGACACTGGAGTTGGCAGCAGGAGCCCAAAGATTTGATCAATCACACCCTGGAGTTGACAGCAGCAGCAGCAGGAGCCCAAACATTACTTTAAAGAGACACTGGGGTTGGCTTCAGGAGCCCAAAAATTGGACGAATCACACCCTGGAGTTGGCAGCAGCAGCAGCAGGAGCCCAAACATTACTTTAAAGAGACACTGGAGTTGGCAGCAGGAGCCCAAATTTTGGATGAATCACACCCTGGAGTTGGCAGCAGCAGGAGGAGCTCAAACATTACTTTAAAGAGACACTGGGGTTGGCTTCAGGAGACCAAAAATTGGATGAATCACACCCTGGAGTTGGCAGCAGCAGGAGCCCAAACATTACTTTAAAGAGACACTGGAGTTGGCAGCAGGAGCCCAAAGATTGGATGAATCACTTCCTGGAGTTGGCAGCAGCAGCAGCAGGAGCCCAAACATTACTTTAAAGAGACACTGGAGTTGGCAGCAGGAGCCCAAAGATTTGATCAATCACACCCTGGAGTTGACAGCAGCAGCAGCAGGAGCCCAAACATTACTTTAAAGAGACACTGGGGTTGGCTTCAGGAGCCCAAAAATTGGACGAATCACACCCTGGAGTTGGCAGCAGCAGCAGGAGCCCAAACATTACTTTAAAGAGACACTGGAGTTGGCAGCAGGAGCCCAAAGATTGGATGAATCACACCCTGGAGTTGGCAGCAGCAGGAGCCCAAACATTACTTTAAAGAGACACTGGAGTTGGCAGCAGGAGCCCAAAGATTGGATGAATCACACCCTGGAGTTGGCAGCAGCAGCAGCAGGAGGAGCCCAAACATTACTTTAAAGAGACACTGGGGTTGGCTTCAGGAGCCCAAAAATTGGACGAATCACACCCTGGAGATGGCAGAAGCAGCAGCAGCAGGAGCCCAAACATTACTTTAAAGAGGCACTGGAGTTGGCAGCAGGAGCCCAAATATTGGATGAATCACACCCTGGAGTTGGCAGCAGCAGCAGCAGGAGCCCAAACATTACTTTAAAGAGACACTGGGGTTGGCTTCAGGAGCCCAAAAATTGGATGAATCACACCCTGGAGTTGGCAGCAGCAGCAGGAGCCCAAACATTACTTTAAAGAGACACTGGAGTTGGCTTCAGGAGCCCAAAAATTGGATGAATCACACCCTGGAGTTGGCAGCAGCAGGAGCCCAAACATTACTTTAAAGAGACACTGGAGTTGGCAGCAGGAGCCCAAAGATTGGATGAATCACACCCTGGAGTTGACAGCAGCAGCAGCAGGAGGAGCCCAAACATTACTTTTAAGAGACACTGGGGTTGGCAGCAGGAGCCCAAAGATTAGATGAATCACACCCTGGAGTTGGCAGCAGCAGCAGCAGGAGCCCAAACATTACTTTAAAGGGACACTGGGGTTGGCTTCAGGAGCCCAAAAATTGGATGAATCACACCCTGGAGTTGGCAGCAGCAGCAGGAGCCCAAAAATTACTTTAAAGAGACACTGGAGTTGGCAGCAGGAGCCCAAAGATTGGATGAATCACACCCTGGAGTTGGCAGCAGCAGCAGCAGGAGCCCAAACATTACTTTAAAGAGACACTGGAGTTGGCAGCAGGAGCCCAAAGATTGGATGAATCACACCCTGGAGTTGGCAGCAGCAGCAGGAGCCCAAACATTACTTTAAAGAGACACTGGAGTTGGCAGCAGGAGCCCAAAGATTGGATGAATCACACCCTGGAGTTGACAGCAGCAGGAGGAGCTCAAAGATTTCTTTAAAGAGACACTGGGGTTGGCTTCAGGAGACCAAAAAATGGATGAATCACACCCTGGAGTTGGCAGCAGCAGGAGCCCAAACATTACTTTAAAGAGACACTGGAGTTGGCAGCAGGAGCCCAAATATTGGATGAATCACACCCTGGAGTTGGCAGCAGCAGCAGCAGGAGCCCAAACATTACTTTAAAGAGACACTGGAGTTGGCAGCAGGAGCCCAAAGATTTGATCAATCACACCCTGGAGTTGACAGCAGCAGCAGCAGGAGCCCAAACATTACTTTAAAGAGACACTGGGGTTGGCTTCAGGAGCCCAAAAATTGGACGAATCACACCCTGGAGTTGGCAGCAGCAGCAGCAGGAGCCCAAACATTACTTTAAAGAGACACTGGAGTTGGCAGCAGGAGCCCAAATTTTGGATGAATCACACCCTGGAGTTGGCAGCAGCAGGAGCCCAAACATTACTTTAAAGAGACACTGGGGTTGGCTTCAGGAGCCCAAAAATTGGATGAATCACACCCTGGAGTTGGCGGCAGCAGCAGCAGCAAGAGCCCAAACATTACTTTAAAGAGACACTGGAGTTGGCTTCAGGAGCCCAAAAATTGGATGATTCACACCCTGGAGTTGGCAGCAGCAGCAGGAGCCCAAACATTATTTTAAAGAGACACTGGGGTTGGCTTCAGGAGCCCAAAAATTGGATGAATCACACCCTGGAGTTGGCAGCAGCAGCAGGAGCCCAAATATTACTTTAAAGAGACACTGGGGTTGGCTTCAGGAGCCCAAAAATTGGATGAATCTCACCCTGGAGTTGGCAGCAGCAGCAGAAACACAAACATTACTTTAAAGAGACACTGGGGTCGGCAGCAGGAGCCCAAAGATTAGATGAATCACACCCTGGAGTTGGCAGCAGCAGCAGCAGGAGCCCAAACATTACTTTAAAGAGACACTGGGGTTGGCTTCAGGAGCCCAAAAATTGGATAAATCACACCCTGGAGTTGGCAGCAGCAGGAGCCCAAGCATTACTTTAAAGAGCCACTGGAGTTGGCAGTAGGAGCCCAAAGATTGGATGAATCACACCCTGGAGTTGGCAGCAGCAGCAGGAGCCCAAAAATTACTTTAAAGAGACACTGGGGTTGGCTTCAGGAGCCCAAAAATTGGATGAATCACACCCTGGAGTTGGCAGCAGCAGCAGCAGGAGCCCAAACATTCCTTTAAAGAGACACTGGGGTTGGCTTCAGGAGCCCAAAAATTGGATGAATCACACCCTGGAGTTGGCAGCAGCAGGAGCCAAAACATTACTTTAAAGAGACACTGGGGTTGGCTTCAGGAGCCCAAAAATTGGATGAATCACACCCTGGAGTTGGCAGCAGCAGCAGCAGGAGCCCAAATATTAATTTAAAGAGACACTGGAGTTGGCTTCAGGAGCCCAACAATTGGATGATTCACACCCTGGAGTTGGCAGCAGCAGCAGCAGGAGCCCAAACATAACTTTAAAGAGACACTGGGGTTGGCTTCAGGAGCCCAAAAATTGGATGAATCACACCCTGGAGTTGGCAGCAGCAGCAGCCCAAACATTACTTTAAAGAGACACTGGGGTTGGCAGCAGGAGCCCAAACATTACTTTAAAGAGACACTGGGGTTGGCAGCAGGAGCCCAAAAATTGGATGAATCACACCCTGGAGTTAGCAGCAGCAGCAGCAGGAGCCCAAACATTACTTTAAAGTGACACTGGAGTTGGCTTCAGGAGCCCAAAAATTGGATGATTCACACCCTGGAATTGGCAGCAGCAGCAGGAGCCCAAACATTATTTTAAAGAGACACTGGGGTTGGCTTCAGGAGCCCAAAAATTGGATGAATCACACCCTGGAGTTGGCAGCAGCAGGAGCCCAAATATTACTTTAAAGAGACACTGGGGTTGGCTTCAGGAGCCCAAAAATTGGATGAATCACACCCTGGAGTTGGCAGCAGCAGCAGGAGCCCAAACATTACTTTAAAGAGACACTGGAGTTGGCTTCAGGAGCCCAAAAATTGGATGAATCACACCCTGGAGTTGGCAGCAGCAGGAGCCCAAACATTACTTTAAAGAGACACTGGAGTTGGCAGCAGGAGCCCAAAGATTGGATGAATCACACCCTGGAGTTGACAGCAGCAGCAGCAGGAGGAGCCCAAACATTACTTTTAAGAGACACTGGGGTTGGCAGCAGGAGCCCAAAGATTAGATGAATCACACCCTGGAGTTGGCAGCAGCAGCAGCAGGAGCCCAAACATTACTTTAAAGGGACACTGGGGTTGGCTTCAGGAGCCCAAAAATTGGATGAATCACACCCTGGAGTTGGCAGCAGCAGCAGGAGCCCAAAATTACTTTAAAGAGACACTGGAGTTGGCAGCAGGAGCCCAAAGATTGGATGAATCACACCCTGGAGTTGGCAGCAGCAGCAGCAGCAGGAGCCCAAACATTACTTTAAAGAGACACTGGAGTTGGCAGCAGGAGCCCAAAGATTGGATGAATCACACCCTGGAGTTGGCAGCAGCAGCAGGAGCCCAAACATTACTTTAAAGAGACACTGGAGTTGGCAGCAGGAGCCCAAAGATTGGATGAATCACACCCTGGAGTTGACAGCAGCAGGAGGAGCTCAAAGATTTCTTTAAAGAGACACTGGGGTTGGCTTCAGGAGACCAAAAAATGGATGAATCACACCCTGGAGTTGGCAGCAGCAGGAGCCCAAACATTACTTTAAAGAGACACTGGAGTTGGCAGCAGGAGCCCAAATATTGGATGAATCACACCCTGGAGTTGGCAGCAGCAGCAGCAGGAGCCCAAACATTACTTTAAAGAGACACTGGAGTTGGCAGCAGGAGCCCAAAGATTTGATCAATCACACCCTGGAGTTGACAGCAGCAGCAGCAGGAGCCCAAACATTACTTTAAAGAGACACTGGGGTTGGCTTCAGGAGCCCAAAAATTGGACGAATCACACCCTGGAGTTGGCAGCAGCAGCAGCAGGAGCCCAAACATTACTTTAAAGAGACACTGGAGTTGGCAGCAGGAGCCCAAATTTTGGATGAATCACACCCTGGAGTTGGCAGCAGCAGGAGCCCAAACATTACTTTAAAGAGACACTGGGGTTGGCTTCAGGAGCCCAAAAATTGGATGAATGACACCCTGGAGTTGGCGGCAGCAGCAGCAGCAAGAGCCCAAACATTACTTTAAAGAGACACTGGAGTTGGCTTCAGGAGCCCAAAAATTGGATGATTCACACCCTGGAGTTGGCAGCAGCAGCAGGAGCCCAAACATTATTTTAAAGAGACACTGGGGTTGGCTTCAGGAGCCCAAAAATTGGATGAATCACACCCTGGAGTTGGCAGCAGCAGCAGAAACACAAACATTACTTTAAAGAGACACTGGGGTCGGCAGCAGGAGCCCAAAGATTAGATGAATCACACCCTGGAGTTGGCAGCAGCAGCAGCAGGAGCCCAAACATTACTTTAAAGAGACACTGGGGTTGGCTTCAGGAGCCCAAAAATTGGATAAATCACACCCTGGAGTTGGCAGCAGCAGGAGCCCAAGCATTACTTTAAAGAGCCACTGGAGTTGGCAGCAGGAGCCCAAAGATTGGATGAATCACACCCTGGAGTTGGCAGCAGCAGCAGGAGCCCAAAAATTACTTTAAAGAGACACTGGGGTTGGCTTCAGGAGCCCAAAAATTGGATGAATCACACCCTGGAGTTGGCAGCAGCAGCAGCAGGAGCCCAAACATTCCTTTAAAGAGACACTGGGGTTGGCTTCAGGAGCCCAAAAATTGGATGAATCACACCCTGGAGTTGGCAGCAGCAGGAGCCAAAACATTACTTTAAAGAGACACTGGGGTTGGCTTCAGGAGCCCAAAGATTTGATCAATCACACCCTGGAGTTGACAGCAGCAGCAGCAGGAGCCCAAACATTACTTTAAAGAGACACTGGGGTTGGCTTCAGGAGCCCAAAGATTTGATCAATCACACCCTGGAGTTGACAGCAGCAGCAGCAGGAGCCCAAACATTACTTTAAAGAGACACTGGGGTTGGCTTCAGGAGCCCAAAAATTGGACGAATCACACCCTGGAGTTGGCAGCAGCAGCAGCAGGAGCCCAAACATTACTTTAAAGAGACACTGGAGTTGGCAGCAGGAGCCCAAATTTTGGATGAATCACACCCTGGAGTTGGCAGCAGCAGGAGCCCAAACATTACTTTAAAGAGACACTGGGGTTGGCTTCAGGAGCCCAAAAATTGGATGAATCACACCCTGGAGTTGGCGGCAGCAGCAGCAGCAAGAGCCCAAACATTACTTTAAAGAGACACTGGAGTTGGCTTCAGGAGCCCAAAAATTGGATGATTCACACCCTGGAGTTGGCAGCAGCAGCAGGAGCCCAAACATTATTTTAAAGAGACACTGGGGTTGGCTTCAGGAGCCCAAAAATTGGATGAATCACACCCTGGAGTTGGCAGCAGCAGCAGAAACACAAACATTACTTTAAAGAGACACTGGGGTCGGCAGCAGGAGCCCAAAGATTAGATGAATCACACCCTGGAGTTGGCAGCAGCAGCAGCAGGAGCCCAAACATTACTTTAAAGAGACACTGGGGTTGGCTTCAGGAGCCCAAAAATTGGATAAATCACACCCTGGAGTTGGCAGCAGCAGGAGCCCAAGCATTACTTTAAAGAGCCACTGGAGTTGGCAGCAGGAGCCCAAAGATTGGATGAATCACACCCTGGAGTTGGCAGCAGCAGCAGGAGCCCAAAAATTACTTTAAAGAGACACTGGGGTTGGCTTCAGGAGCCCAAAAATTGGATGAATCACACCCTGGAGTTGGCAGCAGCAGCAGCAGGAGCCCAAACATTCCTTTAAAGAGACACTGGGGTTGGCTTCAGGAGCCCAAAAATTGGATGAATCACACCCTGGAGTTGGCAGCAGCAGGAGCCAAAACATTACTTTAAAGAGACACTGGGGTTGGCTTCAGGAGCCCAAAAATTGGATGAATCACACCCTGGAGTTGGCAGCAGCAGCAGCAGGAGCCCAAATATTAATTTAAAGAGACACTGGAGTTGGCTTCAGGAGCCCAAAAATTGGATGATTCACACCCTGGAGTTGGCAGCAGCAGCAGCAGGAGCCCAAACATAACTTTAAAGAGACACTGGGGTTGGCTTCAGGAGCCCAAAAATTGGATGAATCACACCCTGGAGTTGGCAGCAGCAGCAGCCCAAACATTACTTTAAAGAGACACTGGGGTTGGCAGCAGGAGCCCAAACATTACTTTAAAGAGACACTGGGGTTGGCAGCAGGAGCCCAAAAATTGGATGAATCACACCCTGGAGTTAGCAGCAGCAGCAGCAGGAGCCCAAGCATTACTTTAAAGTGACACTGGAGTTGGCTTCAGGAGCCCAAAAATTGGATGATTCACACCCTGGAATTGGCAGCAGCAGCAGGAGCCCAAACATTATTTTAAAGAGACACTGGGGTTGGCTTCAGGAGCCCAAAAATTGGATGAATCACACCCTGGAGTTGGCAGCAGCAGGAGCCCAAATATTACTTTAAAGAGACACTGGGGTTGGCTTCAGGAGCCCAAAAATTGGATGAATCACACCCTGGAGTTGGCAGCAGCAGCAGCAGGAGCCCAAACATTACTTTAAAGAGACACTGGAGTTGGCTTCAGGAGCCCAAAAATTGGATGAATCACACCCTGGAGTTGGCAGCAGCAGGAGCCCAAACATTACTTTAAAGAGACACTGGAGTTGGCAGCAGGCGCCCAAAGATTGGATGAATCACACCCTGGAGTTGGCAGCAGCAGCAGCAGCAGGAGCCCAAACATTACTTTAAAGAGACACTGGAGTTGGCAGCAGGAGCCCAAAGATTGGATGAATCACACCCTGGAGTTGGCAGCAGCAGCAGGAGCCCAAACATTACTTTAAAGAGACACTGGAGTTGGCAGCAGGAGCCCAAAGATTGGATGAATCACACCCTGGAGTTGACAGCAGCAGGAGGAGCTCAAACATTACTTTAAAGAGACACTGGGGTTGGCTTCAGGAGACCAAAAATTGGATGAATCACACCCTGGAGTTGGCAGCAGCAGGAGCCCAAACATTACTTTAAAGAGACACTGGAGTTGGCAGCAGGAGCCCAAATATTGGATGAATCACACCCTGGAGTTGGCAGCAGCAGCAGTAGGAGCCCAAACATTACTTTAAAGAGACACTGGAGTTGGCAGCAGGAGCCCAAAGATTTGATCAATCACACCCTGGAGTTGACAGCAGCAGCAGCAGGAGCCCAAACATTACTTTAAAGAGACACTGGGGTTGGCTTCAGGAGCCCAAAAATTGGACGAATCACACCCTGGAGTTGGCAGCAGCAGCAGCAGGAGCCCAAACATTACTTTAAAGAGACACTGGAGTTGGCAGCAGGAGCCCAAATTTTGGATGAATCACACCCTGGAGTTGGCAGCAGCAGGAGCCCAAACATTACTTTAAAGAGACACTGGGGTTGGCTTCAGGAGCCCAAAAATTGGATGAATCACACCCTGGAGTTGGCGGCAGCAGAAGCAGCAAGAGCCCAAACATTACTTTAAAGAGACACTGGAGTTGGCTTCAGGAGCCCAAAAATTGGATGATTCACACCCTGGAGTTGGCAGCAGCAGCAGGAGCCCAAACATTATTTTAAAGAGACACTGGGGTTGGCTTCAGGAGCCCAAAAATTGGATGAATCACACCCTGGAGTTGGCAGCAGCAGCAGGAGCCCAAATATTACTTTAAAGAGACACTGGGGTTGGCTTCAGGAGCCCAAAAATTGGATGAATCTCACCCTGGAGTTGGCAGCAGCAGCAGAAACACAAACATTACTTTAAAGAGACACTGGGGTCGGCAGCAGGAGCCCAAAGATTAGATGAATCACACCCTGGAGTTGGCAGCAGCAGCAGCAGGAGCCCAAACATTACTTTAAAGAGACACTGGGGTTTGCTTCAGGAGCCAAAAAATTGGATAAATCACACCCTGGAATTGGCAGCAGCAGGAGCCCAAGCATTACTTTAAAGAGCCACTGGAGTTGGCAGCAGGAGCCCAAAGATTGGATGAATCACACCCTGGAGTTGGCAGCAGCAGCAGGAGCCCAAACATTACTTTAAAGAGACACTGGGGTTGGCTTCAGGAGCCCAAAAATTGGATGAATCACACCCTGGAGTTGGCAGCAGCAGCAGCAGGAGCCCAAACATTCCTTTAAAGAGACACTGGGGTTGGCTTCAGGAGCCCAAAAATTGGATGAATCACACCCTGGAGTTGGCAGCAGCAGGAGCCAAAACATTACTTTAAAGAGACACTGGAGTTGGCAGCAGGAGCCCAAATATTGGATGAATCACACCCTGGAGTTGGCAGCAGCAGCAGTAGGAGCCCAAACATTACTTTAAAGAGACACTGGAGTTGGCAGCAGGAGCCCAAATATTGGATGAATCACACCCTGGAGTTGACAGCAGCAGCAGCAGGAGCCCAAACATTACTTTAAAGAGACACTGGAGTTGGCAGCAGGAGCCCAAATATTGGATGAATCACACCCTGGAGTTGGCAGCAGCAGCAGTAGGAGCCCAAACATTACTTTAAAGAGACACTGGAGTTGGCAGCAGGAGCCCAAAGATTTGATCAATCACACCCTGGAGTTGACAGCAGCAGCAGCAGGAGCCCAAACATTACTTTAAAGAGACACTGGGGTTGGCTTCAGGAGCCCAAAAATTGGACGAATCACACCCTGGAGTTGGCAGCAGCAGCAGCAGGAGCCCAAACATTACTTTAAAGAGACACTGGAGTTGGCAGCAGGAGCCCAAATTTTGGATGAATCACACCCTGGAGTTGGCAGCAGCAGGAGCCCAAACATTACTTTAAAGAGACACTGGGGTTGGCTTCAGGAGCCCAAAAATTGGATGAATCACACCCTGGAGTTGGCGGCAGCAGAAGCAGCAAGAGCCCAAACATTACTTTAAAGAGACACTGGAGTTGGCTTCAGGAGCCCAAAAATTGGATGATTCACACCCTGGAGTTGGCAGCAGCAGCAGGAGCCCAAACATTATTTTAAAGAGACACTGGGGTTGGCTTCAGGAGCCCAAAAATTGGATGAATCACACCCTGGAGTTGGCAGCAGCAGCAGGAGCCCAAATATTACTTTAAAGAGACACTGGGGTTGGCTTCAGGAGCCCAAAAATTGGATGAATCTCACCCTGGAGTTGGCAGCAGCAGCAGAAACACAAACATTACTTTAAAGAGACACTGGGGTCGGCAGCAGGAGCCCAAAGATTAGATGAATCACACCCTGGAGTTGGCAGCAGCAGCAGCAGGAGCCCAAACATTACTTTAAAGAGACACTGGGGTTTGCTTCAGGAGCCAAAAAATTGGATAAATCACACCCTGGAATTGGCAGCAGCAGGAGCCCAAGCATTACTTTAAAGAGCCACTGGAGTTGGCAGCAGGAGCCCAAAGATTGGATGAATCACACCCTGGAGTTGGCAGCAGCAGCAGGAGCCCAAACATTACTTTAAAGAGACACTGGGGTTGGCTTCAGGAGCCCAAAAATTGGATGAATCACACCCTGGAGTTGGCAGCAGCAGCAGCAGGAGCCCAAACATTCCTTTAAAGAGACACTGGGGTTGGCTTCAGGAGCCCAAAAATTGGATGAATCACACCCTGGAGTTGGCAGCAGCAGGAGCCAAAACATTACTTTAAAGAGACACTGGGGTTGGCTTCAGGAGCCCAAAAATTGGATGAATCACACCCTGGAGTTTGGCAGCAGCAGCAGCAGGAGCCCAAATATTAATTTAAAGAGACACTGGAGTTGGCTTCAGGAGCCCAAAAATTGGATGATTCACACCCTGGAGTTGGCAGCAGCAGCAGCAGGAGCCCAAACATAACTTTAAAGAGACACTGGGGTTGGCTTCAGGAGCCCAAAAATTGGATGAATCACACCCTGGAGTTGGCAGCAGCAGCAGCCCAAACATTACTTTAAAGAGACACTGGGGTTGGCAGCAGGAGCCCAAACATTACTTTAAAGAGACACTGGGGTTGGCAGCAGGAGCCCAAAAATTGGATGAATCACACCCTGGAGTTAGCAGCAGCAGCAGCAGGAGCCCAAACATTACTTTAAAGTGACACTGGAGTTGGCTTCAGGAGCCCAAAAATTGGATGATTCACACCCTGGAATTGGCAGCAGCAGCAGGAGCCCAAACATTATTTTAAAGAGACACTGGGGTTGGCTTCAGGAGCCCAAAAATTGGATGAATCACACCCTGGAGTTGGCAGCAGCAGGAGCCCAAATATTACTTTAAAGAGACACTGGGGTTGGCTTCAGGAGCCCAAAAATTGGATGAATCACACCCTGGAGTTGACAGCAGCAGCAGCAGGAGCCCAAACATTACTTTAAAGAGACACTGGAGTTGGCAGCAGGAGCCCAAAGATTGGATGAATCACACCCTGGAGTTGGCAGCAGCAGCAGCAGCAGGAGCCCAAACATTACTTTAAAGAGACACTGGGGTTGGCTTCAGGAGCCCAAAAATTGGATGAATCACACCCTGGAGTTGGCAGCAGCAGCAGCAGGAGCCCAAACATTACTTTAAAGAGACACTGGGGTTGGCTTCAGGAGCCCAAAAATTGGATGAATCACACCCTGGAGTTGGCAGCAGCAGCAGGAGCCCAAACATTACTTTAAAGAGACACTGGGGTTGGCAGCAGGAGCCCAAAGATTGGATTAATCACACCCTGGAGTTGGCAGCAGCAGCAGCCCAAACATTACTTTAAAGAGACACTGGGGTTGGCAGCAGGAGCCCAAACATTACTTTAAAGAGACACTGGGGTTGGCAGCAGGAGCCCAAAAATTGGATGAATCACACCCTGGAGTTAGCAGCAGCAGCAGCAGCAGGAGCCCAAACATTACTTTAAAGTGACACTGGAGTTGGCTTCAGGAGCCCAAAAATTGGATGATTCACACCCTGGAATTGGCAGCAGCAGCAGGAGCCCAAACATTATTTTAAAGAGACACTGGGGTTGGCTTCAGGAGCCCAAAAATTGGATGAATCACACCCTGGAGTTGGCAGCAGCAGGAGCCCAAATATTACTTTAAAGAGACACTGGGGTTGGCTTCAGGAGCCCAAAAATTGGATGAATCACACCCTGGAGTTGACAGCAGCAGCAGCAGGAGCCCAAACATTACTTTAAAGAGACACTGGAGTTGGCAGCAGGAGCCCAAAGATTGGATGAATCACACCCTGGAGTTGGCAGCAGCAGCAGCAGCAGCAGGAGCCCAAACATTACTTTAAAGAGACACTGGGGTTGGCTTCAGGAGCCCAAAAATTGGATGAACACACTATGCGGGTGTAGAAAGCTACTCATTAGTGACTGAAGACTGAGGCTGCTGCTGATGGAGCTGCTGCTGCTGCTCCTGCCAACCCCCCCAGCAGCCATGACAGTGGAAGGTGAGCGCAGAGGTCCCCTCGAGTCAGACCTGCGAGAGTATGGACCATGGCGCAGATAGGCATCGGCCAACTGCCTACGTAGAATGTCTTTGTAGTAGTTCAGTTTGTCCTCCCTCTCGGTGGGTTTAAAAAATGCCCCCATTTTGTGCCGGAAGCGAGGGTCCAATAAGGTGGACAGCCAGAAGTCATCCCGCCAACAGATGGAAACAATTCTGGGGTCACTACGCAAGCACGTGAGCATGCTTCCTGCCATTTGCGCAAGTGACTCGGATGGACTACCTGTCTCCATCTCCACTGCATACTGCCACGGTGTGTCCGGGTCCTCTGTCTCGCCTTCCTCAAAAACCTCTAGCTCCTTTGGCTGCTCCTGCTCCTCCTCTCCTGTCCGCTGACTAGATAAACCAGCCATTTCGCCAAGCCTAAACTATGTTTCGCTGGGCAACTCCTCCTCCTCTTCCTCCTCCTCCTCCAGTTCAGCTCCAACGGGGTTCATGTGGCCATAAGATGTAAACGCCATGTCTCCAGTGCCCTGACCAGCCATGGTTTCTAACATGTGCTGTAGTACATGAAGCAGTGGAATCACGACGTTCATCCCGTAATCCTGCCGACTGACAAATAAAGTGGCTTCCTCAAAGGGCCTGAGCAAACGGCAGGTGTCACGTATGAGCTGCCACTGGTTGACATTGAAGTTACACAGGGGAGTCCCCCTATCTGCTTGGATCATCAGGAAATCCGTGATGGCTTTTCTCTGTTCATATAATCGGTCCAACATGTGAAGGGTGGAATTCCAACGGGTGGACACATCGCAAATCAGACTATGTCGGGGGATACCGTTCTGACGCTGTAGCTCAAGAAGGGTGTGTTTGGCGGTGTATGAGTGGCTGAAGTGCATGCAAAGTTTCCTTGAAGTTGTTAGGATGTCTTGCAGATGGGGGGAACACTTCAGAAACCGCTTGCCAACCAGATTGAAGACGTGAGCCATGCAGGGGGCATGGGTCAGGCTTCCTTGGCGCAGCGCAGACAAAATGTTCTTCCCATTGTCGGTAACCATGATTCCCATTTTAAGTTTTCTTGGAGTAAGCCATGTTTGGATTACCTGATGAATAAATTTAAGCAGTTCCTCCCCTGTGTGACTCCGTTCGCCAAGACAAACCATGTGAAGCACTGCGTGACACCTCCGTGCCCTGCACACATGGTAGACTGGAGGGGCACTGAGACTTGAGCCTACAGTGGAGGGTGAGGAGATGGCGGAGGATGAGGAGGCCGAGTCGCACAGTGTCACAGGCCCAACGGGCAGGGAACGCGGAGGCCAAAGCAGCGTGACCTGTCCAAGTTGCTGCTGCAAAGGGACCACATTCACCCAGTGGGCCATAAACGACATGTACTGTCCCTGACCGTAGTTACAGCTCCAGACGTCGGCGCTGCCATGCACTTTGCTACACACCGACAGGCTCAAGGACTGGCCCACCTTCTGTTCAACAAAAGTGTGCAGCGCTGGTACTGCCTTCTTGGCAAAGAAATGACGGCTTGGGACTCTCCACCTCGGCTCGGCACAAGCCATCAGTTCTCTGAAAGGTGCAGACTCCACCACCTGAAAAGGGAGCGACTGCAGCACCAGCAACTTGGACAGGAGCACATTCAGCTTCTGCGCCGTAGGATGAGTGGGCGCATACTGCTGTCTCTTGGACATGGCTTCGCTGATGGATTGCTGGATGGAAGGCATGACTTGGAGGGGGAGGAGGAGGAGCAGGAGCGACAGAGGATGGGTATGACGCACAGCTGCCTTCGGCTGAGGTGCTGGAGCCTTGGCTGGCAGAAATTGGGAGCGGCGTGCCACTCGGTGAGGAAGCAGTCTGGCCCACCTCTCCGGAGCCTAGGTTCTCCCAGGCTGCTTTATGGTGACGCTGCATATGTTGACACAGGGCCGTGGTGCCAACATTTGGACCCTGGCCACGCTTCACCTTCTGCCTACATATCTTGCATGTGGCCATGTTACCCTCCTGCGGATGCTTCAGGAAAAACTGCCACACTGCCGAGTAGCTACTTTTCCCACCCCCTGGCCTCACTAATTCACTGCTGCTGTTGCCAACTACAGGAACCCCTGCTCCACTACCTCCCGATAAGGTAGACTGCCGCACAGCAGGTGCTCTACCCCGGCCCCGGCCGGCTCCAGCCTTTGGAATTGTGCCCCCATGCTGACTGCTACCACCTTGCTGCCTCAGCTGCTGACTCCGGGGCAACCTGCGCCCCTCTTCTCCTGATGATGATGATGAAGCCCCTTCATCACCCGGCTCCCAAGTGCGATCGGCTTCATCATCATCATCATCATCACCGAGTTGTGGCTGTAGCTCCCTGATCTTATCGGTTTCAGTGTCTGGCGCAGGAGCTGGAAAGCTCCCAACACCCACATCACTCTCCACATCACTATTTCTGTGCGGAGCTAAAGAAGGCACCTCCATTTCATGGCTGGCCAGTAGCTGCTGGCTGTCCTCCAGATGATCGTCCTCCTCACTAAAAACTGGAGCTGAACCCAAAGCATGGGATACGTCGCTGGGGGAGGGAACGGCGTAGGACAGAGTCAGTGGGAGGACAGGGACTGCTCTCGGGGCATGCCAACTCAGGGTTGTGTCTGAGGAACCGACCGACCCTAGACTGGGGCTCTCAGACGTAAGTCGAGATGATGTGGTTGTTGATGAGCGCGTCAACCAATCTATCACGGCAGATGCATTACTGGTGGAGACCCGACCGCTAGCAGATACTGGCAGATTAGGTCTCTCAGCGTGACTCCTGCTGCTACTGGCCCCCAGTCTGCTGCGACCTCTGCCTGCGGAATCTTGGCCTCTGCCACTCCTCTTTTCACTTCCAGGCACTTGTCTGCCTGACATAGTCTAACTGGCGTGGTAGTAGGTGATATTTTAAGAACCCCCAGGCAGCGGTGGGTCTATATGAAACAGAATATAATGCACACCAAAAGTGAGCAGTAACACTCAGCCTCCAACAGGCCTGCTTAGTGTAAATAAGAGAGCTGCTTAGTGTAAATAAAGAGGGGTATGGTATGTTACAGAATGGGATGCCCCAACAGCAGAGCACCTGGGAGCAGTAGTACTATGCACACAAAATTGTCTTTATCAGGCCAAATTACTTTTAGAATAAGTGCAAAGGGGTATAGTAAATAGAGGCTGGTGTAGTCACAGAATGGGATGCCCCAACAGCAGAGCACCTGGGAGCAGTAGTACTATGCAAAGCAAAAGTGTCTTTATCAGGCCAAATTACTTTTAGAATAAGTGCAAAGGGTTATAGTAAATAGAGGCTGGTGTAGTCACAGAATGGGATGCCCCAACAGCAGAGCACCTGGGAGCAGTAGTACTATGCACAGCAAAAGTGTCTTTATCAGGCCAAATTACTTTTAGAATAAGTGCAAAGGGTTCTAGGAAATAGAGGCTGGTGTAGTCACAGAATGGGATGCCCCAACAGCAGTGCACCTGGGAGCAGTAGTACTATGCAAAGCAAACATGTCTTTATCAGGCCAAATTACTTTTAGAATAAGTGCAAAGGGTTATAGTAAATAGAGGTTGGTGTAGTCACAGAATGGGATGCCCCAACAGCAGAGCACCTGAGAGCAGTAGTACTATGCACAGCAAAAGTGTCTTTATCAGGCCAAATTACTTTTAGAATAAGTGCAAAGGGTTATAGTAAATAGAGGCTGGTGTAGTCACAGAATGGGATGCCCCAACAGCAGTGCACCTGGGAGCAGTAGTACTATGCACAGCAAAAGTGTCTTTATCAGGCCAAATTACTTTTAGAATAAGTGCAAAGGGTTATAGTAAATAGAGGCTGGTGTAGTCACAGAATGGGATGCCCCAACAGCAGTGCTCCTAGGAACAGTAGTACTATGCACAGCAAAAGTGTCTTTATCAGGCCAAATTACTTTTAGAATAAGTGCAAAGGGTTATAGTAAATAGAGGCTGGTGTAGTCACAGAATGGGATGCCCCAACAGCAGTGCACCTGGGAGCAGTAGTACTATGCAAAGCAAAAGTGTCTTTATCAGGCCAAATTACTTTTAGAATAAGTGCAAAGGGTTATAGTAAATAGAGGCTGGTGTAGTCACAGAATGGGATGCCCCAACAGCAGTGCACCTGGGAGCAGTAGTACTATGCAAAGCAAAAGTGTCTTTATCAGGCCAAATTACTTTTAGAATAAGTGCAAAGGGTTATAGTAAATAGAGGCTGGTGTAGTCACAGAATGGGATGCTCCAACAGCAGAGCACCTGGGAGCAGTAGTACTATGCACAGCAAAAGTGTCTTTATCAGGCCAAATTACTTTTAGAATAAGTGCAAAGGGTTATAGTAAATATAGGCTGGTGTAGTCACAGAATGGGATGCCCCAACAGCAGTGCACCTGGGAGCAGTAGTACTATGCAAAGCAAAAGTGTCTTTATCAGGCCAAATTACTTTTAGAATAAGTGCAAAGGGTTATAGGAAATAGAGGCTGGTCTAGTCACAGAATGGTATGCCCCAACAGCAGTGCACCTGGGAGCAGTAGTACTATGCAAAGCAAAAGTGTCTTTATCAGGCCAAATTACTTTTAGAATAAGTGCAAAGGGTTATAGTAAATAGAGGCTGGTGTAGTCACAGAATGGGATGCCCCAACAGCAGAGCACCTGGGAGCAGTAGTACTATGCACAGCAAAAGTGTCTTTATCAGGCCAAATTACTTTTAGAATAAGTGCAAAGGGTTATAGTAAATAGAGGCTGGTGTAGTCACAGAATGGGATGCCCCAACAGCATAGCACCTGAGAGCAGTAGTACTATGCACAGCAAAAGTGTCTTTATCAGGCCAAATTACTTTTAGAATAAGTGCAAAGGGTTATAGGAAATAGAGGCTGGTGTAGTCACAGAATGGGATGCCCCAACAGCAGAGCACCTGGGAGCAGTAGTACTATGCACAGCAAAGTGCACTTATTCTAAAAGTAATTTGGCCTGATAAAGACACTTTTGCTGTGCATAGTACTACTGCTCCCAGGTGCACTGCTGTTGGAGCATCCCATTCTGTGACTACACCAGCCTCTATTTACTATAACCCTTTGCACTTATTTTAAAAGTAATTTGGCCTGATAAAGACAAAGGGTTATAGTAAATAGAGGCTGGTGTAGTCACAGAATGGGATGCCCCAACAGCAGTGCACCTGGGAGCAGTAGTACTATGCACAGCAAAAAGTGTCTTTTTCAGGCCAAATTACTTTTAGAATAAGTGCAAAGGGTTATAGTAAATAGAGGCTGATGTAGTCACAGAATGGGATGCCCCAACAGCAGTGCACCTGGGAGCAGTAGTACTATGCACAGGAAAAGTGTCTTTATCAGGCCAAATTACTTTTAGAATAAGTGCAAAGGGTTATAGTAAATAGAGGCTGGTGTAGTCACAGAATGGGATGCCCCAACAGCAGTGCACCTGGGAGCAGTAGTACTATGCAAAGCAAAAGTGTCTTTATCAGGCCAAATTACTTTTAGAATAAGTGCAAAGGGTTATAGTAAATAGAGGCTGGTGTAGTCACAGAATGGGATGCCCCAACAGCAGAGCACCTGGGAGCAGTAGTACTATGCACAGCAAAAGTGTCTTTATCAGGCCAAATTACTTTTAGAATAAGTGCAAAGGGTTATAGTAAATAGAGGCTGGTGTAGTCACAGAATGAGATGCCCCAACAGCAGTGCACCTGGGAGCAGTAGTACTATGCAAAGCAAAAGTGTCTTTATCAGGCAAATTACTTTTAGAATAAGTGCAAAGGGTTATAGTAAATAGAGGCTGGTGTAGTCACAGAATGGGATGCCCCAACAGCAGTGCACCTGGGAGCAGTAGTACTATGCAAAGCAAACGTGTCTTTATCAGGCCAAATTACTTTTAGAATAAGTGCAAAGGGTTATAGTAAATAGAGGCTGGTGTAGTTACAGAATGGGATGCCCCAACAGCAGAGCACCTGGGAGCAGTAGTACTATGCAAAGCAACAGTGGTTAACCAGGGTGAAACAGCTAACAAAGCCAGTGACCCAGGCAGTAACACTCAGGCTGCATGAAAGCAAAAAAAAATCCCTGTCACTGCATCCGTTTTTCTCCTACCTTTCCCTGCTTCTCCCTGACTTCCTGCCTGTCTCCCGCCTGTCTACTGGCTGTCTACTGGCTGTCCCTAACTCTCTACCTATCTCTCCCTGAATACAGTCTGCAGTGTCCTCCTGAGTCCTGGCTCTCACGAATGCAATAGACAAAAGCAAGAGCAAGAGCAATGCGCAAAAGCAAGATGGCCGCCGCCTTATATAGCGCTGTGACATCACCGGGCTTGCTGGCTGCTGATAGGCTGCATGTGACTGTCCCAGCATACACTGCCCCAGCTTACATGTCTGGACATGTCACGTAGACCATCCTAGAATGCCTGTCATTGAAATGAATGGCTTTTAGAAAAAAACTTTGCTCGATCGAATCGTGGGGAAATTCGGATTCGATCCGAATCGAATTTGTCATGAAATTCGGATCGAATCTGGGTTCGTCCGGATCGATTCGCTCATCCCTAATTGTAATTTTTTTTGCTTTACATTTTTTACAGTGTCCCAACTTTCTTGGAATTGAGGTTGTAGATGGCACTTATGAAAATGTCAAAGCTAAGCTGCACTCCCAATGACTGCAGCATTTGACTTCAGCCACCAAAACATATTATCACCTTGATCTAAAGGATCCTGAACATGACATTACACAATTCATGTCCAAATGGGAAGTGTGTCTTAGTGTTTGTTTTACCCCAAGACAAAGATCTACGCATTAGACAATGTAGTTCAGGAGAGAAACTAGAAGCTCCTCACCAGATGGTACCGATGACCTACAAAAATGAGAAATCCCTGGTTTTGGTCCACTTGGAGGACCTTTTGCAGAAATGTTGCTTACCCCATTTTTATTGTGTAATTACTTGGTACTGGCTATATCACTTCCATATTTCTCAGTATGGTATGTTCTTTTTCTTGAAAAATGCAATAAAACTTGATTAAACAAAGAAAAAGCTAGTGTTGCTGGAATCTACCTCTGTTCCTATGCATTTGGCCAAACATTTTGGAATGTTTTTCTCAGGTATCTGATGGGTGGTTCTCTCAAGTATCAGGAAGGGTGTCAAATGGCTTTACATCGTATGACAAAATAATGTAACTTTAGAATGGGCGAAAAGTTATTTAGACTTTTATTAAACAAAGTAGACAATGCATTTCTACCTTGAAAGAAATGTGCTGATAAAAGACCTCTCAAATGATATATCCTTGTTCATGAGATGTTTAATTCACTCTAAAAATGCATAGATTGGTCACATAATTTGGCATTTATTTATTATATACAAATGTTTTACTACTCAATAACAGAGGACTTTTCTCCTGCTGAAGCAACCACTAAATTGTGGTCAATTGTGGTAAATTGGTCAAATATATACATAGTTACATACATTGTACCCAGCAGGTGGGTACCTGGTGAGGGTCACAGGCAGCAACCTACATATGTACTTGAGATGGGGGCACAAGGTACACGAGGACACATGAGCCCCCCTAAATCTTTATGCCACCTTGCTGAAGCTCTGGGTTCCACAGCTTCATCTGGCTACGTCAAACCCCTCCACAAGTCTCTCTGATGACTGCTGCTTTTGCAAGAGAGGGGGAGCACAGAAAACTTGTTGAAAAGCATTATTCTATAAATGTTATTAACACAGGATTCTGGCATGCATTTTGCCATTAATAAATGACTTTATCAGCACTGAACTGGTTCCCAGACCTGAGCACGGACTTCAGCCACATGTCTGTGTTTGAGTTCGGTGTTCAGCTCAAACATGGAAAAGCTGGTCGATGGACCCCTAGGCAGCCCATTGATCAGCTTCACCTAAATGATGAAGCAGTAGGAAGCTGCTGTACAACTTACATAAGCCCCGTGATTCTGGTCCTGTCTGCGGTCACGTACCTTTCAAATGATCCTTGGCCAGGGGCCACAGAAAGATGGCTGTCGCTCCCATGAGCAAGGAAACTCCTAGGGCCAGCGCTGCCAGCTTGCACTAGGAGTGACCTCATTTATTGGTGTGGTGGCCATCTTTCTGTGGCCCCTGCCGTGGATCATTTCAACTGAATAAAAAAGAAAGTTAACCCTTTGCACAGTGGCAGTGGGGGTGGCAGCCGCTCAGACTATTTTATAACTAACCTGGGAGGTGCACGTTAGCAGGGCAATTAGTATACAAAAGTCTAACGTACACCTCCCAGGTTAGTTATAAAATGGTCTGAGCGGCTGCCACCCCTCCTTTGTTTCTTTTGAATTTGTGCAAGCACATGATGTGTGGGGTCTAGGCTGTATTGCAAGGTCTTTGACCTTTCCACCCCATGGCTTGCACTTGAAAGGTTTAGGGCAACCTCAGGTAAGCCTGCTCCCAATTTATCTATTGCACTGTATGTCCCAAATGGGCTCTCAGAGATTAGAGTTAGGACTGCACCCCACAGAGGCACTTTGGTGTAGTGGTGCAGCTTAAGCATACTTCTGCAGATGTGTGTGACCGAGTCCTCTGTTTTTAACCAAGTTTAGAGACAGATTATGGGCTGGCCTGCAAGCTAACAGGGTTGAGTGCTGTGGCTCCTTTAAGACTTTTGTATACTAATTGCCCTGCTAACGTGCACCTCCCAGGTTAGTTATAAAATGGTCTGAGCGGCAGCCACCCCCCCTTAAGTTAGGTTATTGCAATGTCTTTAGACAGGCTGATTCATGTATTGCATTGCTTGTGCACACACAAGTAAAGAAGTAGCAATGTCTGCACAAACTTTTAATCTTAGTAATGTTAGGGACGGGGTACTAATTGGACGGCCTTGATGTGGCTACCTCGCTTCTACATTCATTGCAATCTATGTTAACTAACAGTCCACCCCTCTAGCACCTCTTGACTGCTATATATTGACTGGATGAGCACATCCTATCTTTCTTTTTGCTGTTTCATTTCAACTGAATGCTGCCGCTGACAGGATCGGAATCACGGGGCTCAGGTAAGTTGCTTCCTGCTGCACACTCTGCGCCCTCCCCCTGCCACAGACGTCATCACAATTTTTCAACAGACGGCCCCCCTCTGCCTAGGTGGGTGAAAAGTGGGGGAGCGGATGGGCCCCCAGAGGCAGAATTGTCCCCATTGATTTAAAAGTTCAGCCGAACTTGCCAAACCCGAAACTTGGGGGGTTCGCTCATCACTATTCATCAATTAAAAATGTGTTTATGCATTACACTTCATATCACAACCCTTTGCATAGCTGTCTTATTGGTTAGCACATGTTGACATGTTTTAGCACAGCATTTAGCACTTTATTATTAGTAGTACATAGTAACATCTGAGTGGTTGCTGACAGGTGTCATGCCCCATCATGCTGGTTTTATTTTGTGTACTGTGTATCATATGTTAATAAAATGAATATATTTTATCAGTAATACTGTGTGGTACAGCCTTTTCTAAGCAGTACCTTACTGGAGTAGGTCTCTCCTAGTAATTTCTTGTTTGCTATGGGGGTTATTCATCAAGGGATTGCGGCAGGTAGCGTCTGGTGAACGCTGGGCGCTGTACGCAAAAGCACATTTATGAAAGTGAATCTGGTGAGCGACTCTAACAGAGTCATGTAGCGTCCGATGTATTATTACAGGCGACTCAGCGTATAGGTAAGTGATAGTGGGATAGAAATACTCTTACTCATAGTCTGTCAAGTTATAGAGGACTAGCCACTTCTCTAAGTAAGGTCTTACAATTAAGATTTGACAGATCCAGTTTGTAAGCCAGGGTATTACCTTTCGCTCACTGTTGCTCTCCCATACATTTCAATGGTCGTTCATTTGCTTGTGTTTAAACAGCGTGTTTGACTTTTTTTTTTTTTGTTTTGCTCAAATCATTGTGTGACCTCTCCTGGCTGCAGACAAACACTTTTATATACTTTTTATTTTTTTATGCAGAATTGTAATTACAGGTCTGGCACTAAAATGTTAATGTCACAGTGTTACAACAATGTCATTCCATGTGTTTTCGCTTTGTTACTGGTGGATATGTGTTCAAAAACAGACTTTAATCACACAGTGTCTGGCGCTTTATGCTAAAGCGGCCAATTTCGAGCGCCAACGCTGTGTGTGTGTCCTTTTTTGGTAAGTATGTATGGAGCGCTGAGAGTCGGTCGCACTGAGCTGGCGCTACCTCTCGCCCCCTACAGTGCTGTACTGGTGTTAGAGCGCTCTGTTACAGCGCTCGATACACGCTTACAGTGTCTACTAGCGGTCGCTCTAAACGCCGCTATACAGACGCTCATCTGCCGATACCTGGCGTTAGTAATGAATCAGCCTCTATGTTTCACTGCTCACTCTGGTGCACACCTGTATGGTATTGTATAGTGTCCGCTATATTTTTTGATTATTTTTTGTAAACAGTTAAAATCTATTTATCTTTAACCAGAATAATGACAAATAGCCGCAGTCTAACAAAGGACTTTGTCTCCCTTATAGCTGATTCCTTCTAAAGACCATCAACCATGATATGAAAGGATTTAGAGTTCCCAGTTTTAGCAGGCACTCATTCCTCAAACAGCATAGAAGCATGCAGTAGCACACACGCTTGGTGAGACAAATACATAAAATGTTCTAATTGATATAAAAATACAGGGGCTATCTACTAGAATGTCTCCATGAATACACCTGTAAGTCGTTTCCAATCTTAGGCCTGGCACTTCTCTCTTGTGACCAATTAGAAACACACCTGCCCAGCGAACCCTATAGGCAAGAATGGCAGGGGGGCATGAACCATGTCACAAGGAACTTTTGGTAGTAGGACATCCTAAATCAGGATGGTCCGTGGGTGTTAGCGGGACTAAAGTCTTAGTAACTTGTTTTACTTTAACCCCCAAACTGTCCTAGCGAAATAGAAAAAACTTCCAAAACAATGTTAGGCCTTTAGGACAGAGGACGCTGCACCCTGGTGACCCCGGGTGAGTGCGGGGCCCTTTCAACGTACTATGTGTTGCAAGCTTCCATTCTGCTTGTATAAAGAAGCTAGGCCAGTATTGAGATTAGTGATCATCCACCCGCCAGCTGCACACTACTTTTCTCCCAACTCTGTCTGTCTTGTTTTTACATTTAATCAGGAGATTTGAGCCCACCAGCTTGCTAGTCTGTAACTCTGGGACCTGAGGACCACTAATCCATTTCAAGTGGCATGTGCCAGTATTACTTTCCAGCAAGTGACTCAGTAACCTGGAACATGTCCCCTCTTCATTGTCCCACCAGTTCCATTAAGGGCTCAGTGCAATTCAGCCAGAAAATTCTTGCCCCTATATTTTGCCAATATATGATTACATGTGGTAGAAGTAAATGGTGGGTGGAGGTGGCTCCTTTTGCTTTTTTTAGGGGGGGGGGGGGTGAGGGTATTTTTAACCCGCACCTTTACTGGTGTTTAGAAACTTTTTTTATATATATATATATGTTATTTTTGTAAATTTGACCCTCTTGCAACCTTTTTTAACCACTGTTTTATGTGTTTTTGTCATGAGTACTCACTCAGCTGACTGAGAGGGAACAGGGAAGTACAGAAACACATCAGGACAGAGCTGGCAATATAGGAAAGCCATAGCACAGGATATTGGGGCACAATGGAAGGTTCAGTGTGAGTTTAGCAAGGTCATAGGCCACCAGAGACAGAATCGCCCCTCCAAAGTTTGGGACCCTATTGATTTCAACGAGGACGGGGTTCGGGTCCCTGAACTTTTATTCAAAGTTCGTCCTAACTTGCCAAACCCAAACCTTTAGGAGTTAACCCAACACTAATCTACAGTGTACAGTTGGATGGATGGTACTCACTCAGCTGACTGAGAGGGCACAGGGTAGAACAGAAAAACATCAGGACAGAGCTGGCAAGATAAGAAGGTCATAACACAGGATAGTGGGGCACAGTGGAAGGTTCAGTGCGAGCTTAGCAAGGTCATAGGCCTTGCTAAGCTCGCACATTCCAACAGCACATTCCAACATAACCGACTTATTGTATTGTTATGCTCATGGTTGTTAGTGCAATACATGCTTGCTGATCCATTATCTCTAAACAATACACACCGCTAGGCCATTTATTTTTATAAAATGTTAACATCCTTTCTCAACATTGTAAAGCTACTTGAAGTATTTGTCAACCCTATATTTATTTTTACTACACTGGACTTCTTGTTGACAAGTATTTAATCTTGGGTATCATCTTGTTTCATTGTCTTTATTGTAGACAAGGTCAATGTATATGCTTTCCACTGAGAGCAATTGAATTACCCCCTTTTTCTTTCAGGCTAAGTGGCATAGAAACATCCTTGGAGATATCTTCATCAGTGTCTGTAAGCTCGGTACTATTGCACTATACTTGTTCCACTTTGTAAATACAGAGTGCAAAGTACTGGGCCGAAGGGCTGTAAAATGTCATGTTTGATGTGGGCCGGTCACAGCGGCAATGAAAATTTGTACAAATACATACGATACGCGAAGTGCCTAAAGACTTGTAGACTGAAGAGGCGAAGATCACAGTGCGTCTACTATTTATAGTGGCAATGCTAATGAATTCTCCCTAAGCAATGCTGCGCCAGCACAAAGCTGCAAAGCCTTCTGATCATATATTCTACAAAATGTGTTTTCACAGCCAGTGTTTTCAGTGCTTGAGATTGTTTAAAGAAAAACTTTAAGAAAAAAAGGAAAATTTGCTTTTGAAATAAGTAGGGGTTAGAATCTGTAAAATTAATCAATTACATTTTTCATATCTTGTCTGCATTGATGAAGTGCAAGATATTCACCTGTGGCAGACAGTTGGATATGGTGAGCAGAAATGAATCAAACTATTGCCATGAACATTTTTTAGAACAGTTTTTAAAATGAATATGATCACCATATACTCTTTTCAAGAATTTTTTTTTGAAGATCTCTATAAACACTTTCGGTATATCTGATATAACAGATCATAGACATCCTTATATAAACCAATTTGTGCACATAAACACATCATTTAAATAATCTAATTATAAAGTATAAAGGCTTATGTCATATAAAACTAGACACAGTACATCTTATCAATTTCATTAAATCTAACCCCTTCTCACACATTAACTAAAGTAAAAAAAAAAAAAAAAGCAAAAATTCTAACAAAAAAATCAGCATATAACACAACCTAATAATAATAAATGGTTAGTATCAAAATTGGGGGGTAAGAAACCCCAAACCTCAAGGTTACCAATATTAATTGCTGACAGTTTTTCCATGGCCATTATTATTAACTCTGTTGATGAAACTTAAATCTTGTCATTTCCCAGGCACTAGCAATGACTATTTTTGCTGCCGTCAAAATATGATAGAACAAGTGTCTCTGTCTCACAGAGCTATTTCTAATGGAATCATTGAAGAGCGCTATCCAGGGACTTAATTTAACTTCTGCTCCCAAAATCACTCCAAGAACACTAACACTTCTTTCAATGGTGTTCCAATGGAAGCATTATAAATGTTGCTTTAATCTAGTATGAGACTCCAACTACACTCGTTAGACATTTAGTCTTAGACGAAGGAGGGATGATCGCTTGGCGGGCGACCAAGCAATCCACAGTATAGCTGCTGTTCCCTTCCTTGCCCTCTTTGGGTTCCTTAAACCAGACCAACAGCCTGGAACAGTTAAAAAAGAAAGGTAGTGGCCATTTTGGAGATTCATCTCCCAACTGACATAAAGGAAAGCACTTCCTGCAGGTGGTCGGCAAATGCATGAGCCGCCATCTTGTTTTTAAAATTTACCACAGCAAGAGTTAGAAAAGGGTAAATTAATTTTAATGAGGTAAGGTGTCCCCTGCCTTTAATAAGCGATTAACCCGTTTAGCACTTTGTTGCTGTTATTAATCAATTGCAGGGACACTCAACCACTTCTTGTAAAGGTCCATTTAAAGACATCCGGTGAGAGGGCTGTTGCGGGGGAAGGGGGGACTATAGATTACCCAGGCAAAACTAAAAGTCTCCTAGGCTACTAGCTTTTTTTGGCCCCACAGAACCTACAGATCTGGCCCGCGGCATGCTGCTTTAACTCCCCCTCTTGCATTCTGTGAACAGAGGTGGACTAGGGCCCAACATTCTACTGGCAATTTGATCTAGTAACAAGGATATAAATATAGGGCTTAGGATAGAGGGATGAATGGGAGAGAAGCTGTAAGGAAGAGGAATGGATAGGCAGAACAGGAGGGGCAGAGAGGGATGGAGAGAGCGCTTGGAGAAGGGATGGGGAGAGAGTTGAGAGAAGGGCTAGATGAGCAAAACTAGACGCACAGGAATGAATGGGAGGATCTTGGGGGGGGGGGGGGGGTAGATGGGCAGAACTAGAAGGACAAGAATGAATGGGAAGAGCTGGGGGTAGATGAGCAGAACTAGAAGGACAAGAATGAATGGGAAGAGCTGGGGGTAGATGAGCAGAACTAGAAGGACAAGAATGAATGGGAAGAGCTGGGGGTAGATGAGCAGAACTAGAAGGACAAGAATGAATGGGAAGAGCTGGGGGTAGATGAGCAGAACTAGAAGGACAGGAATGAATGGGAAGAGCTGGGGGGGGGTAGATGAGCAGAACTAGAAGGACAGGAATGAATTGGAAGAGCTGGGGGGGGTAGATGAGCAGAACTAGAAGGACAGGAACAAATGGGAAGGGCTCGGGGGGGGGGTAGATAAGCAGAACTAGAAGGACGGGAATGAATGGGAAGAGCTGGGGGGGGGTGGATGGGCAGAACTAGAAGGACAGGAATGAATGGGAAGAGCTAGGGGGGTGAGATGGCCAGAGCTGGAAGAAAGAGTAATGGATTGGCACAGCTGGGAGGCCAGGGATTAGATGGGACCGAAAGACTGGGGTGGATGGGGCATAGCTGAGGGGACAGGGATGGATGGGGCAGAGCTGAGGGGACAGGGATAGATGGGGCAAAGTTGAGGGGACAGGGATGGATGGAGCAGAGGTGGGCGGATGGGATGAACAGAAATGGATGAGGCTGAGATGGTGGGACAGGGATAGATAAGGCTGAGCTGGGGCAGGGGGAAAGATTGGATGGGGCAAAGAAACCGAGATACAAAGTTTGTGTGTGCCTTGTAATGCCACTCCCCGCCCATGCAGCATTTCATATTGCAATGCTAGTTGCCAGCAGCCATGACACTGGCAGGGAGACTAAGCACTACATCAACAATCAGGGGGCAGCTCTGAGAACGGCAACAAAGAAGCAAATGAGTGCAGAGTTGTCAGGACAGGGGTGCAGGAATATAGCGCCGAGGTCCACAGCTGCTTCTTATGCCACCTAATGGTGGTAAGAGATACTCAACTCTTCATATACAGCACTATGGAAGACCATAGCTCTTTATAAATAAACACTGATAATAATAATATACCATACTCCGCATTGCACCCTGCTACAGATATACATGTATATAAAACTATAACTTCTTGCTAGATATCCCTGTGTTACTGAAATTGTATATATAATACTGACAAAATCAATTCCTCTATTGGTGTGAGGCGTTCTCACTTGATACTACTAAGCTTGTGAAGCCCGCCACCTCTGGAAGCCTGGCTGCTGGTAGACCGGGCCGGGGATTGCTGCCCAAGCCTTCCCGATTCCTTATGTGGACTGCTGCAGAAGCATGGCTGCAGGTAAAACTTAAAAAAAAAGTTGGGGTCAAGGTCACAGGTTGATAGCCGCGTCCATGAATTTACATAATGCCCATCCATGCCGTATGAAGTAATGAGAGTATTCAGTTGCAAGTTAGAAATAAAAATGTCAAAAAATATATATTTAACCGGAGCCTGGAGCAACACCATTACAAGAAATAGAGCTCATATGTATCCCTCCCCAGTGCAATTCTGGTTGCTGCACATTAATATGCACCTTTTTGTAATCCCTTCTCTGGTCAATTATGCAAACAAAATGGTGTCTCATGGAGCTACAGGCTATCTGCAAAGAGGAAGAGCTGCTGAGATTCCTGCCACTGTGCATTGTAGGATGTCAGTTAAATCCAGGCAGCAGCACGTCTGGTATGTTGAGAAAAAAAGCGCCAAAATGGCTGGGTTTACGCATTGGTGATGTCCATGTTTTTTGGATTTACTTCTACTTCAGTTTGGCTCGGCAAATGCTGGCAACCACATTTGCATTCACCACCTTTTAGTGGTAAACCCAAAAGGCTGGGCCGGCGCCAGCAGGTGGCAGAGTGGGGCAGCTGCCTGGGCCCTCAGCCCCTGGGGGGGACCCACTGACAGATGGCACAATCTAGGTGTTAAAAAAAAATTACCTTACACCCGCACTGTGCTGCCAAGCCTGCATCCCCTCTCCCCCCAGCTGGCTGGTCACTAACATGCCAGTGCCCCCCCCCCCCATGGCAAGCCAGCCTCGAGCTGCAGGATCAGTGACACAGTGGCCCCATCAATGAAAGTGTGTAGCTTGAGGCCAATTCGCTGAGGGGGGATTGCACCACTGCTGCAAATGAAGCAGCAGGCAAGCAGCTCATTCAGGAAGGAGGAGGGGATTTAACTGTGTGTTGCCATGTGCATTAGTTAAAAACGCAACAAAACTCGTAGCACAGCCTCCCCCAGGGTATCCTAGATTGGACTGCCTCTGACTGACTCGCTGTGTGGCAATACCCACCTGCACCTGGCCTCCCTCGCCGATCTAAACATCCAGTGGCCGCATTTTTGGGCTGCGATAGACTGGGGACAGGAGCGAGTACACTGCTGATGATACAGTTGCTATTCCCTTTTTTTGAGTGCCTCTGGGAACGCTATATATTTTAATATTGCGGCTCTCCTGCCGGAGCTAAGTGTCGCTTGTAAAAGCCATGCGCTGCAAACACTGCCTGGCTGGGAGCGCTACAGCGCTGTCAGGTTGAAACCGACATTGCGGTGCGGTTGATGCCAAGTGTTTTGGACGAGGCGCTCAAGTGATGCCCGCACCTATAATAATAAATTAGCCTCCTAGTCACGCCACTGTTGAACAACATACAAGTCATTTAGGTTAACAACAATATAGTAACTTGTAGTTGTGCTCAAAATAGGACAAAGAACTTGACCCAAAAAGATCGCACCACTCTGGTGTAAAATAAACTTAGGGAGTTATTTAAGAACGACTTGAGCCAGGTAGTGCTTCGTAGCGGCTGGTAGCATCTGGTGAATGCCAGGCGCTGTGCGCAAAACCACATTTAAGAAAGCGAATCTGGTGAGCCCCTCTAACAGCGCCATGTAGCGCCCTATGTATTACTAGAAGCGGCTCAGCATATGGTGCCGGCGCTCTAGGTTCAAGAGCACCACGTATTACCTCTTGCTCACTGTCTCATTTCAGCGGGCTTTCGTGTTTAAATAGCATGTTTGGCAATTATTTTTTGCTCAAATCATTGTGTGACCTCTCCTGGCTGCACATTAATACATTTTTTTGACTATTTATATTAAGTTACAGCGCCCGATACCCGCTAACAACGCCTATTAGAGGTTGCTCTACGCACCGATATACAGAAGCTCATCTGGCAATACCTGGCGTTAGTAATGATTCAGCCTCCAAATCTTTAATTGAGAGAAAACAAACATAGACAGATACACAATTAAAATCCCAGAACAGGAGTGAAGCTGGACTTTAATTGTGTATCTGTCTATGTGTTGATTTCTCTCAATTAAAGATTAAGTGGTGCAGCCTTTTTGGGTTAAGTTCTTTGTCCTATTTTGAGTCTAGCTTGTAGTGACCCTGCACACCTGGTGTGTTTTCTGTGCTGGTGCAGCTCCTTTACTTTGCTTAACTTGTAGTTGTGTCCAAACTTTTAACACATTTAACTTGGAGTAGACTGACTGAATGGTTATAGCTTTGCGCTAAGGAGGCTTAAGGAGAAAATAGAGAGAGCTACCTTGGAAATAAACAGATGGCTAAAGATGAAGGTCAGATCAGATTGAGAAGTTTGTCAAAATGTGATGACATCAGTAATCTGTAAACCGTTATTGCCCCTAGCTGGAGGTGCTGAAAAACATTTTGAAATTATGAAGCAAAAAATGAAAAAAAAAAAAAACACCGCAGGCCGTGGCAAGCAGAACGATAGCCTGGAGTGGTTCAAGTCTAGGGAAATATGGCAGCTGTACAGAGCGACAGATCTAGAATTAATGACATTAAACATGATTTTCTTTTATGCTCAATAATAACTCCATTATGATTGATAAAACCCCCCGGACACTTTATCTAGTACAAATGGAATCGTCTGTCATTGACTATATTAAATCATCAATTTCTGCATGATGAGGATCGTTTAAGGTAACTAATCATCTGTCTCGTTCTGCCGCTTTAAGGGTGATCAGATAACATTTTGAATACTGCCTGAGCAACCATGACAATCTAACCCTTCCGTGTAAGGATAGAGAGGAACCCATTATGCCGTCAAGCTCTGTGAAAATATCACGGCTTTTTTCTCTCCATAATATGCTGCAGTAAATATATCATGGCACGCTGCAAAGTTTATTGATCACAAGCACATCTTTGCTTGTGTCTAGTGAAGTCTCTGCAGAATAAAATGCTGCTTTGTATTTTGTCCTGTCAAAATATTAAACGGCTCTGTCAAGCAGAGTCAGCCTAGCATTGATGGTGTAATTCCGCTCTAGCCTTCCTCTTTTTCTTTCACTTTTTTCTTTTTTTTGTTGTTTTTTTGTATTCCGCTCTCCCTATCAGTTACAAGGCTTACGAAGCACATTTTTTTTTACTTTCCAATTATGGCCTCATCTAATTAGGAAGCCTTAAGATGAAGTAGGCTAATTTAGAAAAAAAGAAACACCAGACTAGTGGGTAGGGAAATAGGTTTTAGATTAAAAAAAGAGAATTGCAAAAATATAAAAGCAAAATCAGATTAAATGCTCTCCCTCTCAACAGACAATGGTTGTTTTTTTTTGGTTATGCATGAGCAGAGGCAAGGTGGAGCGATTATTGCCACTATTATTCCTATCCGTAAACCTAATGTGGTCTAAAATAAGTGTGCCCAATAGCCCCCCAACCCAAAATAAAGTAAAATATATAATAACCTTGTCCAAAGGCAGAATTTCTTATCTTCCCTAAAGTGTTCCCTTTGTTTAATCAGTGCCACTAGGTCTTTGAGTGACACTTTATGTTATGGGTCTAGGTGTGTCCCATGGATCTCCTGAGTCTGCGCATGTGTGGAGATTTGCTTGCAATGTTCAAATGTATGTTCAAGGATTCAGCTTGTAGTGTTCATGCCCCAAATCCATTGTACAGGGGGTGGCATTCACTTGCATCAGGCGCACACAGAGTTAACCACCTTTGCAAAGGATCTAATTGGTGTAGTGAGCATGTGCAATCCTGCACCTAAGTTACTAGCTACAGACCTACTGAGCATGCTAAGTTCCCGTGGCAAAATTAGATGTTCCTAGACATAGACATAGAAGGTTGATGGCAAAAGGAGACCATATGGTCCATCTAGTCTGCCCTTATGTGTATACTATATGTATTCTTTATCTTATGATAGATGTATGCGTATCCATGTCGTGTTTAAATTCACTTACTGTTGATTATTTTTCAACTACCTCTGATAGAAGATTGTTCCAAGCATCTACTACTTTACCTGTAAAATAATATTTTCTAAGATCCTGATCTTCCCTCCGAATAGCTTCAGGTTGTGCCTGCTTGTTCTATCATTAAGTTTCTTCCTAAAGATCCCAGGACCGAGCCTTGTGGCACACCATTTGTAACTTGCCTTTGTTCAGATGGCACACCATTAATACCAACACTCTGACACCGATCGATCCTCCTGCCAGTTGGTAACTGAACTATCCAGGCATTGAGTCTGAACTTCAATAACTTATCTATGAGCTCTTTATGTGGTACAGTGTCAAAGGCTTTGCTAAAATCAAGATAGTCAATGTCCATCAGCACCACCCTCATCTAACACTTTAATGATTTTTTTTTAAGAAATCAATAAGATTGGTCTTACATGATCTGCCCTCAGTAGAGCCGTGCTGTTTTGGGTCCAACAGGTTGTTAATTTTTAGATGGGATCTGTTTTTTCAAGAGAGTTTCCATTATTTTTGCCACTAACTGGCCTGTAATTAATGGATTCTTCACTACTCCCCGTCTTATGGATTGGTATGACATTGGCTATTCACCAATCATCTGGAACCAATCACAGTTCCCATAGAACTCTGGGGTGGACTCCTTCTGGACCCATTGCCTTAATTGCCTTTAGATGTGCCAGCTCAGCTAAGACATCAGCCTCTAAACACTCTGAAGCTGGCCCCTTACAGCGGGATGCTGTGCTATGGCCATGCCTGCTACTATTTGAAAATACTGAACAAAAGTAGCTATCCAGATGGTCAGCCACAGCCTTATCTTTACCAGTATAATTATCTTCCCTATTTCTAATTTTTGAGACGGCACTGTTTTTCTTCTTTTTGCCGCCAATATATGAGAAAATTTTTTATCTCCCCTCTTCATAGATTTGGCCATTTCTTCCTCCTTTTGCCCTTGAGCAGCATTTATAAGTCTAATAAATCAGTTTTGCTTCCCTCTGTTTAATTTTATACACCTCTCTGTCAGCTACACTTCCACTTACTTTATACTTCTTATAGGTGGACTTCTTTGCCTTTACGATGGTGCTGACTTCCCTAGTAAACCATAATGGTTTCTTCTTCCTTTTATTCTTGCTAGTTTGTCTCACATATTGCTTAGTTGCCCAATAAGATGGCCATTTTTTTATAGTGACCACTGGGCACTCACTTCTGCTACTCTGTTCCAATCACCAAATTCCCTTTCCTTAATGTTTATTTTCCTAAAGTCTAGCACTTTGGCTCTTGTTTGGGATTGCACAATGTCTGAACCATAAGCATTGATGGTCGCTGGACCATTTTCTTCTGCCCTGACCTCAGGCACCATATCCCCATTGATCCCCATTGATTATGATCAATCTACTGTGACCCTGTTCTTTGTATATTTGGATATCCCTGCTCTTTGGATTACTTGCTGCCTCCTGGACTTTGCCTGTTTGCCACCTGCCTCGTTGGCCTTGGATTACAAACTTTAACCACCGTTTGCCATGACCCTTTGAATACAGTTTTTGTTTGCGGCCGGGCCTGACTTTTGGCTCTGGATTTTGACTACTCTACATTCTCCTTTCCTGTACCTTGGCTATATCTGACCACACCCATTATCCTGTGTGTCATCTGGTTCCAGGAACCATGGCCTGTCTGCTTAGTTCCTTGACCCCCCAGAAATGACCATGGACCTCCCACTGAGCAAAGCCTATTCTTCCTTATAGGAGGCTCTAGAGAAAACAGAGGAGGTTCTTAGACTCCATGGTGCAGGCTTGAGTCTTGGGATCTGAGCAGTAGGTACTAGTTCCACCCTTGCCAGGCAGTGGAACCTCTGGTTCATTGCAGACACTGCTGTACAAATATGATACATCTAGCACTGCAGTGATTAGGTGACAAAAGTGTCACCAAAGGACAGGCGTTCCAGGGAGATAAAGATTCCTGCCATGGACCTGGTATTTTTTTCTCTATAAAAGCTATACTGTAGATTATTTTTCATAGCTACATGCATGCCCTCCTGCTGCATTGATCTATTGTAGTCAGCTCTTTTGTTTCTATCAGCTCTGGGGCTGATAGCATACTACTGGGCTGGGCTAGCCAGCTGCACTGTGTGGACTCACACAGTGAGTGGCAGGATGCTCAGGATGCAGGATGGCAGGATGCTCAGCATCAGCATTCTACACATCAAAGTGGTCTTCTTTCAAGCTCAACACAGCCAGACTTGGAGAAGCATTGGAGCTGAAAAAGGTTGGACTGGGGTTAGCTGGGGGGGGTGACAGAATTTTGAATATCTACTTATAGGACCTCAGCCTCCGGCTGATTTGTGGGTTGAGTCACATTTGGTAACTAGAATTATGGACAATTTTTGGATTCTAGCACTATGCATGGTACTTTATGAATTGTTAACCCACAGTAGGCTGACTGAACATTTAAAGTGCACAGTGCATATGCACATTATACTATAAGACCTTAAGACCTAGTTATCGGCAAAAATCCTCTTATGGCTTTGATATGCTGTTGGGGATACTTGTTGTTTCCCAGTTTCATGCATTACATTTCCCCCATGCCTGGCCAACCCTCCCTCTTGACATTTTTCTAATTATTGATGCTTTTGTCAGTAAGCAGGGCCGTCATAGATACCACCCTAAAGTTACGGGATTCTGCTGACCAAGGCATATAGCTAGTCTGGTGAGAAGGCACTTATTTAGGGACAGAAGGGGTTGTAGTTTGAAAATTCAAACTTAGGTATTCAGGTGTGTTAGGAGAATGAGGAGAGGTGGATTATTTAACAATATTTAGATATAAAGTCACTTTGGACATCTTTTACCACATTAACATGTAGGCCATTTTTAGTGATGAGCTTTGGCTTGGGGCAATATATGTAATTACTACTTTTGAACAGATATTGCCTATTCTATTCAGAATAAACAGATACAAATAGCAGCAATATTTGCATCAACCTATTCACCCATGTTTGGATTTCATATTTTTACCATACCATTCTACATAACCTTTGGCACAGGTAGTTGCTAATGGCCAGGCTGTTTTACCACCTTGTACCCAGGAATGGGGCCGTATTTCACATTTCACATTAACCGCCTGTTTTTTTGGGTCTAAATACATGCTTTGCAGTATATTTTTGGGTGCTTGAGCATGAACATGAAATATGGTCCTGGCCAGGAGAGGAGAGAGGATGTGAGCAATCAGGAAACCCTGACCCCCAGCCCTCTAAACTAGTATAGGGGTCCCTGAGCCATACAGTAGAAAAGATGAACTAAAATGAGAGGAAGACAAAATAAATCAAAGGATGTGAACAAGAGAAATAGGGGGGGGGGGTAAAAAACAGAAGAAGGAACAAATGTGAAATTAGAGTGCAAGAGCATTCTCTCTCTCAAGCGGTTGTACCATCATCAAGAAATTGTTATGATGCCCTGCATTGCAAATCCCAGAGGCCGGCAATGCCTTAGAATACAAGAGGAAGCTGCTGGCTGCAGATTCTGTGTTAGAAGCTGCCACTGAACAGTGTAATGTAACTTTTTTTTACTCAGTGAAATTCATCCCTGAGTGTGTTGCTAAAGATGTCCTTTTTGGGTCCTAGTAAGTATTGGCTTCCAGATAAACAGGTCAGGAAAGACCACGCCTGCAAGTTCAGCATAGGGTGTAAGGGAGCACAGATTACATGGGATGAAGATTTTTGATGAGCCAGAGCTGGGACACTGCGGTTCAAAATTCCTCCAACTGCGTAGTCCCCAATATTCGGCATTTGGTACTCCCGAATGCAGGATAAATTGGCTCCGGACAGCACAATGTGTGAACTGATATATGTCCCTTAGACCTCACAAACAATTAAAATATAAAAAAAAATAACTTGGGAATTTCTATCCATGCTCCTTCCCTCCAGTGACATCATTAGTCACTTGGGGGGATTCCACAGAGGATCCTCCTCTGTGGTATAGAAGCATCCGTGCCTGGTGGCCCGGCATTAGCTTGGGGGGATGCCAAGGAAGGAGGAAGGACCTGCATTTGCCTCACCAAAAATGCTGGCAGGGTGGCTGCATTAGCGGCTCTGCGCCAGCAGCAGATCATCGCCCACCAGACCTGGAGGGAGCCCTAGACGGGGCAACAGTGAGTTCCTTTTTTCATTTGTGAACTGCAAAGGTGTCCAGGAGACTCCTATATCAGCACATACAGTAATGATGGCCTGCATGCCATCTGCCAGAAATTTTTTGGGGGGAAACCGGCTCAAATTGGCAAGTTTCGGGTCCAGGCTAGCTTTGACCCATATCTGAAACCCATCACTAATGAAGATCGGTCAGACAGATCAAAAGGGAACAGAAGGCTGTGCAATGTTTGTGCATATATATATATATATATATATATATATATATATATATATGTCCTATGAGCTTTTGGCCTTCAAATATTTATAGACTGTCAAACAAAACATGGGCTGCTTCTAATTTATATGCGTAAATACAACATAAACCGTATATGCTTTCGTTAATTTTCTAGTTTATAACACATGCATTTAAATAAGTAATACCCTTGCTAGACAATATGCTGCAGACTTGCTGTACAATTTCACATCTCTAGTCTCAAAGTTTTCAAATACATTTAAAATAAGTACTGTATATAGTAATACATATGCTTATGTCTGTACTGATCATTATAGCTTGCAGTTTTGGAGTAGGTCTGGATATCAAGAAACGATGAAGGATAAGAATATACTATTCATCAGTACCGGTGTCTCTGCTGACTGCTGCATATTGAGGAAGAGCTCTGAACATTCGAAGGGAATAATGAGCATTAAACATCACAGATTCTAAAAACAGCTGCAAGATTGGCAATATTATATTTGTAGTGGCTGGGAAAGAAATCTATTTGGATAAAAGGAAACAGTGTAATTTCAATTTAAATACTTAGGAAAATTCATTCTGTGTGTGTTATGTCTTGTAAAGTAAAGCATAAATTATCAGAAAGGCAAAAGGTATGGGACGTATTTGTATAAATGCAATGTAAAACAGGATAGAGAATTCAGACCTTCAAATGACTTTGGAAGTTATTTTAGTGCGTTATTTCAGCATTTAATTTTAGAATATACCAAATTGAAATTAATTTTTTTTACAGAACAGAGTTTTACAGAAAAAGTTATATTATCAACGAAAATATGATATATAACACACTTGTTTCCTGTCTCTTAATGTCTCCAATTATTCTAATACACCATATGAGTGACAGCTTCTATCAACATCAAGTTTATTAACTTAATGGTGCATGTTCAAGTTATCTAATGGCTCATTTCCACCATCAATTAGTGAAAAATCACTAAATCAACCACAATCATAAAAAATGGACTTGTGGAAAATGTAAGTGGTTTATAAAACTAGGCTAATTACTAATCAGAATTCAATTTATAAATATTGAAAAGTATGACACTAAAATATATTAATATATTGACACAAATGTTTAGATAACATATTAAGTGTTTATAAGTGCAAGATTATGGAATAGTATAGAAAATTTGAGGGGGTGGGACCATTGTCTTCCAGAAATATGTAGTCTCATAGGTTGGGCTTATAGGAAAAAAGGGGCACATGGGAGGGACAGTGAGTGATTCAGACAATAACTCCTGATATCCTCTGAGGAATTAGTATTGGAGCTTTGGGGGCCAGATGATCATATATATCTGAGGACTATAGGAGAAGATCTGATGTAAGGTTATCTCTCCTTTTTGTATTATGGTACTTTCATAGGCGCCATTATATTTTCACATCATTTGCAATATATTTACTTCAATTTATTGTATTTTTTCCCCCTGATCACCCAACTTGCTCCAGGGTAAAAAAAATGGCTTCCTGGGACATTACAAAGTAGCGGCTAAAGCTGGACACAGTCCTTTGGGGGGATATATTGCTTGCACCAGTTACAACCAATTTTTATTCATTTACTATGTTAATATAACAAATCTTAGGAATGCTTATAAAACATTTGCATTTCTCTGTTTATACCTGTTTTTGAGGTCTGGGTGTTTTAGTCCGCTGTGCCAGTTGTGAACGCCGGAGCTGAGGTGGACGATGACGAATTTATTATGCAGAACACCAGCGCTGGGTTGGCGCCGAGTCCAAATATGCAAGTGAAAATGTTTCAGAAAAAACTGAGAGTAATGAGGAACTGCAAAATTAGTTGACCACAGATGTGTTTCTAAACATGTTTGACAGTTGAAAACAGAGGGATGGGAATGAACTTTGCAGATCTTTAAAAGCAGCCAAAACATCATTGGTAACATGCCAACTATAAAGTACTATCAACCAGATACAAAAATAATTAGTTCTTTATTGGAAAAACTGAAAAAGCCATTGGCTAGAAAGGCTCATTGAAGTCTAGGGGAGAATGCCACTGAGCACCTGTTGGAAGTGGTGCTGTCTGTCTCACAGTGCCTGCGCTGAGACAGAAACTGGCAAAATTGATAATGGAGATGCAGAGTGGTGTTCTTGTTGGCGCTCTAACATTTTTGTTTCATTAATGGAGCACTGAGGTGGCGCAGCAGCAAAATTACAGGTGCTGTGTGTCATTGTATGGCACTAGCACTTCTTAAATAAGGATCAGTACATTGGAGGTGGCAGCCGGATGACTCAACTGCACCTCGTGCACAAAACATTTGGTCTCATTTAAGGACCATCTGCCATCAGTGGCGGGGAGGCCGATTCATTAATAGCGCCAGGTAGCGACAGATGAGCGACAGTAGCGTTATTTTCACAGCGCCCGCTAATATTCGCTGTGCTTGGGCGTTGTTCGGCTGTTGACAGCGACTCAGTCGGTGTGCGGTAATGTTGAATGCGGGGTTAGGAGTCGCTGTTTGACAGGTTCCGCGCTGTATGCGAACGGCTCCCAGCATATTCATTAACAAATCACGCTCCAAAAATTCTCGCGCTGTGAAATGCTTGTTTAAACCCCAGAGCGCTGGCGGCGATGGGTTAAAAGTAGTTTTTCAACCCCCAAACAACCAGATTTTTAGAAAAAAAAAAAAACATGTTTTTCAAAACATTTTGTAATATGAATACATCAATATCAGACCTGTAATATCAATTGTGCACAAATTTTTTTTTTTTTTTTTTTTTACCTTAAACAAAAAAAATCTAACATTGCAGAAGTGGTCACAGAATTTTTGACATTTAAAAAAAATAAAATAAAATAAAATTAATAGCAATTAATTATGAATATTTAAAGATTGCTCCATTGAAATGCATTGGAGAGCGCCAGGTAGCGAGAGGTCATACCTGTCGCTGTTCAAGGTCGCTCACTGGTGCTGTGGGGTGAGGCTGGAATAATGATGAATGATTCGCTATCTGGCGCTCTGTCAGTCGCTAAGCAGGATCGGCTTGATAAATGTGTGATTGCGGAGGGGAGCCGGAGTTCTCGTGGCTGTGAGCGTCATTACCGTTCGCTCACCATTCGCTACCTGGCGCTATCCCTTGTTAAATAAGGGCCTATATTATAAAATATACTTTATAAAGACTCAGGACCACACCTGATGAAGAATCGGATCTTATTGTTGACAGAATCATTTATAGTAGAATATTTCCTACATTTACATTATACCAATATGATAATTAACCAACAGTCCCAAGCACGTCTAAACTAATTTCTCCCCCAGCAACTGCCTCATCCACAAGTTAGTTTCTGAAGTAGAGATTACTTTTTTCCTCTTTTCTCAAATATCTGTAAGACGTGACCCCTTACATAAGGCAGCAGCTTAATCTCCATTCCAGCGCTCTTCTCCACCTCTCTCTCTTTGTCACAGCTTAAATAAGGCCCAATGTGTTAACCAACAATAAATAAATGCATAAACATTTCAATTTCAATCAAATTACTAGTGCATCAGCAACCAACCAATATTGCAAGTAATAGGCCAGCATAGCTAATAATCCCTTATATAATAATCATTGATTATATATTATAATAATAACTGATATTTTGTAAGAACAGAATAAAGACTTAAACAACAAAGTATTTTAGATGTGCCAACAGACCTATTATAAATGTCACAAACCAATGATAAATACCTATCTAGAAGATCCAGTCTTTGCAACAGCTTGTTATTGGTGAATACCACATTTGTTCAGAAACCTTATGGTATTAATTAGATTCCCAACGTGCACACTTAATCCTTTGGCATCTTTAAGAAAAAATAATAAACTGCTATTCACAATAGTATGCTGGACCCAGGGGAAGGTGTGATTTTTAACAACTGGGCAACCATAGAAGACTATTGGCTCTTTACTGAGGATAGTGGAGAAAAAGCTATCAGTTGTTGTACAGCCTCTTGGGAATCACAGCTGTCAATCACAGTTACGGTTCAAAACCCAAAATGGTGATTGATAGCTTTATCTCCCAAGAGATTCTGCATGAGCTGAAATATTTTACTTTCACATGTTGTCCTGCTTCAGCGGGCTGTTTTATTAGACAACCGATAACCTTATAGTTGGAATTTAGAGAACTCTATTATGTGGTTTTTCCAGTTTTCTTCAATGGATATTATTATAGTTTAAGAGCTGTTTGGAGTCTTTAACAAATTAGATCTCTAATTCCCAAAGGTGTCTTCTGCTAACAAGGAGAAAGCCTGAATGTGACAGAACCATTAAGGAATCATGACATCAGTGTGGGAGTGTTTGGTCATATGATAATTTACACAGTAACAGAGCCATTAATAATAAAACCCAACATGTACATCTCCAGCGTTCCTTGTTATCGCTAGTTCTTACAGCAGAGGAGATTTCATGAGCTACTTGGCTTCCAATTCATTGCTGATCATTTAAGAGGCTCATTTCTTTTTTCTTTTTTTTTTCTTTTTTTGTTTACAGGTTAAACAATAGGGCAATAAAGGTTCTTGCCCATACAGCCTAAGACATGTTACACATGATTGGTTGGCATAATAATCTGACAACAGGGCTAATGCACTGTTTGAAGATTCTGTCGTAGTTTCTGAGAATAAGTGAGATTTGCTCATCAATATTTTCAAAGGGAGAGTGGTGTAGACCATGGTGCGCAACCAGCAGGCAAACACAACTGACCAAGAGCGGGTTAATATAGAAAAACTCATATTTCACAGCAACATTTCTGTTTACTTATCAAGTTAGTCAATTTGTATATTTAAAAACTGACAAGTTAAAACAAAGGGAAGTAAAATAAGAGCCGTGTGCCCTCACAAATGTATAAGCCCAGGTTAGGATGCTTTCAAGGCACAAAGGCTAGATCATGGCCAGCCTTTGGGGTGTGCAAGCTGTGCGGACGAACAGGGTACCATCCCGATCTTTAGGGGTGCCAGGAGACACCATTCAGATACTGCTAAGAAAGAAAGCTCCCAGCTGGCTCAGCTGGTCCCTGTTTATACATTACCCCCGTCTATTCCTCATTCATTATTTTCTCTTGCTTTTACCAACTCCAACAGTTTCTTGTCTTCTTTCCTTCTTCTCCATCTTCTTCGTGTCTCCATCCCTTTTTTTAACGTGATCCCCCCCTTACTCCTTTTACCGATTCTTTGCATTTCCCTCTCTTTTTACCATATTATCATATCCCTTTATTTTTACTCTTTCCTTTCCATTTCCTCCCTGCAGGGCATCCCGATTTTGGAGTGAAACCCCCCAGGACTTACTAGAATCCGGGTCCAACGGCGCATGCGCGGGCCGCATCTCACACTTCTCTCTAGCAGGGCACGTGCCTGGCCAGCCATTTCTGAATCTGTTAGAGGGAAGCGCAAGATGCGGCCTCCAGCGCGCTTGGAGCCACTGAGCTAAGACGTGCATAGCTCAGCGACTCCAAACGCGCTGATTGGACGAGCGGCCGCGCATGCACCGTAGGACCGCGATGAGGTGAGTTGATCCGGGTGATCTGGGGGGTTTCACATAACGGGGCACCCCCGATCGGGGTGTCCCGGGGGAGTGGACCAAAACCCAGGATCCTGGGTTTTGTTCTACTTTAACTCATTTTCTTACCTTTCTCTCTCTTTTTATCTCTCTCTTTTTACTTTTCTTATGTTCCTCTCATTTTACCAGTGTCCCACCTTACTTCATACTTTCTGTTCCTGCTTTCTTTTCCCATTTCTTTCTCTTTTCCTAGTCATCTCTGTCTATTTCTTTTTATGTTTCCTCTTTCTGTAGTTCTCACATTCCCTCCCTTTTCAAATGTATTTCTAATTTATTTTTCTGTGTTTCTGTATCCCCCTCTCCATTTCTTTAGCCTTGTTTCTAGTTCAAATGATGTGATCAAATAATGTATATTTGAAATGCACGTGTATGTAATGTATACTTGAAAAGACAATCCAATATGACAGTGGATCACACTTGGCTGCTAAGCAAACAGGGGGCCAAGTTGTAAGAAAAGGACAGTAAATCACAGAGTATCTCCCTAGACTACAATGGAATTTTATTTAAAATCAGCCCTACCACCGCCCTCCCTGCCAACTTCTCCTAGCGCTGAGGCAGAACGAGGGGACACAAAAAAAAAGGCCTCACCTCCTCCATGGTGCAGCACAAAGCTGGAGGATGCCGCTTTGTGTCTTTCTGTGGCCGCAGCAAAACAGGAGAGCGGCACTGGACCAAGGGTGAAGTACGTTTTTTTTTCATTGTAACGCCCCACTGCCTTCGCGCCAGCAGAGGGTGTCAGGGCAAGAGTTTTTGACTGGACTTTAACATTTACAAATCAAGTATCATGGTAATACTGCCCTTGCACCTGTAATGGCACACATGTATGTGCCATGACAGGCTGAGGGTCGTAACCCTATCCTTTCGAGCTGACTGGGTTTTCTGGTCAAGCGCACAGCTGCATAAGTGAACAGGTGCGTGCCATGCTAGCTTATGTCTAACAAAGATAAATGTATTTCGCACCACCTATAATATACAACCAATGTTGTTTATGTATTGTATGTGGTCGTGCTTGCAACAAGGACTATAAAACCAAACATCAACTCCACTAAATGATGGCCCCAGCAACCACCTAAACAGTCCTAAAAGTGCAGCACCCCCTCCACAAACAATCAATCAAAATATATCTCAAGAATTCATTTTATTATTGGGGTTTCCATCTAAAATTTACATACAACATATAAATGAAAATGCCCAAGGCTATTCATTAAAAAGGCCATCCCATGTTGACCCGCAAAAATATCATAATCTGTGCAAAATCCGTCACAATATAAAGAACAGCAATCAAATATATAAAGCGCTATTTGCTAAGTTAAAGTGCAAAAAAAGTGCAAGTATATTCCAGATAAATTATCAATAATATAACTCCTGAGAAAAAATGGCAAAAAGGGTAAAGTGCAAAGTGGTCACAATAAAGCAATTTTTAATTCTAAAAAACATCACCTAAAGAATAGCGAATCCCCACGGTGTCCCCCACATGGATAGCCGAGAAATGGGCCCCCACGCGTTTCGCAGTCAGGCCCCCGACTGCTTTTTCAAGGTTAGAGAGCCATGCTGGCTTATGCATGTGCTGCCACTAGAGATGAGCGAACTTTTGAAAAATTCGATTCGACTGATTCGCCGAATTTTCCGACAAAAATCGTTTCGACCCGAATAAATTCGCGACGAATCGCTATTAAAAACGGCTATTTCTGAGCCTCCTACAGCCTCAATAGGGTTGTAAACCATTCAGCCTTGCTGTAACACGCACAGGATGCGTGCTGGGTTTGTTAAATAATACTTTGAAGAAATATCACATGCAGATCAGAGGCATCGCTAATAGAATCGCAGAGCGGCACAATTGCAGAGAGTTGAAGTGGCATCACTATGAGGGGCAGAAGGAGCCCAAATATACACTGGAGTTGGCCTCAGGAGCCCAAAAATTGGATGAATCACACCCTGGAGTTGGCAGAAGTTGGCAGCAGCAGCAGGAGCCCAAATATACACTGGAGTTGGCTTCAGGAGCCCAAAAATTGGATGAATCACACCCTGGAGTTGGCAGAAGTTGGCAGCAGCAGGAGCAGGAGCCCAAATATACACTGGAGTTGGCCTCAGGAGCCCAAAAATTGGATGAATCACACCCTGGAGTTGGCAGAAGTTGGCAGCAGCAGCAGCAGGAGCCCAAATATACACTGGAGTTGGCCTCAGGAGCCCAAAAATTGGATGAATCACACCCTGGAGTTGGCAGGAGTTGACAGTAGTAGCAGCAGGAGCCCAAATATACACTGGAGTTGGCTTCAGGAGCCCAAAAATTGGATGAATCACACCCTGGAGTTGGCAGGAGTTGACAGTAGCAGCAGCAGGAGCCCAAATATACACTGGAGTTGGCTTCAGGAGCCCAAAAATTGGATGAATCACACCCTGGAGTTGGCAGGAGTTGACAGTAGCAGCAGCAGGAGCCCAAATATACACTGGAGTTGGCTTCAGGAGCCCAAAAATTGGATGAATCACACCCTGGAGTTGGCAGGAGTTGACAGCAGCAGCAGCAGGAGCCCAAATATACACTGGAGTTGGCTTCAGGAGCCCAAAAATTGGATGAATCACACCCTGGAGTTGGCAGGAGTTGACAGTAGCAGCAGCAGGAGCCCAAATATACACTGGAGTTGGCTTCAGGAGCCCAAAAATTGGATGAATCACACCCTGGAGTTGGCAGGAGTTGACAGCAGCAGCAGCAGGAGCCCAAATATACACTGGAGTTGGCTTCAGGAGCCCAAAAATTGGATGAATCACACCCTGGAGTTGGCAGAAGTTGGCAGCAGCAGCAGCAGGAGCCCAAATATACACTGGAGTTGGCTTCAGGAGCCCAAAAATTGGATGAATCACACCCTGGAGTTGGCAGCAGCAGCAGCAGGAGCCCAAATATACACTGGAGTTGGCTTCAGGAGCCCAAAAATTGGATGAATCACACCCTGGAGTTGGCAGAAGTTGGCAGCAGCAGCAGGAGCCCAAACATTACTTTAAAGAGACCCTGGAGTTGGCTTCAGGAGCCCAAAAATTGGATGATTCACACCCTGGAGTTGGCAGCAGCAGCAGCAGGAGCCCAAATATACACTGGGGTTGGCTTCAGGAGCCCAAAAATTGGATGAATCACACCCTGGAGTTGGCAGCAGCAGCAGCAGGAGCCCAAATATTACTATAAAGAGACACTGGGGTTGGCTTCAGGAGCCCAAAAATTTGATGAATCACACCCTGGAGTTGGCAGCAGCAGGAGCCCAAATATTACTTTAAAGAGACACTGGGGTTGGCTTCAGGAGCCCAAAAATTGGACTCCACACCCTGTGGAGAGTCATGTGGAGAAAAAGTAGCTTAGTTAGTAATATCTACATAAAATTATGAATAAACAAATGCAAAAGTATTGCCAAAGTGAAGTTTTGTTTGAGGGTGTGTTTCCACCTTTTAATTAAATCAGAAACAAGAAGGTATCATTGCCTCTGACTAATTAGCCCTCAAAAATTCTTGGAATTTTTAATCTGGAATCATGTCTGATCCGTCTTATCCGAAGAATATTAATAAAAAGTAAGAGTAACGGAAAGGATTTTTTATCAATACTTACTTGTGGTCCGATGCGGAGGAATGTCTGTAACTGGAGAGCAGCGCCTTAAATCTGTTTTGCACGATCCATCTTTCTTTAGTGTAGGTCTGGCCCCGTCATCAATCTACTGGAATACATCAGGCATTGTTGGGAGGAAAGCTTGGATGATCCAAGCGCCATTCATTTCCACGCAGGGCAGTCTCTGGAAAAAAAAAGTCTGTATAAACCAGGGTCTTTTTCATATAAAAACAAATGGTTATTCTTGCTTGTAAACCATATGTTCCACAGATTTACCAGTCATTGTGTCAGCCAATGAAGCAACTTTGTCTCGAAGTGCTGCAAAAGCAGTCCACTGCATCACAAGTGGCATCTGACACCCCCAGTCAACTGTCTGTCTGTTATGCTTTGGGTTCAGCTCCACTATCCATTGATGAAGATCTGATAATCATAAAATTCAGCAGCTACTGCCCAGCCAAGAAGTGGAGGAGACACTCGCCTCTTCTTCCACTAGCCGGCAATTAGTGATGAGGAGAGTGTCGTGGGAGGAGGTGTTGCAAGCCGAGGTAGTGGAAGAGGGTCCCTGGAGTCTGCGGCGGTGGCGGCGGCAGCAGCAGCAGATTATTGCGGACTGTTGTTCGGAAAAATCAGCTACTCAGCGATGTGGCAGTGTTTCATGCAGCATCCTGGGGAGAAAAAGTAGGTTAGTTAGTGTATATACATAAAATTATGAATAGACAAATGCAATAGTATTGCCAAAGTGAAGTTTTGTTTGAGGGTGTGTTTCCACCTTGTAATTAAATCAGAAACAACTAGCTATCATTTGCCTCTGAATAATTAGCCCTCAAAAATTCTTGGAATTTTTAATCTTGATGTCTGAGGGATTTCTCCTCTCAGACAGCGTCACCATAAGTCCAGCCTGCTGCATTACACTTGGAAGAACATCTTGTTTGCGCTGCAACAAGGAAGCCAAAGTCATGCGTCCTCACATGGCACACGTGTTCAGTCTAGTTTTTAAGTCTTGCCCCCATCTGAAAGAACAACAGGAAAGAAAGTTAGCATGCACTTCTGGCACTCCTACACCACGAAGCACAACCCTATTGAGCCTCAGCGTCACAACGGTGTACCCCACCATAGTCTGATTTGCGATGTTTCCACCCGTTGGAATTCCACCCTCCATATGCAGGATCCACTATAGCAGTGGTCCCCAACCCTGTCCTCAAGGCCCACCAACAGGCCAGGTTTTGCAGATCTCCACAAAGATGCACAGGTGGAGTAATTAGTGCAGCTGCAGAGCAATAGAGCTGGCTATTTGGAGATCCAAAAAACATGACTTGTTGGTGGGCCTTGAGGACAGGGTTGAGGACCACTGCACTATAGGAACAGAGAAAAGCCATCACGGATTTCTGGATGATCCAAACGGATAGGGGGACACCTGTGTAAATTCAATGTAAACCATTGGCAGCTCATACGTGACACCGACCGTTTGCTCAGGCCCTTTGAGGAAGCTACGTTATTAGTCAGTTGCCAGGACTATGAGATGAACGATGAGATTCCACTGCTTCATGTACTACAACACATGTTGGAAACCATGGCTGGTCAGGGCACTGGAGACATGGCACATACATTTCACAGCCACATGAAGCCTGTGGGGGCTGAAGTGGAGGAGGAGGAGGGGGTGGGGCAAAGCAAACCACAGTTTAGGTTTCACAAAATGACCATTTTATCTAGTCATCTGACAGAAGAGGAGGAGCAGGAGCAGCCACAGGAGCTAGAGGGTTGTGAGTAAGGTGAGACAGAGGACCCAGACACACCGTGGCAGTTTACAGTGGAGATGGAGACAGGTAGTCCCTCCGAGTCATTTGCACAAATGGCACGATGCATGCTCACATGCTTGCGTACTAGTGAGCGCAGAATTGTCTCCATTTGTCAGCGGGAAGACTTCTGGCTCTCCAACTTATTGGACCCTCGCTTCCGGCACAAAATGGGGGCATTTTTTACGCCCACTGAGAGGGAGGACAAACTGACCTACTACAGAGACATCCCACGTAGTCAGTTGGGCGATGTCTATCTGCGCCATGGCCCATACTCCCGCAGGTCTGACTCGGGGGGACCTCTGCGATCACCTTCCACTGCCATGGCTGCTGGGGGGGTGGAAGGAGCAGCAGCAGCAGCTCCATCAGCAGCAGCCTCAGTCTTCAGTCGCTAGTGAGTAGCTTTCTACACCCGCATAGTGAGTCTACTCATGAGCAGCAGGAAGACCTGGAGCTGGACCTCAAACAGCAGGTCATGTCATACCTTGACATGACCATGCCAACACACCTTCAAGATCCACTGGATTTGCTGGGAAGCCAAACTTGACTTGTGCCCGCAACTAGCAGAGTTTGCCCTGGAAAAGCTGTACTGGCCGGACAGTAGTTGATTTAGATGGCAACTGGGCTGCTCTATATAACGAAGCAAAATGGCAAATTTACCTCACTATATGAGCTATTGCCCCTCAGATTTACACAGGGGCTGCTCTATATTATGCTGCAAAGTGGCAAATTTACCTCACAATATAAGCTATTGCCCCTCAGATTTACACAGGGGCTGCTCTATATTATGCTGCAAAATGGCAAATTTACCTCACAATATAAGCTATTGCCCCTCAGATTTACACAGGGCCTGCTCTATATAACGAAGCAAAATGGCAAATTTACCTCACTATATAAGCTATTGCCCCTCAGATTTACACAGGGGCTGCTCTATATTATGCTGCAAAATGGCAAATTAACCTCACAATATAAGCTATTGCAGCTCTATATAAATAAAAATAAATAAATAAAAAAAGGGCCTGTAGAAGCTTATTTAGTATAACAGATAGGGTGACATGTGCTGGTTTGGGATGCCCATATGGGCTAGTGTTTTGGCAGCAGTACAAAAACCAATGCAAAATGCAATAGCTTAATAAAGCTGATGCTGATCAACGCTTATTTAGTATAACAGATGGGGTGCAACATGCAGGTTTGGGATGCCCTGCGGCCTGGTGTATTTAAAGCAGACCAAAACCAATTCAAAATGCAATAACTTAATAAAGCTGAGGCTGTAGATGCTTATTTAGTATAAACAGGTAGGGTGCAAGGTGCAGCTTTGGGGTGCCCTGCGGCCTGGTTAAATGAAAGCAGTCAAAAAGGAAGTGCAAACTGAAGTAGCTTAATGAAGCTGATGCTGATCAACGCTTATGTTGTATACCAGATAGGGTGCAAGGTGCAGCTTTGGGGTGCCCTGCGGCCTGGTTTATTAAAATCAGTCAAAAACAAGTGCAAACTGAAGTAGCCTGATCAACGCTTATGTTGTATAACAGATAGGTTTAAAATAGCATGTGCCTTGGGATGCCCGTGTGGCCTGTTATATTTCAAGCTGAACAAAAAGTAACAATAATCCAAGTATGAGACATCATTTTGACCTTCTTCACAGCGCCATACTTTGAAAAAAAAAAATTAATTTCATGCCGATCAATCCAAAGGTCAATGCCCCTAACAAAAATAGTGTTCGGCATAAGTTTTCCTTCTGGAAGGACGTAACCTTTAGTTTACATGGTTGGGGTAGGTTATCTTACAAATTGGGATACCCCAGGCAGCAGTGTCATTGAAAGAGACAGATTGTAATGCAGGCCATACGCAAGCAGAGAAACTCAGGCTGCAACAGGCCTATTTAGTTTACATGGTTGGGGTAGGTTATCTTACAAATTGGGATACCCCACTGTATATGAAACCGAATATAAATGCACACCCAAAAGTGGACACTCAGCCTCCAAGAGGCCTGCTTAGTTTAAATAAGAGAGCTGCTTAGTATGGTAGGTAGGTTATGTTATGTTACAGAATGGGATGCCCCAAGCAGACTTGAGATCAGTATATATGCACACAGCAGCAGTGTGTTAGCAGGCTCATACAGGCCAAATTTCTTTAAATAACTGTGCAGCTTACAGTTAATGCAGAGGCTAATGGTATGTTACAGAATGGGATGCCCCAAGCTGACTTGAGATCAGTATATATGCACACAGCAGCAGTGTGTTAGCAGGCTCATACAGGCCAAATTTCTTTAAATAACTGTGCAGCTTACAGTTAATGCAGAGGCTAATGGTATGTTACAGAATGGGATGCCCCAAAGCAGACTTGAGATCAGTATATATGCACACAGCAGCAGTGTGTTAGCAGGCTCATACAGGCCAAATTTCTTTAAATAAATGTGCAGCTTACAGTAAATGCAGAGGCTAATGGTATGTTACAGAATGGGATGCCCCAAAGCAGACTTGAGATCAGTATATATGCACACAGCAGCAGTGTGTTAGCAGGCTCATACAAGCCAAATTTCTTTAAATAAATGTGCAGCTTACAGTAAATGCAGAGGCTAATGGTATGTTACAGAATGGGATGCCCCAAAGCAGACTTGAGATCAGTATATATGCACACAGCAGCAGTGTGTTAGCAGGCTCATACAGGCCAAATTTCTTTAAATAAATGTGCAGCTTACAGTAAATGCAGAGGCTAATGGTATGTTACAGAATGGGATGCCCCAAAGCAGACTTGAGATCAGTATATATGCACACAGCAGCAGTGTGTTAGCAGGCTCATACAGGCCAAATTTCTTTAAATAAATGTGCAGCTTACAGTAAATGCAGAGGCTAATGGTATGTTACAGAATGGGATGCCCCAAAGCAGACTTGAGATCAGTATATATGCACACAGCAGCAGTGTGTTAGCAGGCTCATACAGGCCAAATTTCTTTAAATAAATGTGCAGCTTACAGTTAATGCAGAGGCTAATGGTATGTTACAGAATGGGATGCCCCAAGCTGACTTGAGATCAGTATATATGCACACAGCAGCAGTGTGTTAGCAGGCTCATACAGGCCAAATTTCTTTAAATAACTGTGCAGCTTACAGTTAATGCAGAGGCTAATGGTATGTTACAGAATGGGATGCCCCAAAGCAGACTTGAGATCAGTATATATGCACACAGCAGCAGTGTGTTAGCAGGCTCATACAGGCCAAATTTCTTTAAATAAATGTGCAGCTTACAGTAAATGCAGAGGCTAATGGTATGTTACAGAATGGGATGCCCCAAAGCAGACTTGAGATCAGTATATATGCACACAGCAGCAGTGTGTTAGCAGGCTCATACAGGCCAAATTTCTTTAAATAACTGTGCAGCTTACAGTAAATGCAGAGGCTAATGGTATGTTACAGAATGGGATGCCCCAAGCAGACTTGAGATCAGTATATATGCACACAGCAGCAGTGTGTTAGCAGGCTCATACAGGCCAAATTTCTTTAAATAAATGTGCAGCTTACAGTAAATGCAGAGGCTAATGGTATGTTACAGAATGGGATGCCCCAAAGCAGACTTGAGATCAGTATATATGCACACAGCAGCAGTGTGTTAGCAGGCTCATACAGGCCAAATTTCTTTAAATAACTGTGCAGCTTACAGTTAATGCAGAGGCTAATGGTATGTTACAGAATGGGATGTCCCAAAAACCAGAGAGCACCTGGCAGGCAGCAGTAAGACTATGCACAGCAAAAGTGTCTTTATCATGCCTAATTTCAATTAGAATAGGTGCAAATGGTTAGGTTCTTAAATAGAGGCTGGTGTAGTCACAGAATGGGATGCCCTAAAAACCAGCAGTAAGTACACCTGGCAGGGACAAGTTGTGCTATGCCCAGCAAAAGTGTCTTTATCAGGCCTAATTTCAAATATGATAAGAGCAAATGCTTATATGGTCTTAAACAGAGGCTGCTTTAGTCACAGAATGGGATGCCCCGGGCAGGAATCGAGCTGGCAGGGTACAGGAGTGCTTTGGCCAGCAAAAGTGTCTTTATCAGGCCTAATTTCAAATATGATAAGAGCAAATGCTTATATGGTCTTAAACAGAGGCTGCTGTAGTCACAGAATGGGATGCCCCAAATAGGAGTGCACCTGGCAGGGTCCAGTAGTGCTATGCCCAGCAAAAGTGTCTTTATCAGGCCTAATTTCAAATATGATAAGAACAAATGCTTATATGGTCTTAAACAGAGGCTGCTTTAGTCACAGAATGGGATGCCCCGGGCAGGAATCGAGCTGGCAGGGTCCAGTAGGCCTTTGGCCAGCAAAAGTGTCTTTATCAGGCCTGATTTCTATGAGAATAAGTGCAAATGTTTATTATGCTATTAAATAGAGGCTGCTTTAGTCACAGAATGGGATGCCAGTGCCACAAAAACCAGAGAGCATGCACAGCAAAAGTGTCTTTATCAGGCCTGATTTCTATGAGAATAAGTGCAAATGGTTATTATGCTATTAAATAGAGGCTGCTTTAGTCACAGAATGGGATGCCAGTGCCACAAAAACCAGAGAGCATGCACAGCAAAAGTGTCTTTATCAGGCCTGATTTCTATGAGAATAAGTGCAAATGTTTATTATGCTATTAAATAGAGGCTGCTTTAGTCACAGAATGGGATGCCAGTGCCACAAAAACCAGAGAGCATGCACAGCAAAAGTGTCTTTATCAGGCCTGATTTCTATGAGAATAAGTGCAAATGGTTCTTATGCTATTTAGGGATGAGCGAATCGATCCGGACGAACCCGGATTCGATCCGAATTTCAGGAAAAATTCGATTCGGATCGAATCCGAATTTCCCCGCGATTCGATCACTCGAAGTTTTCCTTTAACATCCATTCATTTACATTACAGGCATTCTAAGATGGCGGGCGGGACATGTCTGGACATGTATCCCGCGCCAGTGCAAGCTGGGGCAGTCACATGCAGCCTATCAGCAGCCAGCAAGCCCGGTGACGTCACACAGCGGTATTTAACGGCGGCCATCTTGCTTTTCCTCATTTCTCTATTGCATTCGTGACAGACAGACAGAACGCTGTGTAGCTGAGGCAGTTAGACAGGCTGGAGACAGGCTGGAGACAGGGACAGACAGGGACAGGCTGGAGACAGGCAGGAGACAGGCAGGAGACAGACAGGAGACAGACAGAAAGCCAGGGAAAGGTAGGAAAAACGGAGCTGGCTGACAGGGAGAATTTTTTTTTTTCATCCAGCCTTTGTTAGCGTTTTCAGGCTGCTTATAGTAACTAACTGTGCATATATACTGAACTGATCTTAAGTCTGCTGTGAGGCATCCCATTCTGTGACTAAAGCAGCCTCTATTTAATAGCATAATAAACATTTGCACTTATTCTCATAGAAATCAGGCCTGATAAAGACACTTTTGCTGTGCATGCTCTCTGGTTTTTGTGGCACTGGCATCCCATTCTGTGACTAAAGCAGCCTCTATTTAATAGCATAATAAACATTTGCACTTATTCTCATAGAAATCAGGCCTGATAAAGACACTTTTGCTGTGCATGCTCTCTGGTTTTTGTGGCACTGGCATCCCATTCTGTGACTAAAGCAGCCTCTATTTAATAGCATAATAAACATTTGCACTTATTCTCATAGAAATCAGGCCTGATAAAGACACTTTTGCTGTGCATGCTCTCTGGTTTTTGTGGCACTGGCATCCCATTCTGTGACTAAAGCAGCCTCTATTTAATAGCATAATAAACATTTGCACTTATTCTCATAGAAATCAGGCCTGATAAAGACACTTTTGCTGTGCATGCTCTCTGGTTTTTGTGGCACTGGCATCCCATTCTGTGACTAAAGCAGCCTCTATTTAATAGCATAATAAACATTTGCACTTATTCTCATAGAAATCAGGCCTGATAAAGACACTTTTGCTGTGCATGCTCTCTGGTTTTTGTGGCACTGGCATCCCATTCTGTGACTAAAGCAGCCTCTATTTAATAGCATAATAAACATTTGCACTTATTCTCATAGAAATCAGGCCTGATAAAGACACTTTTGCTGTGCATGCTCTCTGGTTTTTGTGGCACTGGCATCCCATTCTGTGACTAAAGCAGCCTCTATTTAATAGCATAATAAACATTTGCACTTATTCTCATAGAAATCAGGCCTGATAAAGACACTTTTGCTGTGCATGCTCTCTGGTTTTTGTGGCACTGGCATCCCATTCTGTGACTAAAGCAGCCTCTATTTAATAGCATAATAAACATTTGCACTTATTCTCATAGAAATCAGGCCTGATAAAGACACTTTTGCTGTGCATGCTCTCTGGTTTTTGTGGCACTGGCATCCCATTCTGTGACTAAAGCAGCCTCTATTTAATAGCATAATAAACATTTGCACTTATTCTCATAGAAATCAGGCCTGATAAAGACACTTTTGCTGTGCATGCTCTCTGGTTTTTGTGGCACTGGCATCCCATTCTGTGACTAAAGCAGCCTCTATTTAATAGCATAATAAACATTTGCACTTATTCTCATAGAAATCAGGCCTGATAAAGACACTTTTGCTGTGCATGCTCTCTGGTTTTTGTGGCACTGGCATCCCATTCTGTGACTAAAGCAGCCTCTATTTAATAGCATAATAAACATTTGCACTTATTCTCATAGAAATCAGGCCTGATAAAGACACTTTTGCTGTGCATGCTCTCTGGTTTTTGTGGCACTGGCATCCCATTCTGTGACTAAAGCAGCCTCTATTTAATAGCATAATAAACATTTGCACTTATTCTCATAGAAATCAGGCCTGATAAAGACACTTTTGCTGTGCATGCTCTCTGGTTTTTGTGGCACTGGCATCCCATTCTGTGACTAAAGCAGCCTCTATTTAATAGCATAATAAACATTTGCACTTATTCTCATAGAAATCAGGCCTGATAAAGACACTTTTGCTGTGCATGCTCTCTGGTTTTTGTGGCACTGGCATCCCATTCTGTGACTAAAGCAGCCTCTATTTAATAGCATAATAAACATTTGCACTTATTCTCATAGAAATCAGGCCTGATAAAGACACTTTTGCTGTGCATGCTCTCTGGTTTTTGTGGCACTGGCATCCCATTCTGTGACTAAAGCAGCCTCTATTTAATAGCATAATAAACATTTGCACTTATTCTCATAGAAATCAGGCCTGATAAAGACACTTTTGCTGTGCATGCTCTCTGGTTTTTGTGGCACTGGCATCCCATTCTGTGACTAAAGCAGCCTCTATTTAATAGCATAATAAACATTTGCACTTATTCTCATAGAAATCAGGCCTGATAAAGACACTTTTGCTGTGCATGCTCTCTGGTTTTTGTGGCACTGGCATCCCATTCTGTGACTAAAGCAGCCTCTATTTAATAGCATAATAAACATTTGCACTTATTCTCATAGAAATCAGGCCTGATAAAGACACTTTTGCTGTGCATGCTCTCTGGTTTTTGTGGCACTGGCATCCCATTCTGTGACTAAAGCAGCCTCTATTTAATAGCATAATAAACATTTGCACTTATTCTCATAGAAATCAGGCCTGATAAAGACACTTTTGCTGTGCATGCTCTCTGGTTTTTGTGGCACTGGCATCCCATTCTGTGACTAAAGCAGCCTCTATTTAATAGCATAATAAACATTTGCACTTATTCTCATAGAAATCAGGCCTGATAAAGACACTTTTGCTGTGCATGCTCTCTGGTTTTTGTGGCACTGGCATCCCATTCCGTGACTAAAGCAGCCTCTATTTAATAGCATAATAAACATTTGCACTTATTTTCATAGAAATCAGGCCTGATAAAGACACTTTTGCTGTGCATGCTCTCTGGTTTTTGTGGCACTGGCATCCCATTCTGTGACTAAAGCAGCCTCTATTTAATAGCATAATAAACATTTGCACTTATTCTCATAGAAATCAGGCCTGATAAAGACACTTTTGCTGTGCATGCTCTCTGGTTTTTGTGGCACTGGCATCCCATTCTGTGACTAAAGCAGCCTCTATTTAATAGCATAATAAACATTTGCACTTATTCTCATAGAAATCAGGCCTGATAAAGACACTTTTGCTGTGCATGCTCTCTGGTTTTTGTGGCACTGGCATCCCATTCTGTGACTAAAGCAGCCTCTATTTAATAGCATAATAAACATTTGCACTTATTCTCATAGAAATCAGGCCTGATAAAGACACTTTTGCTGTGCATGCTCTCTGGTTTTTGTGGCACTGGCATCCCATTCCGTGACTAAAGCAGCCTCTATTTAATAGCATAATAAACATTTGCACTTATTCTCATAGAAATCAGGCCTGATAAAGACACTTTTGCTGTGCATGCTCTCTGGTTTTTGTGGCACTGGCATCCCATTCTGTGACTAAAGCAGCCTCTATTTAATAGCATAATAAACATTTGCACTTATTCTCATAGAAATCAGGCCTGATAAAGACACTTTTGCTGTGCATGCTCTCTGGTTTTTTGTGGCACTGGCATCCCATTCTGTGACTAAAGCAGCCTCTATTTAATAGCATAATAAACATTTGCACTTATTCTCATAGAAATCAGGCCTGATAAAGACACTTTTGCTGCTGCATGCTCTCTGGTTTTTGTGGCACTGGCATCCCATTCCGTGACTAAAGCAGCCTCTATTTAATAGCATAATAAACATTTGCACTTATTCTCATAGAAATCAGGCCTGATAAAGACACTTTTGCTGTGCATGCTCTCTGGTTTTTGTGGCACTGGCATCCCATTCTGTGACTAAAGCAGCCTCTATTTAATAGCATAATAAACATTTGCACTTATTCTCATAGAAATCAGGCCTGATAAAGACACTTTTGCTGTGCATGCTCTCTGGTTTTTGTGGCACTGGCATCCCATTCTGTGACTAAAGCAGCCTCTATTTAATAGCATAATAAACATTTGCACTTATTCTCATAGAAATCAGGCCTGATAAAGACACTTTTGCTGTGCATGCTCTCTGGTTTTTGTGGCACTGGCATCCCATTCTGTGACTAAAGCAGCCTCTATTTAATAGCATAATAAACATTTGCACTTATTCTCATAGAAATCAGGCCTGATAAAGACACTTTTGCTGTGCATGCTCTCTGGTTTTTGTGGCACTGGCATCCCATTCCGTGACTAAAGCAGCCTCTATTTAATAGCATAATAAACATTTGCACTTATTCTCATAGAAATCAGGCCTGATAAAGACACTTTTGCTGTGCATGCTCTCTGGTTTTTGTGGCACTGGCATCCCATTCCTGTGACTAAAGCAGCCTCTATTTAATAGCATAATAAACATTTGCACTTATTCTCATAGAAATCAGGCCTGATAAAGACACTTTTGCTGTGCATGCTCTCTGGTTTTTGTGGCACTGGCATCCCATTCTGTGACTAAAGCAGCCTCTATTTAATAGCATAATAAACATTTGCACTTATTCTCATAGAAATCAGGCCTGATAAAGACACTTTTGCTGTGCATGCTCTCTGGTTTTTGTGGCACTGGCATCCCATTCCGTGACTAAAGCAGCCTCTATTTAATAGCATAATAAACATTTGCACTTATTCTCATAGAAATCAGGCCTGATAAAGACACTTTTGCTGTGCATGCTCTCTGGTTTTTGTGGCACTGGCATCCCATTCTGTGACTAAAGCAGCCTCTATTTAATAGCATAATAAACATTTGCACTTATTCTCATAGAAATCAGGCCTGATAAAGACACTTTTGCTGTGCATGCTCTCTGGTTTTTGTGGCACTGGCATCCCATTCTGTGACTAAAGCAGCCTCTATTTAATAGCATAATAAACATTTGCACTTATTCTCATAGAAATCAGGCCTGATAAAGACACTTTTGCTGTGCATGCTCTCTGGTTTTTGTGGCACTGGCATCCCATTCTGTGACTAAAGCAGCCTCTATTTAATAGCATAATAAACATTTGCACTTATTCTCATAGAAATCAGGCCTGATAAAGACACTTTTGCTGTGCATGCTCTCTGGTTTTTGTGGCACTGGCATCCCATTCTGTGACTAAAGCAGCCTCTATTTAATAGCATAATAAACATTTGCACTTATTCTCATAGAAATCAGGCCTGATAAAGACACTTTTGCTGTGCATGCTCTCTGGTTTTTGTGGCACTGGCATCCCATTCTGTGACTAAAGCAGCCTCTATTTAATAGCATAATAAACATTTGCACTTATTCTCATAGAAATCAGGCCTGATAAAGACACTTTTGCTGTGCATGCTCTCTGGTTTTTGTGGCACTGGCATCCCATTCTGTGACTAAAGCAGCCTCTATTTAATAGCATAATAAACATTTGCACTTATTCTCATAGAAATCAGGCCTGATAAAGACACTTTTGCTGTGCATGCTCTCTGGTTTTTGTGGCACTGGCATCCCATTCTGTGACTAAAGCAGCCTCTATTTAATAGCATAATAAACATTTGCACTTATTCTCATAGAAATCAGGCCTGATAAAGACACTTTTGCTGTGCATGCTCTCTGGTTTTTGTGGCACTGGCATCCCATTCTGTGACTAAAGCAGCCTCTATTTAATAGCATAATAAACATTTGCACTTATTCTCATAGAAATCAGGCCTGATAAAGACACTTTTGCTGTGCATGCTCTCTGGTTTTTGTGGCACTGGCATCCCATTCTGTGACTAAAGCAGCCTCTATTTAATAGCATAATAAACATTTGCACTTATTCTCATAGAAATCAGGCCTGATAAAGACACTTTTGCTGTGCATGCTCTCTGGTTTTTGTGGCACTGGCATCCCATTCTGTGACTAAAGCAGCCTCTATTTAATAGCATAATAAACATTTGCACTTATTCTCATAGAAATCAGGCCTGATAAAGACACTTTTGCTGTGCATGCTCTCTGGTTTTTGTGGCACTGGCATCCCATTCTGTGACTAAAGCAGCCTCTATTTAATAGCATAATAAACATTTGCACTTATTCTCATAGAAATCAGGCCTGATAAAGACACTTTTGCTGTGCATGCTCTCTGGTTTTTGTGGCACTGGCATCCCATTCTGTGACTAAAGCAGCCTCTATTTAATAGCATAATAAACATTTGCACTTATTCTCATAGAAATCAGGCCTGATAAAGACACTTTTGCTGTGCATGCTCTCTGGTTTTTGTGGCACTGGCATCCCATTCTGTGACTAAAGCAGCCTCTATTTAATAGCATAATAAACATTTGCACTTATTCTCATAGAAATCAGGCCTGATAAAGACACTTTTGCTGTGCATGCTCTCTGGTTTTTGTGGCACTGGCATCCCATTCTGTGACTAAAGCAGCCTCTATTTAATAGCATAATAAACATTTGCACTTATTCTCATAGAAATCAGGCCTGATAAAGACACTTTTGCTGTGCATGCTCTCTGGTTTTTGTGGCACTGGCATCCCATTCTGTGACTAAAGCAGCCTCTATTTAATAGCATAATAAACATTTGCACTTATTCTCATAGAAATCAGGCCTGATAAAGACACTTTTGCTGTGCATGCTCTCTGGTTTTTGTGGCACTGGCATCCCATTCTGTGACTAAAGCAGCCTCTATTTAATAGCATAATAAACATTTGCACTTATTCTCATAGAAATCAGGCCTGATAAAGACACTTTTGCTGTGCATGCTCTCTGGTTTTTGTGGCACTGGCATCCCATTCTGTGACTAAAGCAGCCTCTATTTAATAGCATAATAAACATTTGCACTTATTCTCATAGAAATCAGGCCTGATAAAGACACTTTTGCTGTGCATGCTCTCTGGTTTTTGTGGCACTGGCATCCCATTCTGTGACTAAAGCAGCCTCTATTTAATAGCATAATAAACATTTGCACTTATTCTCATAGAAATCAGGCCTGATAAAGACACTTTTGCTGTGCATGCTCTCTGGTTTTTGTGGCACTGGCATCCCATTCTGTGACTAAAGCAGCCTCTATTTAATAGCATAATAAACATTTGCACTTATTCTCATAGAAATCAGGCCTGATAAAGACACTTTTGCTGTGCATGCTCTCTGGTTTTTGTGGCACTGGCATCCCATTCTGTGACTAAAGCAGCCTCTATTTAATAGCATAATAAACATTTGCACTTATTCTCATAGAAATCAGGCCTGATAAAGACACTTTTGCTGTGCATGCTCTCTGGTTTTTGTGGCACTGGCATCCCATTCTGTGACTAAAGCAGCCTCTATTTAATAGCATAATAAACATTTGCACTTATTTCATAGAAATCAGGCCTGATAAAGACACTTTTGCTGTGCATGCTCTCTGGTTTTTGTGGCACTGGCATCCCATTCTGTGACTAAAGCAGCCTCTATTTAATAGCATAATAAACATTTGCACTTATTCTCATAGAAATCAGGCCTGATAAAGACACTTTTGCTGTGCATGCTCTCTGGTTTTTGTGGCACTGGCATCCCATTCTGTGACTAAAGCAGCCTCTATTTAATAGCATAATAAACATTTGCACTTATTCTCATAGAAATCAGGCCTGATAAAGACACTTTTGCTGTGCATGCTCTCTGGTTTTTGTGGCACTGGCATCCCATTCTGTGACTAAAGCAGCCTCTATTTAATAGCATAATAAACATTTGCACTTATTCTCATAGAAATCAGGCCTGATAAAGACACTTTTGCTGTGCATGCTCTCTGGTTTTTGTGGCACTGGCATCCCATTCTGTGACTAAAGCAGCCTCTATTTAATAGCATAATAAACATTTGCACTTATTCTCATAGAAATCAGGCCTGATAAAGACACTTTTGCTGTGCATGCTCTCTGGTTTTTGTGGCACTGGCATCCCATTCTGTGACTAAAGCAGCCTCTATTTAATAGCATAATAAACATTTGCACTTATTCTCATAGAAATCAGGCCTGATAAAGACACTTTTGCTGTGCATGCTCTCTGGTTTTTGTGGCACTGGCATCCCATTCTGTGACTAAAGCAGCCTCTATTTAATAGCATAATAAACATTTGCACTTATTCTCATAGAAATCAGGCCTGATAAAGACACTTTTGCTGTGCATGCTCTCTGGTTTTTGTGGCACTGGCATCCCATTCTGTGACTAAAGCAGCCTCTATTTAATAGCATAATAAACATTTGCACTTATTCTCATAGAAATCAGGCCTGATAAAGACACTTTTGCTGTGCATGCTCTCTGGTTTTTGTGGCACTGGCATCCCATTCTGTGACTAAAGCAGCCTCTATTTAATAGCATAATAAACATTTGCACTTATTCTCATAGAAATCAGGCCTGATAAAGACACTTTTGCTGTGCATGCTCTCTGGTTTTTGTGGCACTGGCATCCCATTCTGTGACTAAAGCAGCCTCTATTTAATAGCATAATAAACATTTGCACTTATTCTCATAGAAATCAGGCCTGATAAAGACACTTTTGCTGTGCATGCTCTCTGGTTTTTGTGGCACTGGCATCCCATTCTGTGACTAAAGCAGCCTCTATTTAATAGCATAATAAACATTTGCACTTATTCTCATAGAAATCAGGCCTGATAAAGACACTTTTGCTGTGCATGCTCTCTGGTTTTTGTGGCACTGGCATCCCATTCTGTGACTAAAGCAGCCTCTATTTAATAGCATAATAAACATTTGCACTTATTCTCATAGAAATCAGGCCTGATAAAGACACTTTTGCTGTGCATGCTCTCTGGTTTTTGTGGCACTGGCATCCCATTCTGTGACTAAAGCAGCCTCTATTTAATAGCATAATAAACATTTGCACTTATTCTCATAGAAATCAGGCCTGATAAAGACACTTTTGCTGTGCATGCTCTCTGGTTTTTGTGGCACTGGCATCCCATTCTGTGACTAAAGCAGCCTCTATTTAATAGCATAATAAACATTTGCACTTATTCTCATAGAAATCAGGCCTGATAAAGACACTTTTGCTGTGCATGCTCTCTGGTTTTTGTGGCACTGGCATCCCATTCTGTGACTAAAGCAGCCTCTATTTAATAGCATAATAAACATTTGCACTTATTCTCATAGAAATCAGGCCTGATAAAGACACTTTTGCTGTGCATGCTCTCTGGTTTTTGTGGCACTGGCATCCCATTCTGTGACTAAAGCAGCCTCTATTTAATAGCATAATAAACATTTGCACTTATTCTCATAGAAATCAGGCCTGATAAAGACACTTTTGCTGTGCATGCTCTCTGGTTTTTGTGGCACTGGCATCCCATTCTGTGACTAAAGCAGCCTCTATTTAATAGCATAATAAACATTTGCACTTATTCTCATAGAAATCAGGCCTGATAAAGACACTTTTGCTGTGCATGCTCTCTGGTTTTTGTGGCACTGGCATCCCATTCTGTGACTAAAGCAGCCTCTATTTAATAGCATAATAAACATTTGCACTTATTCTCATAGAAATCAGGCCTGATAAAGACACTTTTGCTGTGCATGCTCTCTGGTTTTTGTGGCACTGGCATCCCATTCTGTGACTAAAGCAGCCTCTATTTAATAGCATAATAAACATTTGCACTTATTCTCATAGAAATCAGGCCTGATAAAGACACTTTTGCTGTGCATGCTCTCTGGTTTTTGTGGCACTGGCATCCCATTCTGTGACTAAAGCAGCCTCTATTTAATAGCATAATAAACATTTGCACTTATTCTCATAGAAATCAGGCCTGATAAAGACACTTTTGCTGTGCATGCTCTCTGGTTTTTGTGGCACTGGCATCCCATTCTGTGACTAAAGCAGCCTCTATTTAATAGCATAATAAACATTTGCACTTATTCTCATAGAAATCAGGCCTGATAAAGACACTTTTGCTGTGCATGCTCTCTGGTTTTTGTGGCACTGGCATCCCATTCTGTGACTAAAGCAGCCTCTATTTAATAGCATAATAAACATTTGCACTTAT